>JAZDUA010000102.1:1755000-2355000 GCA_038098605.1 Gryllus longicercus
CGACGGACAAACCGAAAAACAGACTATCGGAAAGGCGTTGGGACAAACGGATTGACTGGCCGATGTTTAGCCGTCCACTAATTATTCACTTTCAAGGACCCACTACAGGTGAGTTGTGACTCCCGAGTGCGCGTTCGGAAGTAATGTACTACACAGAGAGTCAACGAATTTCCAATACAATGACATCTTCCATGGAACATTTTCTGCCGAAAAATGGCCATCTCCGGCAGCAAGAGCACAAGCAGCATTTCACTACCTTCTATTTACTATGCTATTGTAAGGTTTCTTTATTGTTAATAGAGTGGATTGTCACTGACGTCAATTATTGGTTGGCAAGTCACCTTAGAGACAGCATAGCTGGCAAAATGCAGCCATATATTGCGGGTATTGGTTACGCATTCGCATTGATCTGGAAATACGATCTGATGTCTGGTAAGAACGACTCTTATTACCAATCTCATTGCCGCACTCTTTATGAAATCATGAAATAGAACAAAACCACTAGTTCTGAAGCACAAGAGGCGTTTTATTCACCTACCAGTGCATACCGTGAAGAAAATCCGTACTTTTTCTATTCTATCAATATTCATGTATTTAATATGCTATTACTTCGTTAAAAACGAATCAAATATGAGAGAGTACGAAGATTGACATTTCCGTACGTAGTAATTTTGGTCGCTTTATAAGTGTTCGTAGATGAAACGGTGGTGGAGGGCGACAACGCTGATGATGAGGAATGGGAGGATATCGAAGACGATTGAAACTCACGACGGCGACGGCGACGGCGACGACGACGACGGCGATCTATTTCGGCACATGTAAGATGATCAATAAGCAATGGATTCTACTTCACTTTAAAACATTTCATATTCACGCGGATGGAAACTAATTAATTATGATGACTTTCCTCTGGATATTTTCAGTTATTTTGGATGACAACAACGACGAACCACAGCACGACGACGACGACGACGACGACGACGACAACGACGACGAGGACGAAGGCGAAGGCGGGCGGACGGTACCGACTAAGAACTTGTACTTACTCTGACAATAAATCGACCCAAGACTAATATGTAGTTTCATTCTCTTTACTTTGTAGATACCTCAACAGTACTTGTTTCCTGCAGTAATTGTACACACTACAGCATTTGCTGAGCCTAAAAACAGTTTTTGCAACCTCCAAATGTTTTCGAACTAGGCAAGTTCCAATTCACAGTCTTTAATCGAGAACGTCAGCCCAGTTGGCGTTAATCAAGTATACTCATAAGGAAACTCAACTTTCCTGACGTTTCAAAACAGATTTGAAAATTTTATTTGCACCTGCACTTGTTAGAAGTGCACAGATTTTATTCGAAAGTATTGCAAGCTCTCCTGAAAAAGAGATATCACTAAGGAGATGCAGAGGCCTTCCACGACAAACAGAAACTCGTCCCTGCTATTGGAATGAAATCAATTCAAGAGGTCATATTGATTGATAAACTCTCTGGACAAAAGCTAACGTATTGGAAGTCTAGGAGAAATATGAAAATAAATACTCACGTTGCAATTCAAACCCTTGCAGCTTCTAACTTACTTCGGTACTATTTCCCGCCTTGATACAAGCTCTGTGATGTTTCAATGGATTATGGGTTAGAATATAAAGTTGCCGCGTAAAAGTTAGTAAAGAATATACATGGTACTGGCGACGAAAACCACTTTCGCCAGCGTGCTGCTCGCCCAGGCCCCAGGAAGTGCGTCGCGTCGTCATTAGATGGCGCGACGGTATGCTGCCTGCGGCGGGCGGCTGCCTGCCTGCCTGCCTGCCTGCGTGCGTGCCTGCCGACGACCGACCTGGCGGCCTGGTCAGAGAGGAGGGAGGGAAATGGTGGCAAACGTGCGAGCGCCGCTCTGCTCTGTTTTATATTTTGAGCGGGAGCTGGTGCACCGGAAAGAAAGACAAGGAAGAAGGTGCTAGCTGCCATCTATGACAAGAGTGGTGGCCTTTTGACGTTGCATTCAGCCACATGGAGCATGCAGAAGGTAGATAGAAAGAAAGTTGGAGGGATTTTGGTGGTTATGTATGGTTCAAACCTTAATATGCATTTATTTTTTTCTACTACAATCGCATTACAGACATTGGAATGGAAATAAGTGATCGTTGTTTTATGGTAATCTCTTCAGGGCGGCATTTCCTTTGTAATGCTCTCTATGTGGATCATATTAAAATGTTAGTCTTATTTATTTTAGGGAATCACCACAATGCATCCAGCGTCCTTCGTTTAACCCTGTTTCGCTTTGCTCAAGCATGTGATACCTGTATAAACTTGGAGACTGTTTTTTAGACAATGTTTGAATGACGTTTCTCCGTCTGACGACAAATTTACGCCAATAAACCTCGTTTTTTAATAGTTTTACGTGATAGCATTTAAGCGTTTTCTTTGAAGAATTGACTTCATTAAGAATATAATCGCTGCCTTCAATATCGTGGGAATAGGGCAACTGCCAGTCTTACCTTTCCTTTTTACCACCAAATTCGATCATTTCTCGCAAATTTTACATATGTCTCGGTGTCCGTAGGTTGTAGGGCATCAATTCCCGTACTTCGCAGACAGGAAGGAAAGGTAATTGCTTGTTGTTGTTTTTTGTAAGGAAGGCCACAGATCACCTTTTCTCCTGGCCAAGCCTCAATCCTATCACTTAAAACGAAAAAGTATATGTTTCTTTTGGATATCGTAATAGAAATTCATGCAGCAAACTCCGGCCGTTGAAACAAGTACAAATACTGAATAAGCAGAATACAAAAGACCACAGAAACCCAAGCTGAAAATGATTTTCGGAATACTAGTTCGGTTATTTCATTCTTGTCACATTCGTGCAACTTTCTCTGAACTTGCATTAGCATATACTACAACATATAAAGTTACTACAAAGTAAACCCAAACCATGTACCACTTAACAGAGCTTTTATTTTCGTTTCTTTCAGCCTATCTTGTTAACATATCTTGTAACTTTTCACGTACAATTCAGGAGACCATACTCTGGAGCTGTACGGGCTCCTGTGAAATCGGACAAAGCGTTACGGCTGCCGGTTTCTCCTCTGTTGCCCTCTTCTACCGCTCACATCTTCTCAGCCAACCCGTTCGCGTCTAGGGCATCGCCGACTCCCCGACGAGCGTGGATGGAGTATGTAAGTTCCGTGGTGCATTTCTATAGCGGTGAGCGTTCGAAAACTTTTACTTTCATGGTTGTTAAATGCACCAGCCCGCTCGGACCGGACTTCCACATTACGAAGCCACTGAACATTTTTCCCCAGCATATTTCCACTTTCGAAAATTTGAAAAAATCGACGAATTTTCTCCCGCATTGTTTGAGCATACGTTGTTCTTTCTGGGCCATCATTTATGCATGCATCGTTCTTTTTGAAAAAAAAAAAAAACAACAAAAAATACATATCGAAAACATTTGGGCCAATGCTTCTAAACATTTTAAGTCTCCTATAGGCATTTTGTAGAGTTCGCTAAAGGCCAAATATGCGTTTGACATTCGCTTGATATTGAGATCATGTATGAAATCGCTTTATATAATCGTTAGTCACTGTGGTCAATTCGGGGAAACTTTCGAAAGCTTTATAGAGCTGCATTCTTATATTGCCGAATTAGAACCAGAAAAAAGGAAGACTTTTCCGGAAATAGGCGACTGAAAGTGGCAGAGTTTCACTTACCTCTTAATGAACTTGACTTCACTTCCATAACATCCTTAAGCTGCAACTTCAGAGTGGTTTCAAGTACATGCATGAGGTGCTTAATGCAATACAAACCTCCGAAACAAAAGTATCAGTACTTAAAAAATGTATATAGTAGAAATTTCTTTGTCGGAAATCCATGAGTACGGAGCTAAAGAGTGAGAATTACGACACTATTTAGAAATACCGCTTAGAGAAGTTGACTACGGGAGTCTAAAAGTTGATAACGTTCGGAAAACGTAGGAACAACCTGCAGTGCCCATTGCAACTGGTCCAGAAGAAGTACCGTGAAATTTGCCAACAGAATTCATCGAACATTTGCACGGCTCGAAATGGAAAGCAGATTGTAAGAAATGGCGTTTTATCGATATTTAAAACCTCCTTTCTACATCCTCGTTTTCAAAGGTGCGTTAGTTTGCTGCCCAAGTATGATCGGAAGTTATTACGTTTGACAACATTTCATTCCTTTATAAATTTCGCAAGCGACACTCGAACGTTAGACGAATGGAAAACCGCTGGGCAAAGGGGCGAGTTTTGTCAAAACTAAAAACGAATTACACAGATAATGTTAAATGAATCTAGAGGAAAATTTATCTCCGGTCGTTGCATTACTCGTATCAGTTGAACTTTCTCTTTTCGGTTTTACGTTCTATTCCATTAAAAAATGTTACTCATAATACCTTTGTAATTTTGGTTTCTATTGCCACTTTATATTGCATTTAGTTGAACTTGAACCGTCATTGGCAATTCACACTAAGTAGTTATCAGCTAGTCATCAACCCTGTGCATTCGTAGCGCGCGTCTTGTCCGGAGATGATGCTTCGGAACTCGAGATTTGCAAAGGGGCTGCCTCTGCCCATCTCCAGTTGCGAAACATGCGGTAACTCGGAGGTGAGCTCCGCGCCGTCATCCTTCACAAAGCAGGAAAGTGCGATTGCCTTCGCCTCTTTAGATCCTGGCGTTGGCTACGGACTGACCGACGGACAAACCGAAAAACAGACGATCGGAAAGGCGCTGGGACAAACGGATTGACTGGCCGATGTTTAGCCGTCCACTAATTATTCACTTTCAAGGACCCACTACAGGTGAGTTGTGACTCCCGAGTGCGCGTTCGGAAGTAATGTACTACACAGAGAGTCAACGAATTTCCAATACAATGACATCTTCCATGGAACATTTTCTGCCGAAAAATGGCCATCTCCGGCAGCAAGAGCACAAGCAGCATTTCACTACCTTCTATTTACTATGCTATTGTAAGGTTTCTTTATTGTTAATAGAGTGGATTGTCACTGACGTCAATTATTGGTTGGCAAGTCACCTTAGAGACAGCATAGCTGGCAAAATGCAGCCATATATTGCGGGTATTGGTTACGCATTCGCATTGATCTGGAAATACGATCTGATGTCTGGTAAGAACGACTCTTATTACCAATCTCATTGCCGCACTCTTTATGAAATCATGAAATAGAACAAAACCACTAGTTCTGAAGCACAAGAGGCGTTTTATTCACCTACCAGTGCATACCGTGAAGAAAATCCGTACTTTTTCTATTCTATCAATATTCATGTATTTAATATGCTATTACTTCGTTAAAAACGAATCAAATATGAGAGAGTACGAAGATTGACATTTCCGTACGTAGTAATTTTGGTCGCTTTATAAGTGTTCGTAGATGAAACGGTGGTGGAGGGCGACAACGCTGATGATGAGGAATGGGAGGATATCGAAGACGATTGAAACTCACGACGGCGACGGCGACGGCGACGACGACGACGGCGATCTATTTCGGCACATGTAAGATGATCAATAAGCAATGGATTCTACTTCACTTTAAAACATTTCATATTCACGCGGATGGAAACTAATTAATTATGATGACTTTCCTCTGGATATTTTCAGTTATTTTGGATGACAACAACGACGAACCACAGCACGACGACGACGACGACGACGACGACGACAACGACGACGAGGACGAAGGCGAAGGCGGGCGGACGGTACCGACTAAGAACTTGTACTTACTCTGACAATAAATCGACCCAAGACTAATATGTAGTTTCATTCTCTTTACTTTGTAGATACCTCAACAGTACTTGTTTCCTGCAGTAATTGTACACACTACAGCATTTGCTGAGCCTAAAAACAGTTTTTGCAACCTCCAAATGTTTTCGAACTAGGCAAGTTCCAATTCACAGTCTTTAATCGAGAACGTCAGCCCAGTTGGCGTTAATCAAGTATACTCATAAGGAAACTCAACTTTCCTGACGTTTCAAAACAGATTTGAAAATTTTATTTGCACCTGCACTTGTTAGAAGTGCACAGATTTTATTCGAAAGTATTGCAAGCTCTCCTGAAAAAGAGATATCACTAAGGAGATGCAGAGGCCTTCCACGACAAACAGAAACTCGTCCCTGCTATTGGAATGAAATCAATTCAAGAGGTCATATTGATTGATAAACTCTCTGGACAAAAGCTAACGTATTGGAAGTCTAGGAGAAATATGAAAATAAATACTCACGTTGCAATTCAAACCCTTGCAGCTTCTAACTTACTTCGGTACTATTTCCCGCCTTGATACAAGCTCTGTGATGTTTCAATGGATTATGGGTTAGAATATAAAGTTGCCGCGTAAAAGTTAGTAAAGAATATACATGGTACTGGCGACGAAAACCACTTTCGCCAGCGTGCTGCTCGCCCAGGCCCCAGGAAGTGCGTCGCGTCGTCATTAGATGGCGCGACGGTATGCTGCCTGCGGCGGGCGGCTGCCTGCCTGCCTGCCTGCCTGCGTGCGTGCCTGCCGACGACCGACCTGGCGGCCTGGTCAGAGAGGAGGGAGGGAAATGGTGGCAAACGTGCGAGCGCCGCTCTGCTCTGTTTTATATTTTGAGCGGGAGCTGGTGCACCGGAAAGAAAGACAAGGAAGAAGGTGCTAGCTGCCATCTATGACAAGAGTGGTGGCCTTTTGACGTTGCATTCAGCCACATGGAGCATGCAGAAGGTAGATAGAAAGAAAGTTGGAGGGATTTTGGTGGTTATGTATGGTTCAAACCTTAATATGCATTTATTTTTTTCTACTACAATCGCATTACAGACATTGGAATGGAAATAAGTGATCGTTGTTTTATGGTAATCTCTTCAGGGCGGCATTTCCTTTGTAATGCTCTCTATGTGGATCATATTAAAATGTTAGTCTTATTTATTTTAGGGAATCACCACAATGCATCCAGCGTCCTTCGTTTAACCCTGTTTCGCTTTGCTCAAGCATGTGATACCTGTATAAACTTGGAGACTGTTTTTTAGACAATGTTTGAATGACGTTTCTCCGTCTGACGACAAATTTACGCCAATAAACCTCGTTTTTTAATAGTTTTACGTGATAGCATTTAAGCGTTTTCTTTGAAGAATTGACTTCATTAAGAATATAATCGCTGCCTTCAATATCGTGGGAATAGGGCAACTGCCAGTCTTACCTTTCCTTTTTACCACCAAATTCGATCATTTCTCGCAAATTTTACATATGTCTCGGTGTCCGTAGGTTGTAGGGCATCAATTCCCGTACTTCGCAGACAGGAAGGAAAGGTAATTGCTTGTTGTTGTTTTTTGTAAGGAAGGCCACAGATCACCTTTTCTCCTGGCCAAGCCTCAATCCTATCACTTAAAACGAAAAAGTATATGTTTCTTTTGGATATCGTAATAGAAATTCATGCAGCAAACTCCGGCCGTTGAAACAAGTACAAATACTGAATAAGCAGAATACAAAAGACCACAGAAACCCAAGCTGAAAATGATTTTCGGAATACTAGTTCGGTTATTTCATTCTTGTCACATTCGTGCAACTTTCTCTGAACTTGCATTAGCATATACTACAACATATAAAGTTACTACAAAGTAAACCCAAACCATGTACCACTTAACAGAGCTTTTATTTTCGTTTCTTTCAGCCTATCTTGTTAACATATCTTGTAACTTTTCACGTACAATTCAGGAGACCATACTCTGGAGCTGTACGGGCTCCTGTGAAATCGGACAAAGCGTTACGGCTGCCGGTTTCTCCTCTGTTGCCCTCTTCTACCGCTCACATCTTCTCAGCCAACCCGTTCGCGTCTAGGGCATCGCCGACTCCCCGACGAGCGTGGATGGAGTATGTAAGTTCCGTGGTGCATTTCTATAGCGGTGAGCGTTCGAAAACTTTTACTTTCATGGTTGTTAAATGCACCAGCCCGCTCGGACCGGACTTCCACATTACGAAGCCACTGAACATTTTTCCCCAGCATATTTCCACTTTCGAAAATTTGAAAAAATCGACGAATTTTCTCCCGCATTGTTTGAGCATACGTTGTTCTTTCTGGGCCATCATTTATGCATGCATCGTTCTTTTTGAAAAAAAAAAAAAAACAACAAAAAATACATATCGAAAACATTTGGGCCAATGCTTCTAAACATTTTAAGTCTCCTATAGGCATTTTGTAGAGTTCGCTAAAGGCCAAATATGCGTTTGACATTCGCTTGATATTGAGATCATGTATGAAATCGCTTTATATAATCGTTAGTCACTGTGGTCAATTCGGGGAAACTTTCGAAAGCTTTATAGAGCTGCATTCTTATATTGCCGAATTAGAACCAGAAAAAAGGAAGACTTTTCCGGAAATAGGCGACTGAAAGTGGCAGAGTTTCACTTACCTCTTAATGAACTTGACTTCACTTCCATAACATCCTTAAGCTGCAACTTCAGAGTGGTTTCAAGTACATGCATGAGGTGCTTAATGCAATACAAACCTCCGAAACAAAAGTATCAGTACTTAAAAAATGTATATAGTAGAAATTTCTTTGTCGGAAATCCATGAGTACGGAGCTAAAGAGTGAGAATTACGACACTATTTAGAAATACCGCTTAGAGAAGTTGACTACGGGAGTCTAAAAGTTGATAACGTTCGGAAAACGTAGGAACAACCTGCAGTGCCCATTGCAACTGGTCCAGAAGAAGTACCGTGAAATTTGCCAACAGAATTCATCGAACATTTGCACGGCTCGAAATGGAAAGCAGATTGTAAGAAATGGCGTTTTATCGATATTTAAAACCTCCTTTCTACATCCTCGTTTTCAAAGGTGCGTTAGTTTGCTGCCCAAGTATGATCGGAAGTTATTACGTTTGACAACATTTCATTCCTTTATAAATTTCGCAAGCGACACTCGAACGTTAGACGAATGGAAAACCGCTGGGCAAAGGGGCGAGTTTTGTCAAAACTAAAAACGAATTACACAGATAATGTTAAATGAATCTAGAGGAAAATTTATCTCCGGTCGTTGCATTACTCGTATCAGTTGAACTTTCTCTTTTCGGTTTTACGTTCTATTCCATTAAAAAATGTTACTCATAATACCTTTGTAATTTTGGTTTCTATTGCCACTTTATATTGCATTTAGTTGAACTTGAACCGTCATTGGCAATTCACACTAAGTAGTTATCAGCTAGTCATCAACCCTGTGCATTCGTAGCGCGCGTCTTGTCCGGAGATGATGCTTCGGAACTCGAGATTTGCAAAGGGGCTGCCTCTGCCCATCTCCAGTTGCGAAACATGCGGTAACTCGGAGGTGAGCTCCGCGCCGTCATCCTTCACAAAGCAGGAAAGTGCGATTGCCTTCGCCTCTTTAGATCCTGGCGTTGGCTACGGACTGACCGACGGACAAACCGAAAAACAGACGATCGGAAAGGCGCTGGGACAAACGGATTGACTGGCCGATGTTTAGCCGTCCACTAATTATTCACTTTCAAGGACCCACTACAGGTGAGTTGTGACTCCCGAGTGCGCGTTCGGAAGTAATGTACTACACAGAGAGTCAACGAATTTCCAATACAATGACATCTTCCATGGAACATTTTCTGCCGAAAAATGGCCATCTCCGGCAGCAAGAGCACAAGCAGCATTTCACTACCTTCTATTTACTATGCTATTGTAAGGTTTCTTTATTGTTAATAGAGTGGATTGTCACTGACGCCAATTATTGGTTGGCAAGTCACCTTAGAGACAGCATAGCTGGCAAAATGCAGCCATATATTGCGGGTATTGGTTACGCATTCGCATTGATCTGGAAATACGATCTGATGTCTGGTAAGAACGACTCTTATTACCAATCTCATTGCCGCACTCTTTATGAAATCATGAAATAGAACAAAACCACTAGTTCTGAAGCACAAGAGGCGTTTTATTCACCTACCAGTGCATACCGTGAAGAAAATCCGTACTTTTTCTATTCTATCAATATTCATGTATTTAATATGCTATTACTTCGTTAAAAACGAATCAAATATGAGAGAGTACGAAGATTGACATTTCCGTACGTAGTAATTTTGGTCGCTTTATAAGTGTTCGCAGATGAAACGGTGGTGGAGGGCGACAACGCTGATGATGAGGAATGGGAGGATATCGAAGACGATTGAAACTCACGACGGCGACGGCGACGACGACGACGACGACGACGATCTATTTCGGCACATGTAAGATGATCAATAAGCAATGGATTCTACTTCACTTTAAAACATTTCATATTCACGCGGATGGAAACTAATTAATTATGATGACTTTCCTCTGGATATTTTCAGTTATTTTGGATGACAACAACGACGAACCACAGCACGACGACGACGACGACGACGACAATGACGACGAGGACGAAGGCGAAGGCAGGCGGACGGTACCGACTAAGAACTTGTACTTACTCTGACAATAAATCGACCCAAGACTAATATGTAGTTTCATTCTCTTTACTTTGTAGATACCTCAACAGTACTTGTTTCCTGCAGTAATTGTACACACTACAGCATTTGCTGAGCCTAAAAACAGTTTTTGCAACCTCCAAATGTTTTCGAACTAGGCAAGTTCCAATTCACAGTCTTTAATCGAGAACGTCAGCCCAGTTGGCGTTAATCAAGTATACTCATAAGGATACTCAACTTTCCTGACGTTTCAAAACAGATTTGAAAATTTTATTTGCACCTGCACTTGTTAGAAGTGCACAGATTTTATTCGAAAGTATTGCAAGCTCTCCTGAAAAAGAGATATCACTAAGGAGATGCAGAGGCCTTCCACGCCAAACAGAAACTCGTCCCTGCTATTGGAATGAAATCAATTCAAGAGGTCATATTGATTGATAAACTCTCTGGACAAAAGCTAACGTATTGGAAGTCTAGGAGAAATATGAAAATAAATACTCACGTTGCAATTCAAACCCTTGCAGCTTCTAACTTACTTCGGTACTATTTCCCGCCTTGATACAAGCTCTGTGATGTTTCAATGGATTATGGGTTAGAATATAAAGTTGCCGCGTAAAAGTTAGTAAAGAATATACATGGTACTGGCGACGAAAACCTCTTTCGCCAGCGTGCTGCTCGCCCAGGCCCCAGGAAGTGCGTCGCGTCGTCATTAGATGGCGCGACGGTATGCTGCCTGCGGCGGGCGGCTGCCTGCCTGCCTGCCTGCCTGCGTGCGTGCCTGCCGACGACCGACCTGGAGGCCTGGTCAGAGAGGAGGGAGGGAAATGGTGGCAAACGTGCGAGCGCCGCTCTGCTCTGTTTTATATTTTGAGCGGGAGCTGGTGCACCGGAAAGAAAGACAAGGAAGAAGGTGCTAGCTGCCATCTATGACAAGAGTGGTGGCCTTTTGACGTTGCATTCAGCCACATGGAGCATGCAGAAGGTAGATAGAAAGAAAGTTGGAGGGATTTTGGTGGTTGTGTATGGTTCAAACCTTAATATGCATTTATTTTTTTCTACTACAATCGCATTACAGACATTGGAATGGAAATAAGTGATCGTTGTTTTATGGTAATCTCTTCAGGGCGGCATTTCCTTTGTAATGCTCTCTATGTGGTTCATATTAAAATGTTAGTCTTATTTATTTTAGGGAATCACCACAATGCATCCAGCGTCCTTCGTTTAACCCTGTTTCGCTTTGCTCAAGCATGTGATACCTGTATAAACTTGGAGACTGTTTTTTAGACAATGTTTGAATGACGTTTCTCCGTCTGACGACAAATTTACGCCAATAAACCTCGTTTTTTAATAGTTTTACGTGATAGCATTTAAGCGTTTTCTTTGAAGAATTGACTTCATTAAGAATATAATCGCTGCCTTCAATATCGTGGGAATAGGGCAACTGCCAGTCTTACCTTTCCTTTTTACCACCAAATTCGATCATTTCTCGCAAATTTTACATATGTCTCGGTGTCCGTAGGTTGTAGGGCATCAATTCCCGTACTTCGCAGACAGGAAGGAAAGGTAATTGCTTGTTGTTGTTTTTTGTAAGGAAGGCCACAGATCACCTTTTCTCCTGGCCAAGCCTCAATCCTATCACTTAAAACGAAAAAGTATATGTTTCTTTTGGATATCGTAATAGAAATTCATGCAGCAAACTCCGGCCGTTGAAACAAGTACAAATACTGAATAAGCAGAATACAAAAGACCACAGAAACCCAAGCTGAAAATGATTATCGGAATACTAGTTCGGTTATTTCATTCTTGTCACATTCGTGCAACTTTCTCTGAACTTGCATTAGCATATACTACAACATATAAAGTTACTACAAAGTAAACCCAAACCATGTACCACTTAACAGAGCTTTTATTTTCGTTTCTTTCAGCCTATCTTGTTAACATATCTTGTAACTTTTCACGTACAATTCAGGAGACCATACTCTGTAGCTGTACGGGCTCCTGTGAAATCGGACAAAGCGTTACGGCTGCCGGTTTCTCCTCTGTTGCCCTCTTCTACCGCTCACATCTTCTCAGCCAACCCGTTCGCGTCTAGGGCATCGCCGACTCCCCGACGAGCGTGGATGGAGTATGTAAGTTCCGTGGTGCATTTCTATAGCGGTGAGCGTTCGAAAACTTTTACTTTCATGGTTGTTAAATGCACCAGCCCGCTCGGACCGGACTTCCACATTACGAAGCCACTGAACATTTTTCCCCAGCATATTTCCACTTTCGAAAATTTGAAAAAATCGACGAATTTTCTCCCGCATTGTTTGAGCATACGTTGTTCTTTCTGGGCCATCATTTATGCATGCATCGTTCTTTTTGAAAAAAAAAACAACAACAAAAAATACATATCGAAAACATTTGGGCCAATGCTTCTAAACATTTTAAGTCTCCTATAGGCATTTTGTAGAGTTCGCTAAAGGCCAAATATGCGTTTGACATTCGCTTGATATTGAGATCGTGTATTAAATCGCTTTATATAATCGTTAGTCACTGTGGTCAATTCGGGGAAACTTTCGAAAGCTTTATAGAGCTGCATTCTTATATTGCCGAATTAGAACCAGTAAAAAGGAAGACTTTTCCGGAAATAGGCGACTGAAAGTGGCAGAGTTTCTCTTACCTCTTAATGAACTTGACTTCACTTTCATAACATCCTTAAGCTACAACTTCAGAGTGGTTTCAAGAACATGCATGAGGTGCTTAATGCAATACAAACCTCCGAAATAAAAGTATCAGTACTTAAAAAATGTATATAGTAGAAATTTCTTTGTCGGAAATCCATGAGTACGGAGCTAAAGAGTGAGAATTACGACACTATTTAGAAATACCGCTTAGGGAAGTTGACTACGGGAGTCTAAAAGTTGATAACGTTCGGAAAACGTAGGAACAACCTGCAGTGCCCATTGCAACTGGTCCAGAAGAAGTACCGTGAAATTTGCCAACAGAATTCATCGAACATTTGCACGGCTCGAAATGGAAAGCAGATTGTAAGAAATGGCGTTTTATCGATATTTAAAACCTCTTTTCTACATCCTCGTTTTCAAAGGTGCGTTAGTTTGCTGCCCAAGTATGATCGGAAGTTATTACGTTTGACAACATTTCATTCCTTTATAAATTTCGCAAGCGACACTCGAACGTTAGACGAATGGAAAACCGCTGGGCAAAGGGGCGAGTTTTGTCAAAACTAAAAACGAATTACACAGATAATGTTAAATGAATCTAGAGGAAAATTTATCTCCGGTCGTTGCATTACTCGTATCAGTTGAACTTTCTCTTTTCGGTTTTACGTTCTATTCCATTAAAAAATGTTACTCATAATACCTTTGTAATTTTGGTTTCTATTGCCACTTTATATTGCATTTAGTTGAACTTGACCCGTCATTGGCAATTCACACTAAGTAGTTATCAGCTAGTCATCAACCCTGTGCATTCGTAGCGCGCGTCTTGTCCGGAGATGATGCTTCGGAACTCGAGATTTGCAAAGGGGCTGCCTCTGCCCATCTCCAGTTGCGACGCATGCGGTAACTCGGAGGTGAGCTCCGCGCCGTCATCCTTCACAAAGCAGGAAAGTGCGATTGCCTTCGCCTCTTTAGATCCTGGCGTTGGCTACGGACTGACCGACGGACAAACCGAAAAACAGACTATCGGAAAGGCGTTGGGACAAACGGATTGACTGGCCGATGTTTAGCCGTCCACTAATTATTCACTTTCAAGGACCCACTACAGGTGAGTTGTCACTCCCGAGTGCGCGTTCGGAAGTAATGTACTACACAGAGAGTCAACGAATTTCCAATACAATGACATCTTCCATGGAACATTTTCTGCCGAAAAATGGCCATCTCCGGCAGCAAGAGCACAAGCAGCATTTCACTACCTTCTATTTACTATGCTATTGTAAGGTTTCTTTATTGTTAATAGAGTGGATTGTCACTGACGTCAATTATTGGTTGGCAAGTCACCTTAGAGACAGCATAGCTGGCAAAATGCAGCCATATATTGCGGGTATTGGTTACGCATTCGCATTGATCTGGAAATACGATCTGATGTCTGGTAAGAACGACTCTTATTACCAATCTCATTGCCGCACTCTTTATGAAATCATGAAATAGAACAAAACCACTAGTTCTGAAGCACAAGAGGCGTTTTATTCACCTACCAGTGCATACCGTGAAGAAAATCCGTACTTTTTCTATTCTATCAATATTCATGTATTTAATATGCTATTACTTCGTTAAAAACGAATCAAATATGAGAGAGTACGAAGATTGACATTTCCGTACGTAGTAATTTTGGTCGCTTTATAAGTGTTCGTAGATGAAACGGTGGTGGAGGGCGACAACGCTGATGATGAGGAATGGGAGGATATCGAAGACGATTGAAACTCACGACGGCGACGGCGACGGCGACGACGACGACGGCGATCTATTTCGGCACATGTAAGATGATCAATAAGCAATGGATTCTACTTCACTTTAAAACATTTCATATTCACGCGGATGGAAACTAATTAATTATGATGACTTTCCTCTGGATATTTTCAGTTATTTTGGATGACAACAACGACGAACCACAGCACGACGACGACGACGACGACGACGACGACAACGACGACGAGGACGAAGGCGAAGGCGAGCGGACGGTACCGACTAAGAACTTGTACTTACTCTGACAATAAATCGACCCAAGACTAATATGTAGTTTCATTCTCTTTACTTTGTAGATACCTCAACAGTACTTGTTTCCTGCAGTAATTGTACACACTACAGCATTTGCTGAGCCTAAAAACAGTTTTTGCAACCTCCAAATGTTTTCGAACTAGGCAAGTTCCAATTCACAGTCTTTAATCGAGAACGTCAGCCCAGTTGGCGTTAATCAAGTATACTCATAAGGAAACTCAACTTTCCTGACGTTTCAAAACAGATTTGAAAATTTTATTTGC
The DNA here is from genome assembly GCA_038098605.1 of Gryllus longicercus. Taxonomy (NCBI): domain Eukaryota; kingdom Metazoa; phylum Arthropoda; class Insecta; order Orthoptera; family Gryllidae; genus Gryllus; species Gryllus longicercus. The sequence goes on from JAZDUA010000102.1 coordinate 1,770,419, forward strand.
ACCTGCACTTGTTAGAAGTGCACAGATTTTATTCGAAAGTATTGCAAGCTCTCCTGAAAAAGAGATATCACTAAGGAGATGCAGAGGCCTTCCACGACAAACAGAAACTCGTCCCTGCTATTGGAATGAAATCAATTCAAGAGGTCATATTGATTGATAAACTCTCTGGACAAAAGCTAACGTATTGGAAGTCTAGGAGAAATATGAAAATAAATACTCACGTTGCAATTCAAACCCTTGCAGCTTCTAACTTACTTCGGTACTATTTCCCGCCTTGATACAAGCTCTGTGATGTTTCAATGGATTATGGGTTAGAATATAAAGTTGCCGCGTAAAAGTTAGTAAAGAATATACATGGTACTGGCGACGAAAACCACTTTCGCCAGCGTGCTGCTCGCCCAGGCCCCAGGAAGTGCGTCGCGTCGTCATTAGATGGCGCGACGGTATGCTGCCTGCGGCGGGCGGCTGCCTGCCTGCCTGCCTGCCTGCGTGCGTGCCTGCCGACGACCGACCTGGCGGCCTGGTCAGAGAGGAGGGAGGGAAATGGTGGCAAACGTGCGAGCGCCGCTCTGCTCTGTTTTATATTTTGAGCGGGAGCTGGTGCACCGGAAAGAAAGACAAGGAAGAAGGTGCTAGCTGCCATCTATGACAAGAGTGGTGGCCTTTTGACGTTGCATTCAGCCACATGGAGCATGCAGAAGGTAGATAGAAAGAAAGTTGGAGGGATTTTGGTGGTTGTGTATGGTTCAAACCTTAATATGCATTTATTTTTTTCTACTACAATCGCATTACAGACATTGGAATGGAAATAAGTGATCGTTGTTTTATGGTAATCTCTTCAGGGCGGCATTTCCTTTGTAATGCTCTCTATGTGGTTCATATTAAAATGTTAGTCTTATTTATTTTAGGGAATCACCACAATGCATCCAGCGTCCTTCGTTTAACCCTGTTTCGCTTTGCTCAAGCATGTGATACCTGTATAAACTTGGAGACTGTTTTTTAGACAATGTTTGAATGACGTTTCTCCGTCTGACGACAAATTTACGCCAATAAACCTCGTTTTTTAATAGTTTTACGTGATAGCATTTAAGCGTTTTCTTTGAAGAATTGACTTCATTAAGAATATAATCGCTGCCTTCAATATCGTGGGAATAGGGCAACTGCCAGTCTTACCTTTCCTTTTTACCACCAAATTCGATCATTTCTCGCAAATTTTACATATGTCTCGGTGTCCGTAGGTTGTAGGGCATCAATTCCCGTACTTCGCAGACAGGAAGGAAAGGTAATTGCTTGTTGTTGTTTTTTGTAAGGAAGGCCACAGATCACCTTTTCTCCTGGCCAAGCCTCAATCCTATCACTTAAAACGAAAAAGTATATGTTTCTTTTGGATATCGTAATAGAAATTCATGCAGCAAACTCCGGCCGTTGAAACAAGTACAAATACTGAATAAGCAGAATACAAAAGACCACAGAAACCCAAGCTGAAAATGATTATCGGAATACTAGTTCGGTTATTTCATTCTTGTCACATTCGTGCAACTTTCTCTGAACTTGCATTAGCATATACTACAACATATAAAGTTACTACAAAGTAAACCCAAACCATGTACCACTTAACAGAGCTTTTATTTTCGTTTCTTTCAGCCTATCTTGTTAACATATCTTGTAACTTTTCACGTACAATTCAGGAGACCATACTCTGTAGCTGTACGGGCTCCTGTGAAATCGGACAAAGCGTTACGGCTGCCGGTTTCTCCTCTGTTGCCCTCTTCTACCGCTCACATCTTCTCAGCCAACCCGTTCGCGTCTAGGGCATCGCCGACTCCCCGACGAGCGTGGATGGAGTATGTAAGTTCCGTGGTGCATTTCTATAGCGGTGAGCGTTCGAAAACTTTTACTTTCATGGTTGTTAAATGCACCAGCCCGCTCGGACCGGACTTCCACATTACGAAGCCACTGAACATTTTTCCCCAGCATATTTCCACTTTCGAAAATTTGAAAAAATCGACGAATTTTCTCCCGCATTGTTTGAGCATACGTTGTTCTTTCTGGGCCATCATTTATGCATGCATCGTTCTTTTTGAAAAAAAAAACAACAACAAAAAATACATATCGAAAACATTTGGGCCAATGCTTCTAAACATTTTAAGTCTCCTATAGGCATTTTGTAGAGTTCGCTAAAGGCCAAATATGCGTTTGACATTCGCTTGATATTGAGATCGTGTATTAAATCGCTTTATATAATCGTTAGTCACTGTGGTCAATTCGGGGAAACTTTCGAAAGCTTTATAGAGCTGCATTCTTATATTGCCGAATTAGAACCAGTAAAAAGGAAGACTTTTCCGGAAATAGGCGACTGAAAGTGGCAGAGTTTCTCTTACCTCTTAATGAACTTGACTTCACTTTCATAACATCCTTAAGCTACAACTTCAGAGTGGTTTCAAGAACATGCATGAGGTGCTTAATGCAATACAAACCTCCGAAATAAAAGTATCAGTACTTAAAAAATGTATATAGTAGAAATTTCTTTGTCGGAAATCCATGAGTACGGAGCTAAAGAGTGAGAATTACGACACTATTTAGAAATACCGCTTAGGGAAGTTGACTACGGGAGTCTAAAAGTTGATAACGTTCGGAAAACGTAGGAACAACCTGCAGTGCCCATTGCAACTGGTCCAGAAGAAGTACCGTGAAATTTGCCAACAGAATTCATCGAACATTTGCACGGCTCGAAATGGAAAGCAGATTGTAAGAAATGGCGTTTTATCGATATTTAAAACCTCTTTTCTACATCCTCGTTTTCAAAGGTGCGTTAGTTTGCTGCCCAAGTATGATCGGAAGTTATTACGTTTGACAACATTTCATTCCTTTATAAATTTCGCAAGCGACACTCGAACGTTAGACGAATGGAAAACCGCTGGGCAAAGGGGCGAGTTTTGTCAAAACTAAAAACGAATTACACAGATAATGTTAAATGAATCTAGAGGAAAATTTATCTCCGGTCGTTGCATTACTCGTATCAGTTGAACTTTCTCTTTTCGGTTTTACGTTCTATTCCATTAAAAAATGTTACTCATAATACCTTTGTAATTTTGGTTTCTATTGCCACTTTATATTGCATTTAGTTGAACTTGACCCGTCATTGGCAATTCACACTAAGTAGTTATCAGCTAGTCATCAACCCTGTGCATTCGTAGCGCGCGTCTTGTCCGGAGATGATGCTTCGGAACTCGAGATTTGCAAAGGGGCTGCCTCTGCCCATCTCCAGTTGCGACGCATGCGGTAACTCGGAGGTGAGCTCCGCGCCGTCATCCTTCACAAAGCAGGAAAGTGCGATTGCCTTCGCCTCTTTAGATCCTGGCGTTGGCTACGGACTGACCGACGGACAAACCGAAAAACAGACTATCGGAAAGGCGTTGGGACAAACGGATTGACTGGCCGATGTTTAGCCGTCCACTAATTATTCACTTTCAAGGACCCACTACAGGTGAGTTGTGACTCCCGAGTGCGCGTTCGGAAGTAATGTACTACACAGAGAGTCAACGAATTTCCAATACAATGACATCTTCCATGGAACATTTTCTGCCGAAAAATGGCCATCTCCGGCAGCAAGAGCACAAGCAGCATTTCACTACCTTCTATTTACTATGCTATTGTAAGGTTTCTTTATTGTTAATAGAGTGGATTGTCACTGACGTCAATTATTGGTTGGCAAGTCACCTTAGAGACAGCATAGCTGGCAAAATGCAGCCATATATTGCGGGTATTGGTTACGCATTCGCATTGATCTGGAAATACGATCTGATGTCTGGTAAGAACGACTCTTATTACCAATCTCATTGCCGCACTCTTTATGAAATCATGAAATAGAACAAAACCACTAGTTCTGAAGCACAAGAGGCGTTTTATTCACCTACCAGTGCATACCGTGAAGAAAATCCGTACTTTTTCTATTCTATCAATATTCATGTATTTAATATGCTATTACTTCGTTAAAAACGAATCAAATATGAGAGAGTACGAAGATTGACATTTCCGTACGTAGTAATTTTGGTCGCTTTATAAGTGTTCGTAGATGAAACGGTGGTGGAGGGCGACAACGCTGATGATGAGGAATGGGAGGATATCGAAGACGATTGAAACTCACGACGGCGACGGCGACGGCGACGACGACGACGGCGATCTATTTCGGCACATGTAAGATGATCAATAAGCAATGGATTCTACTTCACTTTAAAACATTTCATATTCACGCGGATGGAAACTAATTAATTATGATGACTTTCCTCTGGATATTTTCAGTTATTTTGGATGACAACAACGACGAACCACAGCACGACGACGACGACGACGACGACGACGACAACGACGACGAGGACGAAGGCGAAGGCGGGCGGACGGTACCGACTAAGAACTTGTACTTACTCTGACAATAAATCGACCCAAGACTAATATGTAGTTTCATTCTCTTTACTTTGTAGATACCTCAACAGTACTTGTTTCCTGCAGTAATTGTACACACTACAGCATTTGCTGAGCCTAAAAACAGTTTTTGCAACCTCCAAATGTTTTCGAACTAGGCAAGTTCCAATTCACAGTCTTTAATCGAGAACGTCAGCCCAGTTGGCGTTAATCAAGTATACTCATAAGGAAACTCAACTTTCCTGACGTTTCAAAACAGATTTGAAAATTTTATTTGCACCTGCACTTGTTAGAAGTGCACAGATTTTATTCGAAAGTATTGCAAGCTCTCCTGAAAAAGAGATATCACTAAGGAGATGCAGAGGCCTTCCACGACAAACAGAAACTCGTCCCTGCTATTGGAATGAAATCAATTCAAGAGGTCATATTGATTGATAAACTCTCTGGACAAAAGCTAACGTATTGGAAGTCTAGGAGAAATATGAAAATAAATACTCACGTTGCAATTCAAACCCTTGCAGCTTCTAACTTACTTCGGTACTATTTCCCGCCTTGATACAAGCTCTGTGATGTTTCAATGGATTATGGGTTAGAATATAAAGTTGCCGCGTAAAAGTTAGTAAAGAATATACATGGTACTGGCGACGAAAACCACTTTCGCCAGCGTGCTGCTCGCCCAGGCCCCAGGAAGTGCGTCGCGTCGTCATTAGATGGCGCGACGGTATGCTGCCTGCGGCGGGCGGCTGCCTGCCTGCCTGCCTGCCTGCGTGCGTGCCTGCCGACGACCGACCTGGCGGCCTGGTCAGAGAGGAGGGAGGGAAATGGTGGCAAACGTGCGAGCGCCGCTCTGCTCTGTTTTATATTTTGAGCGGGAGCTGGTGCACCGGAAAGAAAGACAAGGAAGAAGGTGCTAGCTGCCATCTATGACAAGAGTGGTGGCCTTTTGACGTTGCATTCAGCCACATGGAGCATGCAGAAGGTAGATAGAAAGAAAGTTGGAGGGATTTTGGTGGTTATGTATGGTTCAAACCTTAATATGCATTTATTTTTTTCTACTACAATCGCATTACAGACATTGGAATGGAAATAAGTGATCGTTGTTTTATGGTAATCTCTTCAGGGCGGCATTTCCTTTGTAATGCTCTCTATGTGGATCATATTAAAATGTTAGTCTTATTTATTTTAGGGAATCACCACAATGCATCCAGCGTCCTTCGTTTAACCCTGTTTCGCTTTGCTCAAGCATGTGATACCTGTATAAACTTGGAGACTGTTTTTTAGACAATGTTTGAATGACGTTTCTCCGTCTGACGACAAATTTACGCCAATAAACCTCGTTTTTTAATAGTTTTACGTGATAGCATTTAAGCGTTTTCTTTGAAGAATTGACTTCATTAAGAATATAATCGCTGCCTTCAATATCGTGGGAATAGGGCAACTGCCAGTCTTACCTTTCCTTTTTACCACCAAATTCGATCATTTCTCGCAAATTTTACATATGTCTCGGTGTCCGTAGGTTGTAGGGCATCAATTCCCGTACTTCGCAGACAGGAAGGAAAGGTAATTGCTTGTTGTTGTTTTTTGTAAGGAAGGCCACAGATCACCTTTTCTCCTGGCCAAGCCTCAATCCTATCACTTAAAACGAAAAAGTATATGTTTCTTTTGGATATCGTAATAGAAATTCATGCAGCAAACTCCGGCCGTTGAAACAAGTACAAATACTGAATAAGCAGAATACAAAAGACCACAGAAACCCAAGCTGAAAATGATTTTCGGAATACTAGTTCGGTTATTTCATTCTTGTCACATTCGTGCAACTTTCTCTGAACTTGCATTAGCATATACTACAACATATAAAGTTACTACAAAGTAAACCCAAACCATGTACCACTTAACAGAGCTTTTATTTTCGTTTCTTTCAGCCTATCTTGTTAACATATCTTGTAACTTTTCACGTACAATTCAGGAGACCATACTCTGGAGCTGTACGGGCTCCTGTGAAATCGGACAAAGCGTTACGGCTGCCGGTTTCTCCTCTGTTGCCCTCTTCTACCGCTCACATCTTCTCAGCCAACCCGTTCGCGTCTAGGGCATCGCCGACTCCCCGACGAGCGTGGATGGAGTATGTAAGTTCCGTGGTGCATTTCTATAGCGGTGAGCGTTCGAAAACTTTTACTTTCATGGTTGTTAAATGCACCAGCCCGCTCGGACCGGACTTCCACATTACGAAGCCACTGAACATTTTTCCCCAGCATATTTCCACTTTCGAAAATTTGAAAAAATCGACGAATTTTCTCCCGCATTGTTTGAGCATACGTTGTTCTTTCTGGGCCATCATTTATGCATGCATCGTTCTTTTTGAAAAAAAAAAAAAACAACAAAAAATACATATCGAAAACATTTGGGCCAATGCTTCTAAACATTTTAAGTCTCCTATAGGCATTTTGTAGAGTTCGCTAAAGGCCAAATATGCGTTTGACATTCGCTTGATATTGAGATCATGTATGAAATCGCTTTATATAATCGTTAGTCACTGTGGTCAATTCGGGGAAACTTTCGAAAGCTTTATAGAGCTGCATTCTTATATTGCCGAATTAGAACCAGAAAAAAGGAAGACTTTTCCGGAAATAGGCGACTGAAAGTGGCAGAGTTTCACTTACCTCTTAATGAACTTGACTTCACTTCCATAACATCCTTAAGCTGCAACTTCAGAGTGGTTTCAAGTACATGCATGAGGTGCTTAATGCAATACAAACCTCCGAAACAAAAGTATCAGTACTTAAAAAATGTATATAGTAGAAATTTCTTTGTCGGAAATCCATGAGTACGGAGCTAAAGAGTGAGAATTACGACACTATTTAGAAATACCGCTTAGAGAAGTTGACTACGGGAGTCTAAAAGTTGATAACGTTCGGAAAACGTAGGAACAACCTGCAGTGCCCATTGCAACTGGTCCAGAAGAAGTACCGTGAAATTTGCCAACAGAATTCATCGAACATTTGCACGGCTCGAAATGGAAAGCAGATTGTAAGAAATGGCGTTTTATCGATATTTAAAACCTCCTTTCTACATCCTCGTTTTCAAAGGTGCGTTAGTTTGCTGCCCAAGTATGATCGGAAGTTATTACGTTTGACAACATTTCATTCCTTTATAAATTTCGCAAGCGACACTCGAACGTTAGACGAATGGAAAACCGCTGGGCAAAGGGGCGAGTTTTGTCAAAACTAAAAACGAATTACACAGATAATGTTAAATGAATCTAGAGGAAAATTTATCTCCGGTCGTTGCATTACTCGTATCAGTTGAACTTTCTCTTTTCGGTTTTACGTTCTATTCCATTAAAAAATGTTACTCATAATACCTTTGTAATTTTGGTTTCTATTGCCACTTTATATTGCATTTAGTTGAACTTGAACCGTCATTGGCAATTCACACTAAGTAGTTATCAGCTAGTCATCAACCCTGTGCATTCGTAGCGCGCGTCTTGTCCGGAGATGATGCTTCGGAACTCGAGATTTGCAAAGGGGCTGCCTCTGCCCATCTCCAGTTGCGAAACATGCGGTAACTCGGAGGTGAGCTCCGCGCCGTCATCCTTCACAAAGCAGGAAAGTGCGATTGCCTTCGCCTCTTTAGATCCTGGCGTTGGCTACGGACTGACCGACGGACAAACCGAAAAACAGACGATCGGAAAGGCGCTGGGACAAACGGATTGACTGGCCGATGTTTAGCCGTCCACTAATTATTCACTTTCAAGGACCCACTACAGGTGAGTTGTGACTCCCGAGTGCGCGTTCGGAAGTAATGTACTACACAGAGAGTCAACGAATTTCCAATACAATGACATCTTCCATGGAACATTTTCTGCCGAAAAATGGCCATCTCCGGCAGCAAGAGCACAAGCAGCATTTCACTACCTTCTATTTACTATGCTATTGTAAGGTTTCTTTATTGTTAATAGAGTGGATTGTCACTGACGCCAATTATTGGTTGGCAAGTCACCTTAGAGACAGCATAGCTGGCAAAATGCAGCCATATATTGCGGGTATTGGTTACGCATTCGCATTGATCTGGAAATACGATCTGATGTCTGGTAAGAACGACTCTTATTACCAATCTCATTGCCGCACTCTTTATGAAATCATGAAATAGAACAAAACCACTAGTTCTGAAGCACAAGAGGCGTTTTATTCACCTACCAGTGCATACCGTGAAGAAAATCCGTACTTTTTCTATTCTATCAATATTCATGTATTTAATATGCTATTACTTCGTTAAAAACGAATCAAATATGAGAGAGTACGAAGATTGACATTTCCGTACGTAGTAATTTTGGTCGCTTTATAAGTGTTCGCAGATGAAACGGTGGTGGAGGGCGACAACGCTGATGATGAGGAATGGGAGGATATCGAAGACGATTGAAACTCACGACGGCGACGGCGACGACGACGACGACGACGACGATCTATTTCGGCACATGTAAGATGATCAATAAGCAATGGATTCTACTTCACTTTAAAACATTTCATATTCACGCGGATGGAAACTAATTAATTATGATGACTTTCCTCTGGATATTTTCAGTTATTTTGGATGACAACAACGACGAACCACAGCACGACGACGACGACGACGACGACAATGACGACGAGGACGAAGGCGAAGGCAGGCGGACGGTACCGACTAAGAACTTGTACTTACTCTGACAATAAATCGACCCAAGACTAATATGTAGTTTCATTCTCTTTACTTTGTAGATACCTCAACAGTACTTGTTTCCTGCAGTAATTGTACACACTACAGCATTTGCTGAGCCTAAAAACAGTTTTTGCAACCTCCAAATGTTTTCGAACTAGGCAAGTTCCAATTCACAGTCTTTAATCGAGAACGTCAGCCCAGTTGGCGTTAATCAAGTATACTCATAAGGAAACTCAACTTTCCTGACGTTTCAAAACAGATTTGAAAATTTTATTTGCACCTGCACTTGTTAGAAGTGCACAGATTTTATTCGAAAGTATTGCAAGCTCTCCTGAAAAAGAGATATCACTAAGGAGATGCAGAGGCCTTCCACGCCAAACAGAAACTCGTCCCTGCTATTGGAATGAAATCAATTCAAGAGGTCATATTGATTGATAAACTCTCTGGACAAAAGCTAACGTATTGGAAGTCTAGGAGAAATATGAAAATAAATACTCACGTTGCAATTCAAACCCTTGCAGCTTCTAACTTACTTCGGTACTATTTCCCGCCTTGATACAAGCTCTGTGATGTTTCAATGGATTATGGGTTAGAATATAAAGTTGCCGCGTAAAAGTTAGTAAAGAATATACATGGTACTGGCGACGAAAACCTCTTTCGCCAGCGTGCTGCTCGCCCAGGCCCCAGGAAGTGCGTCGCGTCGTCATTAGATGGCGCGACGGTATGCTGCCTGCGGCGGGCGGCTGCCTGCCTGCCTGCCTGCGTGCGTGCCTGCCGACGACCGACCTGGCGGCCTGGTCAGAGAGGAGGGAGGGAAATGGTGGCAAACGTGCGAGCGCCGCTCTGCTCTGTTTTATATTTTGAGCGGGAGCTGGTGCACCGGAAAGAAAGACAAGGAAGAAGGTGCTAGCTGCCATCTATGACAAGAGTGGTGGCCTTTTGACGTTGCATCCAGCCACATGGAGCATGCAGAAGGTAGATAGAAAGAAAGTTGGAGGGATTTTGGTGGTTATGTATGGTTCAAACCTTAATATGCATTTATTTTTTTCTACTACAATCGCATTACAGACATTGGAATGGAAATAAGTGATCGTTGTTTTATGGTAATCTCTTCAGGGCGGCATTTCCTTTGTAATGCTCTCTATGTGGATCATATTAAAATGTTAGTCTTATTTATTTTAGGGAATCACCACAATGCATCCAGCGTCCTTCGTTTAACCCTGTTTCGCTTTGCTCAAGCATGTGATACCTGTATAAACTTGGAGACTGTTTTTTAGACAATGTTTGAATGACGTTTCTCCGTCTGACGACAAATTTACGCCAATAAACCTCGTTTTTTAATAGTTTTACGTGATAGCATTTAAGCGTTTTCTTTGAAGAATTGACTTCATTAAGAATATAATCGCTGCCTTCAATATCGTGGGAATAGGGCAACTGCCAGTCTTACCTTTCCTTTTTACCACCAAATTCGATCATTTCTCGCAAATTTTACATATGTCTCGGTGTCCGTAGGTTGTAGGGCATCAATTCCCGTACTTCGCAGACAGGAAGGAAAGGTAATTGCTTGTTGTTGTTTTTTGTAAGGAAGGCCACAGATCACCTTTTCTCCTGGCCAAGCCTCAATCCTATCACTTAAAACGAAAAAGTATATGTTTCTTTTGGATATCGTAATAGAAATTCATGCAGCAAACTCCGGCCGTTGAAACAAGTACAAATACTGAATAAGCAGAATACAAAAGACCACAGAAACCCAAGCTGAAAATGATTTTCGGAATACTAGTTCGGTTATTTCATTCTTGTCACATTCGTGCAACTTTCTCTGAACTTGCATTAGCATATACTACAACATATAAAGTTACTACAAAGTAAACCCAAACCATGTACCACTTAACAGAGCTTTTATTTTCGTTTCTTTCAGCCTATCTTGTTAACATATCTTGTAACTTTTCACGTACAATTCAGGAGACCATACTCTGGAGCTGTACGGGCTCCTGTGAAATCGGACAAAGCGTTACGGCTGCCGGTTTCTCCTCTGTTGCCCTCTTCTACCGCTCACATCTTCTCAGCCAACCCGTTCGCGTCTAGGGCATCGCCGACTCCCCGACGAGCGTGGATGGAGTATGTAAGTTCCGTGGTGCATTTCTATAGCGGTGAGCGTTCGAAAACTTTTACTTTCATGGTTGTTAAATGCACCAGCCCGCTCGGACCGGACTTCCACATTACGAAGCCACTGAACATTTTTCCCCAGCATATTTCCACTTTCGAAAATTTGAAAAAATCGACGAATTTTCTCCCGCATTGTTTGAGCATACGTTGTTCTTTCTGGGCCATCATTTATGCATGCATCGTTCTTTTTGAAAAAAAAACAACAACAAAAAATACATATCGAAAACATTTGGGCCAATGCTTCTAAAAATTTTAAGTCTCCTATAGGCATTTTGTAGAGTTCGCTAAAGGCCAAATATGCGTTTGACATTCGCTTGATATTGAGATCGTGTATTAAATCGCTTTATATAATCGTTAGTCACTGTGGTCAATTCGGGGAAACTTTCGAAAGCTTTATAGAGCTGCATTCTTATATTGCCGAATTAGAACCAGAAAAAAGGAAGACTTTTCCGGAAATAGGCGACTGAAAGTGGCAGAGTTTCACTTACCTCTTAATGAACTTGGCTTCACTTTCATAACATCCTTAAGCTACAACTTCAGAGTGGTTTCAAGTACATACATGAGGTGCTTAATGCAATACAAACCTCCGAAACAAAAGTATCAGTACTTAAAAAATGTATATAGTAGAAATTTCTTTGTCGGAAATCCATGAGTACGGAGCTAAAGAGTGAGAATTACGACACTATTTAGAAATACCGCTTAGAGAAGTTGACTACGGGAGTCTAAAAGTTGATAACGTTCGGAAAACGTAGGAACAACCTGCAGTGCCCATTGCAACTGGTCCAGAAGAAGTACCGTGAAATTTGCCAACAGAATTCATCGAACATTTGCACGGCTCGAAATGGAAAGCAGATTGTAAGAAATGGCGTTTTATCGATATTTAAAACCTCCTTTCTACATCCTCGTTTTCAAAGGTGCGTTAGTTTGCTGCCCAAGTATGATCGGAAGTTATTACGTTTGACAACATTTCATTCCTTTATAAATTTCGCAAGCGACACTCGAACGTTAGACGAATGGAAAACCGCTGGGCAAAGGGGCGAGTTTTGTCAAAACTAAAAACGAATTACACAGATAATGTTAAATGAATCTAGAGGAAAATTTATCTCCGGTCGTTGCATTACTCGTATCAGTTGAATTTTCTCTTTTCGGTTTTACGTTCTATTCCATTAAAAAATGTTACTCATAATACCTTTGTAATTTTGGTTTCTATTGCCACTTTATATTGCATTTAGTTGAACTTGACCCGTCATTGGATTCACACTAAGTAGTTATCAGCTAGTCATCAACCCTGTGCATTCGTAGCGCGCGTCTTGTCCGGAGATGATGCTTCGGAACTTGAGATTTGCAAAGGGGCTGCCTCTGCCCATCTCCAGTTGCGACGCATGCGGTAACTCGGAGGTGAGCTCCGCGCCGTCATCCTTCACAAAGCAGGAAAGTGCGATTGCCTTCGCCTCTTTAGATCCTGGCGTTGGCTACGGACTGACCGACGGACAAACCGAAAAACAGACGATCGGAAAGGCGTTGGGACAAACGGATTGACTGGCCGATGTTTAGCCGTCCACTAATTATTCACTTTCAAGGACCCACTACAGGTGAGTTGTGACTCCCGAGTGCGCGTTCGGAAGTAATGTACTACACAGAGAGTCAACGAATTTCCAATACAATGACATCTTCCATGGAACATTTTCTGCCGAAAAATGGCCATCTCCGGCAGCAAGAGCACAAGCAGCATTTCACTACCTTCTATTTACTATTCTATTGTAAGGTTTCTTTATTGTTAATAGAGTGGATTGTCACTGACGCCAATTATTGGTTGGTAAGTCACCTTAGAGACAGCATAGCTGGCAAAATGCAGCCATATATTGCGGGTATTGGTTACGCATTCGCATTGATCTGGAAATACGATCTGATGTCTGGTAAGAACGACTCTTATTACCAATCTCATTGCCGCACTCTTTATGAAATCATGAAATAGAACAAAACCACTAGTTCTGAAGCACAAGAGGCGTTTTATTCACCTACCAGTGCATACCGTGAAGAAAATCCGTACTTTTTCTATTCTATCAATATTCATGTATTTAATATGCTATTACTTCGTTAAAAACGAATCAAATATGAGAGAGTACGAAGATTGACATTTCCGTACGTAGTAATTTTGGTCGCTTTATAAGTGTTCGCAGATGAAACGGTGGTGGAGGGCGACAACGCTGATGATGAGGAATGGGAGGATATCGAAGACGATTGAAACTCACGACGGCGACGGCGACGGCGACGACGACGACGACGACGACGATCTATTTCGGCACATGTAAGATGATCAATAAGCAATGGATTCTACTTCACTTTAAAACATTTCCTATTCACGCGGATGGAAACTAACTAATTATGATGACTTTCCTCTGGATATTTTCAGTTATTTTGGATGACAACAACGACGAACCACAGCACGACGACGACGACGACGACGACAACGACGACGAGGACGAAGGCGAAGGCAGGCGGACGGTACCGACTAAGAACTTGTACTTACTCTGACAATAAATCGACCCAAGACTAATATGTAGTTTCATTCTCTTTACTTTGTAGATACCTCAACAGTACTTGTTTCCTGCAGTAATTGTACACACTACAGCATTTGCTGAGCCTAAAAACAGTTTTTGCAACCTCCAAATGTTTTCGAACTAGGCAAGTTCCAATTCACAGTCTTTAATCGAGAACGTCAGCCCAGTTGGCGTTAATCAAGTATACTCATAAGGAAACTCAACTTTCCTGACGTTTCAAAACAGATTTGAAAATTTTATTTGCACCTGCACTTGTCAGAAGTGCACAGATTTTATTCGAAAGTATTGCAAGCTCTCCTGAAAAAGAGATATCACTAAGGAGATGCAGAGGCCTTCCACGCCAAACAGAAACTCGTCCCTGCTATTGGAATGAAATCAATTAGAGAGGTCATATTGATTGATAAACTCTCTGGACAAAAGCTAACGTATTGGAAGTCTAGGAGAAATATGAAAATAAATACTCACGTTGCAATTCAAACCCTTGCAGCTTCTAACTTACTTCGGTACTATTTCCCGCCTTGATACAAGCTCTGTGATGTTTCAATGGATTATGGGTTAGAATATAAAGTTGCCGCGTAAAAGTTAGTAAAGAATATACATGGTACTGGCGACGAAAACCTCTTTCGCCAGCGTGCTGCTCGCCCAGGCCCCAGGAAGTGCGTCGCGTCGTCATTAGATGGCGCGACGGTATGCTGCCTGCGGCGGGCGGCTGCCTGCCTGCCTGCCTGCCTGCGTGCGTGCCTGCCGACGACCGACCTGGAGGCCTGGTCAGAGAGGAGGGAGGGAAATGGTGGCAAACGTGCGAGCGCCGCTCTGCTCTGTTTTATATTTTGAGCGGGAGCTGGTGCACCGGAAAGAAAGACAAGGAAGAAGGTGCTAGCTGCCATCTATGACAAGAGTGGTGGCCTTTTGACGTTGCATTCAGCCACATGGAGCATGCAGAAGGTAGATAGAAAGAAAGTTGGAGGGATTTTGGTGGTTGTGTATGGTTCAAACCTTAATATGCATTTATTTTTTTCTACTACAATCGCATTACAGACATTGGAATGGAAATAAGTGATCGTTGTTTTATGGTAATCTCTTCAGGGCGGCATTTCCTTTGTAATGCTCTCTATGTGGTTCATATTAAAATGTTAGTCTTATTTATTTTAGGGAATCACCACAATGCATCCAGCGTCCTTTGTTTAACCCTGTTTCGCTTTGCTCAAGCATGTAATACCTGTATAAACTTGGAGACTGTTTTTTAGACAATGTTTGAATGACGTTTCTCCGTCTGACGACAAATTTACGCCAATAAACCTCGTTTTTTAATAGTTTTACGTGATAGCATTTAAGCGTTTTCTTTGAAGAATTGACTTCATGAAGAATATAATCGCTGCCCTCAATATCGTGGGAATAGGGCAACTGCCAGTCTTACCTTTCCTTTTTACCACCAAATTCGATCATTTCTCGCAAATTTTACATATGTCTCGGTGTCCGTAGGTTGTAGGGCATCAATTCCCGTACTTCGCAGACAGGAAGGAAAGGTAATTGCTTGTTGTTGTTTTTTGTAAGGAAGGCCACAGATCACCTTTTCTCCTGGCCAAGCCTCAATCCTATCACTTAAAACGAAAAAGTATATGTTTCTTTTGGATATCGTAATAGAAATTCATGCAGCAAACTCCGGCCGTTGAAACAAGTACAAATACTGAATAAGCAGAATACAAAAGACAACAGAAACCCAAGCTGAAAATGATTATCGGAATACTAGTTCGGTTATTTCATTCTTGTCACATTCGTGCAACTTTCTCTGAACTTGCATTAGCATATACTACAACATATAAAGTTACTACAAAGTAAACCCAAACCATGCACCACTTAACAGAGCTTTTATTTTCGTTTCTTTCAGCCTATCTTGTTAACATATCTTGTAACTTTTCACGTACAATTCAGGAGACCATACTCTGTAGCTGTACGGGCTCCTGTGAAATCGGACAAAGCGTTACGGCCGCCGGTTTCTCCTCTGTTGCCCTCTTCTACCGCTCACATCTTCTCAGCCAACCCGTTCGCGTCTAGGGCATCGCCGACTCCCCGACGAGCGTGGATGGAGTATGTAAGTTCCGTGGTGCATTTCTATAGCGGTGAGCGTTCGAAAACTTTTACTTTCATGGTTGTTAAATGCACCAGTCCGCTCGGACCGGACTTCCACATTACGAAGCCACTGAACATTTTTCCCCAGCATATTTCCACTTTCGAAAATTTGAAAAAATCGACGAATTTTCTCCCGCATTGTTTGAGCATACGTTGTTCTTTCTGGGCCATCATTTATGCATGCAACGTTCTTTTTGAAAAAAAAAACAACAACAAAAAATACATATCGAAAACATTTGGGCCAATGCTTCTAAACATTTTAAGTCTCCTATAGGCATTTTGTAGAGTTCGCTAAAGGCCAAATATGCGTTTGACATTCGCTTGATATTGAGATCGTGTATTAAATCGCTTTATATAATCGTTAGTCACTGTGGTCAATTCGGGGAAACTTTCGAAAGCTTTATAGAGCTGCATTCTTATATTGCCGAATTAGAACCAGAAAAAAGGAAGACTTTTCCGGAAATAGGCGACTGAAAGTGGCAGAGTTTCACTTACCTCTTAATGAACTTGACTTCACTTTCATAACATCCTTAAGCTACAACTTCAGAGTGGTTTCAAGTACATGCATGAGGTGCTTAATGCAATACAAACCTCCGAAACAAAAGTATCAGTACTTAAAAAATGTATATAGTAGAAATTTCTTTGTCGGAAATCCATGAGTACGGAGCTAAAGAGTGAGAATTACGACACTATTTAGAAATACCGCTTAGGGAAGTTGACTACGGGAGTCTAAAAGTTGATAACGTTCGGAAAACGTAGGAACAACCTGCAGTGCCCATTGCAACTGGTCCAGAAGAAGTACCGTGAAATTTGCCAACAGAATTCATCGAACATTTGCACGGCTCGAAATGGAAAGCAGATTGTAAGAAATGGCGTTTTATCGATATTTAAAACCTCCTTTCTACATCCTCGTTTTCAAAGGTGCGTTAGTTTGCTGCCCAAGTATGATCGGAAGTTATTACGTTTGACAACATTTCATTCCTTTATAAATTTCGCAAGCGACACTCGAACGTTAGACGAATGGAAAACCGCTGGGCAAAGGGGCGAGTTTTGTCAAAACTAAAAACGAATTACACAGATAATGTTAAATGAATCTAGAGGAAAATTTATCTCCGGTCGTTGCATTACTCGTATCAGTTGAACTTTCTCTTTTCGGTTTTACGTTCTATTCCATTAAAAAATGTTACTCATAATACCTTTGTAATTTTGGTTTCTATTGCCACTTTATATTGCATTTAGTTGAACTTGACCCGTCATTGGCAATTCACACTAAGTAGTTATCAGCTAGTCATCAACCCTGTGCATTCGTAGCGCGCGTCTTGTCCGGAGATGATGCTTCGGAACTCGAGATTTGCAAAGGGGCTGCCTCTGCCCATCTCCAGTTGCGACGCATGCGGTAACTCGGAGGTGAGCTCCGCACCGTCATC
Organism: Gryllus longicercus; assembly: GCA_038098605.1. NCBI lineage: Eukaryota > Metazoa > Arthropoda > Insecta > Orthoptera > Gryllidae > Gryllus > Gryllus longicercus. Next base: position 1,787,820 of record JAZDUA010000102.1, read on the forward strand.
CTTCACAAAGCAGAAAAGTGCGATTGCCTTCGCCTCTTTAGATCCTGGCGTTGGCTACGGACTGACCGACGGACAAACCGAAAAACAGACGATCGGAAAGGCGCTGGGACAAACGGATTGACTGGCCGATGTTTAGCCGTCCACTAATTATTCACTTTCAAGGACCCACTACAGGTGAGTTGTGACTCCCGAGTGCGCGTTCGGAAGTAATGTACTACACAGAGAGTCAACGAATTTCCAATACAATGACATCTTCCATGGAACATTTTCTGCCGAAAAATGGCCATCTCCGGCAGCAAGAGCACAAGCAGCATTTCACTACCTTCTATTTACTATGCTATTGTAAGGTTTCTTTATTGTTAATAGAGTGGATTGTCACTGACGCCAATTATTGGTTGGCAAGTCACCTTAGAGACAGCATAGCTGGCAAAATGCAGCCATATATTGCGGGTATTGGTTACGCATTCGCATTGATCTGGAAATACGATCTGATGTCTGGTAAGAACGACTCTTATTACCAATCTCATTGCCGCACTCTTTATGAAATCATGAAATAGAACAAAACCACTAGTTCTGAAGCACAAGAGACGTTTTATTCACCAACCAGTGCATACCGTGAAGAAAATCCGTACTTTTTCTATTCTATCAATATTCATGTATTTAATATGCTATTACTTCGTTAAAAACGAATCAAATATGAGAGAGTACGAAGATTGACATTTCCGTACGTAGTAATTTTGGTCGCTTTATAAGTGTTCGCAGATGAAACGGTGGTGGAGGGCGACAACGCTGATGATGAGGAATGGGAGGATATCGAAGACGATTGAAACTCACGACGGCGACGGCGACGACGACGACGACGACGACGATCTATTTCGGCACATGTAAGATGATCAATAAGCAATGGATTCTACTTCACTTTAAAACATTTCATATTCACGCGGATGGAAACTAATTAATTATGATGACTTTCCTCTGGATATTTTCAGTTATTTTGGATGACAACAACGACGAACCACAGCACGACGACGACGACGACGACGACAATGACGACGAGGACGAAGGCGAAGGCAGGCGGACGGTACCGACTAAGAACTTGTACTTACTCTGACAATAAATCGACCCAAGACTAATATGTAGTTTCATTCTCTTTACTTTGTAGATACCTCAACAGTACTTGTTTCCTGCAGTAATTGTACACACTACAGCATTTGCTGAGCCTAAAAACAGTTTTTGCAACCTCCAAATGTTTTCGAACTAGGCAAGTTCCAATTCACAGTCTTTAATCGAGAACGTCAGCCCAGTTGGCGTTAATCAAGTATACTCATAAGGAAACTCAACTTTCCTGATGTTTCAAAACAGATTTGAAAATTTTATTTGCACCTGCACTTGTTAGAAGTGCACAGATTTTATTCGAAAGTATTGCAAGCTCTCCTGAAAAAGAGATATCACTAAGGAGATGCAGAGGCCTTCCACGCCAAACAGAAACTCGTCCCTGCTATTGGAATGAAATCAATTCAAGAGGTCATATTGATTGATAAACTCTCTGGACAAAAGCTAACGTATTGGAAGTCTAGGAGAAATATGAAAATAAATACTCACGTTGCAATTCAAACCCTTGCAGCTTCTAACTTACTTCGGTACTATTTCCCGCCTTGATACAAGCTCTGTGATGTTTCAATGGATTATGGGTTAGAATATAAAGTTGCCGCGTAAAAGTTAGTAAAGAATATACATGGTACTGGCGACGAAAACCTCTTTCGCCAGCGTGCTGCTCGCCCAGGCCCCAGGAAGTGCGTCGCGTCGTCATTAGATGGCGCGACGGTATGCTGCCTGCGGCGGGCGGCTGCCTTCCTGCCTGCCTGCCTGCCTGCCTGCGTGCGTGCCTGCCGACGACCGACCTGGCGGCCTGGTCAGAGAGGAGGGAGGGAAATGGTGGCAAACGTGCGAGCGCCGCTCTACTCTGTTTTATATTTTGAGCGGGAGCTGGTGCACCGGAAAGAAAGACAAGGAAGAAGGTGCTAGCTGCCATCTATGACAAGAGTGGTGGCCTTTTGACGTTGCATCCAGCCACATGGAGCATGCAGAAGGTAGATAGAGAGAAAGTTGGAGGGATTTTGGTGGTTATGTATGGTTCAAACCTTAATATGCATTTATTTTTTTCTACTACAATCGCATTACAGACATTGGAATGGAAATAAGTGATCGTTGTTTTATGGTAATCTCTTCAGGGCGGCATTTCCTTTGTAATGCTCTCTATGTGGATCATATTAAAATGTTAGTCTTATTTATTTTAGGGAATCACCACAATGCATCCAGCGTCCTTCGTTTAACCCTGTTTCGCTTTGCTCAAGCATGTGATACCTGTATAAACTTGGAGACTGTTTTTTAGACAATGTTTGAATGACGTTTCTCCGTCTGACGACAAATTTACGCCAATAAACCTCGTTTTTTAATAGTTTTACGTGATAGCATTTAAGCGTTTTCTTTGAAGAATTGACTTCATTAAGAATATAATCGCTGCCTTCAATATCGTGGGAATAGGGCAACTGCCAGTCTTACCTTTCCTTTTTACCACCAAATTCGATCATTTCTCGCAAATTTTACATATGTCTCGGTGTCCGTAGGTTGTAGGGCATCAATTCCCGTACTTCGCAGACAGGAAGGAAAGGTAATTGCTTGTTGTTGTTTTTTGTAAGGAAGGCCACAGATCACCTTTTCTCCTGGCCAAGCCTCAATCCTATCACTTAAAACGAAAAAGTATATGTTTCTTTTGGATATCGTAATAGAAATTCATGCAGCAAACTCCGGCCGTTGAAACAAGTACAAATACTGAATAAGCAGAATACAAAAGACCACAGAAACCCAAGCTGAAAATGATTATCGGAATACTAGTTCGGTTATTTCATTCTTGTCACATTCGTGCAACTTTCTCTGAACTTGCATTAGCATATACTACAACATATAAAGTTACTACAAAGTAAACCCAAACCATGTACCACTTAACAGAGCTTTTATTTTCGTTTCTTTCAGCCTATCTTGTTAACATATCTTGTAACTTTTCACGTACAATTCAGGAGACCATACTCTGTAGCTGTACGGGCTCCTGTGAAATCGGACAAAGCGTTACGGCCGCCGGTTTCTCCTCTGTTGCCCTCTTCTACCGCTCACATCTTCTCAGCTAACCCGTTCGCGTCTAGGGCATCGCCGACTCCCCGACGAGCGTGGATGGAGTATGTAAGTTCCGTGGTGCATTTCTATAGCGGTGAGCGTTCGAAAACTTTTACTTTCATGGTTGTTAAATGCACCAGCCCGCTCGGACCGGACTTCCACATTACGAAGCCACTGAACATTTTTCCCCAGCATATTTCCACTTTCGAAAATTTGAAAAAATCGACGAATTTTCTCCCGCATTGTTTGAGCATACGTTGTTCTTTCTGGGCCATCATTTATGCATGCATCGTTCTTTTTGAAAAAAAAAACAACAACAAAAAATACATATCGAAAACATTTGGGCCAATGCTTCTAAACATTTTAAGTCTCCTATAGGCATATTGTAGAGTTCGCTAAAGGCCAAATATGCGTTTGACATTCGCTTGATATTGAGATCGTTTATTAAATCGCTTTATATAATCGTTAGTCACTGTGGTCAATTCGGGGAAACTTTCGAAAGCTTTATAGAGCTGCATTCTTATATTGCCGAATTAGAACCAGAAAAAAGGAAGACTTTTCCGGAAATAGGCGACTGAAAGTGGCAGAGTTTCACTTACCTCTTAATGAACTTGACTTCACTTTCATAACATCCTTAAGCTACAACTTCAGAGTGGTTTCAAGTACATGCATGAGGTGCTTAATGCAATACAAACCTCCGAAACAAAAGTATCAGTACTTAAAAAATGTATTTAGTAGAAATTTCTTTGTCGGAAATCCATGAGTACGGAGCTAAAGAGTGAGAATTACGACACTATTTAGAAATACCGCTTAGGGAAGTTGACTACGGGAGTCTAAAATTTGATAACGTTCGGAAAACGTAGGAACAACCTGCAGTGCCCATTGCAACTGGTCCAGAAGAAGTACCGTGAAATTTGCCAACAGAATTCATCGAACATTTGCACGGCTCGAAATGGAAAGCAGATTGTAAGAAATGGCGTTTTATCGATATTTAAAACCTCCTTTCTACATCCTCGTTTTCAAAGGTGCGTTAGTTTGCTGCCCACGTATGATCGGAAGTTATTACGTTTGACAACATTTCATTCCTTTATAAATTTCGCAAGCGACACTCGAACGTTAGACGAATGGAAAACCGCTGGGCAAAGGGGCGAGTTTTGTCAAAACTAAAAACGAATTACACAGATAATGTTAAATGAATCTAGAGGAAAATTTATCTCCATTCGTTGCATTACTCGTATCAGTTGAACTTTCTCTTTTCGGTTTTACGTTCTATTCCATTAAAAATGTTACTCATAATACCTTTGTAATTTTGGTTTCTACTGCCACTTTATATTGCATTTAGTTGAACTTGACCCGTCATTGGCACTAAGTAGTTATCAGCTAGTCATCAACCCTGTGCATTCGTAGCGCGCGTCTTGTCCGGAGATGATGCTTCGGAACTCGAGATTTGCAAAGGGGCTGCCTCTGCCCATCTCCAGTTGCGACGCATGCGGTAACTCGGAGGTGAGCTCCGCGCCGTCATCCTTCACAAAGCAGGAAAGTGCGATTGCCTTCGCCTCTTTAGATCCTGGCGTTGGCTACGGACTGACCGACGGACAAACCGAAAAACAGACGATCGGAAAGGCGCTGGGACAAACGGATTGACTGGCCGATGTTTAGCCGTCCACTAATTATTCACTTTCAAGGACCCACTACAGGTGAGTTGTGACTCCCGAGTGCGCGTTCGGAAGTAATGTACTACACAGAGAGTCAACGAATTTCCAATACAATGACATCTTCCATGGAACATTTTCTGCCGAAAAATGGCCATCTCCGGCAGCAAGAGCACAAGCAGCATTTCACTACCTTCTATTTACTATGCTATTGTAAGGTTTCTTTATTGCTAATAGAGTGGATTGTCACTGACGCCAATTATTGGTTGGCAAGTCACCTTAGAGACAGCATAGCTGGCAAAATGCAGCCATATATTGCGGGTATTGGTTACGCATTCGCATTGATCTGGAAATACAATCTGATGTCTGGTAAGAACGACTCTTATTACCAATCTCATTGCCGCACTCTTTATGAAATCATGAAATAGAACAAAACCACTAGTTCTGAAGCACAAGAGGCGTTTTATTCACCTACCAGTGCATACCGTGAAGAAAATCCGTACTTTTTCTATTCTATCAATATTCATGTATTTAATATGCTATTACTTCGTTAAAAACGAATCAAATATGAGAGAGTACGAAGATTGACATTTCCGTACGTAGTAATTTTGGTCGCTTTATAAGTGTTCGCAGATGAAACGGTGGTGGAGGGCGACAACGATGATGATGAGGAATGGGAGGATATCGAAGACGATTGAAACTCACGACGGCGACGGCGACGGCGACGACGACGACGACGACGACGACGACGACGACGATCTATTTCGGCACATGTAAGATGATCAATAAGCAATGGATTCTACTTCACTTTAAAACATTTCATATTCACGCGGATGGAAACTAATTAATTATGATGACTTTCCTCTGGATATTTTCAGTTATTTTGGATGACAACAACGACGAACCACAGCACGACGACGACGACGACGACGACAACGACGACGAGGACGAAGGCGAAGGCGGGCGGACGGTACCGACTAAGAACTTGTACTTACTCTGACAATAAATCGACCCAAGACTAATATGTAGTTTCATTCTCTTTACTTTGTAGATACCTCAACAGTACTTGTTTCCTGCAGTAATTGTACACACTACAGCATTTGCTGAGCCTAAAAACAGTTTTTGCAACCTCCAAATGTTTTCGAACTAGGCAAGTTCCAATTCACAGTCTTTAATAGAGAACGTCAGCCCAGTTGGCGTTAATCAAGTATACTCATAAGGAAACTCAACTTTCCTGACGTTTCAAAACAGATTTGAAAATTTTATTTGCACCTGCACTTGTTAGAAGTGCACAGATTTTATTCGAAAGTATTGCAAGCTCTCCTGAAAAAGAGATATCACTAAGGAGATGCAGAGGCCTTCCACGCCAAACAGAAACTCGTCCCTGCTATTGGAATGAAATCAATTCAAGAGGTCATATTGATTGATAAACTCTCTGGACAAAAGCTAACGTATTGGAAGTCTAGGAGAAATATGAAAATAAATACTCACGTTGCAATTCAAACCCTTGCAGCTTCTAACTTACTTCGGTACTATTTCCCGCCTTGATACAAGCTCTGTGATGTTTCAATGGATTATGGGTTAGAATATAAAGTTGCCGCGTAAAAGTTAGTAAAGAATATACATGGTACTGGCGACGAAAACCTCTTTCGCCAGCGTGCTGCTCGCCCAGGCCCCAGGAAGTGCGTCGCGTCGTCATTAGATGGCGCGACGGTATGCTGCCTGCCTGCCTGCCTGCCTGCGTGCGTGCCTGCCGACGACCGACCTGGCGGCCTGGTCAGAGAGGAGGGAGGGAAATGGTGGCAAACGTGCGAGCGCCGCTCTGCTCTGTTTTATATTTTGAGCGGGAGCTGGTGCACCGGAAAGAAAGACAAGGAAGAAGGTGCTAGCTGCCATCTATGACAAGAGTGGTGGCCTTTTGACGTTGCATCCAGCCACATGGAGCATGCAGAAGGTAGATAGAAAGAAAGTTGGAGGGAATTTGGTGGTTATGTATGGTTCAAACCTTAATATGCATTTATTTTTTTCTACTACAATCGCATTACAGACATTGGAATGGAAATAAGTGATCGTTGTTTTATGGTAATCTCTTCAGGGCGGCATTTCCTTTGTAATGCTCTCTATGTGGTTCATATTAAAATGTTAGTCTTATTTATTTTAGGGAATCACCACAATGCATCCAGCGTCCTTCGTTTAACCCTGTTTCGCTTTGCTCAAGCATGTGATACCTGTATAAACTTGGAGACTGTTTTTTAGACAATGTTTGAATGACGTTTCTCCGTCTGACGACAAATTTACGCCAATAAACCTCGTTTTTTAATAGTTTTACGTGATAGCATTTAAGCGTTTTCTTTGAAGAATTGACTTCATTAAGAATATAATCGCTGCCTTCAATATCGTGGGAATAGGGCAACTGCCAGTCTTACCTTTCCTTTTTACCACCAAATTCGATCATTTCTCGCAAATTTTACATATGTCTCGGTGTCCGTAGGTTGTAGGGCATCAATTCCCGTACTTCGCAGACAGGAAGGAAAGGTAATTGCTTGTTGTTGTTTTTTGTAAGGAAGGCCACAGATCACCTTTTCTCCTGGCCAAGCCTCAATCCTATCACTTAAAACGAAAAAGTATATGTTTCTTTTGGATATCGTAATAGAAATTCATGCAGCAAACTCCGGCCGTTGAAACAAGTACAAATACTGAATAAGCAGAATACAAAAGACCACAGAAACCCAAGCTGAAAATGATTATCGGAATACTAGTTCGGTTATTTCATTCTTGTCACATTCGTGCAACTTTCTCTGAACTTGCATTAGCATATACTACAACATATAAAGTTACTACAAAGTAAACCCAAACCATGTACCACTTAACAGAGCTTTTATTTTCGTTTCTTTCAGCCTATCTTGTTAACATATCTTGTAACTTTTCACGTACAATTCAGGAGACCATACTCTGTAGCTGTACGGGCTCCTGTGAAATCGGACAAAGCGTTACGGCCGCCGGTTTCTCCTCTGTTGCCCTCTTCTACCGCTCACATCTTCTCAGCTAACCCGTTCGCGTCTAGGGCATCGCCGACTCCCCGACGAGCGTGGATGGAGTATGTAAGTTCCGTGGTGCATTTCTATAGCGGTGAGCGTTCGAAAACTTTTACTTTCATGGTTGTTAAATGCACCAGCCCGCTCGGACCGGACTTCCACATTACGAAGCCACTGAACATTTTTCCCCAGCATATTTCCACTTTCGAAAATTTGAAAAAATCGACGAATTTTCTCCCGCATTGTTTGAGCATACGTTGTTCTTTCTGGGCCATCATTTATGCATGCAACGTTCTTTTTGAAAAAAAAAACAACAACAAAAAATACATATCGAAAACATTTGGGCCAATGCTTCTAAACATTTTAAGTCTCCTATAGGCATTTTGTAGAGTTCGCTAAAGGCCAAATATGCGTTTGACATTCGCTTGATATTGAGATCGTGTATTAAATCGCTTTATATAATCGTTAGTCACTGTGGTCAATTCGGGGAAACTTTCGAAAGCTTTATAGAGCTGCATTCTTATATTGCCGAATTAGAACCAGAAAAAAGGAAGACTTTTCCGGAAATAGGCGACTGAAAGTGGCAGAGTTTCACTTACCTCTTAATGAACTTGACTTCACTTTCATAACATCCTTAAGCTACAACTTCAGAGTGGTTTCAAGTACATGCATGAGGTGCTTAATGCAATACAAACCTCCGAAACAAAAGTATCAGTACTTAAAAAATGTATATAGTAGAAATTTCTTTGTCGGAAATCCATGAGTACGGAGCTAAAGAGTGAGAATTACGACACTATTTAGAAATACCGCTTAGGGAAGTTGACTACGGGAGTCTAAAAGTTGATAACGTTCGGAAAACGTAGGAACAACCTGCAGTGCCCATTGCAACTGGTCCAGAAGAAGTACCGTGAAATTTGCCAACAGAATTCATCGAACATTTGCACGGCTCGAAATGGAAAGCAGATTGTAAGAAATGGCGTTTTATCGATATTTAAAACCTCCTTTCTACATCCTCGTTTTCAAAGGTGCGTTAGTCTGCTGCCCAAGTATGATCGGAAGTTATTACGTTTGACAACATTTCATTCCTTTATAAATTTCGCAAGCGACACTCGAACGTTAGACGAATGGAAAACCGCTGGGCAAAGGGGCGAGTTTTGTCAAAACTAAAAACGAATTACACAGATAATGTTAAATGAATCTAGAGGAAAATTTATCTCCGGTCGTTGCATTACTCGTATCAGTTGAACTTTCTCTTTTCGGTTTTACGTTCTATTCCATTAAAAATGTTACTCATAATACCTTTGTAATTTTGGTTTCTACTGCCACTTTATATTGCATTTAGTTGAACTTGACCCGTCATTGGCAATTCACACTAAGTAGTTATCAGCTAGTCATCAACCCTGTGCATTCGTAGCGCGCGTCTTGTCCGGAGATGATGCTTCGGAACTCGAGATTTGCAAAGGGGCTGCCTCTGCCCATCTCCAGTTGCGACGCATGCGGTAACTCGGAGGTGAGCTCCGCGCCGTCATCCTTCACAAAGCAGGAAAGTGCGATTGCCTTCGCCTCTTTAGATCCTGGCGTTGGCTACGGACTGACCGACGGACAAACCGAAAAACAGACGATCGGAAAGGCGCTGGGACAAACGGATTGACTGGCCGATGTTTAGCCGTCCACTAATTATTCACTTTCAAGGACCCACTACAGGTGAGTTGTGACTCCCGAGTGCGCGTTCGGAAGTAATGTACTACACAGAGAGTCAACGAATTTCCAATACAATGACATCTTCCATGGAACATTTTCTGCCGAAAAATGGCCATCTCCGGCAGCAAGAGCACAAGCAGCATTTCACTACCTTCTATTTACTATGCTATTGTAAGGTTTCTTTATTGTTAATAGAGTGGATTGTCACTGACGCCAATTATTGGTTGGCAAGTCACCTTAGAGACAGCATAGCTGGCAAAATGCAGCCATATATTGCGGGTATTGGTTACGCATTCGCATTGATCTGGAAATACGATCTGATGTCTGGTAAGAACGACTCTTATTACCAATCTCATTGCCGCACTCTTTATGAAATCATGAAATAGAACAAAACCACTAGTTCTGAAGCACAAGAGGCGTTTTATTCACCTACCAGTGCATACCGTGAAGAAAATCCGTACTTTTTCTATTCTATCAATATTCATGTATTTAATATGCAATTACTTCGTTAAAAACGAATCAAATATGAGAGAGTACGAAGATTGACATTTCCGTACGTAGTAATTTTGGTCGCTTTATAAGTGTTCGCAGATGAAACGGTGGTGGAGGGCGACAACGCTGATGATGAGGAATGGGAGGATATCGAAGACGATTGAAACTCACGACGGCGACGGCGACGGCGACGACGACGACGACGACGACGACGATCTATTTCGGCACATGTAAGATGATCAATAAGCAATGGATTCTACTTCACTTTAAAACATTTCATATTCACGCGGATGGAAACTAATTAATTATGATGACTTTCCTCTGGATATTTTCAGTTATTTTGGATGACAACAACGACGAACCACAGCACGACGACGACGACGACAACGACGACGAGGACGAAGGCGAAGGCGGGCGGACGGTACCGACTAAGAACTTGTACTTACTCTGACAATAAATCGACCCAAGACTAATATGTAGTTTCATTCTCTTTACTTTGTAGATACCTCAACAGTACTTGTTTCCTGCAGTAATTGTACACACTACAGCATTTGCTGAGCCTAAAAACAGTTTTTGCAACCTCCAAATGTTTTCGAACTAGGCAAGTTCCAATTCACAATCTTTAATCGAGAACGTCATCCCAGTTGGCGTTAATCAAGTATACTCATAAGGAAACTCAACTTTCCTGACGTTTCAAAACAGATTTGAAAATTTTATTTGCACCTGCACTTGTTAGAAGTGCACAGATTTTATTCGAAAGTATTGCAAGCTCTCCTGAAAAAGAGATATCACTAAGGAGATGCAGAGGCCTTCCACGCCAAACAGAAACTCGTCCCTGCTATTGGAATGAAATCAATTCAAGAGGTCATATTGATTGATAAACTCTCTGGACAAAAGCTAACGTATTGGAAGTCTAGGAGAAATATGAAAATAAATACTCACGTTGCAATTCAAACCCTTGCAGCTTCTAACTTACTTCGGTACTATTTCCCGCCTTGATACAAGCTCTGTGATGTTTCAACGGATTATGGGTTAGAATATAAAGTTGCCGCGTAAAAGTTAGTAAAGAATATACATGGTACTGGCGACGAAAACCTCTTTCGCCAGCGTGCTGCTCGCCCAGGCCCCAGGAAGTGCGTCGCGTCGTCATTAGATGGCGCGACGGTATGCTGCCTGCGGCGGGCGGCTGCCTGCCTGCCTGCCTGCCTGCGTGCGTGCCTGCCGACGACCGACCTGGCGGCCTGGTCAGAGAGGAGGGAGGGAAATGGTGGCAAACGTGCGAGCGCCGCTCTGCTCTGTTTTATATTTTGAGCGGGAGCTGGTGCACCGGAAAGAAAGACAAGGAAGAAGGTGCTAGCTGCCATCTATGACAAGAGTGGTGGCCTTTTGACGTTGCATCCAGCCACATGGAGCATGCAGAAGGTAGATAGAAAGAAAGTTGGAGGGATTTTGGTGGTTATGTATGGTTCAAACCTTAATATGCATTTATTTTTTTCTACTACAATCGCATTACAGACATTGGAATGGAAATAAGTGATCGTTGTTTTATGGTAATCTCTTCAGGGCGGCATTTCCTTTGTAATGCTCTCTATGTGGTTCATATTAAAATGTTAGTCTTATTTATTTTAGGGAATCACCACAATGCATCCAGCGTCCTTCGTTTAACCCTGTTTCGCTTTGCTCAAGCATGTGATACCTGTATAAACTTGGAGACTGTTTTTTAGACAATGTTTGAATGACGTTTCTCCGTCTGACGACAAATTTACGTCAATAAACCTCGTTTTTTAATAGTTTTACGTGATAGCATTTAAGCGTTTTCTTTGAAGAATTGACTTCATTAAGAATATAATCGCTGCCTTCAATATCGTGGGAATAGGGCAACTGCCAGTCTTACCTTTCCTTTTTACCACCAAATTCGATCATTTCTCGCAAATTTTACATATGTCTCGGTGTCCGTAGGTTGTAGGGCATCAATTCCCGTACTTCGCAGACAGGAAGGAAAGGTAATTGCTTGTTGTTGTTTTTTGTAAGGAAGGCCACAGATCACCTTTTCTCCTGGCCAAGCCTCAATCCTATCACTTAAAACGAAAAAGTATATGTTTCTTTTGGATATCGTAATAGAAATTCATGCAGCAAACTCCGGCCGTTGAAACAAGTACAAATACTGAATAAGCAGAATACAAAAGACCACAGAAACCCAAGCTGAAAATGATTATCGGAATACTAGTTCGGTTATTTCATTCTTGTCACATTCGTGCAACTTTCTCTGAACTTGCATTAGCATATACTACAACATATAAAGTTACTACAAAGTAAACCCAAACCATGTACCACTTAACAGAGCTTTTATTTTCGTTTCTTTCAGCCTATCTTGTTAACATATCTTGTAACTTTTCACGTACAATTCAGGAGACCATACTCTGTAGCTGTACGGGCTCCTGTGAAATCGGACAAAGCGTTACGGCCGCCGGTTTCTCCTCTGTTGCCCTCTTCTACCGCTCACATCTTCTCAGCTAACCCGTTCGCGTCTAGGGCATCGCCGACTCCCCGACGAGCGTGGATGGAGTATGTAAGTTCCGTGGTGCATTTCTATAGCGGTGAGCGTTCGAAAACTTTTACTTTCATGGTTGTTAAATGCACCAGCCCGCTCGGACCGGACTTCCACATTACGAAGCCACTGAACATTTTTCCCCAGCATATTTCCACTTTCGAAAATTTGAAAAAATCGACGAATTTTCTCCCGCATTGTTTGAGCATACGTTGTTCTTTCTGGGCCATCATTTATGCATGCAACGTTCTTTTTGAAAAAAAAAACAACAACAAAAAATACATATCGAAAACATTTGGGCCAATGCTTCTAAACATTTTAAGTCTCCTATAGGCATTTTGTAGAGTTCGCTAAAGGCCAAATATGCGTTTGACATTCGCTTGATATTGAGATCATGTATTAAATCGCTTTATATAATCGTTAGTCACCGTGGTCAATTCGGGGAAACTTTCGAAAGCTTTATAGAGCTGCATTCTTATATTGCCGAATTAGAACCAGAAAAAAAGAAGACTTTTCCGGAAATAGGCGACTGAAAGTGGCAGAGTTTCACTTACCTCTTAATGAACTTGACTTCACTTTCATAACATCCTTAAGCTACAACTTCAGAGTGGTTTCAAGTACATGCATGAGGTGCTTAATGCAATACAAACCTCCGAAACAAAAGTATCAGTACTTAAAAAATGTATATAGTAGAAATTTCTTTGTCGGAAATCCATGAGTACGGAGCTAAAGAGTGAGAATTACGACACTATTTAGAAATACCGCTTAGGGAAGTGAACTACGGGAGTCTAAAAGTTGATAACGTTCGGAAAACGTAGGAACAACCTGCAGTGCCCATTGCAACTGGTCCAGAAGAAGTACCGTGAAATTTGCCAACAGAATTCATCGAACATTTGCACGGCTCGAAATGGAAAGCAGATTGTAAGAAATGACGTTTTATCGATATTTAAAACCTCCTTTCTACATCCTCGTTTTCAAAGGTGCGTTAGTTTGCTGCCCAAGTATGATCGGAAGTTATTACGTTTGACAACATTTCATTCCTTTATAAATTTCGCAAGCGACACTCGAACGTTAGACGAATGGAAAACCGCTGGGCAAAGGGGCGAGTTTTGTCAAAACTAAATCGAATTACACAGATAATGTTAAATGAATCTAGAGGAAAATTTATCTCCGGTCGTTGCATTACTCGTATCAGTTGAACTTTCTCTTTTCGGTTTTACGTTCTATTCCATTAAAAATGTTACTCATAATACCTTTGTAATTTTGGTTTCTATTGCCACTTTATATTGCATTTAGTTGAACTTGACCCGTCATTGGCAATTCACACTAAGTAGTTATCAGCTAGTCATCAACCCTGTGCATTCGTAGCGCGCGTCTTGTCCGGAGATGATGCTTCGGAACTCGAGATTTGCAAAGGGGCTGCCTCTGCCCATCTCCAGTTGCGACGCATGCGGTAACTCGGAGGTGAGCTCCGCGCCGTCATCCTTCACAAAGCAGGAAAGTGCGATTGCCTTCGCCTCTTTAGATCCTGGCGTTGGCTACGGACTGACCGACGGACAAACCGAAAAACAGACGATCGGAAAGGCGCTGGGACAAACGGATTGACTGGCCGATGTTTAGCCGTCCACTAATTATTCACTTTCAAGGACCCACTACAGGTGAGTTGTGACTCCCGAGTGCGCGTTCGGAAGTAATGTACTACACAGAGAGTCAACGAATTTCCAATACAATGACATCTTCCATGGAACATTTTCTGCCGAAAAATGGCCATCTCCGGCAGCAAGAGCACAAGCAGCATTTCACTACCTTCTATTTACTATGCTATTGTAAGGTTTCTTTATTGTTAATAGAGTGGATTGTCACTGACGCCAATTATTGGTTGGCAAGTCACCTTAGAGACAGCATAGCTGGCAAAATGCAGCCATATATTGCGGGTATTGGTTACGCATTCGCATTGATCTGGAAATACGATCTGATGTCTGGTAAGAACGACTCTTATTACCAATCTCATTGCCGCACTCTTTATGAAATCATGAAATAGAACAAAACCACTAGTTCTGAAGCACAAGAGGCGTTTTATTCACCTACCAGTGCATACCGTGAAGAAAATCCGTACTTTTTCTATTCTATCAATATTCATGTATTTAATATGCAATTACTTCGTTAAAAACGAATCAAATATGAGAGAGTACGAAGATTGACATTTCCGTACGTAGTAATTTTGGTCGCTTTATAAGTGTTCGCAGATGAAACGGTGGTGGAGGGCGACAACGCTGATGATGAGGAATGGGAGGATATCGAAGACGATTGAAACTCACGACGGCGACGGCGACGACGACGACGACGACGACGACGATCTATTTCGGCACATGTAAGATGATCAATAAGCAATGGATTCTACTTCACTTTAAAACATTTCATATTCACGCGGATGGAAACTAATTAATTATGATGACTTTCCTCTGGATATTTTCAGTTATTTTGGATGACAACAACGACGAACCACAGCACGACGACGACGACGACAACGACGACGAGGACGAGGGCGAAGGCGGGCGGACGGTACCGACTAAGAACTTGTACTTACTCTGACAATAAATCGACCCAAGACTAATATGTAGTTTCATTCTCTTTACTTTGTAGATACCTCAACAGTACTTGTTTCCTGCAGTAATTGTACACACTACAGCATTTGCTGAGCCTAAAAACAGTTTTTGCAACCTCCAAATGTTTTCGAACTAGGCAAGTTCCAATTCACAGTCTTTAATCGAGAACGTCATCCCAGTTGGCGTTAATCAAGTATACTCATAAGGAAACTCAACTTTCCTGACGTTTCAAAACAGATTTGAAAATTTTATTTGCACCTGCACTTGTTAGAAGTGCACAGATTTTATTCGAAAGTATTGCAAGCTCTCCTGAAAAAGAGATATCACTAAGGAGATGCAGAGGCCTTCCACGCCAAACAGAAACTCGTCCCTGCTATTGGAATGAAATCAATTCAAGAGGTCATATTGATTGATAAACTCTCTGGACAAAAGCTAACGTATTGGAAGTCTAGGAGAAATATGAAAATAAATACTCACGTTGCAATTCAAACCCTTGCAGCTTCTAACTTACTTCGGTACTATTTCCCGCCTTGATACAAGCTCTGTGATGTTTCAACGGATTATGGGTTAGAATATAAAGTTGCCGCGTAAAAGTTAGTAAAGAATATACATGGTACTGGCGACGAAAACCTCTTTCGCCAGCGTGCTGCTCGCCCAGGCCCCAGGAAGTGCGTCGCGTCGTCATTAGATGGCGCGACGGTATGCTGCCTGCGCAGGGCGGCTGCCTGCCTGCCTGCGTGCGTGCCTGCCGACGACCGACCTGGCGGCCTGGTCAGAGAGGAGGGAGGGAAATGGTGGCAAACGTGCGAGCGCCGCTCTGCTCTGTTTTATATTTTGAGCGGGAGCTGGTGCACCGGAAAGAAAGACAAGGAAGAAGGTGCTAGCTGCCATCTATGACAAGAGTGGTGGCCTTTTGACGTTGCATCCAGCCACATGGAGCATGCAGAAGGTAGATAGAAAGAAAGTTGGAGGGATTTTGGTGGTTATGTATGGTTCAAACCTTAATATGCATTTATTTTTTTCTACTACAATCGCATTACAGACATTGGAATGGAAATAAGTGATCGTTGTTTTATGGTAATCTCTTCAGGGCGGCATTTCCTTTGTAATGCTCTCTATGTGGTTCATATTAAAATGTTAGTCTTATTTATTTTAGGGAATCACCACAATGCATCCAGCGTCCTTCGTTTAACCCTGTTTCGCTTTGCTCAAGCATGTGATACCTGTATAAACTTGGAGACTGTTTTTTAGACAATGTTTGAATGACGTTTCTCCGTCTGACGACAAATTTACGCCAATAAACCTCGTTTTTTAATAGTTTTACGTGATAGCATTTAAGCGTTTTCTTTGAAGAATTGACTTCATTAAGAATATAATCGCTGCCTTCAATATCGTGGGAATAGGGCAACTGCCAGTCTTACCTTTCCTTTTTACCACCAAATTCGATCATTTCTCGCAAATTTTACATATGTCTCGGTGTCCGTAGGTTGTAGGGCATCAATTCCCGTACTTCGCAGACAGGAAGGAAAGGTAATTGCTTGTTGTTGTTTTTTGTAAGGAAGGCCACAGATCACCTTTTCTCCTGGCCAAGCCTCAATCCTATCACTTAAAACGAAAAAGTATATGTTTCTTTTGGATATCGTAATAGAAATTCATGCAGCAAACTCCGGCCGTTGAAACAAGTACAAATACTGAATAAGCAGAATACAAAAGACCACAGAAACCCAAGCTGAAAATGATTATCGGAATACTAGTTCGGTTATTTCATTCTTGTCACATTCGTGCAACTTTCTCTGAACTTGCATTAGCATATACTACAACATATAAAGTTACTACAAAGTAAACCCAAACCATGTACCACTTAACAGAGCTTTTATTTTCGTTTCTTTCAGCCTATCTTGTTAACATATCTTGTAACTTTTCACGTACAATTCAGGAGACCATACTCTGTAGCTGTACGGGCTCCTGTGAAATCGGACAAAGCGTTACGGCCGCCGGTTTCTCCTCTGTTGCCCTCTTCTACCGCTCACATCTTCTCAGCTAACCCGTTCGCGTCTAGGGCATCGCCGACTCCCCGACGAGCGTGGATGGAGTATGTAAGTTCCGTGGTGCATTTCTATAGCGGTGAGCGTTCGAAAACTTTTACTTTCATGGTTGTTAAATGCACCAGCCCGCTCGGACCGGACTTCCACATTACGAAGCCACTGAACATTTTTCCCCAGCATATTTCCACTTTCGAAAATTTGAAAAAATCGACGAATTTTCTCCCGCATTGTTTGAGCATACGTTGTTCTTTCTGGGCCATCATTTATGCATGCAACGTTCTTTTTGAAAAAAAAAACAACAACAAAAAATACATATCGAAAACATTTGGGCCAATGCTTCTAAACATTTTAAGTCTCCTATAGGCATTTTGTAGAGTTCGCTAAAGGCCAAATATGCGTTTGACATTCGCTTGATATTGAGATCGTGTATTAAATCGCTTTATATAATCGTTAGTCACTGTGGTCAATTCGGGGAAACTTTCGAAAGCTTTATAGAGCTGCATTCTTATATTGCCGAATTAGAACCAGAAAAAAGGAAGACTTTTCCGGAAATAGGCGACTGAAAGTGGCAGAGTTTCACTTACCTCTTAATGAACTTGACTTCACTTTCATAACATCCTTAAGCTACAACTTCAGAGTGGTTTCAAGTACATGCATGAGGTGCTTAATGCAATACAAACCTCCGAAACAAAAGTATCAGTACTTAAAAAATGTATATAGTAGAAATTTCTTTGTCGGAAATCCATGAGTACGGAGCTAAAGAGTGAGAATTACGACACTATTTAGAAATACCGCTTAGGGAAGTTGACTACGGGAGTCTAAAAGTTGATAACGTTCGGAAAACGTAGGAACAACCTGCAGTGCCCATTGCAACTGGTCCAGAAGAAGTACCGTGAAATTTGCCAACAGAATTCATCGAACATTTGCACGGCTCGAAATGGAAAGCAGATTGTAAGAAATGGCGTTTTATCGATATTTAAAACCTCCTTTCTACATCCTCGTTTTCAAAGGTGCGTTAGTTTGCTGCCCAAGTATGATCGGAAGTTATTACGTTTGACAACATTTCATTCCTTTATAAATTTCGCAAGCGACACTCGAATGTTAGACGAATGGAAAACCGCTGGGCAAAGGGGCGAGTTTTGTCAAAACTAAAAACGAATTACACAGATAATGTTAAATGAATCTAGAGGAAAATTTATCTCCGGTCGTTGCATTACTCGTATCAGTTGAACTTTCTCTTTTCGGTTTTACGTTCTATTCCATTAAAAATGTTACTCATAATACCTTTGTAATTTTGGTTTCTATTGCCACTTTATATTGCATTTAGTTGAACTTGACCCGTCATTGGCAATTCACACTAAGTAGTTATCAGCTAGTCATCAACCCTGTGCATTCGTAGCGCGCGTCTTGTCCGGAGATGATGCTTCGGAACTCGAGATTTGCAAAGGGGCTGCCTCTGCCCATCTCCAGTTGCGACGCATGCGGTAACTCGGAGGTGAGCTCCGCGCCGTCATCCTTCACAAAGCAGGAAAGTGCGATTGCCTTCGCCTCTTTAGATCCTGGCGTTGGCTACGGACTGACCGACGGACAAACCGAAAAACAGACGATCGGAAAGGCGCTGGGACAAACGGATTGACTGGCCGATGTTTAGCCGTCCACTAATTATTCACTTTCAAGGACCCACTACAGGTGAGTTGTGACTCCCGAGTGCGCGTTCGGAAGTAATGTACTACACAGAGAGTCAACGAATTTCCAATACAATGACATCTTCCATGGAACATTTTCTGCCGAAAAATGGCCATCTCCGGCAGCAAGAGCACAAGCAGCATTTCACTACCTTCTATTTACTATGCTATTGTAAGGTTTTTTTATTGTTAATAGAGTGGATTGTCACTGACGCCAATTATTGGTTGGCAAGTCACCTTAGAGACAGCATAGCTGGCAAAATGCAGCCATATATTGCGGGTATTGGTTACGCATTCGCATTGATCTGGAAATACGATCTGATGTCTGGTAAGAACGACTCTTATTACCAATCTCATTGCCGCACTCTTTATGAAATCATGAAATAGAACAAAACCACTAGTTCTGAAGCACAAGAGGCGTTTTATTCACCTACCAGTGCATACCGTGAAGAAAATCCGTACTTTTTCTATTCTATCAATATTCATGTATTTAATATGCTATTACTTCGTTAAAAACGAATCAAATATGAGAGAGTACGAAGATTGACATTTCCGTACGTAGTAATTTTGGTCGCTTTATAAGTGTTCGCAGATGAAACGGTGGTGGAGGGCGACAACGATGATGATGAGGAATGGGAGGATATCGAAGACGATTGAAACTCACGACGGCGACGGCGACGGCGACGACGACGACGACGACGACGATCTATTTCGGCACATGTAAGATGATCAATAAGCAATGGATTCTACTTCACTTTAAAACATTTCATATTCACGCGGATGGAAACTAATTAATTATGATGACTTTCCTCTGGATATTTTCAGTTATTTTGGATGACAACAACGACGAACCACAGCACGACGACGACGACGACAACGACGACGAGGACGAAGGCGAAGGCGGGCGGACGGTACCGACTAAGAACTTGTACTTACTCTGACAATAAATCGACCCAAGACTAATATGTAGTTTCATTCTCTTTACTTTGTAGATACCTCAACAGTACTTGTTTCCTGCAGTAATTGTACACACTACAGCATTTGCTGAGCCTAAAAACAGTTTTTGCAACCTCCAAATGTTTTCGAACTAGGCAAGTTCCAATTCACAGTCTTTAATCGAGAACGTCATCCCAGTTGGCGTTAATCAAGTATACTCATAAGGAAACTCAACTTTCCTGACGTTTCAAAACAGATTTGAAAATTTTATTTGCACCTGCACTTGTTAGAAGTGCACAGATTTTATTCGAAAGTATTGCAAGCTCTCCTGAAAAAGAGATATCACTAAGGAGATGCAGAGGCCTTCCACGCCAAACAGAAACTCGTCCCTGCTATTGGAATGAAATCAATTCAAGAGGTCATATTGATTGATAAACTCTCTGGACAAAAGCTAACGTATTGGAAGTCTAGGAGAAATATGAAAATAAATACTCACGTTGCAATTCAAACCCTTGCAGCTTCTAACTTACTTCGGTACTATTTCCCGCCTTGATACAAGCTCTGTGATGTTTCAATGGATTATGGGTTAGAATATAAAGTTGCCGCGTAAAAGTTAGTAAAGAATATACATGGTACTGGCGACGAAAACCTCTTTCGCCAGCGTGCTGCTCGCCCAGGCCCCAGGAAGTGCGTCGCGTCGTCATTAGATGGCGCGACGGTATGCTGCCTGCGGCGGGCGGCTGCCTGCCTGCCTGCCTGCCTGCCTGCGTGCGTGCCTGCCGACGACCGACCTTGCGGCCTGGTCAGAGAGGAGGGAGGGAAATGGTGGCAAACGTGCGAGCGCCGCTCTGCTCTGTTTTATATTTTGAGCGGGAGCTGGTGCACCGGAAAGAAAGACAAGGAAGAAGGTGCTAGCTGCCATCTATGACAAGAGTGGTGGCCTTTTGACGTTGCATCCAGCCACATGGAGCATGCAGAAGGTAGATAGAAAGAAAGTTGGAGGGATTTTGGTGGTTATGTATGGTTCAAACCTTAATATGCATTTATTTTTTTCTACTACAATCGCATTACAGACATTGGAATGGAAATAAGTGATCGTTGTTTTATGGTAATCTCTTCAGGGCGGCATTTCCTTTGTAATGCTCTCTATGTGGTTCATATTAAAATGTTAGTCTTATTTATTTTAGGGAATCACCACAATGCATCCAGCGTCCTTCGTTTAACCCTGTTTCGCTTTGCTCAAGCATGTGATACCTGTATAAACTTGGAGACTGTTTTTTAGACAATGTTTGAATGACGTTTCTCCGTCTGACGACAAATTTACGCCAATAAACCTCGTTTTTTAATAGTTTTACGTGATAGCATTTAAGCGTTTTCTTTGAAGAATTGACTTCATTAAGAATATAATCGCTGCCTTCAATATCGTGGGAATAGGGCAACTGCCAGTCTTACCTTTCCTTTTTACAACCAAATTCGATCATTTCTCGCAAATTTTACATATGTCTCGGTGTCCGTAGGTTGTAGGGCATCAATTCCCGTACTTCGCAGACAGGAAGGAAAGGTAATTGCTTGTTGTTGTTTTTTGTAAGGAAGGCCACAGATCACCTTTTCTCCTGGCCAAGCCTCAATCCTATCACTTAAAACAAAAAGTATATGTTTCTTTTGGATATCGTAATAGAAATTCATGCAGCAAACTCCGGCCGTTGAAACAAGTACAAATACTGAATAAGCAGAATACAAAAGACCACAGAAACCCAAGCTGAAAATGATTATCGGAATACTAGTTCGGTTATTTCATTCTTGTCACATTCGTGCAACTTTCTCTGAACTTGCATTAGCATATACTACAACATATAAAGTTACTACAAAGTAAACCCAAACCATGTACCACTTAACAGAGCTTTTATTTTCGTTTCTTTCAGCCTATCTTGTTAACATATCTTGTAACTTTTCACGTACAATTCAGGAGACCATACTCTGTAGCTGTACGGGCTCCTGTGAAATCGGACAAAGCGTTACGGCCGCCGGTTTCTCCTCTGTTGCCCTCTTCTACCGCTCACATCTTCTCAGCTAACCCGTTCGCGTCTAGGGCATCGCCGACTCCCCGACGAGCGTGGATGGAGTATGTAAGTTCCGTGGTGCATTTCTATAGCGGTGAGCGTTCGAAAACTTTTACTTTCATGGTTGTTAAATGCACCAGCCCGCTCGGACCGGACTTCCACATTACGAAGCCACTGAACATTTTTCCCCAGCATATTTCCACTTTCGAAAATTTGAAAAAATCGACGAATTTTCTCCCGCATTGTTTGAGCATACGTTGTTCTTTCTGGGCCATCATTTATGCATGCAACGTTCTTTTTGAAAAAAAAAAAAACAACAAAAAATACATATCGAAAACATTTGGGCCAATGCTTCTAAACATTTTAAGTCTCCTATAGGCATTTTGTAGAGTTCGCTAAAGGCAAAATATGCGTTTGACATTCGCTTGATATTGAGATCATGTATTAAATCGCTTTATATAATCGTTAGTCACCGTGGTCAATTCGGGGAAACTTTCGAAAGCTTTATAGAGCTGCATTCTTATATTGCCGAATTAGAACCAGAAAAAAGGAAGACTTTTCCGGAAATAGGCGACTGAAAGTGGCAGAGTTTCACTTACCTATTAATGAACTTGACTTCACTTTCATAACATCCTTAAGCTACAACTTCAGAGTGGTTTCAAGTACATGCATGAGGTGCTTAATGCAATACAAACCTCCGAAACAAAAGTATCAGTACTTAAAAAATGTATATAGTAGAAATTTCTTTGTCGGAAATCCATGAGTACGGAGCTAAAGAGTGAGAATTACGACACTATTTAGAAATACCGCTTAGGGAAGTGAACTACGGGAGTCTAAAAGTTGATAACGTTCGGAAAACGTAGGAACAACCTGCAGTGCCCATTGCAACTGGTCCAGAAGAAGTACCGTGAAATTTGCCAACAGAATTCATCGAACATTTGCACGGCTCGAAATGGAAAGCAGATTGTAAGAAATGACGTTTTATCGATATTTAAAACCTCCTTTCTACATCCTCGTTTTCAAAGGTGCGTTAGTTTGCTGCCCAAGTATGATCGGAAGTTATTACGTTTGACAACATTTCATTCCTTTATAAATTTCGCAAGCGACACTCGAACGTTAGACGAATGGAAAACCGCTGGGCAAAGGGGCGAGTTTTGTCAAAACTAAAAACGAATTACACAGATAATGTTAAATGAATCTAGAGGAAAATTTATCTCCGGTCGTTGCATTACTCGTATCAGTTGAACTTTCTCTTTTCGGTTTTACGTTCTATTCCATTAAAAATGTTACTCATAATACCTTTGTAATTTTGGTTTCTATTGCCACTTTATATTGCATTTAGTTGAACTTGACCCGTCATTGGCAATTCACACTAAGTAGTTATCAGCTAGTCATCAACCCTGTGCATTCGTAGCGCGCGTCTTGTCCGGAGATGATGCTTCGGAACTCGAGATTTGCAAAGGGGCTGCCTCTGCCCATCTCCAGTTGCGACGCATGCGGTAACTCGGAGGTGAGCTCCGCGCCGTCATCCTTCACAAAGCAGGAAAGTGCGATTGCCTTCGCCTCTTTAGATCCTGGCGTTGGCTACGGACTGACCGACGGACAAACCGAAAAACAGACGATCGGAAAGGCGCTGGGACAAACGGATTGACTGGCCGATGTTTAGCCGTCCACTAATTATTCACTTTCAAGGACCCACTACAGGTGAGTTGTGACTCCCGAGTGCGCGTTCGGAAGTAATGTACTACACAGAGAGTCAACGAATTTCCAATACAATGACATCTTCCATGGAACATTTTCTGCCGAAAAATGGCCATCTCCGGCAGCAAGAGCACAAGCAGCATTTCACTACCTTCTATTTACTATGCTATTGTAAGGTTTCTTTATTGTTAATAGAGTGGATTGTCACTGACGCCAATTATTGGTTGGCAAGTCACCTTAGAGACAGCATAGCTGGCAAAATGCAGCCATATATTGCGGGTATTGGTTACGCATTCGCATTGATCTGGAAATACGATCTGATGTCTGGTAAGAACGACTCTTATTACCAATCTCATTGCCGCACTCTTTATGAAATCATGAAATAGAACAAAACCACTAGTTCTGAAGCACAAGAGGCGTTTTATTCACCTACCAGTGCATACCGTGAAGAAAATCCGTACTTTTTCTATTCTATCAATATTCATGTATTTAATATGCAATTACTTCGTTAAAAACGAATCAAATATGAGAGAGTACGAAGATTGACATTTCCGTACGTAGTAATTTTGGTCGCTTTATAAGTGTTCGCAGATGAAACGGTGGTGGAGGGCGACAACGCTGATGATGAGGAATGGGAGGATATCGAAGACGATTGAAACTCACGACGGCGACGGCGACGGCGACGACGACGACGACGACGACGACGACGACGATCTATTTCGGCACATGTAAGATGATCAATAAGCAATGGATTCTACTTCACTTTAAAACATTTCATATTCACGCGGATGGAAACTAATTAATTATGATGACTTTCCTCTGGATATTTTCAGTTATTTTGGATGACAACAACGACGAACCACAGCACGACGACGACGACGACAACGACGACGAGGACGAAGGCGAAGGCGGGCGGACGGTACCGACTAAGAACTTGTACTTACTCTGACAATAAATCGACCCAAGACTAATATGTAGTTTCATTCTCTTTACTTTGTAGATACCTCAACAGTACTTGTTTCCTGCAGTAATTGTACACACTACAGCATTTGCTGAGCCTAAAAACAGTTTTTGCAACCTCCAAATGTTTTCGAACTAGGCAAGTTCCAATTCACAGTCTTTAATCGAGAACGTCATCCCAGTTGGCGTTAATCAAGTATACTCATAAGGAAACTCAACTTTCCTGACGTTTCAAAACAGATTTGAAAATTTTATTTGCACCTGCACTTGTTAGAAGTGCACAGATTTTATTCGAAAGTATTGCAAGCTCTCCTGAAAAAGAGATATCACTAAGGAGATGCAGAGGCCTTCCACGCCAAACAGAAACTCGTCCCTGCTATTGGAATGAAATCAATTCAAGAGGTCATATTGATTGATAAACTCTCTGGACAAAAGCTAACGTATTGGAAGTCTAGGAGAAATATGAAAATAAATACTCACGTTGCAATTCAAACCCTTGCAGCTTCTAACTTACTTCGGTACTATTTCCCGCCTTGATACAAGCTCTGTGATGTTGCAATGGATTATGGGTTAGAATATAAAGCTGCCGCGTAAAAGTTAGTAAAGAATATACATGGTACTGGCGACGAAAACCTCTTTCGCCAGCGTGCTGCTCGCCCAGGCCCCAGGAAGTGCGTCGCGTCGTTATTAGATGGCGCGACGGTATGCTGCCTGCGGCGGGCGGCTGCCTGCCTGCCTGACTGCGTGCGTGCCTGCCGACGACCGACCTGGCGGCCTGGTCAGAGAGGAGGGAGGGAAATGGTGGCAAACGTGCGAGCGCCGCTCTGCTCTGTTTTATATTTTGAGCGGGAGCTGGTGCACCGGAAAGAAAGACAAGGAAGAAGGTGCTAGCTGCCATCTATGACAAGAGTGGTGGCCTTTTGACGTTGCATTCAGCCACATGGAGCATGCAGAAGGTAGATAGAAAGAAAGTTGGAGGGATTTTGGTGGTTGTGTATGGTTCAAACCTTAATATGCATTTATTTTTTTCTACTACAATCGCATTACAGACATTGGAATGGAAATAAGTGATCGTTGTTTTATGGTAATCTCTTCAGGGCGGCATTTCCTTTGTAATGCTCTCTATGTGGTTCATATTAAAATGTTAGTCTTATTTATTTTAGGGAATCACCACAATGCATCCAGCGTCCTTCGTTTAACCCTGTTTCGCTTTGCTCAAGCATGTGATACCTGTATAAACTTGGAGACTGTTTTTTAGACAATGTTTGAATGACGTTTCTCCGTCTGACGACAAATTTACGCCAATAAACCTCGTTTTTTAATAGTTTTACGTGATAGCATTTAAGCGTTTTCTTTGAAGAATTGACTTCATTAAGAATATAATCGCTGCCTTCAATATCGTGGGAATAGGGCAACTGCCAGTCTTACCTTTCCTTTTTACCACCAAATTCGATCATTTCTCGCAAATTTTACATATGTCTCGGTGTCCGTAGGTTGTAGGGCATCAATTCCCGTACTTCGCAGACAGGAAGGAAAGGTAATTGCTTGTTGTTGTTTTTTGTAAGGAAGGCCACAGATCACCTTTTCTCCTGGCCAAGCCTCAATCCTATCACTTAAAACGAAAAAGTATATGTTTCTTTTGGATATCGTAATAGAAATTCATGCAGCAAACTCCGGCCGTTGAAACAAGTACAAATACTGAATAAGCAGAATACAAAAGACCACAGAAACCCAAGCTGAAAATGATTATCGGAATACTAGTTCGGTTATTTCATTCTTGTCACATTCGTGCAACTTTCTCTGAACTTGCATTAGCATATACTACAACATATAAAGTTACTACAAAGTAAACCCAAACCATGTACCACTTAACAGAGCTTTTATTTTCGTTTCTTTCAGCCTATCTTGTTAACATATCTTGTAACTTTTCACGTACAATTCAGGAGACCATACTCTGTAGCTGTACGGGCTCCTGTGAAATCGGACAAAGCGTTACGGCCGCCGGTTTCTCCTCTGTTGCCCTCTTCTACCGCTCACATCTTCTCAGCTAACCCGTTCGCGTCTAGGGCATCGCCGACTCCCCGACGAGCGTGGATGGAGTATGTAAGTTCCGTGGTGCATTTCTATAGCGGTGAGCGTTCGAAAACTTTTACTTTCATGGTTGTTAAATGCACCAGCCCGCTCGGACCGGACTTCCACATTACGAAGCCACTGAACATTTTTCCCCAGCATATTTCCACTTTCGAAAATTTGAAAAAATCGACGAATTTTCTCCCGCATTGTTTGAGCATACGTTGTTCTTTCTGGGCCATCATTTATGCATGCAACGTTCTTTTTGAAAAAAAAAAAAACAACAAAAAATACATATCGAAAACATTTGGGCCAATGCTTCTAAACATTTTAAGTCTCCTATAGGCATTTTGTAGAGTTCGCTAAAGGCAAAATATGCGTTTGACATTCGCTTGATATTGAGATCATGTATTAAATCGCTTTATATAATCGTTAGTCACCGTGGTCAATTCGGGGAAACTTTCGAAAGCTTTATAGAGCTGCATTCTTATATTGCTGAATTAGAACCAGAAAAAAGGAAGACTTTTCCGGAAATAGGCGACTGAAAGTGGCAGAGTTTCACTTACCTATTAATGAACTTGACTTCACTTTCATAACATCCTTAAGCTACAACTTCAGAGTGGTTTCAAGTACATGCATGAGGTGCTTAATGCAATACAAACCTCCGAAACAAAAGTATCAGTACTTAAAAAATGTATATAGTAGAAATTTCTTTGTCGGAAATCCATGAGTACGGAGCTAAAGAGTGAGAATTACGACACTATTTAGAAATACCGCTTAGGGAAGTGAACTACGGGAGTCTAAAAGTTGATAACGTTCGGAAAACGTAGGAACAACCTGCAGTGCCCATTGCAACTGGTCCAGAAGAAGTACCGTGAAATTTGCCAACAGAATTCATCGAACATTTGCACGGCTCGAAATGGAAAGCAGATTGTAAGAAATGACGTTTTATCGATATTTAAAACCTCCTTTCTACATCCTCGTTTTCAAAGGTGCGTTAGTTTGCTGCCCAAGTATGATCGGAAGTTATTACGTTTGACAACATTTCATTCCTTTATAAATTTCGCAAGCGACACTCGAACGTTAGACGAATGGAAAACCGCTGGGCAAAGGGGCGAGTTTTGTCAAAACTAAAAACGAATTACACAGATAATGTTAAATGAATCTAGAGGAAAATTTATCTCCGGTCGTTGCATTACTCGTATCAGTTGAACTTTCTCTTTTCGGTTTTACGTTCTATTCCATTAAAAATGTTACTCATAATACCTTTGTAATTTTGGTTTCTATTGCCACTTTATATTGCATTTAGTTGAACTTGACCCGTCATTGGCAATTCACACTAAGTAGTTATCAGCTAGTCATCAACCCTGTGCATTCGTAGCGCGCGTCTTGTCCGGAGATGATGCTTCGGAACTCGAGATTTGCAAAGGGGCTGCCTCTGCCCATCTCCAGTTGCGACGCATGCGGTAACTCGGAGGTGAGCTCCGCGCCGTCATCCTTCACAAAGCAGGAAAGTGCGATTGCCTTCGCCTCTTTAGATCCTGGCGTTGGCTACGGACTGACCGACGGACAAACCGAAAAACAGACGATCGGAAAGGCGCTGGGACAAACGGATTGACTGGCCGATGTTTAGCCGTCCACTAATTATTCACTTTCAAGGACCCACTACAGGTGAGTTGTGACTCCCGAGTGCGCGTTCGGAAGTAATGTACTACACAGAGAGTCAACGAATTTCCAATACAATGACATCTTCCATGGAACATTTTCTGCCGAAAAATGGCCATCTCCGGCAGCAAGAGCACAAGCAGCATTTCACTACCTTCTATTTACTATGCTATTGTAAGGTTTCTTTATTGTTAATAGAGTGGATTGTCACTGACGCCAATTATTGGTTGGCAAGTCACCTTAGAGACAGCATAGCTGGCAAAATGCAGCCATATATTGCGGGTATTGGTTACGCATTCGCATTGATCTGGAAATACGATCTGATGTCTGGTAAGAACGACTCTTATTACCAATCTCATTGCCGCACTCTTTATGAAATCATGAAATAGAACAAAACCACTAGTTCTGAAGCACAAGAGGCGTTTTATTCACCTACCAGTGCATACCGTGAAGAAAATCCGTACTTTTTCTATTCTATCAATATTCATGTATTTAATATGCAATTACTTCGTTAAAAACGAATCAAATATGAGAGAGTACGAAGATTGACATTTCCGTACGTAGTAATTTTGGTCGCTTTATAAGTGTTCGCAGATGAAACGGTGGTGGAGGGCGACAACGCTGATGATGAGGAATGGGAGGATATCGAAGACGATTGAAACTCACGACGGCGACGGCGACGGCGACGACGACGACGACGACGACGACGACGACGATCTATTTCGGCACATGTAAGATGATCAATAAGCAATGGATTCTACTTCACTTTAAAACATTTCATATTCACGCGGATGGAAACTAATTAATTATGATGACTTTCCTCTGGATATTTTCAGTTATTTTGGATGACAACAACGACGAACCACAGCACGACGACGACGACGACAACGACGACGAGGACGAAGGCGAAGGCGGGCGGACGGTACCGACTAAGAACTTGTACTTACTCTGACAATAAATCGACCCAAGACTAATATGTAGTTTCATTCTCTTTACTTTGTAGATACCTCAACAGTACTTGTTTCCTGCAGTAATTGTACACACTACAGCATTTGCTGAGCCTAAAAACAGTTTTTGCAACCTCCAAATGTTTTCGAACTAGGCAAGTTCCAATTCACAGTCTTTAATCGAGAACGTCATCCCAGTTGGCGTTAATCAAGTATACTCATAAGGAAACTCAACTTTCCTGACGTTTCAAAACAGATTTGAAAATTTTATTTGCACCTGCACTTGTTAGAAGTGCACAGATTTTATTCGAAAGTATTGCAAGCTCTCCTGAAAAAGAGATATCACTAAGGAGATGCAGAGGCCTTCCACGCCAAACAGAAACTCGTCCCTGCTATTGGAATGAAATCAATTCAAGAGGTCATATTGATTGATAAACTCTCTGGACAAAAGCTAACGTATTGGAAGTCTAGGAGAAATATGAAAATAAATACTCACGTTGCAATTCAAACCCTTGCAGCTTCTAACTTACTTCGGTACTATTTCCCGCCTTGATACAAGCTCTGTGATGTTGCAATGGATTATGGGTTAGAATATAAAGCTGCCGCGTAAAAGTTAGTAAAGAATGAACATGGTACTGGCGACGAAAACCTCTTTCGCCAGCGTGCTGCTCGCCCAGGCCCCAGGAAGTGCGTCGCGTCGTTATTAGATGGCGCGACGGTATGCTGCCTGCGGCGGGCGGCTGCCTGCCTGCCTGACTGCGTGCGTGCCTGCCGACGACCGACCTGGCGGCCTGGTCAGAGAGGAGGGAGGGAAATGGTGGCAAACGTGCGAGCGCCGCTCTGCTCTGTTTTATATTTTGAGCGGGAGCTGGTGCACCGGAAAGAAAGACAAGGAAGAAGGTGCTAGCTGCCATCTATGACAAGAGTGGTGGCCTTTTGACGTTGCATTCAGCCACATGGAGCATGCAGAAGGTAGATAGAAAGAAAGTTGGAGGGATTTTGGTGGTTGTGTATGGTTCAAACCTTAATATGCATTTATTTTTTTCTACTACAATCGCATTACAGACATTGGAATGGAAATAAGTGATCGTTGTTTTATGGTAATCTCTTCAGGGCGGCATTTCCTTTGTAATGCTCTCTATGTGGTTCATATTAAAATGTTAGTCTTATTTATTTTAGGGAATCACCACAATGCATCCAGCGTCCTTCGTTTAACCCTGTTTCGCTTTGCTCAAGCATGTGATACCTGTATAAACTTGGAGACTGTTTTTTAGACAATGTTTGAATGACGTTTCTCCGTCTGACGACAAATTTACGCCAATAAACCTCGTTTTTTAATAGTTTTACGTGATAGCATTTAAGCGTTTTCTTTGAAGAATTGACTTCATTAAGAATATAATCGCTGCCTTCAATATCGTGGGAATAGGGCAACTGCCAGTCTTACCTTTCCTTTTTACCACCAAATTCGATCATTTCTCGCAAATTTTACATATGTCTCGGTGTCCGTAGGTTGTAGGGCATCAATTCCCGTACTTCGCAGACAGGAAGGAAAGGTAATTGCTTGTTGTTGTTTTTTGTAAGGAAGGCCACAGATCACCTTTTCTCCTGGCCAAGCCTCAATCCTATCACTTAAAACGAAAAAGTATATGTTTCTTTTGGATATCGTAATAGAAATTCATGCAGCAAACTCCGGCCGTTGAAACAAGTACAAATACTGAATAAGCAGAATACAAAAGACCACAGAAACCCAAGCTGAAAATGATTATCGGAATACTAGTTCGGTTATTTCATTCTTGTCACATTCGTGCAACTTTCTCTGAACTTGCATTAGCATATACTACAACATATAAAGTTACTACAAAGTAAACCCAAACCATGTACCACTTAACAGAGCTTTTATTTTCGTTTCTTTCAGCCTGTCTTGTTAACATATCTTGTAACTTTTCACGTACAATTCAGGAGACCATACTCTGTAGCTGTACGGGCTCCTGTGAAATCGGACAAAGCGTTACGGCCGCCGGTTTCTCCTCTGTTGCCCTCTTCTACCGCTCACATCTTCTCAGCCAACCCGTTCGCGTCTAGGGCATCGCCGACTCCCCGACGAGCGTGGATGGAGTATGTAAGTTC
Source organism: Gryllus longicercus (assembly GCA_038098605.1). Lineage (NCBI taxonomy): Eukaryota > Metazoa > Arthropoda > Insecta > Orthoptera > Gryllidae > Gryllus > Gryllus longicercus. The sequence goes on from JAZDUA010000102.1 coordinate 1,819,221, forward strand.
CGTGGTGCATTTCTATAGCAGTGAGCGTTCGAAAACTTTTACTTTCATGGTTGTTAAATGCACCAGCCCGCTCGGACCGGACTTCCACATTACGAAGCCACTGAACATTTTTCCCCAGCATATTTCCACTTTCGAAAATTTGAAAAAATCGACGAATTTTCTCCCGCATTGTTTGAGCATACGTTGTTCTTTCTGGGCCATCATTTATGCATGCAACGTTCTTTTTGAAAAAAAAAAACAACAACAAAAAATACATATCGAAAACATTTGGGCCAATGCTTCTAAACATTTTAAGTCTCCTATAGGCATTTTGTAGAGTTCGCTAAAGGCCAAATATGCGTTTGACATTCGCTTGATATTGAGATCGTGTATTAAATCGCTTTATATAATCGTTAGTCACCGTGGTCAATTCGGGGAAACTTTCGAAAGCTTTATAGAGCTGCATTCTTATATTGCCGAATTAGAACCAGAAAAAAGGAAGACTTTTCCGGAAATAGGCGACTGAAAGTGGCAGAGTTTCACTTACCTCTTAATGAACTTGACTTCACTTTCATAACATCCTTAAGCTACAACTTCAGAGTGGTTTCAAGTACATGCATGAGGTGCTTAATGCAATACAAACCTCCGAAACAAAAGTATCAGTACTTAAAAAATGTATATAGTAGAAATTTCTTTGTCGGAAATCCATGAGTACGGAGCTAAAGAGTGAGAATTACGACACTATTTAGAAATACCGCTTAGGGAAGTTGACTACGGGAGTCTAAAAGTTGATAACGTTCGGAAAACGTAGGAACAACCTGCAGTGCCCATTGCAACTGGTCCAGAAGAAGTACCGTGAAATTTGCCAACAGAATTCATCGAACATTTGCACGGCTCGAAATGGAAAGCAGATTGTAAGAAATGGCGTTTTATCGATATTTAAAACCTCCTTTCTACATCCTCGTTTTCAAAGGTGCGTTAGTTTGCTGCCCAAGTATGATCGGAAGTTATTACGTTTGACAACATTTCATTCCTTTATAAATTTCGCAAGCGACACTCGAACGTTAGACGAATGGAAAACCGCTGGGCAAAGGGGCGAGTTTTGTCAAAACTAAAAACGAATTACACAGATAATGTTAAATGAATCTAGAGGAAAATTTATCTCCGGTCGTTGCATTACTCGTATCAGTTGAACTTTCTCTTTTCGGTTTTACGTTCTATTCCATTAAAAATGTTACTCATAATACCTTTGTAATTTTGGTTTCTATTGCCACTTTATATTGCATTTAGTTGAACTTGACCCGTCATTGGCAATTCACACTAAGTAGTTATCAGCTAGTCATCAACCCTGTGCATTCGTAGCGCGCGTCTTGTCCGGAGATGATGCTTCGGAACTCGAGATTTGCAAAGGGGCTGCCTCTGCCCATCTCCAGTTGCGACGCATGCGGTAACTCGGAGGTGAGCTCCGCGCCGTCATCCTTCACAAAGCAGGAAAGTGCGATTGCCTTCGCCTCTTTAGATCCTGGCGTTGGCTACGGACTGACCGACGGACAAACCGAAAAACAGACGATCGGAAAGGCGCTGGGACAAACGGATTGACTGGCCGATGTTTAGCCGTCCACTAATTATTCACTTTCAAGGACCCACTACAGGTGAGTTGTGACTCCCGAGTGCGCGTTCGGAAGTAATGTACTACACAGAGAGTCAACGAATTTCCAATACAATGACATCTTCCATGGAACATTTTCTGCCGAAAAATGGCCATCTCCGGCAGCAAGAGCACAAGCAGCATTTCACTACCTTCTATTTACTATGCTATTGTAAGGTTTCTTTATTGTTAATAGAGTGGATTGTCACTGACGCCAATTATTGGTTGGCAAGTCACCTTAGAGACAGCATAGCTGGCAAAATGCAGCCATATATTGCGGGTATTGGTTACGCATTCGCATTGATCTGGAAATACGATCTGATGTCTGGTAAGAACGACTCTTATTACCAATCTCATTGCCGCACTCTTTATGAAATCATGAAATAGAACAAAACCACTAGTTCTGAAGCACAAGAGGCGTTTTATTCACCTACCAGTGCATACCGTGAAGAAAATCCGTACTTTTTCTATTCTATCAATATTCATGTATTTAATATGCTATTACTTCGTTAAAAACGAATCAAATATGAGAGAGTACGAAGATTGACATTTCCGTACGTAGTAATTTTGGTCGCTTTATAAGTGTTCGCAGATGAAACGGTGGTGGAGGGCGACAACGATGATGATGAGGAATGGGAGGATATCGAAGACGATTGAAACTCACGACGGCGACGGCGACGGCGACGACGACGACGACGACGACGATCTATTTCGGCACATGTAAGATGATCAATAAGCAATGGATTCTACTTCACTTTAAAACATTTCATATTCACGCGGATGGAAACTAATTAATTATGATGACTTTCCTCTGGATATTTTCAGTTATTTTGGATGACAACAACGACGAACCACAGCACGACGACGACGACGACAACGACGACGAGGACGAAGGCGAAGGCGGGCGGACGGTACCGACTAAGAACTTGTACTTACTCTGACAATAAATCGACCCAAGACTAATATGTAGTTTCATTCTCTTTACTTTGTAGATACCTCAACAGTACTTGTTTCCTGCAGTAATTGTACACACTACAGCATTTGCTGAGCCTAAAAACAGTTTTTGCAACCTCCAAATGTTTTCGAACTAGGCAAGTTCCAATTCACAGTCTTTAATCGAGAACGTCATCCCAGTTGGCGTTAATCAAGTATACTCATAAGGAAACTCAACTTTCCTGACGTTTCAAAACAGATTTGAAAATTTTATTTGCACCTGCACTTGTTAGAAGTGCACAGATTTTATTCGAAAGTATTGCAAGCTCTCCTGAAAAAGAGATATCACTAAGGAGATGCAGAGGCCTTCCACGCCAAACAGAAACTCGTCCCTGCTATTGGAATGAAATCAATTCAAGAGGTCATATTGATTGATAAACTCTCTGGACAAAAGCTAACGTATTGGAAGTCTAGGAGAAATATGAAAATAAATACTCACGTTGCAATTCAAACCCTTGCAGCTTCTAACTTACTTCGGTACTATTTCCCGCCTTGATACAAGCTCTGTGATGTTTCAACGGATTATGGGTTAGAATATAAAGTTGCCGCGTAAAAGTTAGTAAAGAATATACATGGTACTGGCGACGAAAACCTCTTTCGCCAGCGTGCTGCTCGCCCAGGCCCCAGGAAGTGCGTCGCGTCGTCATTAGATGGCGCGACGGTATGCTGCCTGCGGCGGGCGGCTGCCTGCCTGCCTGCCTGCCTGCCTGCGTGCGTGCCTGCCGACGACCGACCTGGCGGCCTGGTCAGAGAGGAGGGAGGGAAATGGTGGCAAACGTGCGAGCGCCGCTCTGCTCTGTTTTATATTTTGAGCGGGAGCTGGTGCACCGGAAAGAAAGACAAGGAAGAAGGTGCTAGCTGCCATCTATGACAAGAGTGGTGGCCTTTTGACGTTGCATCCAGCCACATGGAGCATGCAGAAGGTAGATAGAAAGAAAGTTGGAGGGATTTTGGTGGTTATGTATGGTTCAAACCTTAATATGCATTTATTTTTTTCTACTACAATCGCATTACAGACATTGGAATGGAAATAAGTGATCGTTGTTTTATGGTAATCTCTTCAGGGCGGCATTTCCTTTGTAATGCTCTCTATGTGGTTCATATTAAAATGTTAGTCTTATTTATTTTAGGGAATCACCACAATGCATCCAGCGTCCTTCGTTTAACCCTGTTTCGCTTTGCTCAAGCATGTGATACCTGTATAAACTTGGAGACTGTTTTTTAGACAATGTTTGAATGACGTTTCTCCGTCTGACGACAAATTTACGCCAATAAACCTCGTTTTTTAATAGTTTTACGTGATAGCATTTAAGCGTTTTCTTTGAAGAATTGACTTCATTAAGAATATAATCGCTGCCTTCAATATCGTGGGAATAGGGCAACTGCCAGTCTTACCTTTCCTTTTTACCACCAAATTCGATCATTTCTCGCAAATTTTACATATGTCTCGGTGTCCGTAGGTTGTAGGGCATCAATTCCCGTACTTCGCAGACAGGAAGGAAAGGTAATTGCTTGTTGTTGTTTTTTGTAAGGAAGGCCACAGATCACCTTTTCTCCTGGCCAAGCCTCAATCCTATCACTTAAAACGAAAAAGTATATGTTTCTTTTGGATATCGTAATAGAAATTCATGCAGCAAACTCCGGCCGTTGAAACAAGTACAAATACTGAATAAGCAGAATACAAAAGACCACAGAAACCCAAGCTGAAAATGATTATCGGAATACTAGTTCGGTTATTTCATTCTTGTCACATTCGTGCAACTTTCTCTGAACTTGCATTAGCATATACTACAACATATAAAGTTACTACAAAGTAAACCCAAACCATGTACCACTTAACAGAGCTTTTATTTTCGTTTCTTTCAGCCTATCTTGTTAACATATCTTGTAACTTTTCACGTACAATTCAGGAGACCATACTCTGTAGCTGTACGGGCTCCTGTGAAATCGGACAAAGCGTTACGGCCGCCGGTTTCTCCTCTGTTGCCCTCTTCTACCGCTCACATCTTCTCAGCTAACCCGTTCGCGTCTAGGGCATCGCCGACTCCCCGACGAGCGTGGATGGAGTATGTAAGTTCCGTGGTGCATTTCTATAGCGGTGAGCGTTCGAAAACTTTTACTTTCATGGTTGTTAAATGCACCAGCCCGCTCGGACCGGACTTCCACATTACGAAGCCACTGAACATTTTTCCCCAGCATATTTCCACTTTCGAAAATTTGAAAAAATCGACGAATTTTCTCCCGCATTGTTTGAGCATACGTTGTTCTTTCTGGGCCATCATTTATGCATGCAACGTTCTTTTTGAAAAAAAAAAACAACAACAAAAAATACATATCGAAAACATTTGGGCCAATGCTTCTAAACATTTTAAGTCTCCTCTAGGCATTTTGTAGAGTTCGCTAAAGGCAAAATATGCGTTTGACATTCGCTTGATATTGAGATCATGTATTAAATCGCTTTATATAATCGTTAGTCACCGTGGTCAATTCGGGGAAACTTTCGAAAGCTTTATAGAGCTGCATTCTTATATTGCCGAATTAGAACCAGAAAAAAGGAAGACTTTTCCGGAAATAGGCGACTGAAAGTGGCAGAGTTTCACTTACCTATTAATGAACTTGACTTCACTTTCATAACATCCTTAAGCTACAACTTCAGAGTGGTTTCAAGTACATGCATGAGGTGCTTAATGCAATACAAACCTCCGAAACAAAAGTATCAGTACTTAAAAAATGTATATAGTAGAAATTTCTTTGTCGGAAATCCATGAGTACGGAGCTAAAGAGTGAGAATTACGACACTATTTAGAAATACCGCTTAGGGAAGTGAACTACGGGAGTCTAAAAGTTGATAACGTTCGGAAAACGTAGGAACAACCTGCAGTGCCCATTGCAACTGGTCCAGAAGAAGTACCGTGAAATTTGCCAACAGAATTCATCGAACATTTGCACGGCTCGAAATGGAAAGCAGATTGTAAGAAATGACGTTTTATCGATATTTAAAACCTCCTTTCTACATCCTCGTTTTCAAAGGTGCGTTAGTTTGCTGCCCAAGTATGATCGGAAGTTATTACGTTTGACAACATTTCATTCCTTTATAAATTTCGCAAGCGACACTCGAACGTTAGACGAATGGAAAACCGCTGGGCAAAGGGGCGAGTTTTGTCAAAACTAAAAACGAATTACACAGATAATGTTAAATGAATCTAGAGGAAAATTTATCTCCGGTCGTTGCATTACTCGTATCAGTTGAACTTTCTCTTTTCGGTTTTACGTTCTATTCCATTAAAAATGTTACTCATAATACCTTTGTAATTTTGGTTTCTATTGCCACTTTATATTGCATTTAGTTGAACTTGACCCGTCATTGGCAATTCACACTAAGTAGTTATCAGCTAGTCATCAACCCTGTGCATTCGTAGCGCGCGTCTTGTCCGGAGATGATGCTTCGGAACTCGAGATTTGCAAAGGGGCTGCCTCTGCCCATCTCCAGTTGCGACGCATGCGGTAACTCGGAGGTGAGCTCCGCGCCGTCATCCTTCACAAAGCAGGAAAGTGCGATTGCCTTCGCCTCTTTAGATCCTGGCGTTGGCTACGGACTGACCGACGGACAAACCGAAAAACAGACGATCGGAAAGGCGCTGGGACAAACGGATTGACTGGCCGATGTTTAGCCGTCCACTAATTATTCACTTTCAAGGACCCACTACAGGTGAGTTGTGACTCCCGAGTGCGCGTTCGGAAGTAATGTACTACACAGAGAGTCAACGAATTTCCAATACAATGACATCTTCCATGGAACATTTTCTGCCGAAAAATGGCCATCTCCGGCAGCAAGAGCACAAGCAGCATTTCACTACCTTCTATTTACTATGCTATTGTAAGGTTTCTTTATTGTTAATAGAGTGGATTGTCACTGACGCCAATTATTGGTTGGCAAGTCACCTTAGAGACAGCATAGCTGGCAAAATGCAGCCATATATTGCGGGTATTGGTTACGCATTCGCATTGATCTGGAAATACGATCTGATGTCTGGTAAGAACGACTCTTATTACCAATCTCATTGCCGCACTCTTTATGAAATCATGAAATAGAACAAAACCACTAGTTCTGAAGCACAAGAGGCGTTTTATTCACCTACCAGTGCATACCGTGAAGAAAATCCGTACTTTTTCTATTCTATCAATATTCATGTATTTAATATGCAATTACTTCGTTAAAAACGAATCAAATATGAGAGAGTACGAAGATTGACATTTCCGTACGTAGTAATTTTGGTCGCTTTATAAGTGTTCGCAGATGAAACGGTGGTGGAGGGCGACAACGCTGATGATGAGGAATGGGAGGATATCGAAGACGATTGAAACTCACGACGGCGACGGCGACGGCGACGACGACGACGACGACGACGACGACGACGATCTATTTCGGCACATGTAAGATGATCAATAAGCAATGGATTCTACTTCACTTTAAAACATTTCATATTCACGCGGATGGAAACTAATTAATTATGATGACTTTCCTCTGGATATTTTCAGTTATTTTGGATGACAACAACGACGAACCACAGCACGACGACGACGACGACAACGACGACGAGGACGAAGGCGAAGGCGGGCGGACGGTACCGACTAAGAACTTGTACTTACTCTGACAATAAATCGACCCAAGACTAATATGTAGTTTCATTCTCTTTACTTTGTAGATACCTCAACAGTACTTGTTTCCTGCAGTAATTGTACACACTACAGCATTTGCTGAGCCTAAAAACAGTTTTTGCAACCTCCAAATGTTTTCGAACTAGGCAAGTTCCAATTCACAGTCTTTAATCGAGAACGTCATCCCAGTTGGCGTTAATCAAGTATACTCATAAGGAAACTCAACTTTCCTGACGTTTCAAAACAGATTTGAAAATTTTATTTGCACCTGCACTTGTTAGAAGTGCACAGATTTTATTCGAAAGTATTGCAAGCTCTCCTGAAAAAGAGATATCACTAAGGAGATGCAGAGGCCTTCCACGCCAAACAGAAACTCGTCCCTGCTATTGGAATGAAATCAATTCAAGAGGTCATATTGATTGATAAACTCTCTGGACAAAAGCTAACGTATTGGAAGTCTAGGAGAAATATGAAAATAAATACTCACGTTGCAATTCAAACCCTTGCAGCTTCTAACTTACTTCGGTACTATTTCCCGCCTTGATACAAGCTCTGTGATGTTTCAATGGATTATGGGTTAGAATATAAAGCTGCCGCGTAAAAGTTAGTAAAGAATATACATGGTACTGGCGACGAAAACCTCTTTCGCCAGCGTGCTGCTCGCCCAGGCCCCAGGAAGTGCGTCGCGTCGTTATTAGATGGCGCGACGGTATGCTGCCTGCGGCGGGCGGCTGCCTGCCTGCCTGACTGCGTGCGTGCCTGCCGACGACCGACCTGGCGGCCTGGTCAGAGAGGAGGGAGGGAAATGGTGGCAAACGTGCGAGCGCCGCTCTGCTCTGTTTTATATTTTGAGCGGGAGCTGGTGCACCGGAAAGAAAGACAAGGAAGAAGGTGCTAGCTGCCATCTATGACAAGAGTGGTGGCCTTTTGACGTTGCATTCAGCCACATGGAGCATGCAGAAGGTAGATAGAAAGAAAGTTGGAGGGATTTTGGTGGTTGTGTATGGTTCAAACCTTAATATGCATTTATTTTTTTCTACTACAATCGCATTACAGACATTGGAATGGAAATAAGTGATCGTTGTTTTATGGTAATCTCTTCAGGGCGGCATTTCCTTTGTAATGCTCTCTATGTGGTTCATATTAAAATGTTAGTCTTATTTATTTTAGGGAATCACCACAATGCATCCAGCGTCCTTCGTTTAACCCTGTTTCGCTTTGCTCAAGCATGTGATACCTGTATAAACTTGGAGACTGTTTTTTAGACAATGTTTGAATGACGTTTCTCCGTCTGACGACAAATTTACGCCAATAAACCTCGTTTTTTAATAGTTTTACGTGATAGCATTTAAGCGTTTTCTTTGAAGAATTGACTTCATTAAGAATATAATCGCTGCCTTCAATATCGTGGGAATAGGGCAACTGCCAGTCTTACCTTTCCTTTTTACCACCAAATTCGATCATTTCTCGCAAATTTTACATATGTCTCGGTGTCCGTAGGTTGTAGGGCATCAATTCCCGTACTTCGCAGACAGGAAGGAAAGGTAATTGCTTGTTGTTGTTTTTTGTAAGGAAGGCCACAGATCACCTTTTCTCCTGGCCAAGCCTCAATCCTATCACTTAAAACGAAAAAGTATATGTTTCTTTTGGATATCGTAATAGAAATTCATGCAGCAAACTCCGGCCGTTGAAACAAGTACAAATACTGAATAAGCAGAATACAAAAGACCACAGAAACCCAAGCTGAAAATGATTATGGGAATACTAGTTCGGTTATTTCATTCTTGTCACATTCGTGCAACTTTCTCTGAACTTGCATTAGCATATACTACAACATATAAAGTTACTACAAAGTAAACCCAAACCATGTACCACTTAACAGAGCTTTTATTTTCGTTTCTTTCAGCCTGTCTTGTTAACATATCTTGTAACTTTTCACGTACAATTCAGGAGACCATACTCTGTAGCTGTACGGGCTCCTGTGAAATCGGACAAAGCGTTACGGCCGCCGGTTTCTCCTCTGTTGCCCTCTTCTACCGCTCACATCTTCTCAGCTAACCCGTTCGCGTCTAGGGCATCGCCGACTCCCCGACGAGCGTGGATGGAGTATGTAAGTTCCGTGGTGCATTTCTATAGCGGTGAGCGTTCGAAAACTTTTACTTTCATGGTTGTTAAATGCACCAGCCCGCTCGGACCGGACTTCCACATTACGAAGCCACTGAACATTTTTCCCCAGCATATTTCCACTTTCGAAAATTTGAAAAAATCGACGAATTCTCTCCCGCATTGTTTGAGCATACGTTGTTCTTTCTGGGCCATCATTTATGCATGCAACGTTCTTTTTGAAAAAAAAAACAACAACAAAAAATACATATCGAAAACATTTGGGCCAATGCTTCTAAACATTTTAAGTCTCCTATAGGCATTTTGTAGAGTTCGCTAAAGGCCAAATATGCGTTTGACATTCGCTTGATATTGAGATCGTGTATTAAATCGCTTTATATAATCGTTAGTCACTGTGGTCAATTCGGGGAAACTTTCGAAAGCTTTATAGAGCTGCATTCTTATATTGCCGAATTAGAACCAGAAAAAAGGAAGACTTTTCCGGAAATAGGCGACTGAATGTGGCAGAGTTTCACTTACCTCTTAATGAACTTGACTTCACTTTCATAACATCCTTAAGCTACAACTTCAGAGTGGTTTCAAGTACATGCATGAGGTGCTTAATGCAATACAAACCTCCGAAACAAAAGTATCAGTACTTAAAAAATGTATATAGTAGAAATTTCTTTGTCGGAAATCCATGAGTACGGAGCTAAAGAGTGAGAATTACGACACTATTTAGAAATACCGCTTAGGGAAATTGACTACGGGAGTCTAAAACTTGATAACGTTCGGAAAACGTAGGAACAACCTGCAGTGCCCATTGCAACTGGTCCAGAAGAAGTACCGTGAAATTTGCCAACAGAATTCATCGAACATTTGCACGGCTCGAAATGGAAAGCAGATTGTAAGAAATGGCGTTTTATCGATATTTAAAACCTCCTTTCTACATCCTCGTTTTCAAAGGTGCGTTAGTTTGCTGCCCAAGTATGATCGGAAGTTATTACGTTTGACAACATTTCATTCCTTTATAAATTTCGCAAGCGACACTCGAACGTTAGACGAATGGAAAACCGCTGGGCAAAGGGGCGAGTTTTGTCAAAACTAAAAACGAATTACACAGATAATGTTAAATGAATCTAGAGGAAAATTTATCTCCGGTCGTTGCATTACTCGTATCAGTTGAACTTTCTCTTTTCGGTTTTACGTTCTATTCCATTAAAAATGTTACTCATAATACCTTTGTAATTTTGGTTTCTATTGCCACTTTATATTGCATTTAGTTGAACTTGACCCGTCATTGGCAATTCACACTAAGTAGTTATCAGCTAGTCATCAACCCTGTGCATTCGTAGCGCGCGTCTTGTCCGGAGATGATGCTTCGGAACTCGAGATTTGCAAAGGGGCTGCCTCTGCCCATCTCCAGTTGCGACGCATGCGGTAACTCGGAGGTGAGCTCCGCGCCGTCATCCTTCACAAAGCAGGAAAGTGCGATTGCCTTCGCCTCTTTAGATCCTGGCGTTGGCTACGGACTGACCGACGGACAAACCGAAAAACAGACGATCGGAAAGGCGCTGGGACAAACGGATTGACTGGCCGATGTTTAGCCGTCCACTAATTATTCACTTTCAAGGACCCACTACAGGTGAGTTGTGACTCCCGAGTGCGCGTTCGGAAGTAATGTACTACACAGAGAGTCAACGAATTTCCAATACAATGACATCTTCCATGGAACATTTTCTGCCGAAAAATGGCCATCTCCGGCAGCAAGAGCACAAGCAGCATTTCACTACCTTCTATTTACTATGCTATTGTAAGGTTTCTTTATTGTTAATAGAGTGGATTGTCACTGACGCCAATTATTGGTTGGCAAGTCACCTTAGAGACAGCATAGCTGGCAAAATGCAGCCATATATTGCGGGTATTGGTTACGCATTCGCATTGATCTGGAAATACGATCTGATGTCTGGTAAGAACGACTCTTATTACCAATCTCATTGCCGCACTCTTTATGAAATCATGAAATAGAACAAAACCACTAGTTCTGAAGCACAAGAGGCGTTTTATTCACCTACCAGTGCATACCGTGAAGAAAATCCGTACTTTTTCTATTCTATCAATATTCATGTATTTAATATGCTATTACTTCGTTAAAAACGAATCAAATATGAGAGAGTACGAAGATTGACATTTCCGTACGTAGTAATTTTGGTCGCTTTATAAGTGTTCGCAGATGAAACGGTGGTGGAGGGCGACAACGATGATGATGAGGAATGGGAGGATATCGAAGACGATTGAAACTCACGACGGCGACGGCGACGGCGACGACGACGACGACGACGACGATCTATTTCGGCACATGTAAGATGATCAATAAGCAATGGATTCTACTTCACTTTAAAACATTTCATATTCACGCGGATGGAAACTAATTAATTATGATGACTTTCCTCTGGATATTTTCAGTTATTTTGGATGACAACAACGACGAACCACAGCACGACGACGACGACGACAACGACGACGAGGACGAAGGCGAAGGCGGGCGGACGGTACCGACTAAGAACTTGTACTTACTCTGACAATAAATCGACCCAAGACTAATATGTAGTTTCATTCTCTTTACTTTGTAGATACCTCAACAGTACTTGTTTCCTGCAGTAATTGTACACACTACAGCATTTGCTGAGCCTAAAAACAGTTTTTGCAACCTCCAAATGTTTTCGAACTAGGCAAGTTCCAATTCACAGTCTTTAATCGAGAACGTCAGCCCAGTTGGCGTTAATCAAGTATACTCATAAGGAAACTCAACTTTCCTGACGTTTCAAAACAGATTTGAAAATTTTATTTGCACCTGCACTTGTTAGAAGTGCACAGATTTTATTCGAAAGTATTGCAAGCTCTCCTGAAAAAGAGATATCACTAAGGAGATGCAGAGGCCTTCCACGCCAAACAGAAACTCGTCCCTGCTATTGGAATGAAATCAATTCAAGAGGTCATATTGATTGATAAACTCTCTGGACAAAAGCTAACGTATTGGAAGTCTAGGAGAAATATGAAAATAAATACTCACGTTGCAATTCAAACCCTTGCAGCTTCTAACTTACTTCGGTACTATTTCCCGCCTTGATACAAGCTCTGTGATGTTTCAACGGATTATGGGTTAGAATATAAAGTTGCCGCGTAAAAGTTAGTAAAGAATATACATGGTACTGGCGACGAAAACCTCTTTCGCCAGCGTGCTGCTCGCCCAGGCCCCAGGAAGTGCGTCGCGTCGTCATTAGATGGCGCGACGGTATGCTGCCTGCGGCGGGCGGCTGCCTGCCTGCCTGCCTGCCTGCCTGCGTGCGTGCCTGCCGACGACCGACCTGGCGGCCTGGTCAGAGAGGAGGGAGGGAAATGGTGGCAAACGTGCGAGCGCCGCTCTGCTCTGTTTTATATTTTGAGCGGGAGCTGGTGCACCGGAAAGAAAGACAAGGAAGAAGGTGCTAGCTGCCATCTATGACAAGAGTGGTGGCCTTTTGACGTTGCATCCAGCCACATGGAGCATGCAGAAGGTAGATAGAAAGAAAGTTGGAGGGATTTTGGTGGTTATGTATGGTTCAAACCTTAATATGCATTTATTTTTTTCTACTACAATCGCATTACAGACATTGGAATGGAAATAAGTGATCGTTGTTTTATGGTAATCTCTTCAGGGCGGCATTTCCTTTGTAATGCTCTCTATGTGGTTCATATTAAAATGTTAGTCTTATTTATTTTAGGGAATCACCACAATGCATCCAGCGTCCTTCGTTTAACCCTGTTTCGCTTTGCTCAAGCATGTGATACCTGTATAAACTTGGAGACTGTTTTTTAGACAATGTTTGAATGACGTTTCTCCGTCTGACGACAATTTTACGCCAATAAACCTCGTTTTTTAATAGTTTTACGTGATAGCATTTAAGCGTTTTCTTTGAAGAATTGACTTCATTAAGAATATAATCGCTGCCTTCAATATCGTGGGAATAGGGCAACTGCCAGTCTTACCTTTCCTTTTTACCACCAAATTCGATCATTTCTCGCAAATTTTACATATGTCTCGGTGTCCGTAGGTTGTAGGGCATCAATTCCCGTACTTCGCAGACAGGAAGGAAAGGTAATTGCTTGTTGTTGTTTTTTGTAAGGAAGGCCACAGATCACCTTTTCTCCTGGCCAAGCCTCAATCCTATCACTTAAAACGAAAAAGTATATGTTTCTTTTGGATATCGTAATAGAAATTCATGCAGCAAACTCCGGCCGTTGAAACAAGTACAAATACTGAATAAGCAGAATACAAAAGACCACAGAAACCCAAGCTGAAAATGATTATCGGAATACTAGTTCGGTTATTTCATTCTTGTCACATTCGTGCAACTTTCTCTGAACTTGCATTAGCATATACTACAACATATAAAGTTACTACAAAGTAAACCCAAACCATGTACCACTTAACAGAGCTTTTATTTTCGTTTCTTTCAGCCTATCTTGTTAACATATCTTGTAACTTTTCACGTACAATTCAGGAGACCATACTCTGTAGCTGTACGGGCTCCTGTGAAATCGGACAAAGCGTTACGGCCGCCGGTTTCTCCTCTGTTGCCCTCTTCTACCGCTCACATCTTCTCAGCTAACCCGTTCGCGTCTAGGGCATCGCCGACTCCCCGACGAGCGTGGATGGAGTATGTAAGTTCCGTGGTGCATTTCTATAGCGGTGAGCGTTCGAAAACTTTTACTTTCATGGTTGTTAAATGCACCAGCCCGCTCGGACCGGACTTCCACATTACGAAGCCACTGAACATTTTTCCCCAGCATATTTCCACTTTCGAAAATTTGAAAAAATCGACGAATTTTCTCCCGCATTGTTTGAGCATACGTTGTTCTTTCTGGGCCATCATTTATGCATGCAACGTTCTTTTTGAAAAAAAAAAACAACAACAAAAAATACATATCGAAAACATTTGGGCCAATGCTTCTAAACATTTTAAGTCTCCTCTAGGCATTTTGTAGAGTTCGCTAAAGGCAAAATATGCGTTTGACATTCGCTTGATATTGAGATCATGTATTAAATCGCTTTATATAATCGTTAGTCACCGTGGTCAATTCGGGGAAACTTTCGAAAGCTTTATAGAGCTGCATTCTTATATTGCCGAATTAGAACCAGAAAAAAGGAAGACTTTTCCGGAAATAGGCGACTGAAAGTGGCAGAGTTTCACTTACCTATTAATGAACTTGACTTCACTTTCATAACATCCTTAAGCTACAACTTCAGAGTGGTTTCAAGTACATGCATGAGGTGCTTAATGCAATACAAACCTCCGAAACAAAAGTATCAGTACTTAAAAAATGTATATAGTAGAAATTTCTTTGTCGGAAATCCATGAGTACGGAGCTAAAGAGTGAGAATTACGACACTATTTAGAAATACCGCTTAGGGAAGTGAACTACGGGAGTCTAAAAGTTGATAACGTTCGGAAAACGTAGGAACAACCTGCAGTGCCCATTGCAACTGGTCCAGAAGAAGTACCGTGAAATTTGCCAACAGAATTCATCGAACATTTGCACGGCTCGAAATGGAAAGCAGATTGTAAGAAATGACGTTTTATCGATATTTAAAACCTCCTTTCTACATCCTCGTTTTCAAAGGTGCGTTAGTTTGCTGCCCAAGTATGATCGGAAGTTATTACGTTTGACAACATTTCATTCCTTTATAAATTTCGCAAGCGACACTCGAACGTTAGACGAATGGAAAACCGCTGGGCAAAGGGGCGAGTTTTGTCAAAACTAAAAACGAATTACACAGATAATGTTAAATGAATCTAGAGGAAAATTTATCTCCGGTCGTTGCATTACTCGTATCAGTTGAACTTTCTCTTTTCGGTTTTACGTTCTATTCCATTAAAAATGTTACTCATAATACCTTTGTAATTTTGGTTTCTATTGCCACTTTATATTGCATTTAGTTGAACTTGACCCGTCATTGGCAATTCACACTAAGTAGTTATCAGCTAGTCATCAACCCTGTGCATTCGTAGCGCGCGTCTTGTCCGGAGATGATGCTTCGGAACTCGAGATTTGCAAAGGGGCTGCCTCTGCCCATCTCCAGTTGCGACGCATGCGGTAACTCGGAGGTGAGCTCCGCGCCGTCATCCTTCACAAAGCAGGAAAGTGCGATTGCCTTCGCCTCTTTAGATCCTGGCGTTGGCTACGGACTGACCGACGGACAAACCGAAAAACAGACGATCGGAAAGGCGCTGGGACAAACGGATTGACTGGCCGATGTTTAGCCGTCCACTAATTATTCACTTTCAAGGACCCACTACAGGTGAGTTGTGACTCCCGAGTGCGCGTTCGGAAGTAATGTACTACACAGAGAGTCAACGAATTTCCAATACAATGACATCTTCCATGGAACATTTTCTGCCGAAAAATGGCCATCTCCGGCAGCAAGAGCACAAGCAGCATTTCACTACCTTCTATTTACTATGCTATTGTAAGGTTTCTTTATTGTTAATAGAGTGGATTGTCACTGACGCCAATTATTGGTTGGCAAGTCACCTTAGAGACAGCATAGCTGGCAAAATGCAGCCATATATTGCGGGTATTGGTTACGCATTCGCATTGATCTGGAAATACGATCTGATGTCTGGTAAGAACGACTCTTATTACCAATCTCATTGCCGCACTCTTTATGAAATCATGAAATAGAACAAAACCACTAGTTCTGAAGCACAAGAGGCGTTTTATTCACCTACCAGTGCATACCGTGAAGAAAATCCGTACTTTTTCTATTCTATCAATATTCATGTATTTAATATGCAATTACTTCGTTAAAAACGAATCAAATATGAGAGAGTACGAAGATTGACATTTCCGTACGTAGTAATTTTGGTCGCTTTATAAGTGTTCGCAGATGAAACGGTGGTGGAGGGCGACAACGCTGATGATGAGGAATGGGAGGATATCGAAGACGATTGAAACTCACGACGGCGACGGCGACGGCGACGACGACGACGACGACGACGACGACGACGATCTATTTCGGCACATGTAAGATGATCAATAAGCAATGGATTCTACTTCACTTTAAAACATTTCATATTCACGCGGATGGAAACTAATTAATTATGATGACTTTCCTCTGGATATTTTCAGTTATTTTGGATGACAACAACGACGAACCACAGCACGACGACGACGACGACAACGACGACGAGGACGAAGGCGAAGGCGGGCGGACGGTACCGACTAAGAACTTGTACTTACTCTGACAATAAATCGACCCAAGACTAATATGTAGTTTCATTCTCTTTACTTTGTAGATACCTCAACAGTACTTGTTTCCTGCAGTAATTGTACACACTACAGCATTTGCTGAGCCTAAAAACAGTTTTTGCAACCTCCAAATGTTTTCGAACTAGGCAAGTTCCAATTCACAGTCTTTAATCGAGAACGTCAGCCCAGTTGGCGTTAATCAAGTATACTCATAAGGAAACTCAACTTTCCTGACGTTTCAAAACAGATTTGAAAATTTTATTTGCACCTGCACTTGTTAGAAGTGCACAGATTTTATTCGAAAGTATTGCAAGCTCTCCTGAAAAAGAGATATCACTAAGGAGATGCAGAGGCCATCCACGCCAAACAGAAACTCGTCCCTTCTATTGGAATGAAATCAATTCAAGAGGTCATATCGATTGATAAACTCTCTGGACAAAAGCTAACGTATTGGAAGTCTAGGAGAAATATGAAAATAAATACTCACGTTGCAATTCAAACCCTTGCAGCTTCTAACTTACTTCGGTACTATTTCCCGCCTTGATACAAGCTCTGTGATGTTTCAACGGATTATGGGTTAGAATATAAAGTTGCCGCGTAAAAGTTAGTAAAGAATATACATGGTACTGGCGACGAAAACCTCTTTCGCCAGCGTGCTGCTCGCCCAGGCCCCAGGAAGTGCGTCGCGTCGTCATTAGATGGCGCGACGGTATGCTGCCTGCGGCGGGCGGCTGCCTGCCTGCCTGCCTGCCTGCGTGCGTGCCTGCCGACGACCGACCTGGCGGCCTGGTCAGAGAGGAGGGAGGGAAATGGTGGCAAACGTGCGAGCGCCGCTCTACTCTGTTTTATATTTTGAGCGGGAGCTGGTGCACCGGAAAGAAAGACAAGGAAGAAGGTGCTAGCTGCCATCTATGACAAGAGTGGTGGCCTTTTGACGTTGCATTCAGCCACATGGAGCATGCAGAAGGTAGATAGAAAGAAAGTTGGAGGGATTTTGGTGGTTGTGTATGGTTCAAACCTTAATATGCATTTATTTTTTTCTACTACAATCGCATTACAGACATTGGAATGGAAATAAGTGATCGTTGTTTTATGGTAATCTCTTCAGGGCGGCATTTCCTTTGTAATGCTCTCTATGTGGTTCATATTAAAATGTTAGTCTTATTTATTTTAGGGAATCACCACAATGCATCCAGCGTCCTTCGTTTAACCCTGTTTCGCTTTGCTCAAGCATGTGATACCTGTATAAACTTGGAGACTGTTTTTTAGACAATGTTTGAATGACGTTTCTCCGTCTGACGACAAATTTACGCCAATAAACCTCGTTTTTTAATAGTTTTACGTGATAGCATTTAAGCGTTTTCTTTGAAGAATTGACTTCATTAAGAATATAATCGCTGCCTTCAATATCGTGGGAATAGGGCAACTGCCAGTCTTACCTTTCCTTTTTACCACCAAATTCGATCATTTCTCGCAAATTTTACATATGTCTCGGTGTCCGTAGGTTGTAGGGCATCAATTCCCGTACTTCGCAGACAGGAAGGAAAGGTAATTGCTTGTTGTTGTTTTTTGTAAGGAAGGCCACAGATCACCTTTTCTCCTGGCCAAGCCTCAATCCTATCACTTAAAACGAAAAAGTATATGTTTCTTTTGGATATCGTAATAGAAATTCATGCAGCAAACTCCGGCCGTTGAAACAAGTACAAATACTGAATAAGCAGAATACAAAAGACCACAGAAACCCAAGCTGAAAATGATTATGGGAATACTAGTTCGGTTATTTCATTCTTGTCACATTCGTGCAACTTTCTCTGAACTTGCATTAGCATATACTACAACATATAAAGTTACTACAAAGTAAACCCAAACCATGTACCACTTAACAGAGCTTTTATTTTCGTTTCTTTCAGCCTGTCTTGTTAACATATCTTGTAACTTTTCACGTACAATTCAGGAGACCATACTCTGTAGCTGTACGGGCTCCTGTGAAATCGGACAAAGCGTTACGGCCGCCGGTTTCTCCTCTGTTGCCCTCTTCTACCGCTCACATCTTCTCAGCCAACCCGTTCGCGTCTAGGGCATCGCCGACTCCCCGACGAGCGTGGATGGAGTATGTAAGTTCCGTGGTGCATTTCTATAGCGGTGAGCGTTCGAAAACTTTTACTTTCATGGTTGTTAAATGCACCAGCCCGCTCGGACCGGACTTCCACATTACGAAGCCACTGAACATTTTTCCCCAGCATATTTCCACTTTCGAAAATTTGAAAAAATCGACGAATTCTCTCCCGCATTGTTTGAGCATACGTTGTTCTTTCTGGGCCATCATTTATGCATGCAACGTTCTTTTTGAAAAAAAAAACAACAACAAAAAATACATATCGAAAACATTTGGGCCAATGCTTCTAAACATTTTAAGTCTCCTATAGGCATTTTGTAGAGTTCGCTAAAGGCCAAATATGCGTTTGACATTCGCTTGATATTGAGATCGTGTATTAAATCGCTTTATATAATCGTTAGTCACTGTGGTCAATTCGGGGAAACTTTCGAAAGCTTTATAGAGCTGCATTCTTATATTGCCGAATTAGAACCAGAAAAAAGGAAGACTTTTCCGGAAATAGGCGACTGAATGTGGCAGAGTTTCACTTACCTCTTAATGAACTTGACTTCACTTTCATAACATCCTTAAGCTACAACTTCAGAGTGGTTTCAAGTACATGCATGAGGTGCTTAATGCAATACAAACCTCCGAAACAAAAGTATCAGTACTTAAAAAATGTATATAGTAGAAATTTCTTTGTCGGAAATCCATGAGTACGGAGCTAAAGAGTGAGAATTACGACACTATTTAGAAATACCGCTTAGGGAAATTGACTACGGGAGTCTAAAACTTGATAACGTTCGGAAAACGTAGGAACAACCTGCAGTGCCCATTGCAACTGGTCCAGAAGAAGTACCGTGAAATTTGCCAACAGAATTCATCGAACATTTGCACGGCTCGAAATGGAAAGCAGATTGTAAGAAATGGCGTTTTATCGATATTTAAAACCTCCTTTCTACATCCTCGTTTTCAAAGGTGCGTTAGTTTGCTGCCCAAGTATGATCGGAAGTTATTACGTTTGACAACATTTCATTCCTTTATAAATTTCGCAAGCGACACTCGAACGTTAGACGAATGGAAAACCGCTGGGCAAAGGGGCGAGTTTTGTCAAAACTAAAAACGAATTACACAGATAATGTTAAATGAATCTAGAGGAAAATTTATCTCCGGTCGTTGCATTACTCGTATCAGTTGAACTTTCTCTTTTCGGTTTTACGTTCTATTCCATTAAAAATGTTACTCATAATACCTTTGTAATTTTGGTTTCTATTGCCACTTTATATTGCATTTAGTTGAACTTGACCCGTCATTGGCAATTCACACTAAGTAGTTATCAGCTAGTCATCAACCCTGTGCATTCGTAGCGCGCGTCTTGTCCGGAGATGATGCTTCGGAACTCGAGATTTGCAAAGGGGCTGCCTCTGCCCATCTCCAGTTGCGACGCATGCGGTAACTCGGAGGTGAGCTCCGCGCCGTCATCCTTCACAAAGCAGGAAAGTGCGATTGCCTTCGCCTCTTTAGATCCTGGCGTTGGCTACGGACTGACCGACGGACAAACCGAAAAACAGACGATCGGAAAGGCGCTGGGACAAACGGATTGACTGGCCGATGTTTAGCCGTCCACTAATTATTCACTTTCAAGGACCCACTACAGGTGAGTTGTGACTCCCGAGTGCGCGTTCGGAAGTAATGTACTACACAGAGAGTCAACGAATTTCCAATACAATGACATCTTCCATGGAACATTTTCTGCCGAAAAATGGCCATCTCCGGCAGCAAGAGCACAAGCAGCATTTCACTACCTTCTATTTACTATGCTATTGTAAGGTTTCTTTATTGTTAATAGAGTGGATTGTCACTGACGCCAATTATTGGTTGGCAAGTCACCTTAGAGACAGCATAGCTGGCAAAATGCAGCCATATATTGCGGGTATTGGTTACGCATTCGCATTGATCTGGAAATACGATCTGATGTCTGGTAAGAACGACTCTTATTACCAATCTCATTGCCGCACTCTTTATGAAATCATGAAATAGAACAAAACCACTAGTTCTGAAGCACAAGAGGCGTTTTATTCACCTACCAGTGCATACCGTGAAGAAAATCCGTACTTTTTCTATTCTATCAATATTCATGTATTTAATATGCTATTACTTCGTTAAAAACGAATCAAATATGAGAGAGTACGAAGATTGACATTTCCGTACGTAGTAATTTTGGTCGCTTTATAAGTGTTCGCAGATGAAACGGTGGTGGAGGGCGACAACGATGATGATGAGGAATGGGAGGATATCGAAGACGATTGAAACTCACGACGGCGACGGCGACGGCGACGGCGACGGCGACGACGACGACGACGACGACGACGATCTATTTCGGCACATGTAAGATGATCAATAAGCAATGGATTCTACTTCACTTTAAAACATTTCATATTCACGCGGATGGAAACTAATTAATTATGATGACTTTCCTCTGGATATTTTCAGTTATTTTGGATGACAACAACGACGAACCACAGCACGACGACGACGACGACAACGACGACGAGGACGAAGGCGAAGGCGGGCGGACGGTACCGACTAAGAACTTGTACTTACTCTGACAATAAATCGACCCAAGACTAATATGTAGTTTCATTCTCTTTACTTTGTAGATACCTCAACAGTACTTGTTTCCTGCAGTAATTGTACACACTACAGCATTTGCTGAGCCTAAAAACAGTTTTTGCAACCTCCAAATGTTTTCGAACTAGGCAAGTTCCAATTCACAGTCTTTAATCGAGAACGTCAGCCCAGTTGGCGTTAATCAAGTATACTCATAAGGAAACTCAACTTTCCTGACGTTTCAAAACAGATTTGAAAATTTTATTTGCACCTGCACTTGTTAGAAGTGCACAGATTTTATTCGAAAGTATTGCAAGCTCTCCTGAAAAAGAGATATCACTAAGGAGATGCAGAGGCCATCCACGCCAAACAGAAACTCGTCCCTTCTATTGGAATGAAATCAATTCAAGAGGTCATATCGATTGATAAACTCTCTGGACAAAAGCTAACGTATTGGAAGTCTAGGAGAAATATGAAAATAAATACTCACGTTGCAATTCAAACCCTTGCAGCTTCTAACTTACTTCGGTACTATTTCCCGCCTTGATACAAGCTCTGTGATGTTTCAACGGATTATGGGTTAGAATATAAAGTTGCCGCGTAAAAGTTAGTAAAGAATATACATGGTACTGGCGACGAAAACCTCTTTCGCCAGCGTGCTGCTCGCCCAGGCCCCAGGAAGTGCGTCGCGTCGTCATTAGATGGCGCGACGGTATGCTGCCTGCGGCGGGCGGCTGCCTGCCTGCCTGCCTGCCTGCGTGCGTGCCTGCCGACGACCGACCTGGCGGCCTGGTCAGAGAGGAGGGAGGGAAATGGTGGCAAACGTGCGAGCGCCGCTCTACTCTGTTTTATATTTTGAGCGGGAGCTGGTGCACCGGAAAGAAAGACAAGGAAGAAGGTGCTAGCTGCCATCTATGACAAGAGTGGTGGCCTTTTGACGTTGCATTCAGCCACATGGAGCATGCAGAAGGTAGATAGAAAGAAAGTTGGAGGGATTTTGGTGGTTGTGTATGGTTCAAACCTTAATATGCATTTATTTTTTTCTACTACAATCGCATTACAGACATTGGAATGGAAATAAGTGATCGTTGTTTTATGGTAATCTCTTCAGGGCGGCATTTCCTTTGTAATGCTCTCTAGGTGGTTCATATTAAAATGTTAGTCTTATTTATTTTAGGGAATCACCACAATGCATCCAGCGTCCTTCGTTTAACCCTGTTTCGCTTTGCTCAAGCATGTGATACCTGTATAAACTTGGAGACTGTTTTTTAGACAATGTTTGAATGACGTTTCTCCGTCTGACGACAATTTTACGCCAATAAACCTCGTTTTTTAATAGTTTTACGTGATAGCATTTAAGCGTTTTCTTTGAAGAATTGACTTCATTAAGAATATAATCGCTGCCTTCAATATCGTGGGAATAGGGCAACTGCCAGTCTTACCTTTCCTTTTTACCACCAAATTCGATCATTTCTCGCAAATTTTACATATGTCTCGGTGTCCGTAGGTTGTAGGGCATCAATTCCCGTACTTCGCAGACAGGAAGGAAAGGTAATTGCTTGTTGTTGTTTTTTGTAAGGAAGGCCACAGATCACCTTTTCTCCTGGCCAAGCCTCAATCCTATCACTTAAAACGAAAAAGTATATGTTTCTTTTGGATATCGTAATAGAAATTCATGCAGCAAACTCCGGCCGTTGAAACAAGTACAAATACTGAATAAGCAGAATACAAAAGACCACAGAAACCCAAGCTGAAAATGATTATGGGAATACTAGTTCGGTTATTTCATTCTTGTCACATTCGTGCAACTTTCTCTGAACTTGCATTAGCATATACTACAACATATAAAGTTACTACAAAGTAAACCCAAACCATGTACCACTTAACAGAGCTTTTATTTTCGTTTCTTTCAGCCTGTCTTGTTAACATATCTTGTAACTTTTCACGTACAATTCAGGAGACCATACTCTGTAGCTGTACGGGCTCCTGTGAAATCGGACAAAGCGTTACGGCCGCCGGTTTCTCCTCTGTTGCCCTCTTCTACCGCTCACATCTTCTCAGCCAACCCGTTCGCGTCTAGGGCATCGCCGACTCCCCGACGAGCGTGGATGGAGTATGTAAGTTCCGTGGTGCATTTCTATAGCGGTGAGCGTTCGAAAACTTTTACTTTCATGGTTGTTAAATGCACCAGCCCGCTCGGACCGGACTTCCACATTACGAAGCCACTGAACATTTTTCCCCAGCATATTTCCACTTTCGAAAATTTGAAAAAATCGACGAATTTTCTCCCGCATTGTTTGAGCATACGTTGTTCTTTCTGGGCCATCATTTATGCATGCAACGTTCTTTTTGAAAAAAAAAACAACAACAAAAAATACATATCGAAAACATTTGGGCCAATGCTTCTAAACATTTTAAGTCTCCTATAGGCATTTTGTAGAGTTCGCTAAAGGCCAAATATGCGTTTGACATTCGCTTGATATTGAGATCGTGTATTAAATCGCTTTATATAATCGTTAGTCACTGTGGTCAATTCGGGGAAACTTTCGAAAGCTTTATAGAGCTGCATTCTTATATTGCCGAATTAGAACCAGAAAAAAGGAAGACTTTTCCGGAAATAGGCGACTGAAAGTGGCAGAGTTTCACTTACCTCTTAATGAACTTGACTTCACTTTCATAACATCCTTAAGCTACAACTTCAGAGTGGTTTCAAGTACATGCATGAGGTGCTTAATGCAATACAAACCTCCGAAACAAAAGTATCAGTACTTAAAAAATGTATATAGTAGAAATTTCTTTGTCGGAAATCCATGAGTACGGAGCTAAAGAGTGAGAATTACGACACTATTTAGAAATACCGCCTAGGGAAGTTGACTACGGGAGTCTAAAAGTTGATAACGTTCGGAAAACGTAGGAACAACCTGCAGTGCCCATTGCAACTGGTCCAGAAGAAGTACCGTGAAATTTGCCAACAGAATTCATCGAACATTTGCACGGCTCGAAATGGAAAGCAGATTGTAAGAAATGGCGTTTTATCGATATTTAAAACCTCCTTTCTACATCCTCGTTTTCAAAGGTGCGTTAGTTTGCTGCCCAAGTATGATCGGAAGTTATTACGTTTGACAACATTTCATTCCTTTATAAATTTCGCAAGCGACACTCGAACGTTAGACGAATGGAAAACCGCTGGGCAAAGGGGCGAGTTTTGTCAAAACTAAAAACGAATTACACAGATAATGTTAAATGAATCTAGAGGAAAATTTATCTCCGGTCGTTGCATTACTCGTATCAGTTGAACTTTCTCTTTTCGGTTTTACGTTCTATTCCATTAAAAATGTTACTCATAATACCTTTGTAATTTTGGTTTCTATTGCCACTTTATATTGCATTTAGTTGAACTTGACCCGTCATTGGCAATTCACACTAAGTAGTTATCAGCTAGTCATCAACCCTGTGCATTCGTAGCGCGCGTCTTGTCCGGAGATGATGCTTCGGAACTCGAGATTTGCAAAGGGGCTGCCTCTGCCCATCTCCAGTTGCGACGCATGCGGTAACTCGGAGGTGAGCTCCGCGCCGTCATCCTTCACAAAGCAGGAAAGTGCGATTGCCTTCGCCTCTTTAGATCCTGGCGTTGGCTACGGACTGACCGACGGACAAACCGAAAAACAGACGATCGGAAAGGCGCTGGGACAAACGGATTGACTGGCCGATGTTTAGCCGTCCACTAATTATTCACTTTCAAGGACCCACTACAGGTGAGTTGTGACTCCCGAGTGCGCGTTCGGAAGTAATGTACTACACAGAGAGTCAACGAATTTCCAATACAATGACATCTTCCATGGAACATTTTCTGCCGAAAAATGGCCATCTCCGGCAGCAAGAGCACAAGCAGCATTTCACGACCTTCTATTTACTATGCTATTGTAAGGTTTCTTTATTGTTAATAGAGTGGATTGTCACTGACGCCAATTATTGGTTGGCAAGTCACCTTAGAGACAGCATAGCTGGCAAAATGCAGCCATATATTGCGGGTATTGGTTACGCATTCGCATTGATCTGGAAATACGATCTGATGTCTGGTAAGAACGACTCTTATTACCAATCTCATTGCCGCACTCTTTATGAAATCATGAAATAGAACAAAACCACTAGTTCTGAAGCACAAGAGGCGTTTTATTCACCTACCAGTGCATACCGTGAAGAAAATCCGTACTTTTTCTATTCTATCAATATTCATGTATTTAATATGCTATTACTTCGTTAAAAACGAATCAAATATGAGAGAGTACGAAGATTGACATTTCCGTACGTAGTAATTTTGGTCGCTTTATAAGTGTTCGCAGATGAAACGGTGGTGGAGGGCGACAACGCTGATGATGAGGAATGGGAGGATATCGAAGACGATTGAAACTCACGACGGCGACGGCGACGGCGACGACGACGACGACGACGATCTATTTCGGCACATGTAAGATGATCAATAAGCAATGGATTCTACTTCACTTTAAAACATTTCATATTCACGCGGATGGAAACTAATTAATTATGATGACTTTCCTCTGGATATTTTCAGTTATTTTGGATGACAACAACGACGAACCACAGCACGACGACGACGACGACAACGACGACGAGGACGAAGGCGAAGGCGGGCGGACGGTACCGACTAAGAACTTGTACTTACTCTGACAATAAATCGACCCAAGACTAATATGTAGTTTCATTCTCTTTACTTTGTAGATACCTCAACAGTACTTGTTTCCTGCAGTAATTGTACACACTACAGCATTTGCTGAGCCTAAAAACAGTTTTTGCAACCTCCAAATGTTTTCGAACTAGGCAAGTTCCAATTCACAGTCTTTAATCGAGAACGTCAGCCCAGTTGGCGTTAATCAAGTATACTCATAAGGAAACTCAACTTTCCTGACGTTTCAAAACAGATTTGAAAATTTTATTTGCACCTGCACTTGTTAGAAGTGCACAGATTTTATTCGAAAGTATTGCAAGCTCTCCTGAAAAAGAGATATCACTAAGGAGATGCAGAGGCCATCCACGCCAAACAGAAACTCGTCCCTGCTATTGGAATGAAATCAATTCAAGAGGTCATATCGATTGATAAACTCTCTGGACAAAAGCTAACGTATTGGAAGTCTAGGAGAAATATGAAAATAAATACTCACGTTGCAATTCAAACCCTTGCAGCTTCTAACTTACTTCGGTACTATTTCCCGCCTTGATACAAGCTCTGTGATGTTTCAACGGATTATGGGTTAGAATATAAAGTTGCCGCGTAAAAGTTAGTAAAGAATATACATGGTACTGGCGACGAAAACCTCTTTCGCCAGCGTGCTGCTCGCCCAGGCCCCAGGAAGTGCGTCGCGTCGTCATTAGATGGCGCGACGGTATGCTGCCTGCGGCGGGCGGCTGCCTGCCTGCCTGCCTGCGTGCGTGCCTGCCGACGACCGACCTGGCGGCCTGGTCAGAGAGGAGGGAGGGAAATGGTGGCAAACGTGCGAGCGCCGCTCTGCTCTGTTTTATATTTTGAGCGGGAGCTGGTGCACCGGAAAGAAAGACAAGGAAGAAGGTGCTAGCTGCCATCTATGACAAGAGTGGTGGCCTTTTGACGTTGCATTCAGCCACATGGAGCATGCAGAAGGTAGATAGAAAGAAAGTTGGAGGGATTTTGGTGGTTGTGTATGGTTCAAACCTTAATATGCATTTATTTTTTTCTACTACAATCGCATTACAGACATTGGAATGGAAATAAGTGATCGTTGTTTTATGGTAATCTCTTCAGGGCGGCATTTCCTTTGTAATGCTCTCTATGTGGTTCATATTAAAATGTTAGTCTTATTTATTTTAGGGAATCACCACAATGCATCCAGCGTCCTTCGTTTAACCCTGTTTCGCTTTGCTCAAGCATGTGATACCTGTATAAACTTGGAGACTGTTTTTTAGACAATGTTTGAATGACGTTTCTCCGTCTGACGACAAATTTACGCCAATAAACCTCGTTTTTTAATAGTTTTACGTGATAGCATTTAAGCGTTTTCTTTGAAGAATTGACTTCATTAAGAATATAATCGCTGCCTTCAATATCGTGGGAATAGGGCAACTGCAAGTCTTACCTTTCCTTTTTACCACCAAATTCGATCATTTCTCGCAAATTTTACATATGTCTCGGTGTCCGTAGGTTGTAGGGCATCAATTCCCGTACTTCGCAGACAGGAAGGAAAGGTAATTGCTTGTTGTTGTTTTTTGTAAGGAAGGCCACAGATCACCTTTTCTCCTGGCCAAGCCTCAATCCTATCACTTAAAACGAAAAAGTATATGTTTCTTTTGGATATCGTAATAGAAATTCATGCAGCAA
This sequence comes from Gryllus longicercus, assembly GCA_038098605.1. Classification (NCBI taxonomy): domain Eukaryota; kingdom Metazoa; phylum Arthropoda; class Insecta; order Orthoptera; family Gryllidae; genus Gryllus; species Gryllus longicercus. Next base: position 1,846,971 of record JAZDUA010000102.1, read on the forward strand.
ACTCCGGCCGTTGAAACAAGTACAAATACTGAATAAGCAGAATACAAAAGACCACAGAAACCCAAGCTGAAAATGATTATCGGAATACTAGTTCGGTTATTTCATTCTTGTCACATTCGTGCAACTTTCTCTGAACTTGCATTAGCATATACTACAACATATAAAGTTACTACAAAGTAAACCCAAACCATGTACCACTTAACAGAGCTTTTATTTTCGTTTCTTTCAGCCTATCTTGTTAACATATCTTGTAACTTTTCACGTACAATTCAGGAGACCATACTCTGTAGCTGTACGGGCTCCTGTGAAATCGGACAAAGCGTTACGGCCGCCGGTTTCTCCTCTGTTGCCCTCTTCTACCGCTCACATCTTCTCAGCCAACCCGTTCGCGTCTAGGGCATCGCCGACTCCCCGACGAGCGTGGATGGAGTATGTAAGTTCCGTGGTGCATTTCTATAGCGGTGAGCGTTCGAAAACTTTTATTTTCATGGTTGCTAAATGCACCAGCCCGCTCGGACCGGACTTCCACATTACGAAGCCACTGAACATTTTTCCCCAGCATATTTCCACTTTCGAAAATTTGAAAAAATCGACGAATTTTCTCCCGCATTGTTTGAGCATACGTTGTTCTTTCTGGGCCATCATTTATGCATGCAACGTTCTTTTTGAAAAAAAAAAAACAAAAAATACATATCGAAAACATTTGGGCCAATGCTTCTAAACATTTTAAGTCTCCTATAGGCATTTTGTAGAGTTCGCTAAAGGCCAAATATGCGTTTGACATTCGCTTGATATTGAGATCGTGTATTAAATCGCTTTATATAATCGTTAGTCACTGTGGTCAATTCGGGGAAACTTTCGAAAGCTTTATAGAGCTGCATTCTTATATTGCCGAATTAGAACCAGAAAAAAGGAAGACTTTTCCGGAAATAGGCGACTGAAAGTGGCAGAGTTTCACTTACCTATTAATGAACTTGACTTCACTTTCATAACATCCTTAAGCTACAACTTCAGAGTGGTTTCAAGTACATGCATGAGGTGCTTAATGCAATACAAACCTCCGAAACAAAAGTATCAGTACTTAAAAAATGTATATAGTAGAAATTTCTTTGTCGGAAATCCATGAGTACGGAGCTAAAGAGTGAGAATTACGACACTATTTAGAAATACCGCTTAGGGAAGTTGACTACGGGAGTCTAAAAGTTGATAACGTTCGGAAAACGTAGGAACAACCTGCAGTGCCCATTGCAACTGGTCCAGAAGAAGTACCGTGAAATTTGCCAACAGAATTCATCGAACATTTGCACGGCTCGAAATGGAAAGCAGATTGTAAGAAATGGCGTTTTATCGATATTTAAAACCTCCTTTCTACATCCTCGTTTTCAAAGGTGCGTTAGTTTGCTGCCCAAGTATGATCGGAAGTTATTACGTTTGACAACATTTCATTCCTTTATAAATTTCGCAAGCGACACTCGAACGTTAGACGAATGGAAAACCGCTGGGCAAAGGGGCGAGTTTTGTCAAAACTAAAAACGAATTACACAGATAATGTTAAATGAATCTAGAGGAAAATTTATCTCCGGTCGTTGCATTACTCGTATCAGTTGAACTTTCTCTTTTCGGTTTTACGTTCTATTCCATTAAAAATGTTACTCATAATACCTTTGTAATTTTGGTTTCTATTGCCACTTTATATTGCATTTAGTTGAACTTGACCCGTCATTGGCAATTCACACTAAGTAGTTATCAGCTAGTCATCAACCCTGTGCATTCGTAGCGCGCGACTTGTCCGGAGATGATGCTTCGGAACTCGAGATTTGCAAAGGGGCTGCCTCTGCCCATCTCCAGTTGCGACGCATGCGGTAACTCGGAGGTGAGCTCCGCGCCGTCATCCTTCACAAAGCAGGAAAGTGCGATTGCCTTCGCCTCTTTAGATCCTGGCGTTGGCTACGGACTGACCGACGGACAAACCGAAAAACAGACGATCGGAAAGGCGCTGGGACAAACGGATTGACTGGCCGATGTTTAGCCGTCCACTAATTATTCACTTTCAAGGACCCACTACAGGTGAGTTGTGACTCCCGAGTGCGCGTTCGGAAGTAATGTACTACACAGAGAGTCAACGAATTTCCAATACAATGACATCTTCCATGGAACATTTTCTGCCGAAAAATGGCCATCTCCGGCAGCAAGAGCACAAGCAGCATTTCACTACCTTCTATTTACTATGCTATTGTAAGGTTTCTTTATTGTTAATAGAGTGGATTGTCACTGACGCCAATTATTGGTTGGCAAGTCACCTTAGAGACAGCATAGCTGGCAAAATGCAGCCATATATTGCGGGTATTGGTTACGCATTCGCATTGATCTGGAAATACGATGTGATGTCTGGTAAGAACGACTCTTATTACCAATCTCATTGCCGCACTCTTTATGAAATCATGAAATAGAACAAAACCACTAGTTCTGAAGCACAAGAGGCGTTTTATTCACCTACCAGTGCATACCGTGAAGAAAATCCGTACTTTTTCTATTCTATCAATATTCATGTATTTAATATGCTATTACTTCGTTAAAAACGAATCAAATATGAGAGAGTACGAAGATTGACATTTCCGTACGTAGTAATTTTGGTCGCTTTATAAGTGTTCGCAGATGAAACGGTGGTGGAGGGCGACAACGCTGATGATGAGGAATGGGAGGATATCGAAGACGATTGAAACTCACGACGGCGACGGCGACGGCGACGACGACGACGACGACGACGATCTATTTCGGCACATGTAAGATGATCAATAAGCAATGGATTCTACTTCACTTTAAAACATTTCATATTCACGCGGATGGAAACTAATTAATTATGATGACTTTCCTCTGGATATTTTCAGTTATTTTGGATGACAACAACGACGAACCACAGCACGACGACGACGACGACAACGACGACGAGGACGAAGGCGAAGGCGGGCGGACGGTACCGACTAAGAACTTGTACTTACTCTGACAATAAATCGACCCAAGACTAATATGTAGTTTCATTCTCTTTACTTTGTAGATACCTCAACAGTACTTGTTTCCTGCAGTAATTGTACACACTACAGCATTTGCTGAGCCTAAAAACAGTTTTTGCAACCTCCAAATGTTTTCGAACTAGGCAAGTTCCAATTCACAGTCTTTAATCGAGAACGTCAGCCCAGTTGGCGTTAATCAAGTATACTCATAAGGAAACTCAACTTTCCTGACGTTTCAAAACAGATTTGAAAATTTTATTTGCACCTGCACTTGTTAGAAGTGCACAGATTTTATTCGAAAGTATTGCAAGCTCTCCTGAAAAAGAGATATCACTAAGGAGATGCAGAGGCCATCCACGCCAAACAGAAACTCGTCCCTGCTATTGGAATGAAATCAATTCAAGAGGTCATATCGATTGATAAACTCTCTGGACAAAAGCTAACGTATTGGAAGTCTAGGAGAAATATGAAAATAAATACTCACGTTGCAATTCAAACCCTTGCAGCTTCTAACTTACTTCGGTACTATTTCCCGCCTTGATACAAGCTCTGTGATGTTTCAACGGATTATGGGTTAGAATATAAAGTTGCCGCGTAAAAGTTAGTAAAGAATATACATGGTACTGGCGACGAAAACCTCTTTCGCCAGCGTGCTGCTCGCCCAGGCCCCAGGAAGTGCGTCGCGTCGTCATTAGATGGCGCGACGGTATGCTGCCTGCGGCGGGCGGCTGCCTGCCTGCCTGCCTGCGTGCGTGCCTGCCGACGACCGACCTGGCGGCCTGGTCAGAGAGGAGGGAGGGAAATGGTGGCAAACGTGCGAGCGCCGCTCTGCTCTGTTTTATATTTTGAGCGGGAGCTGGTGCACCGGAAAGAAAGACAAGGAAGAAGGTGCTAGCTGCCATCTATGACAAGAGTGGTGGCCTTTTGACGTTGCATTCAGCCACATGGAGCATGCAGAAGGTAGATAGAAAGAAAGTTGGAGGGATTTTGGTGGTTGTGTATGGTTCAAACCTTAATATGCATTTATTTTTTTCTACTACAATCGCATTACAGACATTGGAATGGAAATAAGTGATCGTTGTTTTATGGTAATCTCTTCAGGGCGGCATTTCCTTTGTAATGCTCTCTATGTGGTTCATATTAAAATGTTAGTCTTATTTATTTTAGGGAATCACCACAATGCATCCAGCGTCCTTCGTTTAACCCTGTTTCGCTTTGCTCAAGCATGTGATACCTGTATAAACTTGGAGACTGTTTTTTAGACAATGTTTGAATGACGTTTCTCCGTCTGACGACAAATTTACGCCAATAAACCTCGTTTTTTAATAGTTTTACGTGATAGCATTTAAGCGTTTTCTTTGAAGAATTGACTTCATTAAGAATATAATCGCTGCCTTCAATATCGTGGGAATAGGGCAACTGCCAGTCTTACCTTTCCTTTTTACCACCAAATTCGATCATTTCTCGCAAATTTTACATATGTCTCGGTGTCCGTAGGTTGTAGGGCATCAATTCCCGTACTTCGCAGACAGGAAGGAAAGGTAATTGCTTGTTGTTGTTTTTTGTAAGGAAGGCCACAGATCACCTTTTCTCCTGGCCAAGCCTCAATCCTATCACTTAAAACGAAAAAGTATATGTTTCTTTTGGATATCGTAATAGAAATTCATGCAGCAAACTCCGGCCGTTGAAACAAGTACAAATACTGAATAAGCAGAATACAAAAGACCACAGAAACCCAAGCTGAAAATGATTATCGGAATACTAGTTCGGTTATTTCATTCTTGTCACATTCGTGCAACTTTCTCTGAACTTGCATTAGCATATACTACAACATATAAAGTTACTACAAAGTAAACCCAAACCATGTACCACTTAACAGAGCTTTTATTTTCGTTTCTTTCAGCCTATCTTGTTAACATATCTTGTAACTTTTCACGTACAATTCAGGAGACCATACTCTGTAGCTGTACGGGCTCCTGTGAAATCGGACAAAGCGTTACGGCCGCCGGTTTCTCCTCTGTTGCCCTCTTCTACCGCTCACATCTTCTCAGCCAACCCGTTCGCGTCTAGGGCATCGCCGACTCCCCGACGAGCGTGGATGGAGTATGTAAGTTCCGTGGTGCATTTCTATAGCGGTGAGCGTTCGAAAACTTTTATTTTCATGGTTGCTAAATGCACCAGCCCGCTCGGACCGGACTTCCACATTACGAAGCCACTGAACATTTTTCCCCAGCATATTTCCACTTTCGAAAATTTGAAAAAATCGACGAATTTTCTCCCGCATTGTTTGAGCATACGTTGTTCTTTCTGGGCCATCATTTATGCATGCAACGTTCTTTTTGAAAAAAAAAAACAAAAAATACATATCGAAAACATTTGGGCCAATGCTTCTAAACATTTTAAGTCTCCTATAGGCATTTTGTAGAGTTCGCTAAAGGCCAAATATGCGTTTGACATTCGCTTGATATTGAGATCGTGTATTAAATCGCTTTATATAATCGTTAGTCACTGTGGTCAATTCGGGGAAACTTTCGAAAGCTTTATAGAGCTGCATTCTTATATTGCCGAATTAGAACCAGAAAAAAGGAAGACTTTTCCGGAAATAGGCGACTGAAAGTGGCAGAGTTTCACTTACCTCTTAATGAACTTGACTTCACTTTCATAACATCCTTAAGCTACAACTTCAGAGTGGTTTCAAGTACATGCATGAGGTGCTTAATGCAATACAAACCTCCGAAACAAAAGTATCAGTACTTAAAAAATGTATATAGTAGAAATTTCTTTGTCGGAAATCCATGAGTACGGAGCTAAAGAGTGAGAATTACGACACTATTTAGAAATACCGCTTAGGGAAGTTGACTACGGGAGTCTAAAAGTTGATAACGTTCGGAAAACGTAGGAACAACCTGCAGTGCCCATTGCAACTGGTCCAGAAGAAGTACCGTGAAATTTGCCAACAGAATTCATCGAACATTTGCACGGCTCGAAATGGAAAGCAGATTGTAAGAAATGGCGTTTTATCGATATTTAAAACCTCCTTTCTACATCCTCGTTTTCAAAGGTGCGTTAGTTTGCTGCCCAAGTATGATCGGAAGTTATTACGTTTGACAACATTTCATTCCTTTATAAATTTCGCAAGCGACACTCGAACGTTAGACGAATGGAAAACCGCTGGGCAAAGGGGCGAGTTTTGTCAAAACTAAAAACGAATTACACAGATAATGTTAAATGAATCTAGAGGAAAATTTATCTCCGGTCGTTGCATTACTCGTATCAGTTGAACTTTCTCTTTTCGGTTTTACGTTCTATTCCATTAAAAATGTTACTCATAATACCTTTGTAATTTTGGTTTCTATTGCCACTTTATATTGCATTTAGTTGAACTTGACCCGTCATTGGCAATTCACACTAAGTAGTTATCAGCTAGTCATCAACCCTGTGCATTCGTAGCGCGCGACTTGTCCGGAGATGATGCTTCGGAACTCGAGATTTGCAAAGGGGCTGCCTCTGCCCATCTCCAGTTGCGACGCATGCGGTAACTCGGAGGTGAGCTCCGCGCCGTCATCCTTCACAAAGCAGGAAAGTGCGATTGCCTTCGCCTCTTTAGATCCTGGCGTTGGCTACGGACTGACCGACGGACAAACCGAAAAACAGACGATCGGAAAGGCGCTGGGACAAACGGATTGACTGGCCGATGTTTAGCCGTCCACTAATTATTCACTTTCAAGGACCCACTACAGGTGAGTTGTGACTCCCGAGTGCGCGTTCGGAAGTAATGTACTACACAGAGAGTCAACGAATTTCCAATACAATGACATCTTCCATGGAACATTTTCTGCCGAAAAATGGCCATCTCCGGCAGCAAGAGCACAAGCAGCATTTCACTACCTTCTATTTACTATGCTATTGTAAGGTTTCTTTATTGTTAATAGAGTGGATTGTCACTGACGCCAATTATTGGTTGGCAAGTCACCTTAGAGACAGCATAGCTGGCAAAATGCAGCCATATATTGCGGGTATTGGTTACGCATTCGCATTGATCTGGAAATACGATGTGATGTCTGGTAAGAACGACTCTTATTACCAATCTCATTGCCGCACTCTTTATGAAATCATGAAATAGAACAAAACCACTAGTTCTGAAGCACAAGAGACGTTTTATTCACCAACCAGTGCATACCGTGAAGAAAATCCGTACTTTTTCTATTCTATCAATATTCATGTATTTAATATGCTATTACTTCGTTAAAAACGAATCAAATATTAAAGTGTACGAAGATTGACATTTCCGTACGTAGTAATTTTGGTCGCTTTATAAGTGTTCGCAGATGAAACGGTGGTGGAGGGCGACAACGCTGATGATGAGGAATGGGAGGATATCGAAGACGATTGAAACTCACGACGGCGACGGCGACGGCGACGACGACGACGACGACGACGATCTATTTCGGCACATGTAAGATGATCAATAAGCAATGGATTCTACTTCACTTTAAAACATTTCATATTCACGCGGATGGAAACTAATTAATTATGATGACTTTCCTCTGGATATTTTCAGTTATTTTGGATGACAACAACGACGAACCACAGCACGACGACGACGACGACAACGACGACGAGGACGAAGGCGAAGGCGGGCGGACGGTACCGACTAAGAACTTGTACTTACTCTGACAATAAATCGACCCAAGACTAATATGTAGTTTCATTCTCTTTACTTTGTAGATACCTCAACAGTACTTGTTTCCTGCAGTAATTGTACACACTACAGCATTTGCTGAGCCTAAAAACAGTTTTTGCAACCTCCAAATGTTTTCGAACTAGGCAAGTTCCAATTCACAGTCTTTAATCGAGAACGTCAGCCCAGTTGGCGTTAATCAAGTATACTCATAAGGAAACTCAACTTTCCTGACGTTTCAAAACAGATTTGAAAATTTTATTTGCACCTGCACTTGTTAGAAGTGCACAGATTTTATTCGAAAGTATTGCAAGCTCTCCTGAAAAAGAGATATCACTAAGGAGATGCAGAGGCCATCCACGCCAAACAGAAACTCGTCCCTGCTATTGGAATGAAATCAATTCAAGAGGTCATATCGATTGATAAACTCTCTGGACAAAAGCTAACGTATTGGAAGTCTAGGAGAAATATGAAAATAAATACTCACGTTGCAATTCAAACCCTTGCAGCTTCTAACTTACTTCGGTACTATTTCCCGCCTTGATACAAGCTCTGTGATGTTTCAACGGATTATGGGTTAGAATATAAAGTTGCCGCGTAAAAGTTAGTAAAGAATATACATGGTACTGGCGACGAAAACCTCTTTCGCCAGCGTGCTGCTCGCCCAGGCCCCAGGAAGTGCGTCGCGTCGTCATTAGATGGCGCGACGGTATGCTGCCTGCGGCGGGCGGCTGCCTGCCTGCCTGCCTGCGTGCGTGCCTGCCGACGACCGACCTGGCGGCCTGGTCAGAGAGGAGGGAGGGAAATGGTGGCAAACGTGCGAGCGCCGCTCTGCTCTGTTTTATATTTTGAGCGGGAGCTGGTGCACCGGAAAGAAAGACAAGGAAGAAGGTGCTAGCTGCCATCTATGACAAGAGTGGTGGCCTTTTGACGTTGCATTCAGCCACATGGAGCATGCAGAAGGTAGATAGAAAGAAAGTTGGAGGGATTTTGGTGGTTGTGTATGGTTCAAACCTTAATATGCATTTATTTTTTTCTACTACAATCGCATTACAGACATTGGAATGGAAATAAGTGATCGTTGTTTTATGGTAATCTCTTCAGGGCGGCATTTCCTTTGTAATGCTCTCTATGTGGTTCATATTAAAATGTTAGTCTTATTTATTTTAGGGAATCACCACAATGCATCCAGCGTCCTTCGTTTAACCCTGTTTCGCTTTGCTCAAGCATGTGATACCTGTATAAACTTGGAGACTGTTTTTTAGACAATGTTTGAATGACGTTTCTCCGTCTGACGACAAATTTACGCCAATAAACCTCGTTTTTTAATAGTTTTACGTGATAGCATTTAAGCGTTTTCTTTGAAGAATTGACTTCATTAAGAATATAATCGCTGCCTTCAATATCGTGGGAATAGGGCAACTGCAAGTCTTACCTTTCCTTTTTACCACCAAATTCGATCATTTCTCGCAAATTTTACATATGTCTCGGTGTCCGTAGGTTGTAGGGCATCAATTCCCGTACTTCGCAGACAGGAAGGAAAGGTAATTGCTTGTTGTTGTTTTTTGTAAGGAAGGCCACAGATCACCTTTTCTCCTGGCCAAGCCTCAATCCTATCACTTAAAACGAAAAAGTATATGTTTCTTTTGGATATCGTAATAGAAATTCATGCAGCAAACTCCGGCCGTTGAAACAAGTACAAATACTGAATAAGCAGAATACAAAAGACCACAGAAACCCAAGCTGAAAATGATTATCGGAATACTAGTTCGGTTATTTCATTCTTGTCACATTCGTGCAACTTTCTCTGAACTTGCATTAGCATATACTACAACATATAAAGTTACTACAAAGTAAACCCAAACCATGTACCACTTAACAGAGCTTTTATTTTCGTTTCTTTCAGCCTATCTTGTTAACATATCTTGTAACTTTTCACGTACAATTCAGGAGACCATACTCTGTAGCTGTACGGGCTCCTGTGAAATCGGACAAAGCGTTACGGCCGCCGGTTTCTCCTCTGTTGCCCTCTTCTACCGCTCACATCTTCTCAGCCAACCCGTTCGCGTCTAGGGCATCGCCGACTCCCCGACGAGCGTGGATGGAGTATGTAAGTTCCGTGGTGCATTTCTATAGCGGTGAGCGTTCGAAAACTTTTATTTTCATGGTTGCTAAATGCACCAGCCCGCTCGGACCGGACTTCCACATTACGAAGCCACTGAACATTTTTCCCCAGCATATTTCCACTTTCGAAAATTTGAAAAAATCGACGAATTTTCTCCCGCATTGTTTGAGCATACGTTGTTCTTTCTGGGCCATCATTTATGCATGCAACGTTCTTTTTGAAAAAAAAAAAACAAAAAATACATATCGAAAACATTTGGGCCAATGCTTCTAAACATTTTAAGTCTCCTATAGGCATTTTGTAGAGTTCGCTAAAGGCCAAATATGCGTTTGACATTCGCTTGATATTGAGATCGTGTATTAAATCGCTTTATATAATCGTTAGTCACTGTGGTCAATTCGGGGAAACTTTCGAAAGCTTTATAGAGCTGCATTCTTATATTGCCGAATTAGAACCAGAAAAAAGGAAGACTTTTCCGGAAATAGGCGACTGAAAGTGGCAGAGTTTCACTTACCTATTAATGAACTTGACTTCACTTTCATAACATCCTTAAGCTACAACTTCAGAGTGGTTTCAAGTACATGCATGAGGTGCTTAATGCAATACAAACCTCCGAAACAAAAGTATCAGTACTTAAAAAATGTATATAGTAGAAATTTCTTTGTCGGAAATCCATGAGTACGGAGCTAAAGAGTGAGAATTACGACACTATTTAGAAATACCGCTTAGGGAAGTTGACTACGGGAGTCTAAAAGTTGATAACGTTCGGAAAACGTAGGAACAACCTGCAGTGCCCATTGCAACTGGTCCAGAAGAAGTACCGTGAAATTTGCCAACAGAATTCATCGAACATTTGCACGGCTCGAAATGGAAAGCAGATTGTAAGAAATGGCGTTTTATCGATATTTAAAACCTCCTTTCTACATCCTCGTTTTCAAAGGTGCGTTAGTTTGCTGCCCAAGTATGATCGGAAGTTATTACGTTTGACAACATTTCATTCCTTTATAAATTTCGCAAGCGACACTCGAACGTTAGACGAATGGAAAACCGCTGGGCAAAGGGGCGAGTTTTGTCAAAACTAAAAACGAATTACACAGATAATGTTAAATGAATCTAGAGGAAAATTTATCTCCGGTCGTTGCATTACTCGTATCAGTTGAACTTTCTCTTTTCGGTTTTACGTTCTATTCCATTAAAAATGTTACTCATAATACCTTTGTAATTTTGGTTTCTATTGCCACTTTATATTGCATTTAGTTGAACTTGACCCGTCATTGGCAATTCACACTAAGTAGTTATCAGCTAGTCATCAACCCTGTGCATTCGTAGCGCGCGACTTGTCCGGAGATGATGCTTCGGAACTCGAGATTTGCAAAGGGGCTGCCTCTGCCCATCTCCAGTTGCGACGCATGCGGTAACTCGGAGGTGAGCTCCGCGCCGTCATCCTTCACAAAGCAGGAAAGTGCGATTGCCTTCGCCTCTTTAGATCCTGGCGTTGGCTACGGACTGACCGACGGACAAACCGAAAAACAGACGATCGGAAAGGCGCTGGGACAAACGGATTGACTGGCCGATGTTTAGCCGTCCACTAATTATTCACTTTCAAGGACCCACTACAGGTGAGTTGTGACTCCCGAGTGCGCGTTCGGAAGTAATGTACTACACAGAGAGTCAACGAATTTCCAATACAATGACATCTTCCATGGAACATTTTCTGCCGAAAAATGGCCATCTCCGGCAGCAAGAGCACAAGCAGCATTTCACTACCTTCTATTTACTATGCTATTGTAAGGTTTCTTTATTGTTAATAGAGTGGATTGTCACTGACGCCAATTATTGGTTGGCAAGTCACCTTAGAGACAGCATAGCTGGCAAAATGCAGCCATATATTGCGGGTATTGGTTACGCATTCGCATTGATCTGGAAATACGATGTGATGTCTGGTAAGAACGACTCTTATTACCAATCTCATTGCCGCACTCTTTATGAAATCATGAAATAGAACAAAACCACTAGTTCTGAAGCACAAGAGGCGTTTTATTCACCTACCAGTGCATACCGTGAAGAAAATCCGTACTTTTTCTATTCTATCAATATTCATGTATTTAATATGCTATTACTTCGTTAAAAACGAATCAAATATGAGAGAGTACGAAGATTGACATTTCCGTACGTAGTAATTTTGGTCGCTTTATAAGTGTTCGCAGATGAAACGGTGGTGGAGGGCGACAACGCTGATGATGAGGAATGGGAGGATATCGAAGACGATTGAAACTCACGACGGCGACGGCGACGGCGACGACGACGACGACGACGATCTATTTCGGCACATGTAAGATGATCAATAAGCAATGGATTCTACTTCACTTTAAAACATTTCATATTCACGCGGATGGAAACTAATTAATTATGATGACTTTCCTCTGGATATTTTCAGTTATTTTGGATGACAACAACGACGAACCACAGCACGACGACGACGACGACAACGACGACGAGGACGAAGGCGAAGGCGGGCGGACGGTACCGACTAAGAACTTGTACTTACTCTGACAATAAATCGACCCAAGACTAATATGTAGTTTCATTCTCTTTACTTTGTAGATACCTCAACAGTACTTGTTTCCTGCAGTAATTGTACACACTACAGCATTTGCTGAGCCTAAAAACAGTTTTTGCAACCTCCAAATGTTTTCGAACTAGGCAAGTTCCAATTCACAGTCTTTAATCGAGAACGTCAGCCCAGTTGGCGTTAATCAAGTATACTCATAAGGAAACTCAACTTTCCTGACGTTTCAAAACAGATTTGAAAATTTTATTTGCACCTGCACTTGTTAGAAGTGCACAGATTTTATTCGAAAGTATTGCAAGCTCTCCTGAAAAAGAGATATCACTAAGGAGATGCAGAGGCCATCCACGCCAAACAGAAACTCGTCCCTGCTATTGGAATGAAATCAATTCAAGAGGTCATATCGATTGATAAACTCTCTGGACAAAAGCTAACGTATTGGAAGTCTAGGAGAAATATGAAAATAAATACTCACGTTGCAATTCAAACCCTTGCAGCTTCTAACTTACTTCGGTACTATTTCCCGCCTTGATACAAGCTCTGTGATGTTTCAACGGATTATGGGTTAGAATATAAAGTTGCCGCGTAAAAGTTAGTAAAGAATATACATGGTACTGGCGACGAAAACCTCTTTCGCCAGCGTGCTGCTCGCCCAGGCCCCAGGAAGTGCGTCGCGTCGTCATTAGATGGCGCGACGGTATGCTGCCTGCGGCGGGCGGCTGCCTGCCTGCCTGCCTGCGTGCGTGCCTGCCGACGACCGACCTGGCGGCCTGGTCAGAGAGGAGGGAGGGAAATGGTGGCAAACGTGCGAGCGCCGCTCTGCTCTGTTTTATATTTTGAGCGGGAGCTGGTGCACCGGAAAGAAAGACAAGGAAGAAGGTGCTAGCTGCCATCTATGACAAGAGTGGTGGCCTTTTGACGTTGCATTCAGCCACATGGAGCATGCAGAAGGTAGATAGAAAGAAAGTTGGAGGGATTTTGGTGGTTGTGTATGGTTCAAACCTTAATATGCATTTATTTTTTTCTACTACAATCGCATTACAGACATTGGAATGGAAATAAGTGATCGTTGTTTTATGGTAATCTCTTCAGGGCGGCATTTCCTTTGTAATGCTCTCTATGTGGTTCATATTAAAATGTTAGTCTTATTTATTTTAGGGAATCACCACAATGCATCCAGCGTCCTTCGTTTAACCCTGTTTCGCTTTGCTCAAGCATGTGATACCTGTATAAACTTGGAGACTGTTTTTTAGACAATGTTTGAATGACGTTTCTCCGTCTGACGACAAATTTACGCCAATAAACCTCGTTTTTTAATAGTTTTACGTGATAGCATTTAAGCGTTTTCTTTGAAGAATTGACTTCATTAAGAATATAATCGCTGCCTTCAATATCGTGGGAATAGGGCAACTGCCAGTCTTACCTTTCCTTTTTACCACCAAATTCGATCATTTCTCGCAAATTTTACATATGTCTCGGTGTCCGTAGGTTGTAGGGCATCAATTCCCGTACTTCGCAGACAGGAAGGAAAGGTAATTGCTTGTTGTTGTTTTTTGTAAGGAAGGCCACAGATCACCTTTTCTCCTGGCCAAGCCTCAATCCTATCACTTAAAACGAAAAAGTATATGTTTCTTTTGGATATCGTAATAGAAATTCATGCAGCAAACTCCGGCCGTTGAAACAAGTACAAATACTGAATAAGCAGAATACAAAAGACCACAGAAACCCAAGCTGAAAATGATTATCGGAATACTAGTTCGGTTATTTCATTCTTGTCACATTCGTGCAACTTTCTCTGAACTTGCATTAGCATATACTACAACATATAAAGTTACTACAAAGTAAACCCAAACCATGTACCACTTAACAGAGCTTTTATTTTCGTTTCTTTCAGCCTATCTTGTTAACATATCTTGTAACTTTTCACGTACAATTCAGGAGACCATACTCTGTAGCTGTACGGGCTCCTGTGAAATCGGACAAAGCGTTACGGCCGCCGGTTTCTCCTCTGTTGCCCTCTTCTACCGCTCACATCTTCTCAGCCAACCCGTTCGCGTCTAGGGCATCGCCGACTCCCCGACGAGCGTGGATGGAGTATGTAAGTTCCGTGGTGCATTTCTATAGCGGTGAGCGTTCGAAAACTTTTATTTTCATGGTTGCTAAATGCACCAGCCCGCTCGGACCGGACTTCCACATTACGAAGCCACTGAACATTTTCCCCAGCATATTTCCACTTTCGAAAATTTGAAAAAATCGACGAATTTTCTCCCGCATTGTTTGAGCATACGTTGTTCTTTCTGGGCCATCATTTATGCATGCAACGTTCTTTTTGAAAAAAAAAAAACAACAAAAAATACATATCGAAAACATTTGGGCCAATGCTTCTAAACATTTTAAGTCTCCTATAGGCATTTTGTAGAGTTCGCTAAAGGCCAAATATGCGTTTGACATTCGCTTGATATTGAGATCGTGTATTAAATCGCTTTATATAATCGTTAGTCACTGTGGTCAATTCGGGGAAACTTTCGAAAGCTTTATAGAGCTGCATTTTTATATTGCCGAATTAGAACCAGAAAAAAGGAAGACTTTTCCGGAAATAGGCGACTGAAAGTGGCAGAGTTTCACTTACCTCTTAATGAACTTGACTTCACTTTCATAACATCCTTAAGCTACAACTTCAGAGTGGTTTCAAGTACATGCATGAGGTGCTTAATGCAATACAAACCTCCGAAACAAAAGTATCAGTACTTAAAAAATGTATATAGTAGAAATTTCTTTGTCGGAAATCCATGAGTACGGAGCTAAAGAGTGAGAATTACGACACTATTTAGAAATACCGCTTAGGGAAGTTGACTACGGGAGTCTAAAAGTTGATAACGTTCGGAAAACGTAGGAACAACCTGCAGTGCCCATTGCAACTGGTCCAGAAGAAGTACCGTGAAATTTGCCAACAGAATTCATCGAACATTTGCACGGCTCGAAATGGAAAGCAGATTGTAAGAAATGGCGTTTTATCGATATTTAAAACCTCCTTTCTACATCCTCGTTTTCAAAGGTGCGTTAGTTTGCTGCCCAAGTATGATCGGAAGTTATTACGTTTGACAACATTTCATTCCTTTATAAATTTCGCAAGCGACACTCAAACGTTAGACGAATGGAAAACCGCTGGGCAAAGGGGCGAGTTTTGTCAAAACTAAAAACGAATTACACAGATAATGTTAAATGAATCTAGAGGAAAATTTATCTCCGGTCGTTGCATTACTCGTATCAGTTGAACTTTCTCTTTTCGGTTTTACGTTCTATTCCATTAAAAATGTTACTCATAATACCTTTGTAATTTTGGTTTCTATTGCCACTTTATATTGCATTTAGTTGAACTTGACCCGTCATTGGCAATTCACACTAAGTAGTTATCAGCTAGTCATCAACCCTGTGCATTCGTAGCGCGCGTCTTGTCCGGAGATGATGCTTCGGAACTCGAGATTTGCAAAGGGGCTGCCTCTGCCCATCTCCAGTTGCGACGCATGCGGTAACTCGGAGGTGAGCTCCGCGCCGTCATCCTTCACAAAGCAGGAAAGTGCGATTGCCTTCGCCTCTTTAGATCCTGGCGTTGGCTACGGACTGACCGACGGACAAACCGAAAAACAGACGAAAGGAAAGGCGCTGGGACAAACGGATTGACAGGCCGATGTTTAGCCGTCCACTAATTATTCACTTTCAAGGACCCACTACAGGTGAGTTGTGACTCCCGAGTGGCGTTCGGAAGTAATGTACTACACAGAGAGTCAACGAATTTCCAATACAATGACATCTTCCATGGAACATTTTCTGCCGAAAAATGGCCATCTCCGGCAGCAAGAGCACAAGCAGCATTTCACTACCTTCTATTTACTATGCTATTGTAAGGTTTCTTTATTGTTAATAGAGTGGATTGTCACTGACGCCAATTATTGGTTGGCAAGTCACCTTAGAGACAGCATAGCTGGCAAAATGCAGCCATATATTGCGGGTATTGGTTACGCATTCGCATTGATCTGGAAATACGATCTGATGTCTGGTAAGAACGACTCTTATTACCAATCTCATTGCCGCACTCTTTATGAAATCATGAAATAGAACAAAACCACTAGTTCTGAAGCACAAGAGGCGTTTTATTCACCTACCAGTGCATACCGTGAAGAAAATCCGTACTTTTTCTATTCTATCAATATTCATGTATTTAATATGCTATTACTTCGTTAAAAACGAATCAAATATGAGAGAGTACGAAGATTGACATTTCCGTACGTAGTAATTTTGGTCGCTTTATAAGTGTTCGCAGATGAAACGGTGGTGGAGGGCGACAACGCTGATGATGAGGAATGGGAGGATATCGAAGACGATTGAAACTCACGACGGTGACGGCGACGGCGACGACGACGACGACGACGACGATCTATTTCGGCACATGTAAGATGATCAATAAGCAATGGATTCTACTTCACTTTAAAACATTTCATATTCACGCGGATGGAAACTAATTAATTATGATGACTTTCCTCTGGATATTTTCAGTTATTTTGGATGACAACAACGACGAACCACAGCACGACGACGACGACGACGACAACGACGACGAGGACGAAGGCGAAGGCAGGCGGACGGTACCGACTAAGAACTTGTACTTACTCTGACAATAAATCGACCCAAGACTAATATGTAGTTTCATTCTCTTTACTTTGTAGATACCTCAACAGTACTTGTTTCCTGCAGTAATTGTACACACTACAGCATTTGCTGAGCCTAAAAACAGTTTTTGCAACCTCCAAATGTTTTCGAACTAGGCAAGTTCCAATTCACAGTCTTTAATCGAGAACGTCAGCCCAGTTGGCGTTAATCAAGTATACTCATAAGGAAACTCAACTTTCCTGACGTTTCAAAACAGATTTGAAAATTTTATTTGCACCTGCACTTGTTAGAAGTGCACAGATTTTATTCGAAAGTATTGCAAGCTCTCCTGAAAAAGAGATATCACTAAGGAGATGCAGAGGCCTTCCACGCCAAACAGAAACTCGTCCCTGCTATTGGAATGAAATCAATTCAAGAGGTCATATTGATTGATAAACTCTCTGGACAAAAGCTAACGTATTGGAAGTCTAGGAGAAATATGAAAATAAATACTCACGTTGCAATTCAAACCCTTGCAGCTTCTAACTTACTTCGGTACTATTTCCCGCCTTGATACAAGCTCTGTGATGTTTCAACGGATTATGGGTTAGAATATAAAGTTGCCGCGTAAAAGTTAGTAAAGAATATACATGGTACTGGCGACGAAAACCTCTTTCGCCAGCGTGCTGCTCGCCCAGGCCCCAGGAAGTGCGTCGCGTCGTCATTAGATGGCGCGACGGTATGCTGCCTGCGGCGGGCGGCTGCCTGCCTGCCTGCCTGCCTGCCTGCGTGCGTGCCTGCCGACGACCGACCTGGCGGCCTGGTCAGAGAGGAGGGAGGGAAATGGTGGCAAACGTGCGAGCGCCGCTCTGCTCTGTTTTATATTCTGAGCGGGAGCTGGTGCACCGGAAAGAAAGACAAGGAATTTTAATAAGATAATTAATTTGATAATAATTAATAAGATAATTTTTTAATAAGATAATATTTTTTCATTTAAGAGGTAAAATGGTAAACACTGTTAAAATTATCTAATATCAATGATTTTGAAGAGGTTATTAAAAACCAAAAAATCATTTTCGATTTTGTTTGCAATAACCATTAATTTTTTCTATGTGAAATATTAATATTAATCTTTCTTGTCCTGTCTAGTTAAATATTAAGATAGTTTTAGTTTTGAAATGTTGCCAATTTAAATGTTTTCTTGCAGGTTAGAAGGAGGTTGAGGAATAATGAACAGTTTTATGTTCTTGTTTAGGGAGGAAAAAGGAAAAGAAAAAAAAGTTATTAATGTGCCGCTTATGTGCCCAGTGTGTAAGGATACATGCCTGAAAACATTTTTGATAAGTGTGATGTGGTCCATTAAATGTCTAAGGGTGGTGAGAATTGTGTTAGGTACTAATGTGTAGTTATTTATAGGTACATGGATTAGGCCTCCTGGGGAAACCGTGTATAAAAAAAACGCACCATGCATTCTACCTCATAGGTGGTGTGGAAATGAATGAATGAATGAATTATTTTGAGGGAGCATGTCATTAAACTTCTTTTGCATTTCTGATCATGTCTTGTTTGCCTTTCGTGGGGTGAATATCCCACACAATTCAGGAGTGTGGTACCTCATGTGTCTTAATATTTCCCTAGCATGGGGGACACACCCTTGTGAGTCTTTCCTTTCATTTATTGGAACTAATGAGAGCATGTGCATTCCCAATTATTACACCACAACTGTGATGTCTCCTTGCAGTTGCTGGTTTAAAGAGAAAATTTGACTTCATTGCATTATATTTTATATTAAAATTAAATGTTGTATTTGTTGAATGTGTATTTTATAGAAAATGTATTTTGCATTCTGCAAAATTTGGAAGCTTTAATAAACAACAACATTGTAAGATTGTTTTTGTTTTTATTATATTTTATGTTTCCATATTTGGTTTTCCTTTACATTAATCCTGGTCCAAGACATCTGAATCTGGAATAGGCAAATGATGACTCCACAAGAAATTATTTTGCATTAACTTTGCTTGTTAATAAATCCTATTCAAGATTAATCATTCATAAGCAATAGGTTAAATTTAATTAGAATGTAACTCATGTATTACTGTTAGGCTAGGCTGATGGTGGGGGGACAACTGCTGTCATTGCAAACTCACCCTATTGAAACTACGCATGCGCACGAGATCGATCGTCTTTAACTTTCGAGGGTGCACAAAACTCCCTATTGCTATCGATACTTCTTTCATGTCGATATCTTTAAGGTTCGAGGGTGCAAAAACTCCCTATGAGCTCCCAATTTGAAGGGAAAGATAATGGTTAACGTAATAACCTAATTGTCCCTGTGGATATCAAACGAAAGGAAGATGATCTCCTAACGGGAAGGTTCATTACAGAACAAATAAAAAACCGTATGAACAAGACTGTAAGGAATTGCTCATTTACGAAACGTGTTGAAGTTAACGAACCTGTCATTTCCTTGAGTCAGTTTCATTTCACTTCGTATATCTGAATCTTGTTATCAAAGTATATCCAAATCGTTAGAATTCATTCGGACAAGATTTAAAAGATCGTTAATATTTTACTTCGTAATAATTTTTTTTTCGAAATTCATTCTATAAACAACACATAACGTAATGTTTTGTCGTTTCTTAAAACTGCATGAAATGTGTGAGGTTGTCAAGTGCTTTATGTTGTGTGACAGCAGCTGAATTTTATTCAACCTGGTCAAGTTAACATTTTTTCTTCTAATCAAATAGAAATCCATACCGATATTCAATGACAAATGCTCTGCATTCGGTGTGCACCCTAACTTTATTTTCCATCTAAGGCATGCGTCGTCTATATAAGGAGAGAGAGCCAGATTGTCAAGCTTCAGGCTCCAGTAAACCTATAGCCTCCTACAGCTAACGCAGCGCAACAGTGGAAGGAGCGATTCTGACTGATTTTGACAGTTGTGTGATATATATTTTTAAGTAGCGTGCACAAGACCAGAGTAAAAAAGGCCGGATTGTTGTTTGCTCGTGTACTAAGAAATGAGTGTACTAACTTTACCCGCAGGACGATAAACTCATGTCCTGAAAGCCACAAGAGTATCCTCTATGAAACAGAAACCTTTGCGTGACGTTTAGCAGGTTTTTCAAGATTTGATACGCGACGAGAGACGTACCCTGGAAATAGTGAAGTTTCCAGTGAAAACAAGTTATATGAAGCGATTGTAAGGTATGATAATATTGTCATAAGTGATAATTGTACAACATGAACGTGCACGTC
This sequence comes from Gryllus longicercus, assembly GCA_038098605.1. NCBI lineage: Eukaryota > Metazoa > Arthropoda > Insecta > Orthoptera > Gryllidae > Gryllus > Gryllus longicercus. The sequence goes on from JAZDUA010000102.1 coordinate 1,867,265, forward strand.
GAAATGTTATTTATGTTTAATATTATCTTTGTTTTGAACACAAAATTTCGTCGTTTATTCAATATTGCAGAAGTTACTGATTGTGATTAGTTCATGCATATTAATTGGCGTTTAGCTAATATTTGAGTTTAAAACTGGAATCCGCTGGCATCACTCCAGCAATCTTCACACAAACATTATTTTGACATTTTTATTTGTTTCTTAATTTCAAAATAAGTTCTGATAACTTCACTTCTTCTTCATCATACTTCACTTCAAAAGTTAATGGTCTAAAATAATTTATTAAGATTCTATTGTAAAATATTATTAAGACTATAAACTCTCTAATGTATTTGGATAGATTTATTTCAGACCGTTTTTCATTGTAGTATTCTCAGAGCCTCTAATTATAAACCTCACAATGTCTCGAAAGATTAGTCAAGATGCTTTCAATCAACTTGTGAAAGAAATTGTCACTGAATTAGAAGTAACCCCTGAAGAAGCTGTAGAAGATGCTGTGCTTCAATTACAAGCTCAGGTAAATTAACATCTTTATTACAGCCTTGTTAAACTTTAATTTGTATTGAAATTAATTATACTTTCCAGCAAACAACTAGGTTTGGAGTGCAATGGATATCATATTATTAATTTACATTTGTATTCAAAATTTTAATATATGATAGATAATTTTTCCTGGTAATAATTAAAAGAGGAAAGAGGTCAGGACTAAAAAAATATGAATTTGTCTGCACTCCTCGTGTTACCTGATTTGAAGCAATGACTAGAGATGGCATGAAACAAAATAATTTCATAAATATGACCTTTAATTTACTTTAAACACTTAAGAAATTGATAAGAATAGTAAGGGTTTGTTGAAGAAAAACATTTCTCAGTAAAATCTAAAATACTAGATCTCTTGACAGTAAATTAGCTCATTGCATTGCAATGAGTATTTTCATCCAGTTCCTGTAAAAGGGATTTATTTAATGGACTCGCAAAAATTATGCCATATGATTTGAAAATTGAAATTGGACTCTCCAGAAAAGTATATTTAATTCCCTATAAGTTTATTTTCCATTTTATGACAATTGGAATGTTTTATTTTCTTGCAGGGAGTCGATCTGACAAACATCCGAAAATCGATTGCATTGAATTTCATTCCGCCACAAGAAATTCGACCTCTTGAAATTGCAGTTAATAGTCTTGATGAACTCCTTCACGAAGGTGCTGAAAAAGATGCAATTATTGATGATGTTAAGTTTCTTTGTGAAGCATGTGGAAAAAGTACTGGTCATAAAGTATTCATGGGTAAAACTGATTTTGTGAGACTGGCTTTTGATATATTGCATAGATTTCCAGATGACGTAGAGTTGTGTGCCATGGTATTGAAAGCTCTGGTACATATCACTACTGACCAGCCAGATATTCTTGGTTCTAACGTTGGTTACAACATGTCTTTATTCTTAGAAAGAGAACTTGATGAAAACTGCCTTAATCTATTACTTACTTGGATGAAAGTGGCTTGTATTAAACATGAAGAAAATCGTCAAAACATTGTGGAATCTAACTGCATACCTCTACTAAAAAATGTGTTGGAAAGTTCACTGGAAGTTCCCTCAATAATCAAGGGAGTGTTTTCAACTTTTAGAGCTCTCACACTTGATGATGACATACGTGTTGAATTTGGTCAAGCTCATGAAAATGCTAGAAAAATTGCAGAGGCAACATTGGCAACCATGATAAAACTTTTAAAAAAATATAAATCTGAGAAAGAAGTTGTTGGTGAAGTAATACTGACCCTTTCTGCTGTGATAGTAAGAAATGAATATTGTGAAAAACTTCTTGACATTCGAGAAGGTGAAAGTTTATCCTACATTCTAGACGTATTTGTCAATTTTCCTGATAGTGAGGTAATAATCTCAGGTAAATTTATAATTCATGGATAGTTTTACACTTGTATGTTCTTAATGAATCTCCCTGTGTCCAGAAATTGAATCGTCAATGCATGCGGCTTTTGAAAGTACTCGCTGGAAGTGACAAAGTGAAAGGTGAAATTATAAAAGCTGGAGCAGCATCAATTATTGTCATGGCCATGACAAGACTTCGGGTAATTAGTAGTTTTTTTATGGAATTCTATATACTTATATGAGTTGCAATATTTATATGAAATATTATAAACTAAAAACTATTTTTTTAAATTGTCATCAATTTCTCTTTTAAACTATCTGTCAAGAAGTAACTTCTAGTATGATGAGTTTTAACAATAAATAATACTGAAAATGGAAGTATAATATCTTATTGTTTTGTATCATATATCACATCCTATCATACTGCATCATATTCAGTTACTTTCATATCTTCCTACTATTTGGAAGATTTTAAAAATGTGCCAATATAGACTTCATCAAAAAGGGGTCATTTATGTGCTTGGTGGCAAATTAATAAACCATTAAACCGTTAGAGTATTCATACACGTAAGGTGGATGTCATAAAGGAGGGAGTGGGGTATCTTAGAACATCCTTCCTAGAAAGAGTTGATGTGGTTTTTTTAATAAAATATGTTTAGATCAAAAATACAATATTGAAGGAAAGTTTGATTTTTTTATGTCAGGAGATCACAGAAAGCGAATATTTCACTATCATAACTCCAAAATTAAAATTACGATAGACTATAATGTTAACAACTGCAGAACTTATTTAAGTTATTACTATGTACAAAGTGTAATATAATACTCCATCAGATATTTGGCTCTGTCATTTTAAATCAAAAGCTTATTAAATGTCCTCGCTAGTGCAAGGCAGCATTTCAAAAGATGTTGTTTTTTAAGGAAAAGGCTCTAACAGACATCTTTCTTTGGTTGATAGAGAATATAGTAGGAGCACACTCGTGAAAATTAAGATCAACCATAATGGTAGCATTTGGTTTTCCAAATAGTGAATAAAAATCAGAGATGCTCAAGCAAATTTCTTCTCATTATTAATGTTACAGTTGGTCCACGGGCACCGCATGCAGGAACAGCTTTACTCCTTCAATATACTTCAAGGGATGTGAAATATATGTATCTAAGATGTGTAATTGTTGTTGAGATAGATACATTAATCATTAACAGAAAACTGACTGGAGTACATGTGTCATTCTTAAGCATATATGAATTAACGTCATAAAACGTTTCATATGAGTTTTTAACTTTAACAATTGACATTGCTTTCTCAACTTGAATTTATTTTCATAGGTGGCTTTTAACGGCGTTGCCATCATCATAAGTTTAAAGATGTTCTAAAGAAAGTTTTTAAGAATTTATTCAAATAATGAAATCAAAATAGAGTTTCTTGAAAAAGTAGTTGAGCAACTTCTCTTGCTATGGGTGATGAGGGTTGAAGACAAGACTGCAGAAGGAAATTTGGAACAGGGTTGTTATGGTAGTTTTACAATTAACAGTCATGTCAGTTTTCTTGGAAAGGTCTTGGGAGGCAACGGTTGGGGAGAATTTGAATGCTGTCAAAGAAATGAAATTCAAGTTAATAAAAGTGACTTTTATTTCATCCATGAATAACATCAACAACATTAAATTCTCACAATAAAAAAAATACTAGCTGAGCGCATGCGAGAAATAGATGAAGAGCATTGTGAGTAGGAGTTTTTTAACTATAAACACTACCCATGGGACCAACGGAGATATCCATAACATTAATAATAAATCAAGGGAAGTGTCTCGGTGCGTAACCCGGTGAATTTGCTGTCGGGAGGGCCGGGTTTGATCCCAGGTTACATGTGATGTAACAATGACCTAATGTCATTGGCCACTAATAAAATTGAAGTAGAGCTTCCTCTGCTCGCCACAGAACAAGCCGAGTGTTTTGAAATTGCAGTTTTTCAGAATAAAATATGAATATTTAGAGCCAAAATATTTGTGATTGAAATAGTTCTACATGCTTGTGGACCATGATCATTCATTTAAGACAATTTCTTGGTCAATCTGTTTTGTCAATTGTTCTCACAAAATGTACTGAGAAGTCATGCTTCCTATTAACATCTAGATAGGGAAATAAACCAGTATGGTATTAATAAATTCATTTTTCAACAACCCAGAACAAATTGTTCAGATAGATGATCAATAATAAACCTAGGGTCTTTGGGAGCTTGATACATCATAATAATTCCCCCCCCCCCCATTATTTTGTTTATTTGTTACAGCAATCAGCTCAACTGATAGCAGCTGGTAATGGTTGTATTGCTGCATTAACTTTGAGAAGCTCCTCTAACAGTCAAGCCTTTTGTGATGCAGATGCTCCAGAAGTAATTCTGGATGGAATGAGAACACACAAACAAGATCTTAGTGTGCAGGTAAATATTAAATTATAGATTAAAACATAATTGATTTGTAAGATTTGCAAAATAAGGTTTAAATGTTTAGAAGAATCACTGAGGGAAAAGGCATTTGAGATTCCTTTGTATATTACTAATTGAAGTCAGTGTTCCTTGTGAAGGTATATCAAGGCAGTTGTGAGGAACACATTCTCTTATCTAATCGGCAGTGGATATGTTCTTGAAATTAGAATTTGCATATTTTTTCCTGTGTCCACAGTAGTTTAAAGAACATGACAGAGGTAATGAGTTACTTCCTTTCAGACACACTTCTGTCATGACTTCATTTTTGATTCATAAAAAAGAGTTGAAAGTCATATGTTAATTTGCTTTAGCTCTTTAAAAATTAGAAAGAGGTACTGTTAGCTGTAATCAGTAGAAGTTATATTGAAATGGCAATACATTTGAAGGCTATTCATGAGGTTTATCTTTGGCAGAGGGTTATCATTTAAATCTTCCTCAGTGTTTACTAATGAGACTTTTTTAACAGAAACAAGGCTGCTGGGCTATAAGAAACATGGTATCTCGAAACCGAGACATTTGCCCAGTTTTTCTGGAGCTGGGTGCAGAAGAATTAATTAATTATATTCTACAAACATATTCTGATCAATGTGAATATGATGCTAAAGCTGCTCTGAGAGACTTGGGCTGCAAAGTAGACTTGCGAGAGGAGTGGACAGGAGAGGGTGGAGCACTCAACTAGTTTTTTCTTTTCTTTGAAACTAAAGCACTAAGGAAATCACTTTGTGGCAAAATTAATTTTTTATGCTTATTAACTGATCTTTTGCATTGTTAACATTTTTATACATTAATTTGTTAAAAATAAAGTTATTTTGTCAAAATTATCAGTGCTGTTGAATGATTTATCCTACCACATCCAGCATCTCCTTGCAAGATGTGAAGTAAAGAGAGATTTTAAAACTGCAATTGTAATATTGATTCATTTGCATTTTTGTTCTGATTGGAACTTTTAACTAATGCAACTTATCTTTAGAAGAAAATATTATTCTAATGCAGTGGAAGGTATTTTGGGATTGGATTCACTATTTTTCCTTCCTCTTCTTCGTTTCACAATAGTGTAATTTTCATACGAATAATTGGAAAGTATCTCTGTATCTGCACTGAAGAAAAATAATCAAATAACCTGATAAAAGGCCATCTTTTATTCAAAAATATATTTTTCATTTCTGTCGTGTAGAAGATGCAACTGCTTACTCAGTAGCATCGTCTTTCTTCACACGGAAAGGTTGAGGCACTGCTTCTGTTCCACAATCAACTATCACAACGTTCTTTATAGGTCTGTCGTCTGAATCGGTTTCAACATTTTCAATTTTTCTAATAACATTCTGAAATATCAATGATAATTAAAATTTTATTGAATATTATTTCTGTGGTACTAAGGGAGGCCCCGATATGTCAAGAAAGTCCATTTCTTATTTCATTATTGATATTTTGGCTTTTTCATGAAATTTTACATGTTACATGACATTACAATTTTACATGACAATAATGTCATGCCAGGAGGAAACTGATCATGTTAGTTGTGAAACACTTCAATGGAAAATAACATGTTAACTTAAGCAAACCCAAGAACTTTGGAAAACATCTGAAAAATCAGGTTTTTTGACATATTTTGTTGTCTGAGTACCACAGATTTACAATAAACACAATTGAAAATAATGGTACAAACCATTCCTTTCGTGATTTTGGCAAATACAACATGTTTCCCATCCAACCAGTCAGTCTTGATTGTAGTCACAAAGAACTGAGAACCGTTGGTGTTTTTTCCACTGTTTGCCATAGACAGCCATCCTGCCCCATAATGTTTCAAATGAAAGTTTTCATCGGGGAATGTGTCGCCATAAATACTCTTGCCTTTTGGGAAGAAAAAAATGTTCAGCAAACAAATCTCTGAACTGTCTGACACTCCTTTAATTAGGTCTCACCTCCAGTTCCATTGCCTTTGGTAAAATCTCCTCCCTGGATCATGAAGTCTTTAATGACTCTGTGAAATATACAACCTTTATAACCTTGTCCTTTTGGTTTTGTAGACAGTTCTGCGAAGTTTTTAGCTGTTTTGGGTACAATTTCACCGAAGAGACCAATTTCTACCCTTTCTGGCTCACTTTTGTCAATTTGTATAGCAAACCAGACCTGAAGAATGATATTTTAAGAAAATGAATGTTGACATTTGTTGTAGGTTAATCCCACTAGCTTATCATAAGTTGTTTCTCAAAAAAGAGCATAATAAGCTGAACAATCAATATTTATCTGGAATATTTTTTGTCACCAAATGAATTATTTTGAAATACTTTTAAGGTATCCATAAATTGTGTACCACAAATTTCAAATACCCCATGCCCCATGTAATGTACACTTGATTCTTCAAATTGCATTACATTTGTGACACCCCCCTAATTTACAATAAGTAAAAGTACATTATATAACAATAAAAAACAATTTGTATTAATTTGATTAGCTCTATATTAAAATGTATGATAATTAAATTCAGAATTAGTTGGTACTGCTACTACCCTTAATAAGATTGGCAACAATTTGAGTGAAGGAAGTATACAGGCAAGAAAATTTTTCACTAGCCTTGCATGCATTGTAGATGAGATTCCCTAGTTCCAATTTCATTGGATTCTTGAATACACTGTAGATCAGTTTTGAATATTTTCTTTGTGATCTGAGTCACTCAATACACCATTGATGAAAATATATTTCTATTGTAACAATTTACACATTATAACTTTATAATTAATTTATATTTTTTGTTTGTTTCATTTGTTAATGTATTAATAATTATTTCAGTGTACTTTGGAGAGAAAAAGAAACAGCATTACACAACACTAAATTTAACACCCACTATGTAACAATGTTGACTCAAATTCCCTCCCCTTCTTTAGCATTACATAATTTATGGACACCTCTGTAATAATTCTTGCAAATGAGATGTTTTAATCTTGCACCATTTTGAATATTGTGAGTAAGTTGTAAACCTTATTAGAGTTCTTATTTTTTTGTATTTTAATATTTTACCACTCTGCAGATCTCTTGGCAACACTCCCTATTTTGGAAAGTTTGAAAACTTGCCTAAAACTCTCGCTCTTAAATGGCTTATTTAAGAATACGAGCCTATTTACTACGATACACCTACCTACCTATACACTATTTACATCGATAATAATTTTAGCCATTATAGTTAACATTTTTCAAAGGGTAAAACACCTTCCACATTCTTGTTCACATTAGGTTTGATAATAATCACTGATGCATCAAATTATTGATTGCAATGATGATAGAGGCAATCACAGAAATTAATAGCGAGTTGATTTCAAATGATGACAACTGTTACTCAACTACAATACTACTATATACAAATGATAATTATTTCCTAATGAACATTTATAGGAACAAGTTTTAGTATGATATTAGATTTGTTTTAAGGTTTCGCTAAGGTGTGTTTATTCTGTAGAAAGATAACGTAATATAGTGTTTTGAGAAAAGAATAAGATCATGGAGGTAAATGATTTAAGGCAGTCAGAAACAGTCCTTTTTCAGAATTGATTGAAAGAAACATTTATCCATTTGTTACAAATTTCATTATTTAAAACAAATTTTGATGTGCTTGCTTGCCTTATTTGTAATGTCCATTTATTTACTATTTAGTGCCTCTGTCGAACCATTTCCCACTTAAGTACTTACAAGACTAAGCTGTAGTTAAAACATGGCATTAATTTATCCTGAACAGAAATATTTAGTTTAGGGTTCATGATACCAGGAAAAATCATATTTTGTATAACCTACTTCCAACATGTGCCTATGCAAGGGGGAGAGAAACAGATTACTTTGTGCTCATAAATTACTTTTTAGATAGACTAATAAAAAACAGTTATATGTAGGGCATGAACAGCGTGATTCAATTTTTAGATTAGTGCAAAATGTGAGGCAATTCTCAAATGTTCAGATAAAACTATAAATGCAATTTGCTCATAGGATTACATCACTTGCCGTCGGTACGTGTAGGCCTTGTGTTGCAACATTGCTTCCTTAGTTGAGAATCAGGAAAAAAAATGTTAACTATCAAATCATAGGATGTTCTCTCATTGGTAAAAGTGTTTTGTTTTTTTCCATTCTTGGCAACTTGCATTGTATTGAAAATAATGAAGATGCTATCTGTACATATAATTCAGGACACAGTTGAGAGATATCACTACAATGCTATGAAAAATATCATTTGAATTAGTCAGCTCAACATTCTGGAAAAACTAATAAATTTATGCATGCTTTACTTTTGTTGTTGAAAACCCTTTAGATATGATTCTCTTGCTGATGCTGTTCTTTATTTGGTGCATAAATACTTTGTGATAAAGTGCAGAGTAATTCAGAGTTTGAAATGTGTTCTCTCAGTGCAATGTATTTTCACATGTGGATGATTTTTAACTCGAAGTAGCTAACATTAATGTGAATTTGATGAGTGGAGAAGAGATATTCTTCAGTGGGGATTTAAAGGGTATGTTACATGGGCAACCACCTGGACCAATAGCCTGGAATCCTGGATTAAATATTCCCAACAAATATGCACTGTGTTGATCTGGCTCATTGTGGTAATATCTTCTAAAAGCTTTAAAAGTAGATTTCATTCCTCTTCATTGAATTTCTTTGTCTATTTGTTTTAAAAAAAATTTTTTTAAATGTCACTCTACACTTGACCAGCTCCGCTGCTGCAGGTCACTAGTATTTTAAATTATTGTTAAGTCACAGGTCAACATTGAAATGTATGAAAATTAAATGTAATATAATTAAAGCTAGAAAAGAAAATTAATTCTGTTCAGATAATTGTAATGGACTTCTTGTGTGCAATCAAATATTATAACAACAGTAATAATTCTGTATTTGTTACAGAAACACTGCAACGAGTGAAATTGTTCATTCTGTAAAGAAAAACTTTGACATAATTTATTAGTGAAATAGTAAATCAGTAGGCTATATTCAAAATTTTAAAATTCTTTTGACATCACATGTTCTACAGATTCACCATCACCAAATTTATTCGACATAACATGCAATGTATCAATTTTATGATGGTGTTATACATTTGTAACTTAATTTATACTTTTGGAGTTCATTAAACATGTTGGTGCATTTATGTACATTTATACATTATGTTACACAAAATTTTAATAGTTTTAAGTTTTCATAGCTTTTTTTCAAGCAAGATTGCCACAAATACTAAAAAATATGTATTAGTATTCATAATATTAAAAAAATTCGGAAGGAATAATTTCATTAAAAAAATAGAGCAATAATTATCACAATATCTCTGTAGTACCAACACGCATGTTTGTTGTGCTAAAAAATTTCACATAAGAATTGACTTCTATTTCTAGCAAACAAATATGAAAACTTTGGAATTAGATCCCCTTCAAGAAACACCATCTTTACCAATACTTCACAGTAAGAGAACCATCAGGCTCGTGATATTTAAATCCTTATTTGAAAAATTATAGTAAATTACTCCCAAGCTAATATTGAAGCAATGTGCAATATTTTGTAACATTAACGTTTTTCAATGATCTTTAACATCAATGTTAAAGAAAATAAAATCCGTCATACACACTTAAGGTATTTTTTCTATCAAGTTTAAAATTGTAGGCATTAATCCTGACCTGCCAGAGTTCTTTTTTTTTTTAAGATTTCGTTTACACTCTTGTGTAATTTTAATGGAAAAGTAGTCTAAGAATACTAAAAAGCATACAAAAACTTAAGTCCTAATAAAAATGTCCACAAAGGAAGAAAAAAACTTCCAAGCCTATATGGGCCCCCTTGATATGTTAAACCTTTTTTCCAATTTCTCTCTTATTTTACAAGACTTCAATGATTTTATTCACAGCTCCTTAAATAGTTACACACTAAACCTTTAAATATCTCTGAAATATAAATATTTAGCTGAAATAGTCATGTTTGTTGTAAGAAAAGAAAATGTTCGTTTTGTTAGATAAAATTGACAGTAAATAACCCAAACCCCATCTGATCACGAGGCACACCTCTTACTGTTACATTAAAATCTGCATTTTCCAATATTGTTCTATCGTTGGATATTGCAATAAGACATTGCGGAGGCGTAGTGTCTCTTTCAACGGAAGCTTTGTGTATTGCAGTGTAATGCTTCCATGAGAACAGTTAGCCAGTTATCTTTCTGTTTATATAAGCTTCATATTCTTTATTGCTGAACATATCAAAATTCAAATTTTCTAGGCATTGAAAAGTTTATTGAGAATACACGAGACATCATTTTCTCTTTGGGTGTAAGTTTTGCTGCAAATACATTGAATTCTTCTGAAAAATGTGTTGCAATCATCGGCAAGATCTTAGATACATATGCAACTTTCAGAAAGAAGTCACTAACTCTGCAGATTCTGATGTGTTGTGTAGGTCAGCACCTGATCTCACATTCTAGCACTGCTACCTCCCAAGATATAACATGCACTACATTCATGTAACTATTGATCCTTGGCACTGAAATGTTGCAGTTGACACAACCGGCAACAAAAAATAATTAGACAAACAGTAGATGCTTGCAATATGGTGCCACAAAAAAAAAAAAAAAATCATTCAAATTATCTTGGTCCTCATTTAATAAAAGTCCACAATTAAGTGGCACCAAAAATAAATCTTCAATATTTGATACATTAATAAAAATCAGAATTTCATCAAATTGGTCTCAAAATGAGAATATCCATTGTTATGTGATAACTCCAACTAACAAATCAAAGTGCCCTTATGGGCAAAATAAAACAACACCGTGAAATATTTAAAAAAAAATACAATAACTGCAGCATGTGCAAGTTATTATTTAGGAAATGGATATCTAATAGTAAAAAATTGCATTAAAGAATCTCCATTAAAATAAAATAAAAAATTACATCCTGTTCATGCAAACAGCTTCCTGCAGAAAAGCATAAAAACCAATTATCTTTGAGTGATGAAACGTCCTTCTCAGAATTTTGAAATGCAAATGCTGACACTTGTTTATATTGTTTTCCATTACATCTTAAGTTCTAATGGCATTACTACATTATTTTAAGGTGAAAACAAGAACTTAAGATTTGTACTGCATGCCCATACAGGCATGCTAGGTGGATAAGGATTAAATTGAGGGGAGGGAAACAGACAAGTTAAAAACATTTTTGAAACACTGAATTTTCAAAATAATCAGCTCTTTCACACTTTCAACTACATCTACAATGATACCTTATCTGTTACTAGGGGATCATCACTAGCACCTGGTACACCTGTAACCAATGAACTACTTATATTACCATTCACTGATTCTTGAAAGATTTTAGAACTGGATTAACTATTAATTATACCTTTAACTGAATGCTTTTTTGCTGCCATTTAAATGAACTCGATGGTAACAGGAAACTATTATTTTCAACTATTATTTTGAGAAAATTGGTTGCCATAGTGAGAAACAAAAATAATTGCAAATTTCATAATTCAGATTTAAAGATGTACATGACTAAGTTGGTAGCTTCAAAGACAAATCTGAATGGGCACTAAAAAACAATTGCACATCTTAAATAATTATACTTCAATTTTATTACCTTGTTATAACATCACATTCCATTCATTAAATTACTTTCATGGAACACGAGATTACAACAAAAGTTTTATCCTAGTAATTGTTGAAAATAACTAGTAATTACAATTACATAAGAATGCTTACTTCAAAATAAAAATTCCTGCCTTCATGAAAAATGTGTACACAATTTAATAAATACTAAAATTTTTTATGCTTGTGACAATCACTTTCTTTTCTGAGAACCTTGTAAATATTTTCAGAAATTATGTGAATATTTATGACCAGCTTCTTCTTTTAAGAAGTGACGGTTGTTAAAGTTCTTTTTCATAAAATGAAATTCACTTTCACACTTGTTTGCGATTCCACTCTTCATAATGTAAACTGCACCATTCACTTCAAAGTTCCAACTTCTTTTAATCTTCTAATCAATCTCAGAATCTTCAAAAATATTTTTACACACCTCAAAGTATTATACATTCAATCAGGAGAAGGCTGTGAATATAGGGTTATTTCAAAACTAATTAAAATTGTACAGAAAGCTCTGGCATGTTTTATTTGACTCAAGGTGAACACTTTTTTGGGTTATAAAACTTTATGTTGGTTGTCTCATATTAAGATTTGAACAATAGCACAACAAACATTTATTGGCTGGAATAGATGGCTTTCATTTTATTAAAAAAATAGTCAATCCCTTTACCCTGCTTTGTTTACACATACACAAAAATCATATGCAAGTTTACTCAGTAGCATCATCTTTTGAAACCTGGAAAGGTTCCGAAATTGTTTCTGAACCACAATCGGCAATTACAACATCCTCCTCAGGTCTATCTCTTGCATCAGTTTTAGACATTTCAATTTTACGAACAATGTCCTGCAAAATTCAGAATTAATACATTTGTACCATAATATTGTCTATTTACATCTAGAACTTAAAAATGAATACTCACCATTCCTTTAATCACTTTTCCAAACACAACATGACGACCATCTAACCAAGGAGTCTGTTTTACTGTAATAAAAAACTGAGATCCATTTGTGTCCTTCCCAGCATTAGCCATTGAAAGCCAACCGGCACCATAGTGCTTCAGCTTGAAGTTTTCATCGGCAAACCGTTCACCATAAATACTACGTCCTAAGGAAAAACAAAAACCTTTATGTAATATCAACAAAGCTATGCCAATTTCCATGAATGTTATTTATTATTATATGTATTATTATGTGAATGTAAATTATTACTTACCTCCTGTACCATCACCTTTGGTAAAATCTCCTCCTTGAATCATGAAATCTTTAATAACCCTGTGAAATTTGCTACCTTTATATCCTTCACCCTGAGGTTTTTGTGCCAATTCAACGAAATTTTTAACAGTTTTTGGTACAGTTTTTCCAAAAAGGCCAATTTCTACTCTTCCTACATCTTTACCACCAATTTGAATGTCAAACCAAACCTGTAATAAACATTTATAATGTTACACTGAATTTTATGCACCACTGTACATAAACAGAAGGAATTGAGGAAAAACCCACGTCATCACTATATAAATTTCGAAATAAGGTAATACAATGTTCGTCATTCTTACCTTCTCAGTAACTCGAGGTCCTTTCTTGGCAGATTCGTCCACTGCATTTGCAAAATTCAGCGCAGAAAAGGCAAATAAAGATACCACAAAAACGTGGGAAGGTAGTAACATATTGAATGAAGAATTAAGATATTATTCAGTTATTTATTTTACACTCAATGGCCAATGTGCTTCTACACCGAGAACTAGAACAAAAATAATTAACAATATACAATTGACAAGAATTAACAAGTACCAGTTTTACTTTCACTCAACCTAGCTGTCAACTTTCTCACCTCCTGTCAGTTGCGACCACACAAACGAAACACAAATATACACACCGATAGAATAAAAGGACAGCCCGTCGCCACACCGGTGACAGGAACAGGAAGAAATGAGATCAGTGATCTCAACTTGCCAACACTGGTTGCGAGAGATAAAGGTATGAATCCGAGCTCCAATAGGGAGTTGCCACAAAGCTTGTGCGTGCGCACCACGCGGCGCTTTTTATTTCGTGCTTTAGGACTTCGAACTTGAAACGTGGAAACATGGAAGAATGGTGAAAATATTCGGATTATATATTCGGTTTGACCAGTGCAGTGTCATCACTAGTTTTTCAATAGAGGTGGGCGGAGATGACACTGAAGCAATGCAATAGATAACATGTTAACTAGATAAGCTACAACGGCACATATTTAAAAAAAATACTTCCTCGCGTTATTGGAAAAAATTACGAAATATAAAATATGTAATAACACTAATACATAATAATTCTAAAACCACAGTTTTAACTTGAAAAATTCAATTTCAAGCAAAACCGGTACTTTCATTTCGATAGCCAGGAACAGTTGTCATTTCTAAAATTTACAAATGGAACAAACATGAATCAATTTAACTGTTATATAATTTGCAGCACATTATACAGAAAAGAAAGAATTTTACAGAAGTTTGTGTTGATTACATTGATGTGAGCTAACAATTTCTGAACACCATAACCAGCGCTCAAAACTTATTAATTAAAGAAAATGTATTTGTATGTTGCCATTTTGCGAAATGCCAGCGCGTCAAACGAAGCATGTAAGATTCGAATTTACTATTTTGAATTCTTTTCGAGTTTTTGAAAATACTGTGTGCGCCAGAAATTGGACCAGCACCGCTTTCTTTACCTTTCCTTACCTTGCGTGAAACTACAATATTCTACTAATTTTGTATCAAAATAAACTAGTGGTGCTGCCAAAGCACATACTTTCTCGCAATGTATCTAAACGCTCCACAATATTATATTGATTTGCATATTGTATTGAACAATTGATATGATGTGACATACGTTTTAAAAATAAATCAAGAGAGTTATACACTTGTTTAAAATTTCAAAATGCAAAAATTACCAACAGACTTTGTTTATTTAGGATCTTAACAGATTGTATACGTGAGTAGAATTGCTTCAAATGATTTTCAGTAAAGTTTCTGAAATTCTCAATAGTTTTCAGCACCAACAAAGAGTTGTGACAAATAATTATCCACGCGACAGGCTCGAAACAGCGGCACTTCGCTCCAAAACGCGGATTCCGAACCTGACATTTTAACACACTTCTGCCACCCGGGTTATACAGAGAATTGGCACTTCTATGATACTCATAAGAACCGAAACACAATTGATTTGTCGAGATGTTTTAGAAATCCAATAAGAGCTGTGGAAAATTGTTTAGGAGTTGAAAATTCGAAAATCACATACAGACACTTCCAGTTTATTGACTGGACTTCATTCATTACATTTGTGGTTAGAATTGCTTCAAATGATCAATTATTTCCTGAGGCAGCAGAGAATTGTGACAAATAACGTTCACCGAACCAGCCATGTTCTCCTCCGAAGATTTTGAGTCCTTAGACACCACTTAGCCACCTCGGCCACCCGGGTAGCACATAGGTTTTACACTATATACTAGTGATAAGCGAATAGTTTCAATTCTAACATTAGGAAGCCGAAAATAGAGAAAATGTGAAAAAAATGTCCTTTGGGCGGCCAAAGAAGGTATCTGGGAAGAGAATAAGTCACAACTGAAATCCTAGTTTGGACTAAAGAGATTATCCAGAGAATATTGGTATTGTGGTGAGTTTCCGAAAACTGCTATTGTAATAAACAATATTGTTGGCAATGAAGACTCATATAATTATTTCATTTTATCCAGAGAAACTTTTTCTGAGACAAAAATATCTTCAATTTTGTAGTTTTGAATAGTTGTTGCAATTTTCGAAAAACCGAGCATACCCGAAAAATGCGCCATATTTCTTATCGTTCTTTATTACATATGATAAGAAAATTTAAAGAATAAATTTGCAGCGTTTTTTTAAATCGTATATTTCAAGAGCAAATTACCCCCAAACTACTAACTTTTACAAAAAATGTACATGACCTGTTTTAAAAACCTAACTTTGTACAACAGACTTTGTCTGAGTCAAAAACCTCTCTTCACAAACAATTTGTTTGCAATTTTCAAAAAATCAGGGAAGTTAGTCAAATTAAGATCTGAACCATTCTCTTAAATGTATTTCGCACTATTGAACAACAAAACTTAATCGAAAAATTTGTAGCCATTTTTCAGAAAATTTTTAAAATGTGTTTGAAACTGCTCGTGAAGTATCCTCAAAAATGAAAATATCCGTTTGAAATTCCCAAACCCACGACATCAGTCAAATCAATTTTGAAGCAATTCGGCTGAACGGTTTTGGCGCTAGTGTAGACAGACCACAGAGAAACAGACAGACGTTTTCCTGTCAAACGATTTTTCGGTATGAAGAATCAGCAAAAAATGGATTATCGCTACACCAAGAGTTAGACGTTTTTCTTCTTCCAAATTTAGCAACAGGATTTACCTACTACTTCGTTACCAGGGCCCGGCAAAAAAGGTGTTTCTGGCGCACAATTACATAACGTTTTCTTCCTACGAAGAATTCGTAAGGCGAGAGAGTAAAAATTTTGTACTCACATATAAACAATTAAAAAAACGGGTACCAGAAAAGCACTTTTGGCGTAATTATTGATTTTTTAAACACATTTCGAGTCAAATTTTGAATTTGAAATTTATAATGCCGTTTGGCACAATAGTGAACTTCTACATGTAATAATTTCAAAATTTTCTCTCAGAGATACTAGTCTACAAACGTGAAAAATTGCGAGCGGCTCCAAACAAAAGTCCGCCATCGCACGTTATCCTCTCAGAAATTAAAAATCAACTAGCCTATAATCTTCTGCTAATTATGTACTCAACTGTAATTAATAAAAAACGGTTGCCAATGAAGCACTTTCCGCGTAAATTTGTTAATTTTCAAAACTCATTTAGTCAAATTTCGAAGTTGAAAATTATAAAAAAGTTTGCTACCATAATAATATTTTAAGTGCAATAATTTCAAAATTTTATCTAGTCCCTCTCCCTCAAGAGAGATATAATAATATACTAACGTCTTCTCCGAAAATCAAAACCAATCAGTCTATAATCTTTTACTAATTATATGCTACTTTTGTAACAAAATAAATATTTTGTATCCCACTATAAACAGTTAAAAAACGGGTACTAATTAAGCTTTTCGCGTAAATTTGCGAATTTTTAAATCCCATTTTGAGTAAATTTCGAAGTTGAAATTTACAATGCAGTTTGCTACCATAATGATCTTTTAAGTGGAATAATTTCAAAATTTTACCTGGTCCCTCAACAGAGATATTACAATCTACAAACGGGAAAAATTTCGAGCGGTTAAAAACAGAAGTGTCTGCCCTCTTCGTTGGTATGTTGAATAATGATATTAAAGACCGGCGTAAAGACTTTTAGATAAGTCTCTGATTTGTCTTTCCAGCATCTTGCGTTATCCCTTGAGGTTCACGAAAAATGTTATAAAAATCGCGTGCGTTGGGCTTCAGAAAGATACATTCTCTCAGAAATTATTACGTATTGTTCAGAAGACCCCTTTGCAGTATCACTGTTTCTTCTTCACTTGAATCCGTATCTATTGATTTCCATGCGCCTGATTCAAAATTACTTAGTTCAAATAAATTATTATTCGCTAATAGTTCATCAACTTCTTGTTTATTTAAACCATTATCAGTCACTCTAATGCTTTTCAACAATATGTACAGGTTAAATACACCCACAAGTACAAACAGTTGCACTGTATCGCTTCGGCCAGTCCTTTTTTTTTTTTGCCAAACATGTACGTATATATCTATATCTATATCTATATATATCTATATCTATTATAACGTAAAATGATGTTATCGACAAATAGAACTAAAAAAAATATCTGAATCCATTTAAAGCACATTTTGTTTTAGAAACGAACTAATGCGCACTTTTTGTCCAGGCTTGGTAAAGTTAGGGTTAATGTTGCAGAGTTCTTTGAAGTAAGATTTAATTTATAATATAATAAAAAGATGGCAGGGTCAGTGACCAAGAGCGCTCCATTTATACATACTTCATTTTTTTATAACGTGGCGCGTCAAGGCCTTTGTAAAAACTAAAGTATAGAAAGCCCTCTTAGGTCAGTGACCAGTGGTCACAAGGTGGTCTCTAACCACCAGGGAGGCAACTATGAGTGCAACTTGAACAGAGCTCGAGTTAACTATTAAAAAAACCTTTACATTTAAAACTACTAAATTGTTAAATACCTTTACTCAAAGAGTAATTCCACTATGAGGATAACTAACATCTGCCTCTACTCACTGACTCAGAGGCCGAGGGTGATGCGTTTGGCGTGGTATCGCGTGGTATTCATGTTGTCTGTGGGGTTCTATACTGAGGCAAAGAGGTAATAGAGAAATTCGAGAACCGAGAAGATCCGGAAATGCGATTATAAGGAATTTGAGACTCTCCTACGTGACTAGCAGTACTCAATTATATTGTGTGAATCCATTTCATGAGTGCTAATTGGAAAAATACACGATGTGGGCGGATACCCTTTTGATATTATTTATATCAATTTGCACGGCCTTGCTCGGAGAAGGTAATCAGTTTTAATTTCTGTGTTTAGTAATGTAACAAATTATGGTGATAACGGATACCCGATACGAAAAAAAAAAATTTGTAAATAATTTAGTCACCCCGCCTCGAGTGTTGCATATGTAGGAAACTAGCTAATTTTCACTTTTGAAGCAAATGACTTGACATCGTTCATTATGGGATTTCTTTGTTGTTGTTTTTTTAGTTTTGCGGATTAAATTTGTATAGACTCGAGGATATTAATAAATTCGCATTTTTAATTAAAATTTATAAGTGGGGTGTATATTTATTATCGGTTTCAAATTATGCCATACACCACTCAGGTTCTGACATTTTTGAAGTGAGAAATCCAAAATACAGCGAGATGCTAAAAGTTTACCTGCAAGGAAAACCCAGTGACTTAAACTAATAAAAATATGCCCTAAAATTTGTTATGAATTAGTTGATAAAGAGAAAAATTATGCATGCTTTTAACCCCATTCTGAATGCATTAATTTAAGGTTATTTTTAATGAAGTTTTTCAAATAGAATAAACTTCTCAATGTGATCTTTGTCTCAATTTACTGAATTCATGTTTCATTATTTGAGCCACAATTTGGACCCAATCTCCCTTTATACAGATCAGAATTTTCCAGATTTTGCTAGAAACATCAGGGTTAGAGCACAGCCAGTTAGCCTACCTAAAGTTTATAGACGCCCAATTGCTTGTTCTTCCATCTCCTGTAGAAAGTTTTTAATTCCATTTCTTTTTGGAACATTTCATGCAACGTTATATTTGACGAGTTTTCTCAATTTCATTTCCAGTGCCTTTAAAGCAAAGAGATGTATTTTAATGATGTATGTAAGATCTGTATTTTAGTGTTTAATACATTGAACAATCAAGAAGAAATATGCATACTTCTTTTGATGTCTCCACTGAAGAGATTAAACCATAATCTATGAATGAGACCCAAATCAAAAACACAATACAATAAAAACATTATATTGTTTGTGGAGTTCTTATTTATTTCTTTTTGTAATGCAAGTATACCTACCGAAAAGCTAAGTTAATTTGTGGGCTAAATTTATGTAGAAAGTCTACAGGCTCTATGACGTTCAGATTTGTACATTGAGTGTTTATTTTGTGTAAAATGACTTTTCAAACAAACTAACTTTGTAACAATTGTCTACTCCATATAAGCTACAGGTAAATTTGAGAGTGTGAATTGAGTTATTTTGGAGTATTTGGGTGTTGTGTAAATAAAAATAATTTTACCAAAGTTTCTGACACAAATTTTGGAAATTAGGAAATTGTAGCTTTTAAAACAAATTATTATTATTATTATTATTATTATTATTATTATTATTATTATTATATTTTGCTTTGATTTCATCAAAACCAGAGCAAAATATTTTTTTTTCCTTCTTAAACAAAATGTTTAGAATTTTATTTAAAATTTTTTTTCATTCTTTTTTTCTCCAAGCAATTGCATGAACTTAATTTTAAAGGTAATTTTATCTTCAAATATTTTTTAATTGTTCAAAAAATTTAAAAATTGTTTGAAAGTGGAGATGCTCTATTAGAATCTGTTCAGTTTTTTTTTCTTTCTTCAATTTATTAATTACCTCAAAAACAATACTTTCTATAAAATTAGTTAGTGCATTGACGTGTCAAGAAATGGTAATTTTAAATTTGTGTAACTCTAAAAACACCTTTTCTAAATACATCAAACTTATTTATATTGGAGTATTCATATTTTTTATTAATTAGTGTAAAAATAATTATATATTTTGAATTTTTTTTTTTGTCAGCGATACAATTGGAAAGGTTGAGGATTAATGAAATGAGACGCTTCTTTAACTAACAGTTAGATCAGAGTTGATTTGTCTTATAAAAAAATTCAAACCAAGATGATTTAACAAAACTTGTACACCACTTTCTTATAGTTAAAATGCATTGTCATGAATTGCAAATGTTTTTTGCACCTGGATCCAAGCCCAGTTGTTAGCTAACACAGTATGTAACATTGCATTGTGTTGGTTTTCACTGTTTATTCCAGTTATAACACATATAAGATTAAAGGACTATTAAGTATATGGAACATTGGTATGAACATATTTGTTGACTGACATTTAGATTTGGGGGTTTGTGTTACATAAATAATGACAGCCTTAAACATCACATACAAACTATAAATTGATCTATTTTAGTATCATTCTGGATGAACAACTAACAGCAGAGGCCGTAAGTTATATCACAAAAACTACAATTTTGAGGGTTAACATCTTTTATACATGAGCCCTTCAAATTTGAGTAATTTGAAAAGATTAAATTGATGGTTAAAAAAGTAATATTAAAATTATTTTTTCAGGATTGACATGGCTAATGGTGTATAGAACTGAAAAGTACCAGAAATTGAAGGCTGAGGTGGAGAGGCAGAGTAAAAGATGTGAGTTCCTTTCAGTTTCTAGTGGGAGGTGCTTTTTTGTTGCAAATTTTGGTTATAAATTAATGATAAAAATAATTGATGAAATTATTTTTTTTATTGTCAGTGGAAAAGAGGAAAGAAGCTCATGGCGATTCTCTTGATAAGCAGCATAAGAAAAAAATTGAAAGAGAAGAAGAAAAATTGAAAAACAACAATCGGGACCTATCTTTGGTGAAAATGAAGTCTATGTTTGCTATCGGTTTTGCTTTCACAGCTCTTCTGAGCATGTTCAATAGCATGTGAGTTACAGTTTGAATTTTTAATTGTCATAACTGATCTTCTCTGTTGGTTTTCACCTACAATTATTCTGGGGGGTTGAATTCATAAATTCTGCAATGTAAAATAAGTCTTATTTTTTAGTTTTGATGGTAGAGTTGTTGCGCGTCTTCCATTTGTGCCCATATCATGGATTCAGGGCTTGTCACATAGAAATCTGCCTGGAGAAGATTATACAGAATGCTCATTCATTTTCCTGTACATATTGTGTACCATGTCCATTCGCCAAGTAAGTATAAATAGAGAAAAGTAGATTTATTGAACATTTTTTGATAAAAAAATGAATAAATGAATATCTTTTCAGAATATACAGAAGATGCTTGGTTTTGCTCCTTCGAGAACTGCAAGCAAGCAGAGTGGTAGTATTTTTGGGCCTCCTCCACAACAGTTTAAATAGATACATTTTCAGTCTTTGTCCAAGGATGATTTTTATTTATTTGGAAATGTTTCAGGAATGAATTTGAATGAGTTGTACATATTGCAACAACAATGTTGATAATGTATTATAACTTAGCTGGGGGTGCTGTTATAATAAATGATGAAATGTTTGATTGATGACTGAAATTTTTACTTTTTAACTTTACCTACAAGTTTATACACACATTAAAGCATGATCTACATTGTTGATACAATTGAACTTGCAAACATTGTTTGGTTCATAATTTACATTTAATTTTGCCCAATTTTTTTTAGTGGAATACTGTAATTTTCAGGATGTTACATTACAAAACATTTATAACTATAAAATTTTGCACTTCTATAAGTAGTTGTCATTGAGAGCAGTAGCTATAAGTGCGCATATGGTTAGGTCAAGGCTTGGAGAGAGAAAGAGATTTGAATTTAGACATTGGGAAAACACAGGGAGGGTTGGAAAGAAATAAATTTGAATTTGGATAGTGGATAGAGCAGTGCGGGTAGGAGGAAGGTGAAGTAGAGAGCTACAAGAAATGTTTTCTAGAGTATGAACGAAACATTTACGAATGCTGGAGTTACCAATTACTATGTATTTTATACAACAAATTATCAAATGTATTAAAAATTTGGTTACCTTCTGTCGTGAAGTTCAATTTGAATATTTTCTGATGTCATTCTGGAATACATTCTTTCCTCCTGTTGGGTTGTGCTTCTGGGTACATTTAAAAAAAATTAATATCTTGATCAAATTCTAGGTGTTTTAGTATGGGAATTTTGTCATAATCTAGTGATTCTTTTGTTTCTATGACATTAGGTCTAATTTTATTGTAGATTGACCTATTTACATGAGATCAGAGTTTGCAAGAAATTTGTTTTGGTCAAATCTGTCTTAATATTGTTAGTTAAAAAAGAAACTTGGAAGCATCATTTGTTTATTTCTTTTTTGTCTATATGGTGCCTGCGGCAGTCCAGTCTTTTCTTAATATATTGTCGATAAATCTCTTAGGACCATTATTAAGAGATATATACAAATATTTTTTAAGTTTTGTCCATGTTATCTTTTATTATAAAGTTTTATCATTTTATCAACAAAGCCATGTGTAACTTCTATTTTATGCTATAGAACAGATGTAATGCTTTTAATTTTTAATTTCATACCAATTTAATAATTCATAAAGCGATAGAATTGGTTACCTACTAATTTCCAATTGTTTTCTTGTGCTGCAAAAATCCATGTTCTCAAATTCAGCCTGCTGTTAAGTTATTGTAGCTACTTAGTGAAAGACATATTCTGTTCTTATGTGATGTTTAGAATTAAGGTAGATTCCTATATTGCAGTTGGCAATTGAGAAGTAAAATTGACCACTGTAAGAAAATTAGATTATGGAAGGTAATTTCCTTAGACGAGAAAGAACTCTCGTGGAAACAAATTTTACCACTTTTGTCCTTTAGTTATTTGGAATATATGTTATTGGAACTTTGGCTCCAGGCCAGCCAATGTTCTATTTGACAACTGAAAATGTTACTTGTTCAGCACAAAAATGATTAACTAAAAAAAGTTCTGTTTCTGTTGATATGAAATTAACTTAACAGAAAAGTAGTAGTACTATGAGCATTTAACACCATTTAAGCATTTATTGGATCTCAAGTTTCCATTTCAGTCTGTCTAAGCAGTTAATAGTATTCTATCCATCATCTACACTTCTTCCTGCCTTATACTTTTGTGAAGTTGCCAATTCCAGTTCTTGTGAAGCCATGGTTCTTCACCCATTAAAGTCCAATGCACCTCATTTGAGTTTGCTCATTTCTGTTCAATTAAAATTCCTTTTGCACTAATTAGGGGATTTTATTTCTTCATTAGATGTAGATATCTAAACATATTAGCAAGTTTTGAAATTTCTGCATGCCAAGATGTTGATATGACAAGTTGGTAAAGCATTGTTTCCTCCTGGCCAGGAAGTATTCACAACTTGCATCAGTTTGAATCTTCTTCTAAAATGCTCCACTTCAGGAGCATTGTCATTTAGAACGTACTTACTTATAAAAACCCATCTCTACTCCTTGTATTTTAAAAATCTAATGTTAAAATGTTGATTTCTCATTGATGAATGTTCAGCTCTTAAAAATCTATATCTTGTAGATATAGCGATTGACACACCTTCCTTTGCTCAAATTTATTTATCGCATTAAAAACATTATCTTTAACCCTTTTAACTTTCTCCCTACGGAATAGAGAGAAAGTTATGTAATGCAGCATGAAAAAGCGGTGAATTTTGAGCAGAAAACTCTTTTTACAGGGCCCAGTTAATGATAAATCCAGCTGCTAAATTTAGGTGGGGAAAAATCCTCTGTCATGTAGTGTAGCCAGAATCCATGTTTGTAGGACCTTGATAACAAAAAATCAAATGCCAGCAAAATGTCTGTCTGTGAACAAAGCCTGTGGCTAAACTGTTCAGCCAATTTTCTCCAAAATTGATACTCCCCAATTGATCTGGCTCATGTTGCAGCCCCCTGAATTTGAAACAGATTTTTTCAATTCACTTTACATGAAATCCCTGGAACATTTTTGAAATTTTCAAAAAAATGGCTACATTTTTTTTGATTAAATTTTGTTGTTGGATAGTGGGAAGGGCATTTAAGAGAATGGTGCAGGTCTCACGTTCGTTACAAACCCTGATTTTTCAAAAATTGCTAAAGTTCAAAATTTTTTCAGTCTTTCTACAACTAAAATATTAAAGATTTTTTTTCCGTTAATGAAATCTGTTCCTTAAAAATATGTTTCATATACATATGCTAGTAATGTGCTGTGAAGCGGGAGGTGGAGTGGGGGTGGCTCATGGGGCTCCATATCTCCCCAGAAGCCATTGATACATACTAAAAAATAGTTTTATCAATTCTCTATGCTGAAGAAAGTCATTCAATAAATAAAAATACATTTTATAATTAGCATAAATGAAAAATTCTTTATAAGAAAACATCAAGTTGGCTGGCTACTATACTTGTAGCAACAAGTAAAGCTACAAAGCTATGCTTCAACCAGTAGAGCCCCTGATTTCATACGAGCACCTCAAGTTCTTCTCATAATAATTATTTAAATGGGATTGAAATCTAATATATAAATCGTTTGCTTGTTCATATTTTATGTTCTGCTGTACTGTTCATCTGATTGCAATCACACTTTGTCAACTTGCACTTGCGCAAAGAATATAGGCATAGTACAATGGGAATGTATATGTCTGTCATCCACAGATTCAGAATGAGGGCATTATTGATGATTTTATGCATTTATGCTGATTTAAGCATGCCTGAATAGAAGCTTGCCGCATATTCTGCCGCTGCGATTGTGAAATATCAGCTGGAATTATTACATAAACGGTATATAAAAAATGCCAAGAGTGTCATAGCGAATGCATACCCAAAATTCAGGGAGTTTTGGTTTTCCCGTTTTAACAACAGGATACTTGACAACCATGACCAATTTAGAACGTACAACAAATCCATACTCGCAAGAAACTCTTTCATCTGTTACAATTTTTGCAGAACACACATTAACAATCACATGACCAGTAGCGTGTGAAGTGTTATACATTGCAATAGCAAAGCATTGTCGTTAGTGAAAACAACAACGAGAAAACTTCAGGTTCTTTTCCATCAGTGCAATGAAACAAACAATTGTATGCAATGTTTATTTATACTAATGACAACTTTACCATATATTATTTTCTAAAATAGGGTTTCCAGTAATAATTCGATCAAAACTCAATCTACTGAGGTCAATAGTTTTAAAACCACCATCAATAATCATCTCCATTACTGCACGCCCAACAGCTGGTCCATGTTGAATACCTGCAAAACATCATTATTACTATAGAAGTATCATAAAACATCATCATAGGACTAGAGGTGCTACTAAATGAATAGGTTTCTTGAAAATCGTACAACATGATTTTTCAAAATCCAAGTTTGTGGAAGAAAGACCTATTTGATGTAGAACAAGCTTATTCATGCTTATTAGTACGGAGCGGATTTCTATGATTATGCATATTTTTGCGTGTTGCTTCAGATACAGCTAAGTGAAATTTCTTTACATTTGCTTAGAATTGGATGCTATGTGCACTAATATGTTAGTGCAATTTTGGCTGAGTTTTCCTGTTGGTACAAATTCATGTAATTTTAGGTGCATACTTTGCACATTTCATTAAAAAAAGAAACTTATCTCTGAACTGTTGGTGGTTGTTTTTTAAATCTTTATTTGTGTGTGTTGATTGATTACAAAGAGCTAATAATAAAAATGAAGTAACATTGTGAGATGAAAATACATGGACATTATGCTATCGTACTTTTTTTCTTTTCTATAAATGATATGTTTGTGCAAATGTAGGATATTTCTTGACAACTTATTTTTTAAACGAGACAGAGGAAACGCAATGAGACATGCAATATACTCAGAAAGGTGAATAGTTTTTAAAAGCGCATTTTCAAAACATTTTGGGGCATAAATGGATACCTGCCAGCAAAAACGTTGTAACTCTCAAAATGCAAATTTAGTGACACATGACTTTCCTCCTCCATTGTTACGTTCATGCCCCTGTGTGACTCATGGTGAAATTAAAACAGAAGAAAAGAGGTGCTTAATGTTCATGTTTGCCTACATAGTTTCCTACATGCATCACTCAGACCACATACAATCTTTATGCAAGGAAACCCAGCATTCCAGAAAAACATCTTTGCCGGCAGGTATTCAAATATCCTCTCCGCACTTATCAGTTAGATAATATACTTCAGTTACAATCTGCTAATATATTATAACAGAACTGGAAAACTGCCTATGACATCTTTAGTTTAGTTCACCAACTGGGAGTAAGGCCAATATTAATGAGTGAATGTTTTTAATGACTGAAATCCACATACGCAGCATTTAAGTTGCTTTCCTGTTAAATTTAGAAAACCTGATTCAAGGCCCTTTTTTCACCACACTTCATTCAATTTTTTTATAACTTATATTTCCGTCATACTAATATTTTAACTGAAAATGCATATTTCTACACTTATTTTTAGAAATTTCTGAAATTTCAGAAGCTATATGAGATTATTTGAAGCTTTTGTAGTAGTGGTAGTGGTAGTAATAATAATAATAATAATAATAAATTTGGTATACAAAACAAACATGTTTGAAGGAGTAACCCCTCACCCTCCTTTCTCAGAATCAGGGTTCCCTAAAACACCTCTATATCAAAATATTGAGATCAAGGTTTTAAAGAATTACACAACTTTCTGTTCATATTACGCACATGTGAAGGAAAATGATATTTATAACTCACCATGGCCACTGAAACCAGTTGCCAAATACAAGTTTTGGTAATAAGGGTGAAGTCCTACAATACCATTGGCATCAAAGGTGTTGTACTCATAAAACCCTGCCCATGCTGAATTCACCTGTAATTCATAAAATCATTAGGAGTTAAAATTTTAGCATTTCACAATATTATGGAATAATTACCTTAAGACCTTCAAAAGCTTTTACTCTTTTGGCTATATGTGGCCAAATGTAGTCATCAAAAAATTGGTGGTCTACATCTAAATTTTCTGTGCTAGGTTCTTTGTCTACATCAGGTGACCTTCCACCAATAAAACTGCCTGCAAGGCCTTCTCGCCTGAAAAGAAGAAAAGAAAATGTTATAACAATGACAGACTGTAACCCCCCCCTTTACACTTTTTATGGGATCCTAGGAAAAATGTTGTTTTTTTCTGGCGGGAAATGTAAATAAGGGGAAATGATTTTTTTCTTCGAAACTATGTACAATGTATTAAGATACATACAATCAATAAGGTTTATAATAATATGCAGTATTAGATGATGATCAAAATTAAAAAATCAAAATAGAAATAGAAATCCGACAAAATTTTGACATCTGAAATCAAAGGTATATTAACCTGAGCACAATGAATTTTCAATGGCGCAATGACATTACCACAAGTCCCTGCATTCCACTGATCGTAGCCTTTGACAATGCAACAATGCACTCATTGTTGAATAAAGAGTAATGGTATTTCTGTTAGGAAAATGCAAAGTTAACATCTTCCCGAACTTATAAAATTATTGTTTTGGCAGTTCGTAATGATTTCCAACTAGTAATTTTTTAATTAATTAATTTATTTATGTATGATACAATAGGAAGAATGTTCTTAAAACTAATTTACAGTTAAAAACAGAATTTCATACTTTGATGTTTGAACTTTAACATTTTTAAGATTGGGAAAAAATTACGTTTATTTTAAAATGAGAAACTGGCGAAATTGTGAAGGAGGATGATATAAAATATGCTCAAGCTACAAGACAAGATAAAGTGCGTTTTCTAGCTTTCAACGGCAACAACGCACGTCGCCAAGAGCACCCGTGCGTCGTTTGGCATAAGGTACAGTGTTAATCTACCACGCGCGTTAAGTGACTCGTGTGCGCTGGCATCGTCGCAGCTGGCGTTCTCAGCGTTAGGTGACGCGCGTCAACTCAACGCAACGTTCGTAAGGTACAGGCCTTATATTCTATCAATGCAAGTTATCCATTTTTTTCTACCTTTTAAAATACCTCTGTAATGTAACAAAATGAAAATGTTTATAGGCCTAGCTGCTCAATAATGATTTTCACTCAATTTAAATCTTCCGGCAAAATCCGCCTGTCTGAGCTTTTCTTTTTCACAGAACACAAACTGAAACAATTTTTATTAGAAAGTTACAGCTCTTAGTTTTGGTCAGAGTGGGATTCAAACCTAGAAATACACCACTAGTATGCTGTCCATGAGCCACCTGGGGGCACTACCAATCAAAAATCCAATCTGAGTATAATATGCTACGAATGGATTACAGTTTTTCATAATTTAAAAGAAACCATTGACACAAAACCCTGTAGGTGTGCTATTGCTAAATTATTCCCGTCCTGCATCAAACAAATTTAAGATAAAAAAAGAAAAGTGTAGATTATGGCAGAGGGAACAAAATTACAACACACATCAAAATCACATACAGCTAGTAAACAATGCATCCTAGGCCTTTAAAATGAGTCTCTTTGTTTTCCAAGGACATAAATTTTGAGGGGACAGGTGATTTTTATGATATATGTTTTGGGAGACAGGCAAGGGACAAAAGAGGCCCAAGTTGTGTTTTTAGAAGTATTCTACTAAAAGAGGCTTTTTTAAACCTACTATTACATTTTTGGACACTTAGCTCTCCTTGAAACCCGTTTCCATAGCACTGATGGATCATTTTACAAAGTGCAGAATGTTCACATGGGTACAGCCAGATTTATTCTAAAAATCATATAATTTGACAGTTTAATTGTTAAAAATTACATAAAACTGAAGCCACGAGATACACTTATTGAAATTTGAATAAGCTCAAACAGTAACTGACAGCAAACTATTTGTAAAAATCAAAGAATGCAATGATAATGGAACAGAAAGGGTTTATAATATCACATTCATGATATAGTAGTACTAAAATAATTTTTTCTCCTTTTTAGAATTAATTTAAAATTTCATAATGATATGTCTGAAACAAATATATTATTTCATATAAATATGATATTAATGAAAATAAGTATGAGGTCCACCTGCAAGACTTTTGACCCTGAATTTCAACAAAAATGAAAAAAATGATCCCCTTTTTCATTACCAGGGCTCTGCTGTAAGAGCTTTTGTGTTTGAAATTCACCGTTTTACAGTGCACAATTACAATATTTTCTCTTCTTAAGAAGTAAGGGTGAGAAAGTAAAAATGTATGTTTAATTATGAGTACTATCATAGTATGACAGCTTTTGTTGTGATTTATATTCTGATACGTTTCCGTAGGCATTTCTGATACCAAATTGCATTGACTAATCTTAGAGTATAAGCCATAAAAACTGAATTTTTATTGAGTTGTTCTAATAAATAAAATACAAGAATGTGGACCCACCTGAAGTATGCTCCTGTAGGATCAACTGTAAGAGGAGTGTTGAGTCCAGGGCCATTTGGACAGTTGAAGGCATATACATATCTCTTCCTATTGCAGTGGGGGAAAAAAACAATAAAAAATTCAAGGTTATATCAGTACCTAATTATTATAATAATTTGTTAAAAATATACCGTGGTTCTACTGGCAATGGGAACTGTAGGTAGCCAGCTCCATTCCCAATTCGTGCCATTTTGGCCACTGCTCCAGATTGAGGACCTGCAGCTATAACACATAGGCCAAATTTTATGGGATGTATGTCTCCAGATGGAGTTTTTATCTACAGAAAGGACACAAATGAAAATTTGCTACACATCATGTAAATGTAATATCGTGTAGCAACAAACAAACTTTTTCTAACAATACATACTAATAAGGAATCAAGGGCTTCATATGTGCCTGGTTCTACTCCTTCAACCATAACGTCAGGCATAGATTTAAATTTAAATCCAACAGCCTCTCCTTGAATATACTCAGCTCCAAGATTAATTGCTTTTTTCTTAAATCCATCAAGCAATGACCATGGGTCAAACCTGAAATGGAAAATTCTTTCAAAAATTCAACATGAATTTTCTTCTTTTTCCTATTACTTTCAGGTAGGTGGAAAATCATACTCCATACCATCCTTCATCTCTCAGTCCATGACATCCCAAAGCAATATCTTCGGTGTTAAGCCATGGAAATTTCTCTTTTAATTTTGTTGGCGATAATAATTCATTCTTGGCTCCAAGCTCCCTGATCAAATAAAAATATCCTCTTTGAAATGGCACATTTTAGTTTCAGGCTCTAAAAATAATGTTATAAATACTCACTGTTGAAGTTTATAATTTTCCTCTAATTGTGTTGCACCTTTCTCAGTGGCCAAAAATAAATAACCAGTTGGTGTAAATTGAACATCCGGAGGATCATGCCCTTCAACATAAAGATGTTTTTTGACATTTCGCAGAAATTCAGCTCCAAACAGTGACATTTGTATACTTTCAGGTACTGAGAATTGTTGGCGTATTCCTCCTACTGACAGAACAGTAGATGCAGACGTGTACTGCAAAACAGAAACCCAAATATAACCTCTATTAATGTGTTTAATGAATAAAAGTGAAATAATTGGTGTCCTTACGCAAAGAACATTATTGGGTATTACCGTTGGATCTTTCTCAACAACGACCACATGAAGCCCTTGGCGCGCCCTCTGTTTTAACCAATATGCTATGGAAGAACCCATTATTCCACCACCTATTACAAGTACGTCGCAATGGCCCGATAGAAAATGTTGTTTCCGAAATGTTTTTTCTCCCTCAGGGAGGGAAAAATAATTTTTAACATCGCCCTTAAGTACTCTAATAGTCCTCGATACTGGATGCTCAAACTCTGAGGGTTCATTCGATTTAAAACGTTGACCACCACATATTCTAACACAGCGAACATTGCATTTTAAAAGCCTAACGAATGAATGTGATCCTAACCGAGACATCTCTCAGACTGAGTTAACTACTGGCCTTGCCGAAGTGCTCATGTGTTCGTTGTTTATCTTAACAGTGAGATACTGCTTTATCAAGGTTAGGCGTAACACGTCGATCAAGCATTTATTTCATTTGCTTTCATATCCTCGTCTCGCTCTCCTCCACACCCACTCCTTCCACGATTCGCTTCTATAGTGTAAACATAAGTGGATGAATCGAACACGTGCCACAGCTCAAGCACAACACAGCGCCGCACTAGACCAACAACCTATGTACAATACGATTTATTTAGTCGTGCTCTTGATCTCAATCAGGTGTTGCAGTTTCTTCCAATCGAGAACTTATATGTCGTTACAGTGACGTCACTATGGGGACGTTTAAGCTCCCGATTGGGTAAAATCTTGAACACCAGATTTACGTCAAGTGCATATTAAAATAAATTCTAATTATAGATATAGACCCTCTGATGTTATATGGGTGCACTTAACTAGTTCATTTATTTATACAGCCAATTACGGTAGACATATTCTTTGTTTACGACATTTATGAGCCAGTTTATCGAATGAACTGTCGTGGGACCACCGTGATTTGCGGGGATCTGACTGTGAATGTATTTCTCTTGTTTTTACAATACTACCATACTTATTAACAGCACTACCAACGTCAATGAAAATAATTTTTTCTCTATTCCACTTGTCGGTGTTTTATAGGCACCAGCAAAAGACAGATACACATGGTAAATAAATAATAGCACATAAGCGGAGTGCCTATAGAATTGTTGGAAGTTTAGCGAAAGAAACTGCAATAATTTTCAGACTAGCCAACCCATGCGAAAAGCCACTACGCGACGGTGATTGCAAACAGTTGCGATTCCAATCATTATAAATAGCATTCATGCATGCTTGTGAGAAGGCATGACTTCGTTAACGGACGTCATCACCCCATGGATCGCCACGTGTTTTCACATTCTCTCAAGAAGACATTGTCTCTTGGTAAGTAACGATAGTACGTTGTTTGTGATTATTTGTTTCTGCTGCGATTTTTGGCGCCTGCCACTTCTAAGAATAGATGTAGTGTATACAAACACACTAATTTTAGAAGTGGACTAACTTCAATCAAATGTATACGTACGTTTACGAAAAATTCATTATTGCTATTCATTAATTTTATACATGTTTCTTGTTATATAGACATACTGAAATGGCAAAATTTATAATGATCAGAATGGTTTGTTTGTAGAGATTCTACTTGAATTTTGAGAAAAAAATTGTTGGATATTTAACAAATTCAACTCTTTTCGTAGTAAAAGCATAATCGTCTTTTTTGAAATGATAAAATTCGATAATGCGATTTGCAAGAGAAAAAACATTTTTTTGGGGTACAGTCGCGGCTCATTTATTTGGAGATTTTATTATTACAGAGACTGGGGATTAAAAAAACAACTACAAAAAACTAGTGGTTCTGCAACATCACGTACTTTCTTGTATTATTTGTAACATACTTTTCATTATAATACTATTTGAACACACATTTATGTAATTATTGAAAAATTAAAAGATTACATCAAAATAACGTTTGTGTAATGTTATTCAGTGCATTTAGCTCTCCTCGCAAAAACGTTTAAAGAAACAATGAGAACTCGTTTTTGAGAAGTTATTATGTCTAAAATTGTTATTATTTCACGCAAAATTACGGGAGAACTAATTAAAAAATGTGCAAGACCTTATTTGAAGACCAAATTTTGAATAAAATATTTCATTGAGAAAAAATATTTCCATTTTCAATATTTTAGTTGCATAGGAAGACGCCGCAGAGATTTTCGAAAATTCAGAGAATCAACGCAATTCATTTTTAAAAGCCTACTTCTCTCCATCAGAAAGAAAAAAATTAAGCCATTTTTGACAAAATTTTGAAAAAGCCGTTAGGACTTCGTGTAAAATACCCATTGAACC
This sequence comes from Gryllus longicercus, assembly GCA_038098605.1. Taxonomy (NCBI): domain Eukaryota; kingdom Metazoa; phylum Arthropoda; class Insecta; order Orthoptera; family Gryllidae; genus Gryllus; species Gryllus longicercus. Next base: position 1,900,307 of record JAZDUA010000102.1, read on the forward strand.
AAAACACCCATTTTCGCGATATCCTCCAGATAGATCAGGGAATATCAATGTTAGTGAAAATCAGGGTTGCCAGATGTGTTTAGAGAAATTCCGCCATGTTCGTTTCAGTTTCCGCCGAAAATCCGCTGAACTGGTTTTAAATTTCCCGCCTAAATCCGCTAAACGTAAAATAAATTATTTTTCCATATTTAAATGTATTACTTTTTTCTATTAAAACAAAAATATGATTGGGAAATATAGTGGCTTTATTGAACCTGCCATTCAATTTTTAGATAATATAGAATGCCTTACTTGGGTGATAATTTGCAAAATAATAACAATTGATTTAAGGTATTATATAACTTATTACATAAGTATTATATTATTTATTCTTGCTAGTAACATGGATTTAGAAATTTTAAAAATATACAACATCTGTGCAAAATAACTTAATAAATGTTAACGAAAACTGATGCTTTACTTATTTTACTGCTTTACTAACTTTATTAACTTCCGCCGTTTATTCCGCTGTCCGTGAAACTATTTTTTTCCCCACCGTTCGAGTTCAAAATCAGTTGAAAACGGCGGGAATTCCGCCGATATGGCAACATTGGTGAAATTTCTGCCTAGTGCTATTCACGGACAGACGTTCAGATGAAGGGCCGGCCGGCCAGACCAACGGACTGACTGATGGGCAGGCATTCCGAAGATCGGATGGGCGAATGAAGAGGCGTCTGGACAGACGTTTTGCGATAAATCGATTTTTTAATATCAAGGACTCACAAATCTTCGATTCTGACTACACAACGTGTAAGGGGAAGTAATTAACTACATGTACAAACGAGACCAGTCCACTTTTTTGGTGCCAGACTTGTCAACTTTTTCAACAATACGAAAATTTCTGCCGAAAAATCGCATTTTTTCGCTGCAGCAGTACTTAACTTTGTTGATATTACGTGAGTAGTATGCGAGAAAGTAAAAACTACTGAAGCCCATGACATATTCTCTTATGATAAATAAAGGATGTTGTCTGGTATCAATAACTTTTTTTATTAACCTTATTTATTATTATTATTATTATTATTATTATTATTATTATTATTATTATTATTATTATTATTATTGATACCAGACAACATCCTTTATTTATCATAATAATAGAAGGTATCTACCTCAGCGATCTAATTAACATATTCTCTGTGAATTAGTTGTGGAATGAAAGAAATGTTTAGATTGAATATTTATTAATACGCACATTTTACACATAAAGCGCGTTTGTGTGTAAAATAAAGGACGTCACTCAAATTTAATTTTCTGCAAAAAAAAAAAACAAAAACAAACCAAATAAAACCAACGTACGTTAAAATTGTACTTTTAATAGTACCTTAAACATTTATTGGAATATTTACATTAGTTTGGGCTATTCACACTTTTTCATATTTCGACGCCAATACTTTTGATGAATGAATGCAAATATCTCTGCATCTCTAACTTATTTTATGGGCCCTGGTAGCAAGCCGGTCTGGACGTGTTGTGCGCGGCCCCAAGCACATGTCGTGTTGGGTTTCCCTCCTAAAAAAATCTCCAGCTTTACTAAACGAAACTACTAATTGTAATACAAAAACTTTCGTACAAATACAAATGAAAATTAACATTTGCTTATATAATTGAACATGTATTAAATTTTCACTTTCTCGCTGTTGCTTACGCAACGCAGAGACTATTGGTTTTGTGGTGCGTGATGATTGTGGTGATGACAGTGTGGTATTATATTGTTACGCAGCATAGAGAAATGCTGCGAGACAAACGGAGAATTGTCGACAGAAATCTCTTATTGCTTGGTGCTGGTTACGAAAACGTGGATAAATCTTGTCCACATATGTAGTAAATTACTTCCTCTAATACGTACTGTAGTCAGAATCCATGTTTTGTGGGTCCTTGATACTGAAAAATCGAATGACTGCAGAATGACTTCCCGTCCGTGTATAAACAACGCTAGAGAGTACATTATATTAAGTATTTCCACGAAATGTGATATTCTCCAATCGCTCTAGCTGATGTCGTGCATTTGAAACCGATTTTAATTATTGGCAGAACATTATATTAAGCTCCTGGGACATTTTCGTGTAAATGGCCTGGGACATTTTCAAACAAACTTGTTCAAATTTTTTGATTAAATTTTGTTATTGGTTAGTGTGAAGGGCATTTAAGAGCAGGTCTCATTTCGTTGAAATCCTTAATTTGTCGAAAATTGTAAAAGTACAAGAGGTTTTTTCTTGAGTGAAATCTATTCTTTAAAGACATTTTAAAATAAGGTCACGTACAATTTTTCGAAAATTTGAGTGCTCTTCGTGTAATTATACGTGAAATATACTAAATTTTTTTAATTTTGTTCAATCATTTTTTCCCTTAAAAAACTGTACCAACAATGTTGATTTAGTTTTGACTTCGGATAGCATAAAGCATGCTTAAGAGTTCTATCAGAGAAAGGTCTAATATTCGTTGAATATTATAATTTTTGAAAATTGCAAAAATTCAAATATTTTTTCGGCTTCTTCCTACAACTACCATTACGAACTACCATTACAACTACCATTACATTTTTCGTAATGAAATGTGTTCACCAAAAACATCTACAAATAACGTCATGTTCAAGTTTTGAAAAATAAAAGTATTTCTTGCGTAATTTTGACGTCAAAAATAGACAATTTTTAACTTTTAAACAATTACGAGGGTGGTCCCAAAAGTAACCGACCCAACAAAGAAAAAACAAAAATTTTGGAAAAATATGTTTATTTTTCAACATAATCTTCTTTGAGCTCTATACACTTTTCCCAGCGATGTTCATTAAGTTCGATACCCTTTTTATTATAAGAACTGTCTTGCTCCTCAAAATAGCCATTAAGTACCGATATCACTTCTTCATTGTGGGAAAATCTTTGACCACTGAGCCATTGTTTCAAGTTTGGGAACAGAAAATAATCAGAGGGGGCTAAATCTGGCGAATAGGGTGCATGAGGTAGCAATTCAAATTTTAATTCATTAATTTTGGTCATTGCAATAACGGATTTGTGAGCTGGTGCATTGTCCTGATGAAACAACACTTTCTTCTTAGCCAAGTGTGGCCGTTTTTGCTTGATTTCTTCGCACAAACGTTGCAATAGTTCGCATAATACTCGTCGTTGATAGTTTTTCCTTTTTCAAGATAGTCAATGAAAATTATCTACCGCGCATCCCAAACCCGACGCCATGACCTTGCCTGCCGATGGAATGGTCTTCGCCTTCTTTGGTGCGCGTTCTCCCTTTTCAGACCATTGTTTTGATTGTTGTTTTCTCTCTGGGGTGAAGTGGTGGACCCATGTTTCATCCATGGTTATGAAACTGCGTAAAAATTCTGCTTTGTTGCGGTGAAACTTCACTAAACACTCAATTGAAACTTCACGACACTGTTTTTGCTCGAGTGTGAGCAAACGCGGCACCCATCTTGCACACAGCTTTCTCATGTCTAAATTTTCAGATAATATGCGATGTACCGCACTTTTCGAAATGCCTACTATGTCTGCTAGCTCGCGCACTTTCAGTCGACAATCTCCCAGTACCGCTTTGTGGATTTTCTCTACCATTTCTGGAGTTGTTACCTCAGTTGGTCGACCACTGCGATGCTCGTCTTGGCAGCTCGAACGGCCTCGTTTGAACTCTGCTACCCAATATTTTACTATAGTAAACGAAGGCGCAGACTCACCCAGAGTAGAATCTAGTTCAGTTTTTATACTGGTTGGGCTGAGGCCTTTCAAATGAAAGTATTGGATCACATAACGACGACCAATTTTCTCCATTTTTACAAATTCACTCACAACGTTCACTATTGATTGTTGCCAAACAAATACTAAACAACGTAGCGTCTTCAAACTTGAAACATATGCTTCATAGATTGTCTACTTTCTAATACAGTGATATTTTTCGAAACACTACCACGATCTCTAGGTCAGGCCGGGTACTTCTGGGACCACCTCCGTATGTTCTCAGAAACGGCTCTAAATATTTTCTTTAATTTTTTCCCTCGTATGTAATGCGACGAACCCTCCTGTCGGAATACGCCGTGACTTGAGCGTACCGAACCTACCGGAGTCCCACAATGTGTCGAGATACGCGAGTGTGAAAGTAGTGGAGGTTGTCAGGTCGCACGCGCTAAATTTATTTAAATGTGGGCGCCGAGCGCGAAGCCAACCTGCCTCCTTTTCGAGCTCTGGAGATCTGACGGGAGGGAGTCGCTTTGAGTCGCGCTCGAGATGACGCGCATGCTCGTAACTTGTTAATTAAAACGCTTTCAATTGATGGTGTAAGTGTGTTGTCCATCAGAATGGCGGGCCCACGTTTATTCACAATAACACTATCCTGTTACATGGACAGATAATGTCTTTGGAACGCAATCCCCTTCTTTGTCCAATAGAGAGACAGTCTTTGACTCCGGGCAGGGTCCTACTGTGGTAGTTTGGGTTGCCTCGCTGAAGAGAATTGCTCGTCGTCGTCCTGAAGGGGTGATACCTCGAGGACGTGGCGTCGCAGGCCGGCCGCTCGGCCCAGAAGGCCCATTCTCACCTACCGATGATGAAGGTGTGATTTAGATTTAGATTTATTCAGTCAAAATAAATAAATAAATAAACAAATAAAAAAAAGTGAAAACTGTATGTGACGTAGGGGTGAAAAAATTATCTGCGCAAGTTTTCTTGAGTTACAGAATCCCTTCCCGACATTTTAACTATAAAGGTTGTTGAAAGAGTAACAGTGTAACATAAATAAATAAATTTTAAAAATCGTAAGATAAGGAATATTTGAAACATAGTCATTTTCGTTTCTGAGTTATAGAAAACTTATTTGCATTGCAAGTATGATTTTTCACGAATTGCAAGTATGATTTTTCTGCATTGCTAACAAAATGGCAACTCGCCCTTACCTCTACTCTTACCATTACAAGCAAAAGGAGAGTTCAACAAAACGTGCGCATAGTGAAGCTACATTTACGTCCAGAAGCAAAACAAGGGCACATCTCAGCATTTGCTCAATGGATCAGGGAAACTGGACAAAAACCTGACCGAGATGGGGTCATTGACCCGGAATCTGAGGTACATTATTTGTTACAAGTATATTAATTCTTTAAAAAAAATATACAATATACAAATGTAAACTAAATCTATATAAATCACTATTTTGTTAATATAAACATTATTTTTCTTTTTGATGATCAGTATAATCTCTAATTGTATAGAAACAGTTATGCAGCAGAAAAGATTTGACTTTTAACTTAAATTTGTGAACGGACTTGAATTGTTCAATGTCATCTGCAATGCGTTGTAAAGTAACGTACATGTATTGTATATGTGGATTTCTGATAGCGAGCTGTTGATACTGATACTCGAGGAACGTGATTTTTATGACGTGTTTGTAATTATAAATATCAGAATTGCATGAAAATGTGTTCACACCGTTATGTAAGTCACTTTCGACAAATATTACAGATTCGTAAATCGCAAGACAGTGGTAGGATTCCAAGCTCAATGAAGAGAGGCTTGCAAGGGTAACGCGGATGGCAATTTTTCATCATTAGAATAATTTTCTTTTGCCATCTAAAGGTCTCAGTACTTCATGATGAGTTTCCCCAGAACTTTATACCATATCTCAGGCGGGAATGTACATTTGCAAAATACACGCAACGAGCTGCATGAAGGCTGACAGAATTTGAAAGAATTTTGAATGCGTAACATAATGAACTTAATTTAGGGTTTAATTTTGTTATATGTACATTCCATTTGAGGTTTGACTGAATTGAGAGACCTGGAAATTTTGTTGGTGGTTGGTTGAAATTTACTTTTTCAAGGTATAACTGAGTTTTTGGTATTGCAGAAATTATATTTCAATAGTACGTGTCTACTTTCAACAGTGCGAGAAAGTATGGGTTGTAGCACCTCTAGTTTAAATTTTAAAGTATTATTTTCTCAAAAGCAGCTTACATTTTTTTCTTTAAATTTTATTCACGTATCTACTAGAACAGTTAAGAAAGTGGCGCTGGTCCCATTTTCGATGCACTATCTGTACTTTCGAAAATTGAAAAAAAAAATCGAAATGATAAATTTTAATTTCCCGCACTTTGTTTAAGGTTGTGTCAATATATAAAAAGGCGGTAATAAATTAACTTATTACAAATCAAAGAACATTAGCATTTTAAATAGTTTATTGGTATTAGAGTTAGTTATTTATTAGTTATTTTTTAAGATAATCTTTCATGCGGCGTTGCCTTACAAGCTGGGACATAGATGTTCTTAGACGTAGTAAGTAGAGGCAGGATTTTTATGCAAATGAATAGTTTTATTTAAGCTTAGAAACAGTAATTATATCGTGTGTGGGAGGCTCATTTCAAAAATTGCTTAATTTTCCTCTGTGTGTTTGCGACAACTGATTAATTGCGAAGAAGAGAACAGAAAAAAAGATACATTTGACGCTATATATTCATGTAATTTAGCAGAATTTTTTTATTTGAGGCAAGAATTAAGTGCTCGTCTACTTTAGCTAAACATTTCAACACAATAATACAATACAATAGTTTCAACGGCGTTCAACGGCGAGTGTTTAAATTAGATAGCAGAACAGTTTCTTTTTAGCATATTATGGATATGATTATGTACTATTTGTTGATATATCACTTGAATTAAGTGATCGTTAACTTTAGCTGAAAATGTCCTAACACAGCTCGAGTACGTACTGCGGAAGACTATTCAACACTTAGAAGTTTTTAAACTTTGATGTAGTCAGTATAATTAGGCGGCAATAAATTAATTTAATATTACACATCGTAGAACATTAGAAATTTCATTAGTTCATTAGTATTCAAGTTGGATATTTATCAACTGTGTATGACGTACCATGATTAACACATAAACAAGCTGAAATATAGATGGAAATAAGCGGTTTTGGCCAGAATTTATTAGAAAATATTCGCCTAGCGTACGTAACTAACGAATTGTTTTGAAAACGCCGCGCCGACAACGTTGCCTCTCTAGCTGTAATCAAGACAAACTGGCATGAAATTATTCTTGCTTTTCTGTATAATTTGCTGCAACTTCTATAACAGTTACATTAATTCCTGTTTGTTTTATGATTGCTGCTCCTGACTATCAAAATGAATGCAGATTTGCCCTATAGTCGCTTTGTTTGAGTTGGACTTTTTCAAGAAATGGTTGTGGTGTTAGTAGCGTGGAAATTGCAATATTTCAATATTTCGTAAATGTTTCCAATAATGCGAAAAAAAATGCACTGTTGTAGCACCACTAGTTATGTCACTTCTTATTCCAAATATATTTTAAGTAATTAAGTTATGCGCATTATTAATTTCTCTTGTTAATAAAAATGCATGTTAAGTATTGATGCTGTCTAAGTAAGTATTCTTTGATTGCAGGATTTTTATTTCTGGATGTCAAAGGTGGATGCACAGACAAATTTTGGGAGGGGAAATTAAAAATGTTTTGGTCGAATGTGTCATTACAGATTTTGTAAAATGTCGCAGGCTACACTCGGTTCAAGCTGCGATACGATTTTATTAGTTTGAATGATTATTCTAAAACATTTTTGCTTGAAAATTTCGTGACAAGTTAAAATAAATGTTACAGAAAAATTTGAGTGGGGGGGGGGATATCCCTCATTTCCCTCCCCGTGGATCCGCGCCTGTGGATGGACATTTTACAATACCCCAGAATCGTACTCTCCATCAGGAGGGGGGGGGGGGCTCTGGCCCATCGTACCCGACTTCAGCCCATGAGCATCAGACATCAGTTGCGTCACAATATTAGCGGGAATTTTAAATGCAACCAAATATCAAAATTATTGCCTCGTTACAAGACGTTGAAATATTTATGAAGCATTTCTTTTAAATATGGCATCTTGTACACTTACGTGTTAATTTTGATTGGTTACCGTTGAAAATTGTCACTTTGTACCACTTTCAAAATTTCTCAACACTTCTCGCTCTCCTTGCAACATGGCGGCCAGCGTCTGGTCTGGCTGTGTCACGTGGTTTGTGACGCAAACTGGTGTTGCGCAGAACGAGCGAAAAACGGTGCGTGGGAGGAACTCACCCATGTGTTTCCACCAGTCCCTGAACAATGCCGATCGAGAAAGCACAGAAAAAATGTAAATAAAAGCTTTGCCACCGGTCCGGATGGCCGAGATCGCTAAGGTAGCAGTGCCTTAGCCATCTATTGGCTCCTAAAAAGCCTTATCAGGACCTCTCAAAGTATCTACCAGATCTGAGGAGACTTTCCCAGTGATAAGCACTTTGGGGCTCCCAAACATTGCATAGGCCTTGTACGTACACTTGTATTTGGTCAGGGTATCCCTTGACCCCTTGTTAGTGCTTTATCATTTGGATGGATATAACCTGTTTCTCAATTACACACACATGTGCCTGTCAAGCCAAGATATTATGAAAGTATTAAGATATAGATGGATGCACATACCTTAATACTTTGGAATGTCTCCCTCCAGGGCTCAAATTAAGACATTCATGTCGTACGTAGGTTTCAAACCTCCAGTCTTAGTGTCCCCTCACTTGGGCTTACCCCGCATCAACCCGTACAGACCAGACACTCATACCTCATAAAGACTATAATTTTCTTTGTAGCATTACTTAATTTGGCACCGTTCGTTACCGTGGCAACATTGCAAAGTTACTTTAGCATAAAAATCTATCAACATTACACTTAGTGAAAAACAATTTTATCAAAATTAACTAAGTCTACAAAAATTTTTGTAAATCATTACAATTACAGCACTTATCAATTAACACTGTAATATTGCTTTCTTTCATGTAATATTTACGATAAGGAATTAGATGTGGTCTATGAAAAAATATACTTTTTTCCCCATTTTCCCAATTTTTCGGTCCAACAGTAGTAGAATAGTATGTCCTGAATGTCTCAGAAGAGTAAACTCTCCATTTGCAAATATCGTAGAAAACATTCTAACCATTTTTGAGAAAATGACGTTTGAGCTTTTCTAAAAAGACGCAATTTTGAATTCATTTTCACAGGAAAAGTTTCAACTTCTCGAAAAACCTAACAGGAAATCAGTTTTTTGAACTTACATAAGAATGAATAAATAACGACTGCTAGGTAATTAATGACGTGGGAGATATTTAAAAAAATACAGTTGTGTAATGCCATTTTTGAGGAAATTTTGAAAAAAGTACTAGGTACTTCATGTGTTTTCGATGGTTCCCAATGAATTAAGAATTCGTTTTAAATTCGCGGGGCTCGATCCGGGACATATTCATGGAAGAGTATTCATTTTGGAAAATAATACGAATAGTTTAGACGGTCGTATTGTTCAGAGATGAACAGTGGGACGGACAAACGTGTAGAAAGACGGGCAGACGGTTAAAAAAACAACTCTTTTCCAATGTAATAAAATTTTCTTTTAGGAAAAATCCTACGAATAGTTTAGGCACTAATGTTGTTCACAGACGGACGGAACATTTTATTTTTGCCCATTTCCTCACAGTTCCTGGGATTTGCTTTGCTCCACAGGTCAGTGCGAAGCAGGAAAGCAGGTATCTGTGCGTCACAGAGCATTGAGTAGGCAAGCACGACTGACAAAGCCGATACCATTTTGACTGAAAGTGCATTTATGTACACTTAAGAGGACTGCTTTACGCATAAAGTACAGTATTCAGATCAAAATATCATTCGGTACACATCATTGAATTCTAGATTTCTTTTTCGCAAAGGAAGAATCTAAAATTTCTTTTGAATTTCTTTGCCAATTCTTAAGTTATTTAGGGGCGATAATGACTAGCATCTGTCATTTGTTTCATGTAATTCACTATAAGATAGTGAATAATCCACTCTTTTTCCCGAAGAAGGGGGGTGTTAATTACAAACTACTTTCAACATGTTCATAGTCAGATAAACGTAATTCAGCGTAATACATTGTATTACTGTGACCGTTCCGTCGTGCCTCTATCCGTATTATAATTATTCTTACATTATTAATTGGATTGTTGGTGATGTAGATACCTTTTTATATGATAAATGACTGAAGATATTGTCTGGTATCAATTTTAATCAACTTATGATCATTTCGATCGCGTTGCGATCATCATCAGAGCTAAAATGTAATACAAATATTATTAAATACAAATATTATTAAATACAAATATTATTAAATACAAATATTATTAAATACAAATATTATTAAATACAATTATTATTAACAGGTTGTAGGTAAGAGGTTATTGTATGTAAGATACGTAAGCAAACTGGGTCGTACATACCTAGCAGCTTCTGGGCCGAAAACAAAGTTCTGCGAATTTTTTGGGCGTGCGTCTCGTTTAAGAACACCGCCGGTCGGCGCTGGGAGGGGGCGGGAAGAGGGGTAGGGTGCGGATGTAGGGTCGTAAACCGCGGGGCTGCTGGTGGAGGCTGAGAGACGGTCGGGCGAGCGAAGATGAGTGGAGGGGGGAGGGCTGGGGGTGGGTTAGGGGTGTACACTTTGTGCTAGTTTTAGCAGAGGTGACGAGAGTTCAGGTATTTGCTGATTGAGACATGTCATGTTCTGTTTTTTGAGGGCGTTGTGTATGTGTATGGTTTCTAATTTTATTCTGTTCCAGTATCTGTTTTCAATTTCTAGAATTCGGAAATTTATGTGTTTATCAAATGTGTGTTTGTTTAAATTTAGGTGATCCGCAAAGTGTGAGACTGTGGTAGTGTTATTTTTCCATGCTTGTTCGTGTTCTTTGATTCTCTGTGTGAATTTACGGCCTGTTTGTCCTATGTATATGGCATTGCAATTGTTGCACGTGAGAGCATAGACTCCGCATAAGGATGTAGGTGGGATTGGGTCTTTAGTGTTCGATAGTGTTTTATATAATGTATGAGTATTGTTGAAAGAAGTTTTTAGACCGAATTTATTGAGTGTGGAGGCTATTTTGAGAGAAAGGGGTCCTACATAAGGGATTGTGTGGTACGTGGCTGTAGTGCTTCTGTCAATTGGTGTGAGGGTAGTGTGTTTGCGGATATTGAGTGTATTTGCTTTTTTGGCTATGAATTTGTCAATCATGTTGCAGTCGTATCCATTTATTCTGGCTATATGTTTTATGGTGTTTATTTCTTTTTTTGTGTTTTCTGGGGACATAGGTATGGAAATTAATCGATGCACCATCGCATGGAAGGCTGCGTGTTTGTGTGTGGGGGGGTGTTGTGAAGAGTTGTGTATGATTGTGTCCGTGTGTGTGGGTTTTCTGAATATGTTAAATTCATGATGGTCCTGTGCTAGTGTGATGGTGAGATCAAGGAAGTTTAAAGATTTTTGTTCATTTTCTATCTCCGTGGTGAATTTTATGTTGGGATGTAGGGAGTTGATGTACTGTGTAAAAATGTAAAGTTGTCTGGTGGTGCCTGTCCATAGTGCTAACACGTCGTCTACGTATCTGTGCCAGTACAGGAGATTTTTTAGAAGTGGATGACCAGAAGTAAACAATATGTTTTCCCAGTTATCCATAAATATATCAGCTAATAAAGGTGAGAGGGGTGAACCCATGGGTAGTCCAGAATCTTGGGTGTAGAATTTGTCATTATATTTGAAGTAGTTGGCATCTATGCAACAGGAAATTAGATTGTACAGTTCAGTTTTGATGGGAACGGCACATTGGGATCTGTCAATTTTGTCTTTAAGAATATTCTTGCAGTCAGATGTAGGCACACTGGGAAAAAGATTTACCACATCGAAAGAAATTCTTTTCTTTCGATGTGGTAAATCTTTTTCCCAGTGTGCCTACATCTGACTGCAAGAATATTCTTAAAGACAAAATTGACAGATCCCAATGTGCCGTTCCCATCAAAACTGAACTGTACAATCTAATTTCCTGTTGCATAGATGCCAACTACTTCAAATATAATGACAAATTCTACACCCAAGATTCTGGACTACCCATGGGTTCACCCCTCTCACCTTTATTAGCTGATATATTTATGGATAACTGGGAAAACATATTGTTTACTTCTGGTCATCCACTTCTAAAAAATCTCCTGTACTGGCACAGATACGTAGACGACGTGTTAGCACTATGGACAGGCACCACCAGACAACTTTACATTTTTACACAGTACATCAACTCCCTACATCCCAACATAAAATTCACCACGGAGATAGAAAATGAACAAAAATCTTTAAACTTCCTTGATCTCACCATCACACTAGCACAGGACCATCATGAATTTAACATATTCAGAAAACCCACACACACGGACACAATCATACACAACTCTTCACAACACCCCCCCACACACAAACACGCAGCCTTCCATGCGATGGTGCATCGATTAATTTCCATACCTATGTCCCCAGAAAACACAAAAAAAGAAATAAACACCATAAAACATATAGCCAGAATAAATGGATACGACTGCAACATGATTGACAAATTCATAGCCAAAAAAGCAAATACACTCAATATCCGCAAACACACTACCCTCACACCAATTGACAGAAGCACTACAGCCACGTACCACACAATCCCTTATGTAGGACCCCTTTCTCTCAAAATAGCCTCCACACTCAATAAATTCGGTCTAAAAACTTCTTTCAACAATACTCATACATTATATAAAACACTATCGAACACTAAAGACCCAATCCCACCTACATCCTTATGCGGAGTCTATGCTCTCACGTGCAACAATTGCAATGCCATATACATAGGACAAACAGGCCGTAAATTCACACAGAGAATCAAAGAACACGAACAAGCATGGAAAAATAACACTACCACAGTCTCACACTTTGCGGATCACCTAAATTTAAACAAACACACATTTGATAAACACATAAATTTCCGAATTCTAGAAATTGAAAACAGATACTGGAACAGAATAAAATTAGAAACCATACACATACACAACGCCCTCAAAAAACAGAACATGACATGTCTCAATCAGCAAATACCTGAACTCTCGTCACCTCTGCTAAAACTAGCACAAAGTGTACACCCCTAACCCACCCCCAGCCCTCCCCCCTCCACTCATCTTCGCTCGCCCGACCGTCTCTCAGCCTCCACCAGCAGCCCCGCGGTTTACGACCCTACATCCGCACCCTACCCCTCTTCCCGCCCCCTCCCAGCGCCGACCGGCGGTGTTCTTAAACGAGACGCACGCCCAAAAAATTCGCAGAACTTTGTTTTCGGCCCAGAAGCTGCTAGGTATGTACGACCCAGTTTGCTTACGTATCTTACATACAATAACCTCTTACCTACAACCTGTTAATAATAATTGTATTTAATAATATTTGTATTTAATAATATTTGTATTTAATAATATTTGTATTTAATAATATTTGTATTTAATAATATTTGTATTTAATAATATTTGTATTTAATAATATTTGTATTACATTTTAGCTCTGATGATGATCGCAACGCGATCGAAATGATCATAAGTTGATTAAAATTGATACCAGACAATATCTTCAGTCATTTATCATTATTATTCTTACATCTATTACCTGATATTCCATAAACCTGTTTAAATCTAATCTTTCCGGCACGACCGTCATTGGCACTGGAATATTTATATTAGGATCGAGGGCTGACGTCTCTTCTGTACAGGATAGGGAAATTATATTTGTCATTATCTTCTGGTGATAGGAGGCGCAATTACTTTTCCCTATCTCCAAGGAAAAAAACAGCATTCAAATGTATTCGGCACCGTGGTCAATGCAATGCGTTAATTTATGCTAATGAATATTAAGTTTATCTCTTTCTCCTCTAATTTAATTTTTTACCAACTTTGTTCGTATGATGATTACAAATTATGGTGATGATGGCCATCGAAACTGCATAAGACTTAATTTATGTTGTAATCTTGCTTTTTCTTAATTTTACTTATAAACTAAACATTATTGGCCTCGAACAATTTACTTCTGTAAGGCCTCTTTGTTTTTAATACTTAATTTCTCAACTTTCCTGCTGGTGAGGAAGTATTGCAATCTTGCGCTGAGAAGAGTCACTCAGCCCGTAGTGTCGTCCTTCACCGTTTCTGGGATTCCTCGTTGAAATCGATCTGCATATGTTTTTGTTTACCGTCCGTGTCCTACTTCCATTTGCTGCCTACGTTGCGCCTCAAAATTCGCATGTACAATCACGACATATCCTAACATATTAATGTTTATACAATTTGCGGATGTGCATCTAAATAAATGTAAATCTAAATAAAAAAATAGCTTCACTATGCGCATGTTTTGTTGAACTCTCCTTTTGCTTGTAATGGAAGTAGTAGTGGTAAGGGCGAATTACTATTTTGTTAGCAATGCAGAAAAATCGTATGTAATTGCAATTAGTTTACCGATGCTAATAAGTTTTCTGTAACTCGGGAACGAAAATGTTTATTTTTTTCACATTTTGCTAATCTGGCGCTTTTTTAAAATTTATTTTTACTTTAGTTAAACTTTTACTCATTTTTCAACTATTTACAGTTAAAATGATGGGAACCGTGTGTAGATGATCGTCTCTTCTATATGTCACATAGTTTTTACTGTTTTTTTTTGGACTAAATAAATCTAAATCTAAATCATTTTCCGTCTACCAAATCACACGAAATTTTTCTCACTACATTTTTTTGCCAGTCACAGCGATATGTTCTCACTCTACCAAAACACGAAAATTGCCAGCACATGATAGCACCATGTTATCGGCTCGGCATCTAACATTACTCTGTGTCTTCTCCAGTCAGTCTAGTCTTTCGATTGTTTTTTAATAATTAAATACGTCCGTTTTTTTTAGTTATTGTGACGAGTCCGAATGGACGGTCATAGCTCTCCCGACCTAGGTGTCAATATATCGTCTGCGATTTACTTGGCTCTAACTCTGCCGATCGAAAATTACACCTGTCGTCGCATCCTTACCGTTAGTTCACACACGCGCACGTCGTGATGTTGCTATTAAAACATCCCATCAAACGCCACTTTCATCTTCTTCTTTCTTGTTACTCTAGTTACACGTATTACTTCTATTGCAATATCTAAATCTTACAATCTATAACAGTCTTCCTTCTCCCTATAATTTAACATGCAACTTAATCTAAGTTAGCCTAATCCCAACTATCTACACATAAATCTCACTACATTTAACTTAATTCCCATTATTGGTTAACTCTATATACGGCTTAATGTTATACATGTTGTAAATGCCAAGCTCTCGTTCTCGGCCTCTTAAAATAACCAAACCCTGGCCTAAAACGCTAACAATTGTATACGGCCCAGAATATAGAGGAAAGAATTTGGGAAACAACTTTTGTTCCTGCGATGACGACCATCGTCACCAAGACTCGATCACCCGCTCGATATTTTGCCTGGAACGGTTGTTTTTGGAAACTTCCTTTTTGTTGCGCTTTCGTTAGGTACTCGTATATGATCCGGTCTTCTGTCGTTCTTCTTGCCGTTAACTTCATCTCATACACCTCATAAATGATTTCATCTTCGGTCAAAAATTCTCTTCTATTCCAGTCTCCAACGACACCGATTAAAACAAATTTCGTGTCATCAATGCAGTCTAATACAATTCAGTCTAATTCAACGAACATTCGTTTGGCGATGCCTCGTAATAGGACTTGTAAACTTTGTTCAACTTTCTCCTCTCAAACATAACATAATGCCTCCATATTTTCAACAATTATACGACGAAATACTGACACAAGGGTTACCGATTACTTAATTATTCAATTTAATTTGTTACTAGTATCCCCTTTTCGCGCTCTACAGGTTCGATTCTGGGTATTGCTTTGTAACATACGGCTTTGTTTCCTTCAACGCTCACTCAATTTTTCTTCTCTTACACTAATTTTCTTAATTTTCCATACGCTTCCATAAGTAGTCCTATAACAGCTTTCTCTCTTTCCCGAAGTCTTCTTCGTCCATGGCAACTCCCTCGGCCTTTCCCCCTATGAAGGTTTCTTCTACCATAGCATATCGCTCGTCTCTGTCGATCACCGCCGCATCCAATCTCCGCCTCCAACTAGATCGCTCGGCGTAGCGTAACAATCCCGGTGCCCACGGCGACGTCAGCTTGACTGGCCCTCAGTCCGGCCATCCAAATGAATTCGCGGGTGACTTTTGCTGCTAGTCTCCCTTCAGCATCAAATTATACCCAAATTTGCCTTCCCAATGGTACTCGTCGCTGACAACCCTTAACGTCCGACTTGGTACCTTAACTACGTATTTCTAAATCTTCAACTACTTCTCATCAAATGTTTCGGACATTGCGCAGATGCTACTTCCGGTGTTACCCAATGCTCCGTATTAACCTCATAACAACTTTCGCGTAGACTCCAAAAATTTACTAAGTTTCCCCCCTTCGTCGGTTTCTTCTCGTAATAACTTGTCATATGAACCAACAATGCTCGCCATCGCTACACTCACCACCGTTTGCATCGTATCACCCTTCTCCAAACTTATTTAGTTTTCCGCGTGGAGCCACTGCGTTTTAATAGACCCTTCACCTTCGTTGCTAATTCCTGGCTTGCCTTTTGCTTCTCAGAATTACACTGATTCGCGTTGTTTCCTTCTTGGTTTTAGATTTGACATTTCTATTTTCTGACTTACATGCTTTTTCAGTCTTTTCCCCTGACTGAACTTCCATTGCGCACATGTTGGCATATTTGAACTTTCCGCCTTGGGATTGGTTCATTTTTTCCGACGCGGAAGGATACGAAGCTCTATCATCTCTTGATTTGTTTCCGTGCCGTCATTGTCAGTAAATTGGTCGAAACGGCTCACCCGTTCGATCAACGCATTAATAGTTTCGGGCATATTATTCCAGAGCAAGTTTCGCATGCCTGCCGCTAGGCATCTGTCTAACTATAATGCGAAGAATTTTAGTGAAGCGCTAATCTTTCGTGTCAAAAAATCGCTCATACTCTCCGATACGCCTCTATTATATCTCTCAGCCATTAATCGATACCTGAATTCGAATTTGTGGCGTTAGTTTGTGGTGCAACTCCTCTCCGACACCATCAACCCGTCCTAATTCTTGTGATTTAATCCCTTTGAATTCGTTTTGAATTGTGGTTAACACATTTTCCTGAACCGTTCTGAACGATTTTTCAATATTATTTAATCACGTACTATCTTCCTACTATGTTTTCTTTAATTTGTGGTAACATCCTTGAATGCTACTTACTAGGTCGCATTGTTGGGTCGTCGACTGCTATAAGCTGGAAACTGATGCTCGTATTTCTGCAATAATGCTATCTGTATTTTTATTAAAAATTCCCTGTTCAGTTGTTCTATTTTCGAGCTTTGTGTTGTTATTACTCGCCCGATTTTCCAAATGCAACATTTTTGTAGCAGGTCCATTCTTAAATAAAACAGTTTCCCCCCGAATTCCCGCTATCATTTCACGTAATTCAGTGTTTGCAGTTTTAAAACCATTTTCTAAAATGTCTAATTTGTTATTAATTTTGCAGTTGATTTCCGTGTTTTGTTTACTAACTTTATTGAATTTGGCCTGTAACTGTTTTTAATTCTTCTGTTTTAATATTCGTCTTTTTAATTTCATTATTTACATCCGCGTCTGCTTGATAATTCTGCAATAACTGTAATATTACTCGCGCAAATTTTCTTCAACGATGGATTGAAGAAATGCGGATAGAGTGGGGGTATTAGTTATGAAATCGGCCACTAGATTTTATGAAGCAATGCCAGTCTCTGGAGAATCATCATGCCTTCTCAACTCTCAATAATGTGCGTTCTAACTTTCTCAGGAGTTCGAGGGAACTCCTATGATGAATCTTCACCTGCTTCGGTCATTTCTTTAAATTTTTTGGAGAAGGTCACGGACAGAATTTCTCGTCCTCGACAGAAAATAGTTTCTATTTCGCGCCAGTGAAAATGTGTTTGGAATGTTGTTTTCAGTGTTCGCTGCGAGTTTTTGCCTTCAACTGTTTATTGAGCCAGAGAGGGGGAAGCAAGGTCATCCATCAAGAAAAGTTGCGCCATTAATATCTATCGTTGCCACATGATGGCTGATTACCACGATTTCCCCAGTAGGCGCCGATTGTAGCTTCTTACCCCTTCCTGTTGTCAGAGCTAGTTTTTAGATTAGGAAATAAGAATTGTTGTAAGCATACAAGACATGAAAAAGTGATGTAAACTGAACTACGTATTTCCAAACGAAACATAAATATGCTAAAAAAAAAGTCTCGCAAAGATAATGATAATAATATTATTATTATTTTACCTTCACGCTTGGGTGCCAATCTGTGAAAGTTCCATCGCTCCTCTATCCGCATTATAATTACTCTTACATCTATTACCTGATATTCCATAAACCTGTTTAAATTTTAATCTAATCTTTCCGACACGAGCGTCCTTGACGCTGGAATATGTATATTAGGATCATGGGCTGACGTCCCTCCTGTACAAGATAGGGAAATAATATTTGTCATTATCTTTTGGTGATAGGAGGCGCAATTACTTTCCCCTATCTCCAAGGAAAAAACAGCATTCAAATGTATTCGGCACCGTGGTCAATGCAATGCGTTAATTTATTCTAATCATAATTCAAGTTTATCTCTTTCCCTCTAATTTAAATTTTTTTACCAACTTTGTTGGGATGATGATTACAAATTATGGTGACGATGACTATCTAAACTGCATAAGACTTTATTTTATAATCTTGCTTTTTCTTAATTTTATTTATTAACCAAACTTTCTTGGCCTCGAACAGTTTACTTCTGTAAGGTCTCTCTTTTTATAATACTTAATTTCTCAACTTTCCTGCTGAGGAAGCATTGCAATCTTGCGCTGAGAAGAGTCACAGCCCGTTGCGTCGTTCTTCCGCCATTTCTGTGATTCCTCGTTGAAATGGATCTACATACGTTTTTATCTACCGTCCGCCTCCTACTTCCATTAGCTGCCTACGTTGCGCCTCAAAATTCGCATCTATAATGACGACATATCCTAACTTATTAATGTTTATATAATTTGCGGAAGTACATCTTCCGTGTACCAGATCACACGAAATATTTCTCAAAACATTTTTGTGAGTCACAGCGACACGTTTTCACTCTACCAAATCAAGAAAATTGCAAAATTAAAATATCGGTTTCAAATTCTTGGGGCCGCGACATCAGGCAGATCAATTGGGGAATATTACTTTTGGAGAAAATCTCCTGAACAGTTTAGGCGCTAGCTTTGACCACTGACGGACGAACGGACAGACGGACGTTCTGCCATCATACGAATTTTCGGTTTCAAGAACCAAGAAAACATGGATTCTGATTCTGTGTTGGAGGATTTTTTTCCTAAATTTTGAATAAGGATTTATCAACTCTTTCGTTTGCAGTGCGCAGTTATAAGACTTTTTCTGGCCAAAATTCGTCGTTTGAGGTCCGTTATACACTGTAATGGAAAAAATTAAGTGACTTTCAGCAACAGTTCCAATCCATAATTCTGGTGAGTTTTGTCATAATTTACAGTGTTTTGGTAGACTATATGTTACTTAGATCTTCAGTGATAAATATAATGGATGAAAATAACAAATTATGATCATCTCATAATATTTATGTGGTTTTGTATAGTACGTATTTTCTGCATGGTTAATGCATATCTACCTGATTTAAATCGCATAATTATATACATATTTTACCTTTTTTAATGCATAACTATCCGAGTCCTTTTCATCATGGATCCTGTAACGAAAGTCAGTGTGCGACAACTGTTCAGATCAGTGCTTGGTAACTCAATGCTCTGTGGCGTCACGAATGTTTGCTCTCCCGTTCGGAACCGAGGCGCCGAGCAACGATAGTGAAGGACGCGGTGGCGGGCATACAGTGTTCCAATGATGGTGCGTAGGTGGAGGGAACATATTCGTTTTAAATTACGTTTTTTAAATGGTAATGTATATAAACTAGGGTTCCCAGACCAGATTCTTTTCACACAAAATTTCCATTTTTTCTTTTTTTTCATTAAAAACTGCTTAAGTTTAGTCATATGCTACCCAGTTTATTCCAAAATACCCCAATATTTAATCATTTTTACAAGCGAAAATTTCGTCGACGTAGCGTGAAAATACGTTGAAAGAACTGGCTCACATTTTGTCCACATCATAATCTCCTGAATGTATATGATATTTCTGTAGTTTTAACAATTTTTAGTCGTAAAAACACCTAGACCACGTTTTTCCACGCTCAAAGTTTTTGAATAAATGACGTGTTTTTATGACTAAACATTGTTAAGTAAAAAATTGTATTATAATAATAATTACCTTACACTATTAAATGAATACTATAACGAAACTAAATCAATCATATGAGAATATAAAATCATGTGAGAATATAAAAAAACTGAATTAATAAAAGATTGTGATTATCCTATTGTTGATTTTAGACAGGTACATACAAAATTTGGAGAGAAAGTGACTGTAGGTCTTAAATCTGATAAGGAAGGTCAAATGTATTTATACCAATTCGATATGATAATTGCTTAAATAAAAGCACCACATCACCTCCTTTAATTCTTCCCGTGTCTATCTCTGATGATGGCTTCGAACTACTGCCGGCTCTGGGAAAGATGATTTTGATATAATAGTCAAAGAAACCCTACACAGAATTCACCAGTCCCATGAAATAATAATGCACGGGATTTAACGGCAGAGTTGGAATAGGCGAGAACAACAATATTGTGGGTCAGTATAGAGAGAGGAAACTCGCAATGACAGTGGTGAAAGCCTTATTAGTTGTCACCACCCCGGGCCCCGAGTGGCTGTCCGACTCACCTGATTACCCGATCCAGCGTTGCCCCGGCTGCTCAGTCTGTAGGCTCTTCTAGGATACACGCCTGATACGGCTTATTCTCATGCTCATAATGCATTAAAACACATGGCTGCATTTTTAAGTGACCTTTTCCCTGGCTCCCTTGTTTTGGTGCTCGAAAACCTTATGCTAAATAAAATATTAAAATACGCGTCGCAACCAGACACGTGCGTCCGTCCCTTTACATAATATTTGTGAAGAGTATGAAATGAAAATTAATAACACTTTTTCCAACCTAAAAAATGCACAAGTACGCCTGGTATCAATATACAAAACAATCTATAATAAACCTCTGTATAACCAAGCAAAAAACTTCACTCAAAATACAAGATGTTTCTGTGAAACTGAGAGCCCAATGTAGCGATCATTTTTTGGAAATTGCTAAAACGTACATCCCGTTTCCTTCAAATAATACGGATATAGAAAATAAAGAATAGTCAATAAACCTATCTAAAACGAATTAAGCAGTCTTCTCAATGATAGTACAGCATATCTTTACAGAAAAAGACTCGAAGCTTAAGGTAAAGCACAGGCCAACAGAAAAAGATTCATATTCGCAAAACAAGGTTAGAATTTTAATGCACAATTCTATATACATTAGGTATTTGTTGACTCAC
This sequence comes from Gryllus longicercus, assembly GCA_038098605.1. Classification (NCBI taxonomy): domain Eukaryota; kingdom Metazoa; phylum Arthropoda; class Insecta; order Orthoptera; family Gryllidae; genus Gryllus; species Gryllus longicercus. The sequence goes on from JAZDUA010000102.1 coordinate 1,921,752, forward strand.
AAAATGTTTGGCATCGTCATCAAGACTAAACTTTTCTTACTCACCACTTTTCAGGCATTACGAAATTGATTATTTTTTGTACAAAATCTCCTTTCTCTATTTGCATAATTATCTATTTTGTAAGAACAACTACTGTATCTCCCCGTCTTCCCAGACTTTATTACACTGACATAAATGTACAAAGCAACCAGTTTCAGGAACGCTCTAGTCTACTGACCTTACATCGCCTACATTCTCCTTTCAGGAACATTGCCTCCTACAGAGGAGTGAATGACAAATGTACGTAATTCTTGTTAAATGGGAAAGCTGAACATGGAGTTGCAAAGGGTAGAATAGTGATTTCGAAAGACTTCACGATTTTAGGAATCCATTGAAGGCTCTTGGAGTGGACAGCATCTGTTCACGGCAGCGGGTGGGTGGGGGGGGCGCCGAGTGGGACGCGACCGAGCGACAGCCCGGTGCCGAGCGTCTCAGACAGTTGCCAACAATGTTCATGTGAAAGATAAGAGAAAAAATCAACACATTTCTTATAAATATTTAATTTAGACTAACATAAGCTCTATTTATTTCTTTTTCCCATTTCCGATTCAAGTAAAAAGATTCGTTCACAAAATGCAGATGAAGATGCTTCTGAGCGTCTCTTTTTTACTTTCTCGCCTTACGAATTCTTAGTAAGAAGAGAATACCTCATATGTCATATTTTGGCTTTTTTTAACTCTTTGGTCATTTTCCGTAAAGTTTTACTTTCCCTTATACATACGTATATACGGGGTAATATACGTAGTATAGGGAAAGTTATGTAATGCTGCGCAAAATCGATTTCGAGATTTCAACGGAAATACACGTTTCGGGGTCTCCTAATACAGCTAAAGTGTTTTTTTTAACGTCCGTCCGTCCGTCTGTCGTCCGACTATCCGTCCGTCTGCCTGTCCGTCTGCCTATGCGTCCGTCCGCCTCTCCGCCCGTCTGTCCGTCCGTCTGACCGTCCGTCTGTCTGTCCGCCTGTCCGTCCGTCTGTCCGTCCGCCTGCCCGTCCGCCCGTCTCAAAAATGGATCCAAAATTTAAAAAAAATCTTTTGAGAATATAATAAAATACACTACAAAGGTGGTATAGGTCCGATTATCACGGTTACCTCTGATTTTCGAAAATTTCAAAAGTGAATTTTTACGGGATCGTCCTACAAATACAAAATTAAAGATACAGGTTTTTACTTGAAATAAAATTTGTTCTCCATAGTGAGTTCTTTCATTAAGGTTATATACATTTTTTGAAAATGTTATTAGTTTTCGCCAAATATTGTGAGAAATATGTGCATTTAAAAAAAAAAATTCTCAAAAACGGCTCCACATTTTTTCTTTAAACTTTTCCTATGGATTGTGATAAATGAACTCTATAAGATGACATAAACGCCATATTGTCCGAATAGCTAAACGAGACCAAAGGAAATAGAAAACTAATACGGAAAAGTCTGCGTCATTCTGAAGCACCACTAGTTTAGGTTATAGAAGCTTGCACATTTTTAACATTTTTAGATCATAAACATCCGGGACCTCGTTATTGGAGCTCTGGGATTTGTTACGCAAAATTTGAGAAAGAACTTGGCTGAACTCCCATGTAATTCAAAAGACTGAGTAGTGCGATAAATTGCTTTATTTGGAACAACCAATATTTTGCGCAAATTGTTGCAGAGGCATCAGCAGTCCCTGGATCTACTCCTTAGGAAGCTGGTTGCAACCCAGAGTAGACTATACAATCACCCGACTCATAACATAACAGTTGTGAATTATCGAAGTATTATTATTATTATTATTATTATTATTATTATTATTATTATTATATAATTGTCACCATCCAGTCACCTTGTTCCGTCCCCAGTTCTTTTCTCACCTCTGCAACAATCTTTCGTGGAGATTTCTTCTTTTTAATCTTTCTGATGACAAATATCTCTTCTCTACGGGAAAGTTCATGGGGACGTCCACTTAGGCGGGGAGATCTAATCCTATATTTTTTTAAATCGTTTGATTATATCATATACCGTGCTTTTCTTCATATTAAGAGGTTTTGTAATTTCACGGCAGCTCTTGCCTTTTGCATTATGAAAGATAACTTACGCAGTTCGAAAGACCTGTTCTTTCCTTTTCGAGGTATTCTTTCATCGTTCAAGGACTCTAATAGACTGATTATTGACAACGCTTTGATTGACCGTTATAAACGTTCTTGAATCAACTGTGAGAAAAGTTACATCTGATATCGCCCAACAGTTCGTTGACAAAAATAATACAAATGCGTCTGTCCGAATATTTATTTTATGTGCCATTTCCGTTATTGGAAGTTCTAAGGCAAGTACATCATTGATGTAAAAGCAGAAAAAACGAATTTTGCAGTGTACGAGTATTTAAAGCTAAAAGAATATTAAAATTATTACTAGTATAATATTTTATTGCTTTAACAGACTCAGGGCGTGTTCAACAGATTTCATTAATAAAATATATTCTTTTTCAATATTGTAGTTGCAGGATGACGCTGAAATATTTTAAACATTTGCAATGTTCCAAAAATCAGAGATTTCAGCGAAAATGAAACATTGTTTTACGTGTCCTTTACGCAACCCGAAGACAAAGTTAATTCCAAAAAATTGGAGACTTTTTAAGAAAATTTTACAAATGTTTTTGTGGCTTGAAGTAAAGAATCCTCCAAATCAAAATATCCGTTTCAAAGTCACGCGTTTTCAAGTTCCCTCAAATCGATCGAGGAATATCAATATTTGGAAAATCGTTTCAATGAGGTGGGCGCTAGCCATGATCACAGACGTTTTGCTGTCAATCGGCTTTTCGAAATCAAGTACCCACAAAACACGGATTTTCACTACAGCGCGTACTAGAGGAAGTAATTTACTATATAAAATATCAAGATTTATCCACTTTTTCGTTACCAGGACTCGGATATTAAAGTATTTCTGTCGAAAACTCGCCGATTTCCGGCGCACGATTACAATTCGTCTTTTTCTTACGAAGTAAGGCGAGAAGTAAAAATCGAATCTGATAGATCTTACTTGTGCGCAAATATTTAAATAACAAAAAAGTTAATAAGACCTTGTTACCGACTCATTGTTAACCAATGATATTCTTTGGTTCCGGGCATGTAAATCGCTGAGCTCCTCAGTCCTGTGGATGTAGTGCACGTTATATCCCGGGGGTTAGCAGTTTTCCCCTCCGCTGGACAGCGAAGTGCAGTGCTGATTCACACTCTCGTGATTTTCCCAAGTATCTCCTCCGGCGGGCCATCGGCCCAGTCGCGACAGCCTCTAAGCTTCAGACAGGTGTAAAAACGTTTTGCTTCTAAGTGTAAGTTTTGCTTCTAAGTGTAACGTTTGTAACGTGTAACATGTAACGTTTTGCTTCTAAGTGTAAGGGGAGAAAGAAGAAGGAAAGATCGCGCGCAGTCCGTGGCCCGTTTCCTAGATTAGTTCTTCGGCATTCGCCTGGTACAGATGGGGAACATGACAAAACTACCGATCAGGGCAGCCGGTCGCTGGAACTCACTGCCGGACCACGGCTGCTATTCAATTATTTGGGAGAGAAGTTTACGCTATGTAATAATTCGACATTTACAGTATCTAAGTCATTAGAAGACTTTTAGAACATCTAAGATTACTGCTTAATATATGGCCTTACTCCCCGAGTGCAGTTAACGATACATCTAGATGGTAACCACCCAGTAGTAGGATGGAGTGAAAGGTTGAATCGAAAGCGCCTCCGACTCCGTGCAAACTGCTGAGTGGCGACTTGTGAAGGACCTTTCGTGTGGCGGCCACGGGGTAACCGCCCCGCCCCGCTCCGCCCCGCCCCTCCCCGCACCACCCCACCCTGCACGGCTCCGTCCGCCGGCGAGGTTCGCATCATGGCGGGCTTCTTCGCGCGCGCGGGGCTTAATCCTCCCCGCCCCCCGCCCCGCTCTCAGCGCCCCGCGCCGGCTGCCGCGGCAGTCGAACACGAGGCCACCGCCCGCGCGGCCGCCTGCACCTGGCCAAGCGCCGCCTCTCCCGGCCCGGCCCGGCCTGTCGCCATCGCCGCCGCTGCAGTCCACAGCCCGCCCACCGGGAACGAAGGGGTGCAGCGATAGACGCAGTAGGCTAACGTTTACCATTTCTTAGTGCTTTCAAGGGAGTTGCCACCAGCCAAAGCGGCTCCACACATTCGGCATTAACGTTCGCTCGTTAAAATCGAGTGGTCAAGGTGTTCAGCGAATTTTCTTAGCTTCCTTTGATGTGTCCAAAAGACTGACACGCCTCTGTTAGGGTGAGCACCGAAAATTCGGGATTCGGCGAGCACAGAGTGCTGAATGGGTGCAGCCGCATTAAGGCTTGCGGGCAGGGGTTGAGCAAAGAAATATTCCCAATCTCCATTTAAATACATCGCTGTGAGGGCTGTTCTGGAAGAAATTCAAGGAACAACGGTGAAGGAGGGTTAGAAAAACACATGTTTATGCCTATTGTTGTTACATTTATTAAAATTTTAATTTTATTTTTATGTCCACAGTCTCCTTTTCACAGGATTTAAAGATTTCGTATCCGGTCAATAGATCTAAGGACAGAAAGTCTAATAGTTAATGGGTTCAATGTCCCAGGATGTCTATAGCGCAGTGGATCTAACGCGACAGAATGACTGCTAGACAGAATATTCAATAACATAAGCGGTCTAAAATTACAAGGTCCAATTACTCAAGTCTAAAATATTTACAGGATGTTTATTAGGTATACACGAGGCATGGCAAGGTTGCGAGCAGGGTGGCTACCTAACCAGAGTTCGCAGGCACCGAGTCCAGAGGAACTGGCGCGAAATTAAAAAGGGTTGTACAAAGTGCTCCGGAGTTGTTCTTCTGATTCAGAATTGTTTTGTGTCATCAGAAAATGTTTGTGCTTCTTCTTTAGTTGATAGAAAATGCATAGTCAATAGTCGAAATACGAAAAAAAAATTATATTTGCAGGGGGAACAATGTCTACAGAAGAAGTGTATTCTTTTATCGATATTCCATGTGTTGCTTCCATAACAGTTGCTTGCTCCTTTGGCGGGAATATATCTGTTGAGGTTGCAGTAGCGTATGATTGTTTCAAGCTGGAATGAACCATGATTTTTGTAATTTCATGATTCTCCTTTAGTCAGAATAATTCACTACAAAAATATCACTGTTTCCTGAAACACCGATTCTAGTTTGCCTAAAGGTGAGTCAGCAGTAGCGTTGACAACAAAGTTTTAAATCACAAATCCGGTGTTGCAGTTTATTATTAGTTTTGTAATTGAATGCTAAACTATGAAAATAAGAATAACACTTTTACATAGTGCACCTATGAGTTCAATATTAAAAATTAACCTTACGCGAATTTATCCAAGACCCCTTGTTATGAATCTCTTAACATTTTCTTAACAATATTTTCTCAAAACCTGATCCAAATGTTTTCTTTAAAATTTTTCCTCGTATGTATTAAGGGACGATAAAAAGTATGTTGCATTTCCATTTGTTGTAATTTGAATTTTATTTTTTGAATGCGAGTAGCGGTTGTGCGCCATCTATCTTGTTTGTGCGCATGCGCCATGACTTGTCCGTGCGCATCGCGCTCAACCTTTTGTTTTCCTCACTTGTTTTTTGATCACTAAGCATTGTAACACGTACATCAGAATATACGATTTGTTTGTTTGGTAATCGTGTGTATTTATTCGGCTCGTTAGACTGTTAACCCTTCCTCGCTAACAGGTTATGAGCCCTGGTTCGCGAAAACTGTGAAAAGTGAACAACGAGCGGTGTTACAGATCAAAAACGAACCCGCGTGAAAAGTTTTCTTTGTGTCCGCCATTATGAACGCCAGAAACGTGGGACGTATCGAGTTATTGGGAAAAGACAATTACGATACGTGGAAACTGCAAATGCAGGCAGTTCTCACTAAAAATGATTTGTGAGAATACGTAAACGGTGGAACGGTGAAACCTGAACCTGGTGAAAATAACGCGAACGCGGCCAACATTCAGGAATGGACATGTAACGACGCGAAGGCGCGTTTGAACATGATATTGTCGATTTCAACGAGCGAGTTGAAACAAATTAAACATTGTACAACCTCGCGCGAAATGTGGATAAAACTCGAAGAGACTTATCAGTCCAAAGGACCAGCGAGGAAGGCGACGTTGTTAAAAAGTTTGACGCTGCAGAAAATGGCGGAAAACGGCGACGTGCGCGCGCATCTGAACAGTTTCTTTGACTCGGTAGACAAACTGAATGATATGGACATCGAAATAAATCCAGATTTGCTGGCGATTCTATTGCTCTACAGTTTGCCAACGACGTTTGAAAATTTTCGGTGTGCCATTGAGTCGCGAGACGAATTGCCAACGCCGGAGGCACTTCGTATTAAAATTCTCGAGGAAAGTGACGCGAGGAAAAGTGTCACGCGAAACACGCCGTCAGGGGCCATGTTCGCGAAGAAAAAAGAACATTCTTAAAAACGACAAGACAAAGGTGACGGCGACAAACAGAAAGAGAATCTTGCGACGATCCGGTGTTATAAGTGTAAACTGTTCGGTCATAAAGCGAACGTATGTCCGACAAAGAAGAAAAGTGCAAAAGAAAAATCCACGGAGAATGTAAATTTTTACGTATCGAGTCAGAAGAGGTCACAGTCGGATGTTAAATGGTGCCTAGATAGCGGAGCGACTAGTCATTTCTGCATCGACGCCGACTAATTCAGCGAAATCGTGCCGAATCCTGAAGAGGTAAAATTCGCTAGTAATGCTACAACAGTCACGGCAGGCGAAGGCAAAGCGCAGTTTGTCGCACGCGCGCATGACAAGACAGCGAATGTCACACTGAACGACGTTATCTATGTTCCGGAAATGAGACAAAACTTATTGTCAGTGAGTAAAATTACAGATCACGGCTTCGAAATTCTTTTGCGAAAGACAGGAGCACTTATTCGAGATGAAAATGAAAAGATAGTGCTGGAAGCCGAAAGAATTGAAAATTTATATTTCATCCGTGAATCTGGACAAGGCGCTTATACTGCTGCAACCGCACCAAAGGAAAACAAAGTTACTCTCGAACTTCTACACCGACGTCTGGGCCACGCGAATATACGAGATATCCAGGAAGGTATTCAAAAGGGTATTTTGAAGGGTGTTTTGCTTTCAGATACGACCGGAAAACTCAACTGCAGCGTCTGTTTACGAAGTAAAATGACGAGGGCTCCATTTCCCAACAAGTCGCAGCGGCAGACAAACACTCTGGACCTGATACATTCGGACGTCTGTGGACCCATGCGGACAGCATCTTTGGGTGGATCGAAGTACTTCGTCGAATTTATTGATGACAGTACACGATGGTGTGAGATCCAGTTCTTAAAGTCCAAGGACGAAGTTTTTAAGGCGTTTACCAATTATGCCGCACGTGTCGAAAACGAGAAGAGTATAACTATTAAATGTCTACAGTCCGATAACGGCCGAGAATTTTTGAACAGTGAGTTCGACGACTATTTGAAGAAAAAAGGGATTTCAAGGAGACTTACTGTGCCCTACAACCCGGAACAGAACGGGATCGCCGAGCGAAAAAACCGGACACTATTGGAAGCAGCCAGATGCCTTCTCAAGGAATCGAATTCGCCTGACTATTTTTGGGCAGAGACAGTTAATACTGCGAATTATTTGAGAAATCGACTACCGACAAAGAGTCTGAATGGGAGGACACCATTTGAGGCATGGACTGGCGAAGCTCCGGACGTTTCCAACCTTAGGATATTTGGAAGTAAGGTCTACTACTTGGACAGAACTCCTGGGAAAGGAAAATTCGACGATCGAGGTCAAGAGGGAATTTTCTTAGGATATGCAGAAGAGTCCAAAGCATATCGCGTTTGGTCGTCGGAGAAGCGGCAGGTTCTGATAACTCGTGATGTAACTTTTTTGGAAGACGAGGATCACAGTAAATCGACTGATTTTCCCGTCGAAGAAGAGGCCATCGATGGAAAAGAGGATTCACCGCAGGTTCGACAATTTAGAGAAGTGGAGTTTTCATCAAGGCATCCGGAACCTACTGAGGAAATAGACCACATTTTTGACTCTTCTGATGACGAAGATTCTACAGAATCGAACGATGACACCGAGACGGAAGCATCATCGCCAGGATCAGACGTTTTTCAAAGCCCTCCAGAACCCGCTTCCGAGGAGAAGCCGATTACACAAATCAGCCATAGAGGCCGCGGTCGACCGAAGATAAAACAGGTTTGAGGGGAAGACCGAGGAAGATATACAACAGTGTTCCAGAACCTAGCAATGATTTTCACGATGAGCAGAACCAGATACTTCTCTCCGAAGTACCTTTTAAAGAAGCACTGAATAGTCCAGAAGCAGACGAATGGCGTCAAGCCATTGCAGCTGAAATCAAATCAATCGTGAAGAATGATACTTGGGATCTGGTCGATCGCCCGGATAATCAGAAGGTTGTAGGCAGTCGAATCGTGCTGAGAAATAAATTTCATCCTAACGGAGTGCTGGAAAAGAGGAAAGCACGGCTTGTTGCGCAGGGATTTAGCCAACAACCTGGAATACATTTCACAGAGACGTTTGCACCGGTAGCACGAAGAAGTACCATTCGACTTATGGCATCACTATCAGCCAGTCATGGTATGAAGATTCGACAGCTGGATGTCGAAACTGCATATTTGAACGGAGTACTTGAAGAGGAAATCTATATGAAACCTCCGAAAAATCTTCAACAAATCTTGCGGGACATCGTAGACTCTGAAGGCGAAAATCAGATTGGATCAAAGGCGAAGAAGATGCTCGACGAAGGTGAAAAGGTATGCCGTTTGAAGAAATCATTATACGGACTGAAACAGGCCGGGAGAAGTTGGTATATGAAGCTAGACGCAACCATGAAGAAGCTGTGAGCCGTACCATCGAAATCCGATCCTTGCTTGTTTTACATCGGTTCAGGGGAAGATGTGGTTCTCATTGCGACTTACGTCGACGACATTCTGATAGCTTCTCGCAACGAGGATGAAATATCCGAGCTAATCGCAGGACTACGTACTAATTTTGTCGTGAAGGACCTTGGGTTCGTGAAGTTTTGTTTGGGAATGGAATTCGAGCAATCAAACGGGCAAGTGACACTTCATCAACGAGGCTATATTGAGGAGTTAATTTCGAGGTTCGGAATGAAAAATTGCAATGCCGTATCTACCCCACTGGACCCGAATGTCAAGCTGCAGATTTCCTGACGAAGGGATTACCGAAGTCCAAACATAAGCACTGCGTACAATTAGCAGGGATGAAGATTAACGCATGACCGACGGATGAACAACCGACTCGAGGGGAAGTGTTGTAATTTGAATTTTATTTTTTGAATGCGAGTAGCGGTTGTGCGCCATCTATCTTGTTTGTGCGCATGCGCCATGACTTGTCCGTGCGCATCGCGCTCAACCTTTTGTTTTCCTCACTTGTTTTTTGATCACTAAGCATTGTAACACGTACATCAGAATATACGATTTGTTTGTTTGGTAATCGTGTGTATTTATTCGGCTCGTTAGACTGTTAACCCTTCCTCGCTAACACCATTTTCTGTGAACTCTCCGTATTTTCAAAAATTTCAAAAAGACAACATTTTAAACAATAAATTAATAATAACATTTTTGCCTTAAAGTCTGTGCTAAAAAATCAGCTCTTTAAGAAGCAACATCTATAATTCTTTTTTAAAAACGAATATATTTCGCAGTATTTTCTTTAATAAATTTCCTTAAGTTTTCTCATCATATGTATTAAGAAACGGTAAAAAATCTAAAAAAATAAAATGGAACTAATCCGTTTCGCGGCAAACTTCCCGTTTTTTTCAAAAATTGCAAAAAGTTAACATTTCAAAACTACAAAATTGAATACAGAAATTTTTGCCTCAGTTTTTTTGTAAAAAATCAGTCATGTACAATTGATGGAAAAAAACGAGTAGTACTCGCATGATTTGTGCTTGGCATTTCTGTATTTCCTAAATGTATATTTTCTCAAAAAACGCTCAAAAATTTTTCTTTAAATCTTTCCCACGAATAAAAGAAGCAAAGTTTAAAGAATGTCGGATGTCTCAGTTTCGTTGAAATCTTTGAATCTTCGAAAATTGTGAATTTAGAAATAACGTAAGAAAGGATGCAGCACCACAAGTTTAACATTTTTGTAACTTTACTTATAAGGGACATGGAGTTTTAGGAAGTAGCAGATTACATTCTAAAGAGAAGCAAAAAAATTTCTGATACCCGAAGTCAATTTCTGCTAAACGGGTCATTGATATTTTGGTCGACAAAAAATCTATAGTTCCATTAAGCAATTCTTTTGTTAGTAAAATTTTGAAGCAATTTTGAAAGTTCATTCCTCGTATGTTTTCAGTCTTTAAGCTGGTTTCAAATGCATTTTGTATTTTAAATTCCTTAAGTCACCGCATGAACAGTAAAAATTAAACTATCGATAAAATATCGAATGTGTGTTGTGTCCTAACATTTTCGAAAATTTTAAAATGTATGCATACAACGCAAAATGTTTCTTGTTCAAATCACACATTTTGCAACACTAGTTTTTTTTTACCAAGGAGGAGGGTCATTATGGCTGATATAAATTATGACGTTATTTGCACGATTCATTCAAGAGATAAACTTTTTGTTGCTTGCCCAATAATTCTCATTAAAGTGTACTACCAAACAATCTAAAAAAAATTTGTTTGGAAAATTTCGTTTTAAGTTTTTTTCAGACCGAAATAGATGTCCGTGATTTCGTGGCTTTGAACGAATGACTTGCGCGAAATAATGTGTTTTTATCGAACGGTTCAATTTGCTTTTCTTAGTTTGCTGCTGAACACCAAAGCATACAGAGCTGTTCCAAGGACTGGAACGTTCTTTAAACACCGACTGGCAAGAATCCATTATATGCTCTTGTCACGGTGACCTCGGACTTATGTTTTTACTAAACAGGCTTATGAAGCGTTGCGTTTGTCGTATGAGAAAAAAAAGAAGTCCTATTGATAGAGCTTAGTATTCAAGATCGTTTTTTGATAAGCACCAAGAGCCAGATGACGCTATTAAAGTGGAACGGCGCTTGGAATAGGTTGCTTTCATATTTGTTGTTTTTTATATTTGTTACAGTGAGTGTCAAAAGTATTGGAACACCTCGGAAGTTTCAGAAAATGAATAAATTTCAGGTGTAAAATAAAACACAAATTAAACATTTTAGAAAGCATTGAAAAGATTGTATATTTTATAGTTGATATCAGCAAACAAAAACATAACATAACTTACTGGAAAATTTAAAACAAAGTTTACAAACATTCGGTCGCGAAAGAAGGCAGCCAAAAGTATTGAAATAGCCACATGATCGGCGGTTAAAATTAAATAAAAATGTAACTGTACAGAAATTAATATTTGGTGAGATGTTCTTTAGCATTTATAATGGCTGCTAGACGTCTTGGCATTAATCCTACTGCATTGCCGCCATATGTGGCAAGATACTGCCCCGTTCCTCCTAGAGCGCGTTCTTAAGAAAATTTGTATACAAAGTCAGTCTGTTCCTATTTTTTCTCCAAAATACCCCATAAATATTCGATGGGATTAATGTCAGGAGATTGTGGTGGCGAATCCAGATATCGTGGTGTTTTAGAAAGGATCCACTTCTTGTGTTTCAAGCAGTGTGCTTTGTATCATTGACATGCTGAGAAATGAAATTGTCTTTGGGACCCATTTTTTTAGCACTTTAGTGTAGGTTACTTTGTATAATATTGATGTACATTGCATGGTCCATTGTACCATTTATAAAGTGAAGATTCCCCACACCAAAAGCACTGTTTCACCCCCAGCCGAGTACAGAACCACCTCTGTATTTCACTCTGAGCTGGAAGTTCTCGTCGTGAAAATCCGAGTTTCTTATCCTCCACGTCATACATCTCCCATCTACGCCAAAAATATTAAATTTACTTTCATCAATAAAAGTAAATTGGTTCCACATTCATTTCTTTTCAATATTTTTTAGTAAATTCTAAGCGCTTTTTTTCTGTTAATGTCATTGATCCAAAATTTTCTACGCGCCCCACTTCCATGGTACCCACTGTTTCTTAGTATTATGCGAACTGTACTTGGAGAAATGACTATTCCAAAAGCAGGTTTTGGAACACTACGTTTTAATGGCGCGAAAGATTTTCTTTGTCACGTTCATTCATATGGCTGTCCTCTCCTGCGTTTGTTCGTCACTGTTTTCCGAACACAATATCTATCAATAACATTAAACACTGTAGTGTATGATCTTTCCATAATCTTTCCGATTCCTCTCAAAGATCTGCATTCGTTAAGCAAGCGAATTACATTTTTTCTCTCTTCTTGTTTTCTTTTCTTTACGCACCATAGTGACATTTTAAGAACAAATATTTCGGTATCGCACAATTCTCAATCACAGACTGACGAATATCAGAAAAAAAATTGATACAAAAACCTTTACAGCTAAGAGTTGACAGGTGAGTCCCGACTGGCAAGGTGAAGGTCAAACCACAGACGGCTGCGGCCCCGGTAACTTCCAGGAAAGTTGTTACAGTTTTTGAGAGTTTGCGTGTTCCAATATTTCTCGCTTCCTTTTTCTACGAAATATTTGATTATATATCTGGATTCTCAATTTCTTGTACTCCGTTTTAAGTGTTTTTTATTGTTTCAACCTCGCTATATTTGTTGTAGCAACTTTGCTAAATAATGTATTTAATTCCGCTGAAAATTTGTCATTTATATTACTTTTTCTATGTAAAATCCATTCATATTCTCAGACTTGCAAGGTGTTCCAATACTTTTGACCCTCACTGTCTATGAGACAGCAAAATCCTGTGTTGGAATACCCGTTGGTTGCCAATGACCTTGTAAGAGACCTCCGGCTGTGCGGTGCAGGGAGCTACTTGCCAATTTCTTCAGCAGAAGCCTTACAGTGCGCTGCCACAGTGCGTTGCCACACATTGAGAAAGGAGGACCGAGATCTTCATTTTGAAGTCGTTACCATGTAATTGTGTTCGATGCAATTAACATTACTCGCACAAGTCTCTTACTCGTAAGAACACATGAATGTGCATGTGCGCGTACAGTGGCGTGTGGGGAAAAATCATTTGAATAGTCGACAGCGTATTCATTCAGCATTGTTCACAAATATTATTTGAAGTGGTAAACTTCCAAAAGTTACTTTTACGTATACATTTTCCAAATGTTTTTAACAAATATATTTTATTATTAAAATATGTTATGTTATTGTCTACTATATTTTATATTTATTATTATTAATAATAACATTTTATTCCAAAAGTTTTAATTTCAACTAATTTCAATATCAAATATAAATTATAGATATTGATGTATTAAGGCCAATTAACAGCAAATAACAGACACGCTATTGGTTAGTTACTTTTCGTAATACCATCTTCTTACAAGAAACTAGTGGTGCTACATATGGCACACACTTTATCGTATTAATTTTGTAGTTTTGGCCCTCTTCTGACTTGACACATACTATTTTCGTCCGCAGTCGCCACCGAAAATACATTTTTTTGAAATTTTCTCATTTTTTCCGTTTCTAAATAGTAAAACTGAAATACTACTTTAAGAATATTAACAAACAGTAAAACCTCGTTGTAAATGGCAATTCTAATAAAATGACGTTTAAGCATTACTGCAAATGCGAAATTTGAAGCTCTTTTTTACAGAAATTTCTCTTTTTTCGATAAACTTCAATTCAATCACTTCCTCTTAGAAGTGTAATAATGTCTACAAAGCACTGGAAATGTTCATATTTACGACGTGAGATATATTAAAAAAAATACATTCGTGTAATTTTTTAAAAAACAAAAGAAAAGAGCAAACTTAAGTTTATGTCATCTTAAACATTGAAACTAGCACTATTCGCACGAAAAGTTTAAAGAAACAGTTTGGAGCAGTTTTTGAGAAAATCTTGTTTTGTATTTTTTTTAATTGCACATATTGCGCGAAAAGGAAAAAAAATTGAAAATTACCTTTATGAAAGAACTAATCAAGGAGAACAAATTTTATTTGAAGAAAAAAATCTCTATCTTCAATTTTGTAATTGTAGGAAGTCGCCGAAAAAACATCCACAAATTTTTAGAATTTAGTGTTAACGAAGTATTCGTAAGATGAGAAGGTATAAAATGCGACTGTTTTTGAGAAATTCTTGTTTTTGAAATTTTTTAATATTGCGTATATCTACAACATTGCACGAATACAACACCGCGCGAATACAAATAAAATTGTCACCACAGTGCACATGACCTTAATGAAAGAAGAAATACTAATTTTGAAGCTGCTCCAATTTTCAATAAATACAGAGTTGTCAAAGAAAAACTGAGTTATACCATCTTTGTAAGTATTTTACCATGTTCGTTCAAAACATTTAAAGAAAAAAATTATAGTCATTTTTGAAAAGATTTTGAAAATTTTCCATGGGCTTCATGCGAAGTACCCCCAATATTAAAAGAATGTTTTTCCAAATCGAAGGGATTGTTGTTGCTCGTAATCAACCGGGTATATTCGTTTTGGACTCAATCCTGTCAGCCAGCGTCCTAGCTTTTCATAATCGAGTAGCAGGACTCAAATGCTAACCACTTCTTGTGGAATTTGTGGTGCAACCAACCGATTTGCTGCAGGATTCTTTTTGGGTTCTGCCAGTTGTCTGTCATTCTATCATTGGTCCATTTTCAATTTAATCATCTGATCCAAATTATCATTATATACTCTACAAATCATTGCAAATATTGTAGATGTATGTGTTCATGATTAAAAGCAATTGTGAAGAGTTTTGCGCCTAGAATATCGAAGGCAGAAAAATGTACTAAGCCAATGATATCGAGAGGGAGAGAGAGAGCGAGAGAGCGAAAGAGAGAGGGAGAGAGGGAGATGTAAGCAAAGTGGGCACGGCGTGCGCAGGGGGCGGTGGAGCGCTGTGACGGGCGCCGCCATGGAAGTGGAGCAGGTGCGCGCCATCTTCGGCAGCTTCTCGCGCCGCCGCCAGTCGGGGGAGGCGCGCGCGCCCAAGCGCCAGCAGGGGTCGGCGGAGGCGGCCTCGCCATCGCCCACCGCCGCCTCGCCCGTCGCGCCCGCCCCCGCGCCCGCCCCCGCCCCCGCCGACGCGCTGGCCTCCGCGGCGGCGGCGGCCGTGGTGGCGGTGGCGGTGGTGGCGGCGCCGGCCGACGCCGACGCGGACGCCCCGGCGCCCGACGCCCCGCCCGACAGCCCCGGCCCCGGCCCCGACCCCGGCCAGCGCGGCGGCGACGGGTGAGCGGCCCACCATTTCATTTTCTTCTCTCCCACTGCATGTTGTTTTGGAAACTATTCATGTTTATTCACCACATTATTATTATTATTATTATTATTATTATTATTATTATTATATAATTGTCACCATCCAGTCACCTTGTTGGACGCAATTACGCTCGGAGAATATATTCCGCAGTCGTAAAGGAATCCAAATTGTGACAATTTCTCTGAGTAACAATGCATTTTAATAATTAAATTTGTTCAAAGAATTGATTCTTTCGGTAACTTCGTGGTTACAGCAGCTGGATGTAAAACAGTAGGCCCGGGTTTGAGCTCCGGTCGGGGCAACCAACTTTTTGAACAAATTTTATTATATTATTATTATTATTATTATTATTATTATTATTCCTCTAATTCACGACTAAAATATTACAAGTTGGTTGATTATAAAGTTTTCTTGGAGTTGCTACCTGCTTCATAAGCTAAGGACTATGGGAGCCTCTTCAATACTTTGCGCAAAATATGAGATGTTTCCAATAAAGCAATGACTTGCACTTCGCAGTCTTTTGAACGACCTGGGAGTTATATCAAGTTCTTACACAAATTTTGAGAAAAAAGAAAAGGAGCTCCATTAACTACCGAGACGGCCTGTGTTTTTACGCCCCACATTCGGCAGATCTCTATTTCCAAAATCATTCCAAAAGTCGTTTTTCTAACACCTTGCTGGTTACGATGTTTTGATCATACGGTACAGCAACATCTACTAGAAGACACGATATTTTCCATATCCCGCATAACAATCTCAGTTTGTCGGCCGTTATCGTGCGATCAGTGTGAATTTGTTGGTCGCACAAATTCAAAATATTGTACACAGTCCAACAGACGTCACCGGTTTCGTGAATGTTCGTATCACTTGGAGCGTAAGTTTGGAACTTTGAGGGATTTGCAGATCTCCCATTGGAGTAACTACCCACCCTGTCATATCTTTTTAAGTGTTCGTTCTTTGCTAGAATTGGACAAGCTGAGACGATATGATCCATTGTGTGAGGTCTCTTCCTCTTTCCTTACGTGGCACATCGAATCTATGTACATCAGCTCGAGTGTGAGCGACATAATGCATTGTAAGCTTTTTTCTGTTTTTTCGATTCATGATTCGAATTTCTTGGACAGTCTAGTCCACTATTCTGAAACTACAGGCACCACAAAACTACATATTGCATATATTTTATCCCTGGAGTTCAGAGCGGACTGCAGGTCAAGCCTCGCTCTTCTGTACTCCCTGCGATTTCTCCTTCATTCTGTTGTTCGAGATGTTCTCACATTATTCAACGCCTAGATATTTGTACGTTTTACCTGGCTCAACTTCTTTAATCACTGAGTCCAACTTCAGTGTTCTCTGACGTTGTCATTTTGCCTCTCTTTAAATCGATTTTTGTACACTTGTCAAGACCAAACTTCATGCAGACTGCTAAAATCATTGGAGACAGAGAGAATTGCTTCATTCTTAGCAAACACTTTAAGACCGTCCATGTAAAAGAAATGTCACGCTGGTCTTTCATTACCAGGGAGCTTGTAATCAAAGTCAATATGCAACAACTGTCTAGATAATGGAATCAATCTAATGCAAAACAGAATAGCGAAATATCTTGAAAAATTCTTCTGTTAATCTGAATACTTTTTTTTCTACAACTCCGTTTCCGTTCTGTGTATTAGTAAACTGGCACTACACGACTTCACACTAGCCTTCCAAAACTCCAGAAGTATAGGAAAACTCAAAATTTTTCTGTTTTTATAGTTGGCACTTTGTATCAATTTTTAACCTGATGATGTCAATGGACCAGTTCACGAAACGTTGTAACATACATTAATCATTTATCTCAATGAATAAAGCCAGATTTTCCATCAAATTTTTATTCTTTTTAATTTGATTCTATAAAAATAAAAGGACATCTCAATAATTGAATTGTATAGTATAAGGACAATCATTTAAGAGAACTAAATTAGTTAACCATTAACACATTTGCTAATTTCCGAAAACTATTTCAGCTACTGATGATAGGAGAAAATGAGGTAAGTACGTGGGTTTATCTTCTCTGATAAAAGCTGTGTGGGTTATTACATAACCCACACACCTTTCGCAGAAGTATACTGTTAGGATCAGTTAAAAACTGTGATTTATCTCTGTCAAGTACTTGGCACACAGGCATTGTGATAAAGATGCAGCTCGAGCCCCTTTCCAAAAGTGCTTCAATCATAATTATGAGATAATGTAAATTAAATCATTAAATTCTCCAACATAGCAATACGAATAATAAGAATTTTAGAAAAGATGTATTTTAAAATTTCATATTTCATTTACCTATTATAACTCATGTGTAATTGTACAAAATATTGAGAAGTGTATTTTCTTATTAAACTGTTATACTTTGCAGTGTTTTTATGAACCATTATTAATCTACATCCACTCTTAAATAACATTTTCAAAACTACTAACTAAAAAAAATACTAAACCCTAAAAAATTAAAACATTGTACCACTAGAACTTCACAAAAATAATTCTTATCAAGCTCAAACTGGAGTTTCATGATTGTCATTCAAATGTAATAACCGCAAGTTGACTCCTAGGATGTAGCTCATACAGATGCTTGTATGAAAGTAGCCATCTTTTCTATTATTTATGCGATAATGAATTCTCTATTGTAAAAAATAGTATGATGTTGACAAGTGAATGTACTTCCGAGACTATTGTCTTTCTCATATAGTCTTAAGCTCATTCTGATTTCCTTAAGCTGGCAGTGGTGACGAATCTTTAGTAAAGAGAATAATCGAAAAATAAGTGTCTGAGGCTGAACCACCTTAGGGCATTCATGCAGTGTCTCTGACTGGGAGGTCAGGTCTTAGGTCGAATCCGGATGGTGGCACAATGTTTGACACCAGATCGAATTCAACTGCTGACTGGAGGAGAAAATCTAGCGACCAGCTGCTCTGATCGTAGTTTTCCGAGGTTTCTCCGATCAACAACAGGTGAATGCCGGAGTAGTTCCCTGAAACGGGCTACACACCGAGCGTCGGCATTCCTTCCTCTTCTTAGTCCTATTCTCTTCCCTTACATTACATTACACATGCACTATTCTACCACAAACGCATGGAAACCAGTCGATTGCTTATAGTTTTTCCCGGCTGCGGGATTCCCCGCTGGTGGGAGATAACCTGGTTATGGAAAAACCGACAAACCGGCATGTAGATCGGCGGCCGACTTCACCATTCATCGGGGAAGATCCCCACTACCCCCGGGGAAAAAAACAACAACAACCATGCATAAGACATACGGGACTAATGTCTTTAGCAGTTGAGGCGCCCGGAAACACGAATCAACTGTTGAAAACCCTCAACCGCCCGGCGCGGCTGCCTGCCGCCTGGCAGTGGACGCTGATTTAGATTTATTTTGTCAAAACAAACAAACAAACAACTGCATGGGGGAGAAGATCATCTGCGCATATTTCTTGAGTTCCAGAATCCCTTCCCATCATTTTAACTGTAAATAGTTAAATAAATGAGTAAACGTTTAAAATAAATAAATAAAAATAAATTTAAAAAAAGCGAAAGATTAGAAACATTTAGAAAACTAGACATTTTCGTTCCCGAGTTATAGAAAACTTATTTGCATTGGTAAACGAATTGCAGGTATGATTTTTCTGCATTGCTAACAAAGTATTAACTCGCCCTTACCTCCGCTCGAGCACTGCCGTCCGTTCGAGTGGCGGAGATTTTAAATATACATCCTAAATCATATTTACCAAGTAAAATGAGATATTTAATTGCAAAATCTTTAGAAAGTTCTACTAAGTTCACGCGCTCTCTAGCAGTGGCGGCTGGTGCCCCAACAGACTGGAGGTTGCAGCTGCAGCAAATGACGGAAATGTAATTTCCAAAATCCAAAACACGAATATTTAATAAAATGTTAGCAATTGAAGTATATCAATTAAAACTAAGTTAAATAAAATTCTATATTGAAACATTATTTACATAATTTAAGCGAATTGTGCGCATTAGGTATATACACCTTCCACGCACGTGGGTCTGGCTTTGATTTTCACAGAGGACTTTGCTTTGATTTCCACATTTAAGTTTTTGTATTAGTTCTGCATTGAGACAACTGACGGTTAATCAATCCGCAGTCGACGGTTAATAGAATTTTTTATTGAAATGCATATTTGAATTCACGCTAATTTCTGAAGGTTTGCAAAGAAATTGCTATTACATTTCATCAATTTGAAAATGATATTCATTGACGATTATTTTTATTACTGTGTCAAAACGATTCACGTAGTATAACCGCTGTGTATCTGGAACCAGATACTGTGTATCTGGAACTGTGTAACCAGATACTGTGTATCTGGAACTTCAAATTCGCGTCACTACCCATTGCTCCACTTCAGCATAAGATGGATAGAGGACACTGCACGAAGAGTTGCCATCGCAAAACTACAGACCTCAGAGAAAACAGCCAATCGCAAATTTTGGAGCCCTTTTAAACGCGTTTCGCTTGCTACTGAAAGCTACTTCGCTTGAACTAAACCTCGATTCGAGCATTATGGCACTGGATGTCAATGGGAAAAGATTCGGCGTAGGCACCGAGAAGTGGAAAGAGTACCAGGTGGTTGTTCATGAATTAAATAAAAGAAAATCGGGAAAAGGTAAACGGAATGCCATAAATTTACTGATTCTTGTGATAATTTAAAATATAAGGACGAAAGTACCTTGTCATTGATTGCTTGATCGTTTAATTCTTTTCGAATTTCCTCATTTCTTAGTTTATCTAGTCTGGTACATTTTTTTCAAGATCTCAATAATTTCAATTCAGCAGACTGTAACGCCTGTTTATCTTTCTCCCTCAGAGTCCAGTGTTCACTTCCGAACAACAGAGGCCATTACTTTATATATCCTCATTACAGTATCTCTATGTGTTTGATCTTTAAGAGTTCGCCGAATATTTCCGCATATATTCTGGTATTTATAAATTTTTTTATCTATATCTATTTCTGTGAGGAACGTTATGTTGTAGCCCAAATATTTAAAATGGCTAATTTGTTCCAGCATCGTATTTTCCAAAACTAATTTGGTGCTTATAGGAGGCTTACCCATAAATGCCATTGTTTAGGTCTTAGTTTGCGAAATCTTTAGATTATAACCTTTGCAAGTTTGGTTTAATTGATGGATAGACCTCTGTATGACATCCTGACTTTCTTGGATTATAATTTGATCATCAGCAAATAGGAGTGTACACTCCATTTTTAACCTTAATTCTTAGGCTGCTTTTGGTCTTCCATTCTCGCATGACGTCATCCAAGTATATGTTAAACAATGTTGGGGAAAGGATGCATCTTTGGCGAACTCCTTGGTTTGTTTTTATTTGTTTTGAATATTATTCTTCTAGTTCTAAAGTAACAGGCATTCTGATTGAGAGATTTAATGTTATTGATTAAGTGGTGTGGGTAGCCTCTTCTTTTCATAATTTCCCGTAAAGTAGAGCGTCTCAATTTATCGAATTTTTTCTTGAGTAATTAAATGCCCGAGAGGTGACTACAGGTCGTACGTTGTTTACTACCTTATGTCGTTCTTTGTATGCTGTCGAGAGGGCTAATTTCCGAGGTGATCTGCAAGCGATGGCCGCGGAGCTCGTTGCCGTGCGCGGAGGCTGCGTGCGCGCTAATTGCGCCGACGCCCCACCCCACCCGACCCGACAACGCCTCGTGCCTACCCGTTCGCAACTCCGTCACCCGCCACACTATGCCTCGCCGTCCTACTCTTCTGCGCCAGTCCTGTCCCGTCCCGTCCTGTCCCATTTCGTCTCGTTCCTGCCCGTCCCGCCCCGCCCCGTCTCTCCCCACCGCGTCCCGCCCCGTCCCGCCCCGCCCCGCCCCGCCCCGTACCGTCCCGTCCCGCCCCTCCGCTTGCTCGCAAGACCCGCCCGCGATCACCTTGGGGCGGCTGGGAGGAGTCCGCGGATGAAGTCACCGCTCTCTCGGGAGTCGATCGCCCCGCGACCGGTCAGCGTCGCGTCGCGTCGCGACGCGTCGAGGACGACCTCACTCGCCCTGGGCGAGGCGATGCAGAGGGCCTTCACCCGCACTACGCAAAGTGTACGGGGTGATCCGAATTGCAGTCCTTCTGACTAGCTGCCCACCCTAAGGTGGATTTGGGGCTTAAATCCATGTCACCCCATGTAGATGAAGTGGAGCGTATTCATGTTCCTCCTACTTCTTACTTCACCACCATCATAGCGAACAAACAACTTTACTCTCAACACATCGAATCATTTGCTCGTCTCAGAACGGTTTCTGTTACTGAAATATTAAATAATAACAGAATCAATTCTGTGTCTAAAATATGTAATCAAATTATACTTAGTGCTTTATTTTAATTAATATAAATTACAAGTGATTAAAAATGTTATTAAATAAATGTATTGAGTACATCTGTGCATTATTGACCTTCGTAAGTGGGACAAATAATCTAATCCTATATTAGACCTCGACAGCATCCTAAATTTCTTAAATACCAAAATCCACTCCTGAATAAAGGAGGGTTCCTGAATTTTGTCTACACAACGGTAGAGTAATATGAAAAATGCTTTATATTTTGATACGTTAACGTTATTTGAACAATAAATTTATCATCAAACTTCAGTGTTTCCGGGTTCATCTACAATGGTGATCACTTCTGTAAGTGTAAAGCATGTTATAATACTAACAATGGAGATATTATTCCTTCGTTGGAACAAGACATACGGCTGCGACCTACACGGCAAATTACAAGTTTTTTCCCTTCCAGAAATCTCCGCCAACAACGGTCCACCGACAACTTCTAAGCTCCCGTCAAGTCACCTGATATGTCCAGTAGTGATGTACGTGTAAGTGTGTGTATGTGTGAGTATGTGTATTAGAGGAGGGTTAGGGATAAAGATGAGGAAGGGAAAATTGGGCACAGCCTGTGGACCGTTCTTTAACCTACTGCTCCAGCGTTCACCTGGTATTGACCGAAAAATAAACAAATAGAATCTGAAATCGATCTGAGTAGCCAGTCGCTAGAATTCTCCTGCAGATTATGTGACTGAATCTCACCCAACTATGAAATTTCGGAACTGAAACCCAAAGACCTTCCTGTCAGCGACGCATTAAAAGCAACGGCAAAGTTTCCACTGATCCGTCGCATTGTACTTCGATTTAAACATAGGGCCTGCTGACGTAAATCAGTTCTTCCGGTGTCATCCAATCGGAAGCTTGAACGTCACCACAGCTGATGATCTGTCGAAGGACACTGCAACTAAATCGAAGTATAGATTCAATTTGTGTGATTTACATTTATTTAGTCAAAAAAGCAGTAAAAACTGTATGTGACGTAGGGGGGGAAATATTATCTGCTCACGTTTTCTTGAGTTCCAGAATCCCTTCTCGACATTTTAACTTTAAATAGTTGAAAGATGAGTAAAGTTTAAAATAAATAAATAAATTTAAAAAAGTTCGAGATTAGCAATATTTGAAAATAATAGACACTTTTGTTCCCGAGTTATAGAAAACTTATTTGCAACGGTAAATGAACTGCAGATTTTGTTTTCTGCATTGGTAACAAAATAGCAACTTGCCCTTACCTCTACTCCTACCACTACAAGCAAAAGGTGAGTTCAACAAAACGTGCGCATAATGAAGCTACATATACGTCCAGATTATTTTTCTTTTTGATGATCAGTATAGTCTCTAATTGTATAGGAACAGTTATAATTTTACTTTTAACTTGAACTTGTGCACAACAATTGACTTCAATTGTTCAATGTGCTGCGGGCGTGTGTTGTGCGTGCGCGCAGGGCGGGGCCGGCGGGGCCGCTGGGGACGACGTGCCCGCTGTGCGGCCGCCTGCTGGCCGACCCGCGCGTGCTGCCGTGCCTGCACTCCTTCTGCGCCGCCTGCCTCGAGCAGCTCGCCTCCCTCGACTCCCACGCGCCGCGCGCGGACGGTGAGTTCAGGTCGCCTTCCCCGCCCCTCCGCGTCCCGTCCCATCCCGCCTTGCTCACCCCCGCCCCCTTTCGTCCTTTCCCGCCCCGCCTCGTCTCGTCCCGCCCCGCCCCGTCCCGCCCTTCTCCACCACGTCACGCCCCGCCCCGTTCCGCCCCATCTCGCCCCGCTCCGTCCCACCCCACCCAGTCCGGCCCCGCCCCGTCCTTCCCCCCTCTCCGCCCCACCCCGCCCCGCCCCGTCGCTCGCAGGGTCAATTCCCCTCCCCATATTTATTTATGTACCAAGGGCGTTATATGGTTTCTAACAACAATTAACGCCCATGGTACATGCAATATATTATTTTTACCTAATTTTAATGATCGAGATACATTTATTTATTGATTGACTAGGTGTTAAGTTGATGCTGCTTGACTTTTCATATCTCTCTCCGATAATTCCCTTTGTAAGATAACATGTAACGTCATTCTGTTTCCATATTTCCGTCGTTACCACGATCCATTAGATCCAGGTAAGTTATGCAACGTATATTGAGGTACGTATCATAAGCAATAAAAATCATTAACACATCAGTAAAAAATAAAGACACTTATTTTTAATAAAATAGGCAAGCAAAACGGAATTTATTTTCAGTAAAATAGCTGACCAAAAAGGCATTTATTATTCCCAAAAAGGACTTACAAAAATGAATTTGTTTTGATTTGATTTGATTTGTTTTGACCAAAAAATACGGCTAAAGAACATATATTCTTAGCAAAATAGGCGAACAAATTTTCAAAACAATTGTCTCACTGATATCATTACATTCCAAAGCATTATTTCCAGGAAGCACGCGGAGACGTGATTTCATAATATTTAGATTATAAAAAAAATTTGCAAGTTTGTGTTCCTCTGACAGTAATTTAGAAATCGTATTGAATTTTTTCCCGTGGCGTTTGATTCACTATATGTGACTCATATATGTGACCTTCTGACATTTCATGTTTTTGTATATCTTTTGGTAATTTTTTTCATGTCAAAATATCCATCTCTATTCGAGTACTCTCCTTAATTGACAATAAAAGACATGACCAACGACAAGCTTAGCTTTAACTTGACTACCAGTTAGTCATTTATTGTGAATTATACCACGAATAGAATGTTCTTGCATTTTTCTCGCCAGCCTGATGTACAACCGTACTCAACATAGGAGTAGGTCCAAAATTTGTGTTTTCTTACATCCTTAAGACGAGAAAACGGTGTACACAGTAGTTCATTCACTGTATTCGTCATTATATTAACGTACAATTTACGTTGTAATATTATATAAAGCGAGTAATTTTAACGTAACGATTTAGATATAAAAAATCAAGTAATACTAATAATCCGCAACATACTAATTTAAAATAAATACTTCCTAAATAATAATTGCTTTCTACGCTTCTTAACTCGTCAACAAAACAGTAAACACGTGCTAAGTTGTTTGCGTGAGAGTAGAAATCGGAGTCATCCGTGATCTTCTGTGCGGGCAGGCAGAAAGAGAATTCTCTGGCCTACGCGCATGCGTCAAGTATGGACACATCATGCTACTGTTCTACGCTCCCTAAGGGAGCCTTTTCTCAGAATGTGGTGCAAAGTGCCTATCCTGAGAGGTGCAAGCGGGCGCATATCTCTAAGAGAAGAGACAAGACTGATCGCATGGCCAGAGGGCTGCTAGAAAACGCCTGAAATGGAACAATTGCTCGTGCCACAGTAATGAAATGTGCATTATACTTTTTCAGATGAATAATATTTACACCGTATTAAAATTTTAAGAGTGTTTTTATTTTTTCATTATTATGAAATATATGAAACTTAGTTCATGTTCATCAGGGTAGGAGTGCCTACTTTGCTCTCCCAAGGAGCGATCACTGTAGCAAACTACTATCCTACTTTTGCGTTTGCGAATGACCTGACATTTGTGTCGTATGTGCCACGACAAAACAAGTGTGTTGTTCTTCAAAGCACACTTCACAATAATGCAAGATGCTGCGATTCTGAAAAAAAAAAAAAAAAAAAAAAAAAAAAAAGAAACCAGAAATGAAACCACGTATAATTCTACTGAGAGAGCTGGGATATTAGGAAGATTATTTCTTATTCATCGAAAAAAACAAAACAAATGTGGTCTGTTGTTTTATCTAATAAAATAAACAAATCCTGCATTAATTAATACGTTTTGTTCACAAAAGTAATTACAGATTGCCAAGAAAAATGTTATCACAAAATAAAGCCGGCATTGGTCGTAGAACACGTCTGCCTCGAACATCGTCATCAAGAGTTGTAAATCGGGAGTTAGTGCCTTATTATACGTGGCGAGACTCGGGACATCAGACCCGTTCTTCCGTTTGTCCATAGAAATTTTGCAACGCTCCCTTCACCTCTATTGGAAAGAGAAGGTATTATTCGGATGCCGAAATTGAAAACATTCATAAAATTCTTCGTGAGATCGAGACTCGAGACAGGCTATTTTGTATTTAGCTCGGAGGATATGTAGGTGTGAGGATCTTCTCCATGCAGTAAAGTACAACATGAGACAGCCGACTTTACTTCTCTTCCGTAGGAAGGTGTACGAAGGATTATTTTCGCCCTTAACAATCCACGGCTTCGATGGGGTTTGAACCCGGAAACTTGGGTACAACAGCCCGACACGCTGGCCGTTATATCACCGAACCCGCCAAGATAATTTATATTGAAAACTACAAATCTGATGCATAATTCGCATCAATATTCAGTTTTGTTAGAAACTAAGTCTAGTCTAGTCGAAAAAGGAGAAGATGGCATTATGTTGCAAAACAGGCGACAAAATTACTCAGCACTGTTCCAATTAAAACCTTTGACATGTTAAAACAATGTCAATTACATTTGTACTGTAGGTGTGTAATATAATGTTTCTACATTTGCATTCATTATACTACCACGCATTTTGTACAGGAACACAATTTTACAATCTTAAAAATAAAATAACTGTGTATAATTAAAATTTCGGTGTGTAATTTTAATTTCCTGTTAGGTATACTAAATATAATAATTGAAAAAGTAAATAATGTGCTAGAGAAATTATAAGGGTACAGTTGGACTCGAGGACCGCATCCGGGTTTAAGTAGTATGTTCTGAAATGGATCATAAACCTGAGAATTAAAATTAATATTTATAACTCTTAATTATTTCACCCCACACATGGACGAGTCAGATCTATTCGTGTTTGTAAACTCAATTTGAAATAAACAAATAACAATTTTGCATGGTGACCAAGTCTACAATGGCCAACTTACTCGACGAAATCACAAAAATATCAAGCTTATGTTCCACACAGTACAAATTTATATTTTTAGTGTAAAGTATCGTATAAGCGAATAGAATTCTGCGGTATATTATGGTTAATTTTTAGTAACTATTAGAGGAGACCTTTTGCAGTCAGAAATCGGCTCAAAATCTTCTAAAAGTATTTCAAATATGTGCATCAGTTCCGGTTATTAATTAATTTAGCACCATGAAAAATGTATTGATGAACTGATTGAATGGAGGTTGAGTCAATTTGGAGTGAACTCTGAATTATTTTAAAATATGCAGTACAGATATGTTAAATAACAATTTAAGCAAAAAATATTATTGTTCCGAAACCATCTTCCAACGTTTATGTTTTATTATGTTTTGCGTTTTTTATAATTATGTTTGTGCTATCGCCTTCGATGATTTTGTACGTGGCAATAGTGTTAAACTGCACGTAGAACGTTGATTCAAAAAAAAAAAAGATGACAGTGATATAAGGCAGAATATACTATAAACTAATATTCACGTATTATGCATGGCATTCGATCGGGACGTTTTCCTTCAATGATTAATGAATGAAAGTGAGTAAATGGAATAACAGCAGAACTCGATGTCCTCTATTTTCTTTGCATCAGATTAACTTTATTATTAACATATTACTTATACCTGATCAAACATGAACATATATTTCATTTAAGTACTCTAATTACAAATGGAAACAGGAAGAGAAAAACAAACAAACATGTGCTTAATCATATTTAAAACATCGATGTGTTTTGTCGAAGATTTCATAGACATGGAAAAGCTTTTAGATGTGTGCAAATGTCGCCTTTTTGATCAAATTTGCTGCACTGAATCACCGCGGGCGAGCGAGACGGCACGGGGCAGACGCGCGGCGCGGCGCGTGGGTGGTTGGTCTGTGCTGGGGGGGTGGGGCGCTCTGGCCGTCCGGTGGCAGGGCAGGCCGCTCGGTGAATCCGCTTACGGCTCTAGGGCTTCCGGAGCGCTGTCAGCACGGCACAGGCGGTACTGAAGCCGGGCAGGGGGCACGGGGGCGGGGAAACGCTTTACACGCGGCAATTTCAGTCTATAAATCTCTCGTTTACCTTTAACATTTCGAAACTATTTTCCCCTTTCATGTAGATAAATACATTTCCATTTCCATTTCAGAAGTTAGCACTGTATATACCGCATGTACCTACTCAAGATTCCTCAATGAAATTTTTTTACAGATCCTTCTTTTCAACTTAATTTATTAGCAAATTATTTAATTCATTTAATGAATGCAAATCATTTGATTACCTCTTAGGTCTCAATGCCCTTTCAAAAATACACTCAAATACTTTATATTGCAATGGCGATACTATTTCACATTAATATCTTATAGCTTTGTTCAGTTTTTCACAAAACTAAAGCTCTATTCATGTGTCTCCCTTCCAAAATCTATTACTTCGGTGATCTACACTCTCCAGTCTTCTTGCCATACGTTAACGTCTTCTTACGGAGCCTATTATACCTTGGCAACGTTACACCATGACTAATGTAAATGCTTAAACCATTGTACTTAAAACTACTATATTTAGAGTACATTAGTATTGTATTAGTATTTCATTGAGGAAGCGTCGCTGGGTGAGGCGTGAGGCCTCTAAAGCCCAGTGAATCGGTTCCATCCTGGCCGAGGTGCCCGGGTAGGGCGGATAATAGATGAAATGACACAAATTTAATTTTTGACTTTTCTCTCACGTCGTTAATATTTACAATAGTGGCAATTTGTTCCATGTTATATTTATCAGTACATGTGCTTTAAATAATGTCATATAAACCTTCTCGAAAACTCAACCTTTTCCTGCCAAAATTTCGCAATTTTGGAAACGCTCAAACGCTATTTTCTCAATAACGGCTCCTACTTGTTTTCAAACATTTCGAACGGATAGTGCTAATTACACTGTTCAATATGACGTAAAGTCCAGTTCGGTGTTTTTTGTTGGTTTTGAAAAATGACACAAATGTACATTTATTTTAAAGAATCTCTTCCGTCATTGATATGCACATTTCCAGCAATTTGTAAACATTATTTGATTTGTGAGTTAAAGTACTTAAAATGACTTCGATTGAAGTTTTTCGAAAACTCAAAAATTGTCTGTGAAAAAGAGCTTCAAATTGTGAATTTACAGTAGCTATTAAACACCAGTTTCTTAAAAACGGCTCCAAATTTTTCAAACAAATTGCCAATTAGAACGAGATTTTACTGGTCTTTATATTCTTAAAATAATATTTTCGTTCTACTATTAGGCAACCGATAAATTAAGAACATTTCAAAAAAATGTTTGGGTGGCGATAGATGGCATCTGGCAAGGGAATGTGGCAAGTGAGAGTGGCTAGCCGAGACCAAAGGGAAAAGAGAACTAATACGAGAAAGTCTGTGCCATTCTGCACCACTAGTTTTCTTCTGTAAACCCATATACTCCGAACCATGGAGGAAGGGGAAGTCTGCTTTTACCTTGTAGTACTTTATTGGTTTCTCTTTGTATGTTGTCTCTTTTTCGCCTTGTTTTAGAACAATACATGCCTAATTCTTGCCTAAATTGATACTAGACTGTTTCTTCAATTTTTCCTATTCGACCGAGGAACCCTCTAACTCAGGTCATAGTTGATGCATACATTAGTCTGTGAATATCTGGCAAACGCTTAGATAACACATGGCAATCATTCATTCGTGCTTGAGCCATCGGGCCCAGGAATGTTTCTTGAGTAATTAAGAACCCTACAGGTTACACATGAAATCTAAGAAAAATGTCAAATTTACTGAGTGAATAAATTCAAGATTGCAATAATTCAGTGAAGGCGGCAGTGAATTGATGAATATACAAGGTTTCATTGTTTTAGAGCGGTAGTGACCGTTAGAATGAATAAAAACTCAATATTTTCACGAGAGAGCATTTTAGGCACAACACGCTTTTTAGTATGTCGTCCTGATATTAAGAGTAGAGTCTGCAGGGGACTATCATTTACGTGGCTCTTTGGGGCACGAGGAACTTGTTCCCTTGCTAAAAATTATAATCCGAACGTTTGAGGGGTTTGGCAAGTTTCCATAAATCTTGGAACGTACGAGTGGCGTCTCCTGAAATATCGTGTTAGGAAGTAGCAATTAGTTTGTAAATAAATGGTTGCCTTCTCTACTTACTGCGAACTGGTGCTCGGGCATCATTGTATAGTTACCTATTGGTATCCAAAATTAACGATCAATAGCAGATATTAGGAATGCATTATATTATTAACGACTATATAGCAGGAACTCAAAATGTCACAGTATTTGGACATAGCAAAAAATGAAAAATGAAAAAAAACCTGTTGATACACATATGGCTCTGAGGTGCCTCAATGTAGCCCGCTCGTTGTTTACCAATGAAAATTCACAGCGATGTTAAGCCGTATCACTTTAGCCCCATCAATTTCTCGTATTCGCCCATCAGGTGGGGCTTATTTGATACACAATTTTGATTTTTTCAAAGAGTTGTGGTGCCTTAAGTTATGTTTTACTTCCTACACTTTTTTATGTGTTTGCTGAAAACAGTATAGAAGATAAGATGAAAAGTTTGCCTTTCTAAAATAATAAAAGCCTCGATTGACTCTAATTATTGAAAATACGAAATTGACAACATTGTCTAGAAGCTTGAAGATAAAGTTTTACTAATGAGATGTTTAACTGTTAATTAAGCAACTTCCCCTGGTGAAGAAAATTTGAACTGCTTTCGCCAAGTCCATATTCTACCTCGCCTCGAGGCCAATGAATAAAATTATTGGAACCGAAGTTTGTATACTAGATGCGTTTGCGAAATCTCATCAGATATGTGATTCGTGTCCATATCCCCCATTAGACAACTTTGTCGAAGGTCATTGGCCTAGCAGCAGAATAGAACATAGCGAACGGATGTGACTCTCTTACGGGAAACCACAGTGATACAAAACCACGAATTATAAACCCATACAGTGGTCTGAAGCGCCCATAGAAAGGACAATATATTTTTGCTTAGAGAAAATGTTTTTAAGATTAGAAATCATGAAACCAACGAACAATATAACGAAGAGATATGATGCATCACTCGCATCCATTGAAGCTGGGCCACTGGATCGTGTTTTTCGTTTATTGTTGCGAACCGCTTGCCGTAGTTATTATTTTGAACAAAACTGAATTTTAAGTAGATTTAATAGATGCGGCAGCTTCAGGATGTTAGCCATACGCCCCATCTAAAATGTTGTGTTCGGTTCAAACTTAAATATTTGTTTTAACTTGTACTTTCAATACTGCAGGTTTAACCTGCTTAGGGTTGCAGGATTTTAGGAATCTTATTCTCTCTCAGCCGTTTTCCGCTTTAAAATAATTTTTCAATATTTTATTGCGTTTAATAGATGAAAGGAACAACATATCGTTTTTTTCCGTTAGCACCACAAGTCGTTTTGTTCCTGTAGCCACATACATCTTTCTGTACCGTCAGCAACACATTTTTTTGTTCTTTTAGCAACACAAATATTTTTGTTCTGTTAGCGATACAAATCTTTTCCGTTAGAAATGGAAAAGTTTTTGTTTCATTAGCAATGTTTTTTATTAGAAACACAAGTATTTTGGTTCTGATAGCAACACTATCTTTATATTCCGTTAGCAACACAAATCATTTTACTTGTTTACCAACACAAAATATTTTTGTTTGGTTTGCAGGGTTCCCGAGAGAAGATGAACCACCTTTTATTTGTGGTAAATTGAGCAAGGCTTTGATATGGGTGTCTATTATCTTGGTTTTATTTGAGTATCTATCGACTTATAATCCCCAAGCTCTGTTAAAGTTATCTCCTGACACATCCAAGGCACTAACAAACATATACGGTTCCCCCTTTAAATGTGAAAGCAGATGCATACGAGTATATTTTTCAATATTGCTCAGTGAATAATTTTTCACTACTGCCGTTATGAAGATATCATGAAATTGCATAAACTGATGGTACATGCCTGAGAATGTTGGCAATTTCACATGTGGTAAGCTTCCCATAGGGCTTAATGACATGTCTTTTTTCTGATAATTTGGCTAATTCAGAAAGACATTGGCTTTTAAAATGCATGTATCTGCTTTCTAGATTCTCAAACGAGGGGTTTAAATCATCTAAAACCTCTTGTTTGATAGCTTTATCTGTAAATCTGATATGAATGTGCTAACATATTCCGTTCGCAACACAAATCCTTTTACTTCTTGAGCAACACGGCTAATAGTTCCGTTTGGTTCGCAGGGTCGCCGTCGGCCGGCGGAGAGCGTCAGGGCGCGCACAGCCGCTCCAACTCTGGCTCGGGCTACGACAGCGGCGGCGGCGCGGGGGCGGGGGGCGGGCGCCTGCTGCTGCAGTGCCCCGCGTGCGGCCACGTGTCGCGCCTGCCGGCGGGGGGCGTGGGGTCGCTGCCGCCCAATTACCTGGCGCAGCACCGCATCGTGCTGGCCTCCCTCAACAAGGCGACCACGCGCCTCCTCTGCGACGTCTGCCCCGGGGAGCGGCCGGTGAGCGCCGCCACGTTCTTATTAACGCCATTAAGCAACAATTAACCAACCAAGAGGGTTATGTGTAGGGCCAGGATGCGTATGTCCTCAAAAAGTCAGAAATACGCAATCATTTATGACATAAAAAAGTAGGAAAATATGACCATAAACTTGACTTTAAAAATTTTGGTTTTGACAAAAGCGACATACTCGGTCGGCAGTGCGGAACCTGAAAACTGCGACTTGCTAGTTTTGTTGGAGGAAGCATCACCTTCATTGAATGCATTAACCTCTTCGATAGTTTTTAATTGCTTCAGTAGTATGCGGCGTTAAGCCACGTGTCCCAATGTGTAGGAATGGGTTGGAGAGGCAATGTCACTGAGGGAACCATTTCTTGGAACTTTTGACCAATGCCAGTGCGCCCACATTTTTGATATTATGAATTCCAATTTCAAGCAGGCAAATTTAGAACCGACAGTTAGCATTGATGAATGCATTTTACCTTTCTATGGCAGTCATGGAGCCAATCAGTTTATTAGAGGGAAGCCGATAATATTCGTCTTCAAAGTCTGGGCAGCAGTTGTATCTGGTTGTGTCCATCATGTTGAAACATACTGTGGCGCCTCTACTTGCTTACGTACTAGAGGCAAAGACCAGACATGGTATAAAATTTAGTACAACATTCAGATCTAAAAAAGGTTTTACGCTTGACTTTGACAATTTGTTCAAATCTGTAGTACTATTGCAAAAAATTGCATCACGTGTTTTAGGGGGATATAAGAACTCTGTGAGGGAATCGTTGTAAGAGTAACAAAAAGTTGGTTGACAATAAAATTGAAAGATCAATCAACAGAAAGTATGTCAACATTCTTCAAGCACGCGGGAACCACAAGAACGTTGCCACTGTTCTAAAAAACGGCAATAGAGTTCATCCCATGATTGCTGCCAGCCGGTATTCACGGGCGGGAAAGAAAAAACTAGCGATGATAAAACAGCGCTTACTTTCTCACTCTTAGTAACGGTTACATAATAGTACAAGTATTTTACTGCAAACTCATTACAAATCGTACAACATTAGGTGCAAAAACTAAATATCTTGAAGCGAATATCAACACACAAATAAAACTGCTTTTCATACTGCTAAATCATGTCCTAACAATAAATCGGAATTCACACAAGTATTAAATAAAACGTCATCTTATCATCGTTTAACAATAAACTTCTCTGATATCTCTATCAAGGCAGCATTCGGTAGTAATATAAAATTAATGTTAAATAAAATCGTACAAATTTATGGTACTATTTTTTTTACAATTTTTCTTCAGTGTTGCATACAATCTTATTTTCAAGAGAGAAAACCTAATTGGATTAATGAAAAAATGAAGGTTGACGGATTGCTTGAAAGAAAATAAATCAATAAATTGAGAATACAGGTTTTAAATAATTTCTAGATTTTTTCATTTGTAAATTTATAACAAAAGCTTAAATGTCAGAATCGAACAAAGAAATATAAAATAATATACAATTCCTAACTTACGTAGCATCCAAGAACTTCTCAAATTACGTTCACGATGCGCAGGCAATACGAAGCGGGCGACTATGAAGCCAACTTGCAGAGAAAGCACTCATATTTTCAAAACGTTGAATGCGGCCTTATCTGAAGATGTTTTTGATGAGCACATTTCATTAAAAATACAATTTTATCTTAACAAATGTAGTTGTAGGAAAACGTCGAAATTTTTTAAACTTTTTCAACTTTCGAAAAATCAGGGAGACCAACGATCATGAGACCTGCGCGATTCTCTTAAGTTTAAATTGAAAAAAAAATAGTTTAAAGAAAAACATTGTCGATATTTGACCAAAACTTTCGCCAAAAATCCTCACATCTTCAAAAAATTCTACACGACCTTATTTCAAAATCTATTTTTAAGGAACAGATTTCATTAAAGGGAAAAATCTATCTTTAGTATTATAGTTGTAGGAAGTCGCCGAAAAAAATTTGAACTTTTGCAATTTTCGAAAGATTAGTTCCTAAGGAATAAGAGACCTCTATCGTTCTCTTAAACGTCCTTCACATTATTCAACAACATTTAATAAAAAACGTAGCCATTTTTTAAATTTTGAAAATATCCCAGGGGTTTCATGTAAACTACCCCCCCCCCAAATTAAAATATCCACTTCAAATTCAAGAGGCCGCACATCAGATAGATGGATTCAGGAAAATCAATTTGGGAGAAAATCGTCTTAACCATTTTTCAGGTCAGCCAGGTTCTATATTTCTTCTTATTTTTAATTGGCGCAGTTGCTTATCTATTCATTCAATCTACTTTACCCTTACTTTCCATTTCTATCCCCAAAGAGTCAGCAGCTGAGCCATGTACCTACGTCTATGATCGAGTTCCCTAACACTTTCATCTTGTAACGGACTGAGCATACATCTCGGTTCATTGATTTTTTCCTTCTTGTGCAAATGATATCTCTCTTTTTGATGTTACCCTTATTAGGATGCTATTTTAGTAATGAGAAAACGATGATATGTACCACACTCAGCCCCTCTAAATACTCTGACGTCTTGAACTATTATTTTTCTTTTTATAACAATAATATAATCTATTATATATTTTATTATTTTCCTTCTGTTCCCAAATAAATTTACGAATATCTTAGTGGCAGAAATAGGAATTCATAATGGAACAGTTTTGTCCGTTACATATTTTTATTAACCTCTTCCCATTATCGTTTATTACTGTTTTTCCCAATTTGCCCATTACACCATCTTCTTCTTTAATTCCAACGCGCCCATTTAAACCGCCCATGATGCGAAGTTCCTTCGTTGTGGAGGCCTCCATTAAGTCTTCCAAAAATGCATCCTTCTTCATAACAAGGTAGTCATCTGTAGGGGCATATACTCCAATAACTACAAGGGCAATTCCACAGATTTTAATTATTATTCTTATAAATCATTCATGTATGTATATCTTTGAATGCTATTTTTCACTTCTTTACTAACAACACTATATATCTGTGTGTGTGTGCGTATGTGTGTGCGTGTGAGTGTGTGTGCGCGTGTGTGTGCGCATGTGCGTGTGCGTCTGTGTGTGTGTGCGCGCGAGCTCACACACACAGGGTGTCCTACCAACTGTGGGCCACCCCATTACTTCTAAACGGTTCATTATATCAAAGCCCAGTTTCCGCTTAACAATGCAGTCATATATAGCATACTAATTTTTTATTTAAATCATTTATCTCTGCAAATACAATATTTTATCAGTTGCGGTTTTCAATGTCGCAACGTTTCCATAATTTTAACTTTAATACACGTTAACATTACTAACTTCAACAATAATACAACGAATACGATTGACGAAGACTTCTTGTTTTCATCTAGATAATGAAATTCTCTGCGTTATCGTTTGACTGTAGCACATTTTCAGCTACGTCTCATATGGGGGCGACGGCGGGAGTGCGAATTTGTGAAATTAAACCAGATTGTTTCCTTCCATTCACTCACCTCTACTAAATTCTGAGTTGGTATATTTTACAAATTAATTCTGTGAAGAAGCTTGTCATTAAAAAAACTTCAAAAGGAGCTATGTTTTTTAAGGAAATAATAGTAAGTTTGCAAGTACAGAAAACTTAAATAGAAATACAATCTTGCAATTGTCAAAATTGATAGAAGAATGCTATTTTTGAAATGTATTAGGTTTCTCAATTATGTTCGGGTATGACGAACAATCAAAGGAAACATGTTTCTGTTCACTCTTTTACGCCGTATTGGACAAAAGAATGTTTGTAGTACACTAATGTGTTTATCGTGTAATTAAACAATTGAGCGCTATTCATACTAATCAACAGGTCAGGAGGTACATGAAAGAGGTTCTCAAACTTTATCTTTATTGGTACTCGTCTGACAATCTTTTATCTCCTCTCGCCAATGGCACTCATTGATAAGCTAATGACTCGGTCATCGTGATATCCTGTTGTGCATATGTAATCGACAGGAATATGGGTCTGATTACCAGACGCTTGGTTACCAGATCCAGACTCTGGTAATAACATTGACGCGATGGAATTTACGAAACAATTTTGTTTCTGTAAAAAAATAACTAATTTGAAAAGATTGTATTTTAGGATTTAGTAAAAAGCAATCTGTTGAAACTTAGGAATGTTTATGATTCATTGTACCTAATGACCAATTTAGGGTAGTGAAAATGATTTCAAAAGAAGTGAAGAGTATGAAATGAAAATTAATAACACTTTCTTCCAACATAAAGATATTCTTAAGTATACCTATAATAGACCTCTATGTATATCTATAATAGACCTCTGTGTAACTAAACAAAAAACTTCACTCAAAGTCCAAGATGTTAGAGTGAAAAGGGGAGCCCAATGTAGCGATCATTGTTTGGCAATTGCTAAAATATTCATACCATTTACATTGAATAGCACAGATAAAGAAAATAAGGAGGGATTTGTCATGAAACCTACCAAATACAAATTAAGCAGTCTTTTCGATGAAAGTACAGCATATCTCTACAGTAAAAGGCTTGAAACTAAACTATTGGTTAAACACAGGCCAATAGAAAAAGAATATGAACACATAAAAGAGTGTATTCACCAAGCCGCAGAGGAGGCTTTAGGTACTTGTAAATTAAAACCGAAACAGTATTGGTGGGACACAAGTCTAGAAGAAAAGATTAAGAGGAAAAGAGAACTGTATTTAAAATGGCTTAGTGACAAAAAATTGAAACTAATTTACAGTACAAAGCAATAAGTAGAGAAGTAAAACAAGAAGTATTATCAAGGAAGAATAAATTATGGCTGGATAAATGCGATTATATAGAACAATTCATAGGTGGAGTACGGAGCTCAGAAGCCTGGAAAGTAATTAAATCTATTAAATCGAATGAGAAAAACAATATCGCATTATCAAACATTGGAATCAATAAATGGAAAGAGTATTTCGAAAGACTGCTTCTAGAAAACAGAAACTTCCAAACACACAAGGAAGTAAAATTTGAGCAAAGGGTAGATCTGACAATTAAAGATTTAGAAAAAGCACTTAAGACAATGAAATCCAATAAGGCACCTGGTCCGGGAGATATACCGGCAGAATTACTGAAATATGGTCCCTATAAACTGCACCAAATGCTCAAACACATGTTTTCAAGGTGCATGAATGGAGAAAATCCTCCTCAGGAGTGGCGAACATCTTACCTAACACCAATCCATAAGAAAGGATCTAGAGACAATGAAACAAACTACAGAGGAATAGCAGTTATTGGATCTATAGGTAGACTGTATAGCAAAATAATACGAAATAAAATAGAAGAAGAGATAAAAGGAAAAATAGGAGAGAAACAATGTGGTTTTACTGCCGACAGGTCGGTCATAGACAATATATTTACATTAAAACAACTTATAGAAAAGAGAACAAGGAGAGGTAGGGAAGTTCATCTGGGTTTCATTGATCTTCAGAAGGCGTATGACAATGTACCGGTTGCTAGAGTATGGGAAGAAATGGATGGACTTCAAATCAGTGAAAACTTAATTGGAGCCACACAGAATCTATATAAGAATAACACCTCTCAGATTTAGATCTACAGCAGGCTCTCGGATCCATTCCCAGTCAGCAAAGGTCTTCGTCAGGGTTGCTGTCTTTCTCCAACACTGTTTAAAATATATCTGCATCAAATTTTACAGCAGTGGGAGAAACAATGCAGAGTAATGGGAATGACGATCGGAGAGGATAAATTGTTTACGTTATATTTTGCTGATGACCAAGTAGTAATTGCAGAAGATGCAGACGATTTGAGTTTCATGATCCGTAAACTCAATGAACACTTTTTAAAAGCAGGACTTAATATTAATATGGACAAATCTGAATACCTGGCAGTTGGTAAAAATGAAATAGAAGATCTTCTTGTGGAAAATGGAGGAAAAATGAAAGGGGTAAACAAATATAAATACCTTGGTGTACTTTTTAACAATAAGGGAAATAGCCATGACGAAATTGAGAGACGAATAAGCTTGGGGAGAAACGTGACACGAAGTATAAACTCTGTCTTATGGAACAAAACCATCACTAACACTACTAAAAGACGTCTTTACTCCTCGCTAGTTAAGAGTGTTACAACATACGGTTCAGAAGTTTGGGAGATCGATAAAAGAACAAAAGGGAAGCTGCTGGCCCTTGAAATGGACAACTGGCGTAGAAGTTGCTGTTATAGCAGACGTGACAGAATCAGGAACGACGACATAAGAAAGAAAATGGATGTAAAGAAATCTATCCTTGACGAAATAGAGAAAAAAC
This sequence comes from Gryllus longicercus, assembly GCA_038098605.1. Classification (NCBI taxonomy): domain Eukaryota; kingdom Metazoa; phylum Arthropoda; class Insecta; order Orthoptera; family Gryllidae; genus Gryllus; species Gryllus longicercus. The sequence continues at coordinate 1,960,189 of JAZDUA010000102.1, forward strand.
AAATCGTCTGGTACGGTCATGTTATGCGAATGACAGGCGAAAGATGGCCAAAACGAGTCCTGAAATGGGTGCCAACAGAAAGACAGAAGAGAGGAAGACCCAGACTTGCATGGCAGCAGGGAGTGCAAGAGGCTATGACGGCAAGAGAAATGCCAGATGATCTATGGTCCAATAGAGAGGCATGGAGACTGAGAGCGGAGAAACGGCGACAGCTGTAGAGCAACTCCACACTATATATATGTGTGTGTGTATATATATATATATATATATATATATATATATATATATATATATATATATATAATGATTTCATAATACCATAAACTTGAGAAATTACCGAATTTTATTTCGAATTCGGATATTGTTAATGGCACGCACTGTGAAAGAGGTCGAATATTTTGAGGGTGGCAAATTCAAGCCATTATTACTACGAGAGCTTATTAAGCATAGTTGCAAAGAATCCCGCTGATCATTTGTCAACATCCTCCAATGGTATCTACATCAAATTATATTGAAAATTATTTGAACGATGAAATAATTGTGAATCTGTCTTTCTCTTTTTCAGGAAATACAATTTTGAATCTAGCGCGCGCACTCTCTCTCTCTCTCTCTCTCTCTCTCTCTCACTCTCACTCAAATATATATATATATATATATATATAGTATTACATATAAAAATAATTTATTATACGTTATTTTCAATTTTACAATGATGTGTACTTTTTCCTACATTTTTGGGGAATTAAAGAACACCGTTTTCACGCCGTAGCTCGCTTGGCAATTGATTAAAAAATTTTACATATAAAAGTTTTTGGCAATGTTAGCCTCTTTAAAATTGAATTCAATCATTTTTCTACTGATCTTAAGGTTAAATAGTTATAGAGAAAAAATACAGAGAAAAATACCACTTATTTAACTTTTTCGAGTCTCCACGATCATAACTTTCATTACTGTTAAAAGTAAAATTCATTTAACTTCAATTCTTTGGCGCCAAAATCCATAGATCATCCATATCCACATACGTCCTTTTCTTCATGAAATGCGATAGTGCTGCCATCAGCTGGTACCACGTATAATTGTATGATTGTATGATGGTACTAGCTATAGAGTCTGTTCTCTGTGGTGTTAATACTCTTAATACTGTTCTGCGGGCCTGTCGAGTTAATAGGGAGTTTTAGCGCCAGGCGTAAGGAGATATCCTTAAACTCTGTTGATCACGTGACTAACGCCTTCATAAGGTCGTAATGGACAACGTTCATAAGAATTTTAGCAATTGCGACATTGCGTTATGCATTATAACAAAGGAAGCATTTCAAGCGTTGAACAGAGAAAATGCATAATTTATCAAAGAGTGTAGGCTAGTGGTGAGACATTTAAAACACGTTACGAGTCAACAGACCAGCAAATACACATTGTGCATGGAGTTTTAGATTTTGAATCTGCTTTTCTTGAAAATATAGGAAGTACCTTAAAACAGCGTTCGTTATGAGCTTAAGACATAACCTATCCCGAAGATATGATTTGAACTTCTTTTTCGCGAATTTCTTTCCTGTCACCTCTCCTACATATCCCGTTAATTTTTGCCAACTTTGTGGACTGCGTAAGGAATAATTGTAACTGCCTTACATACGAGAAATAGTTTATTAGAGTTGGAAAAAAACTTTTCCTGTTTTTCGGCGGCCATTTTGCCGCTTGTAAGGTGACCGTAGAGACTCCCACAGGCGTGCACTATTTATGAAGGTATAAGGTCGTACCTTAGGCCTAAGGTAAGACGTTATGACTTCAAGGTCTGTCACGTGACTGTTAGTGCATAACGCCGCTACCTTACGCGTGGCGCTAAAACTCCCTAATACTCTGTGCTCTGTAGTGTTTATGTTTCGACTTAATGGTGTACTTAAAAATTCAAAGCGTTCGTTGCAAGGTTCAGAGCAAATCAAATTTTTAATTGTTGAGGAAGATTTCATTATTCACCCAATATTTCTGCTATAAAATGAAAAAGAGAAATGATAGTGAAGTATGCCTTTTGTGTGACTGTCAAAGTGATGACAAAGATTGAAGTCAGATGACAGATACAAAAGTTTAATTACCAAGTAAAATATTTTCTGCTGCACAACTGTTTCTATACAATTAGAGACTGCACCGAGCATCCAAAAGGAATGTAATATTAATTTTAACAACGACCTTTAGTGTATTATTTACCATTTGGATTGCATAATTCTAAACAACCTTAACAAGTATTGTACTTCAGCTTGCGGATCGATGACCCCCATCTGGATCAGGGTTTCGTCCAGTTCCCCGTTCCCTGATCCTTGCGCAAATACTGAGACATTCGCTTGGTTTGCTTCTGGGCATAAATGTAACTTCAATTTAACTTCTCTCCATAGCATGTCACACACAGTTTTTAAGTGTTTTTAACGTAAATAAACAAACGAACAAATAAATACATAAATAAATAAATAAATAAATAATAATTAAGTCTTCAGGAAAAACATAGATAATTAAAACATTTTGTATGGAGTGTCCCCTTATGGTAACCGTAGTGGCGATGTGCAGGCGGGGTGGCGCTGCTCGGAGTGCCTGCTCAACCTGTGCGACGGCTGCCGGGGGGCGCACGACGCGGACGGCGCGGTGGCGGGAGGCCGGCACGAGGTGCTCTCGCTGGCCGAGGCGCGCCGGCGCGGCATCACGCGCGTGCGCAGACAGGTGAGCGCGCTGGACGCAAGCGCCGTGCTGCACGCCGGCAGCAGGCGGTGACCGCGCGCGCGCGCGCCGGCAGCTGATGTGCCCGCAGCACGGCCAGCACGAGCTGCGGCTGTTCTGCGGCGCGTGCGCGCGGCTGGCGTGCGCCGAGTGCCTGCAGGGCGCGGCCGGCGCCCACCGCGGCCACAGCGTGCAGCCCGTGGCGCGCGCCGCCGCGCCCCGCGCGCGCGCCCTCAAGGACGCGCTGGAGCGCGCGCGCCCCGCGGCGGAGCGCGGCGCCGCCGCCCTCGCCGCCCTGCAGCAGGTCGCCGCGCGCGTCCAGGTACCCCGCCTCCAGCCGCCACGCCCTACTCCACAGGCAGTTGCTAAAGCACGCGGGTCCTTCGCCCGGCAAGTGCGAATCCGCAAATGGATCGGTTGCGCAAATTGCTGTTCGGGCCGTGGACTTGTCGGGCCTTCACCCACCTGCTTTAGCAACTCCCTGTGGAGTTGGGTGTGGTGGCAGCACCTCAATGTGTATTAGTAAGCCCTGATGAAGAAATTAAATATTTCGAAACGTAGGCATAACTAATTGTTTCTTTATCCATATTCATCGCTCCCATATTCATGCCCGACAAGTCCGAATCCGCAAATGGATCGGTTGCGCAAATTGCTGTTCGGGCCGTGGCCCCATTCAGACTTGTCGGGCGAAGGACTCACGTGCTTTAGCAACTCCATGTGAAGTTGTTTGTGGTGGCTGAGTCTTAATGTGTATTAGTAAGCCTCGATGAAGAAATTTAATATTTCGAAACGTAACTAATATTCTAAACGTAACAATTCATAACTGTTTCTTTATCCATATTGACCAATCCCGTGATCTAATTTTACAAATTGTTTATATTTTATCCATTACAGTATTTTAGTTCAAACTTATACTCACCTTACAAACTAACAGTTTAATTATGAATAAATCATAAACTGATTGTTTACAATTTTAAATAAGAGGTATTTAATTAATACAGTTTCCAACTAATAGTATATGAGACTGGAAACTTTACTCTAATATCTGTCTTTCTAAGTTTTATTTTTCATATTATTGTATTGTACAATAACTGTATACAATTAATGTTTATATTTATTTTTTTATTGTCTGACCTTCATCCTGATTGTTTATCTCGATTTATTTCATCGCTTAAGGGGAATGCTGGAAAGATACTTTGTTTTGCGCTTCCAGAAGTAAACGGAAATGTTGTTATATTCTTTGTAAAGACTCAAAGCAGGTGTCTAACCTGAGCCTCGACATCGCAAAAGATCTTAATATTAACAATATTTATTACTAGCTTTCAATGCCTCGGTATACGGGGACTTCAAAAACAAAAGAAGGTGCGAAAGCGAGTAATTTCGTTAAGTGCATACAAAATGCTGTATTGTGATAAATGAATGGTTATTTCTTTTTACCCATCCCTTCCTTTAATTCCTTTACTTTTACCTTCCTCCTAATCCTATTTTTTCTTCCTATGATGTTCTTTTTCTCCCCCTTTTCCTTCTGCTCGTCCTCGTTATGGGGGCTCATGTTATTTGGTCATATGAATAAAAATGAGTACTTGCTCCGGAGCAAAGTGAGTCTACTCCGCGGCACTGAGCAGAAGCTCCATTTCGTATGAATACAAACTTCGTATGTCTCCGAAGAACTTACTCATGACTCGCGAGCATTTGCTCGTTGTGAACAAGTGATAGTGCAGGTTAAGAGTTTTAAAAATTGGGTTTCTTGAATAACAAAGAGGTTACATACGTAGTGCACGTCGCGCACATTTGTGCGGAGCAAAGAGCAATGTTTTGTTGTCTTGTTCTTTAAATTAGAATATGAGTAGCAGTAACGAAGAATAGGCGTCAGAGGCCTAGCTAGTTTTTGCCGAAGTGCTAAGCGAACATAAAATTATTTTGAAAAGAGCCGTCTTCCGGAGGCACGCTATGACCGAAAGGAAACATTACAAAGATTGAGGGGAAAAAAAAAGAAACCAGTACCCCGAAAAATTCCGAGTAGAAAAGAGCGATGGGCAATTAACATAGAAGATATGCAATACGAAAACGCGCCTGAAAGCAAACACCAATAAAAACCGTTCCAGCCACACTTTGTCCTTTTCGAATCGGTAAAGATTCTAATAGTCTACATTACGATAATTTCGCCTTATCTTGTAATTTTGTTTAATCCCCTGCATCTGCTATCAACACGGTAAAAAAATCGGCCAATTATCCTTACGTTTCTAACGTGAGTCTGCTACTAAGGTCCTTCAGAAACTTTGTAGCAAGTGCTGAATCTAGAGAGCAAAGGCTTGAGTGAACCCGGGGGGCAGGCGCGCTGCTCGCAGGTGCAGGCGGAGGTGGACCGCTTCGCGGAGGCGTACGCCGCCGCCCTCGAGCAGCACCGGCGCGCGCTGCGGCGCCAGGCGCGCGACGCGGCCGACGCCAAGCTGGCGGCGGTGCGGGCGCAGGCGCGGCGCCTGGAGCGCGTGGCCGGCGACGCCTCCGCCGCCGTCGCCTTCGCCGACGACCTCCTCACGGAGGCCTCCGACGCCGAGGTGAGGCGCTCGCATTTCGCTTCTTATTCAGGTGCAAAACTCTCTCCGTAGACCTTTTACATCCAACAAAGTACTACATTAAATATATATTATATCAAATTAATTACCATGATTATATACTTTTGGTTTCGTGACCCTACGTGCTTTACACACACTACACAATGACTTGTTTTATCAGGGGGAATTCACCCCGGGGTGGTCCCTAAGTTTTCGCCTATATCCGCACCCTCGCCGACGCACTGGTAAGCCGACAGGCTGGAATCTGGATTCTGTCAAAACATTTACCCATCTAGAGAACATTTCCATTCAATGTCTGGATCGGGCAGCCTTGCCATCTCAGAGCTACCGGCTTTTCAGGCCAGTGCCGGAGTCTAATCAATGTGCCGCCCGCAAGCGCCGGATTAAGTCCCTCCTCTCTGCCGGGGTTTCGGGCACTGCCACGACAAAACTAAGTGCTCAACTGGGGGATCCCGGGTCGAGACCCAGGGGGCTCGGGGCCCCTAACCCGTCTCCTCACTGACTTCACCTTGAAGCTATCGTGAGTGCCGTCGGAACCTGGACGTTCGTGCATGCCGTGTGGACTTTTATATGTGGGTTTGAGGTCCGCTACTCTGCTGCACAGAGGATGCTGGCTGACGAACCCCATGCCCAATTCGGTGCCAAACCACCTACTCACTGCCTCCACGTTGAGACTAACGACATGAGTCCCGCCGTGAAGCTCGGCGTGAAGCTTTGGCGGCGGCGATGGTGAAACGGTTAGCGTATCGGACTGTTATACGAAAGTTCGGGTTCAAACCCGATCGAAGCCGTAGATCTCGCCCTTAAAGGTCAGACAATTTTTCCTTGGGAGGGGAAATAAAGCCGGCTGTCTCTTGTTAGTAGATTTATGATGATGATAAATTAATGAAGCCTGTGAGCTAATTTCAAATCGCCTGTTTCGTCGCCCAAGAAATACCTCCTTTCTCCGCTAGTTGGTGAAAGGAGCGTAGCGAAAATTGCGTGGTCAGATGGAAGAGTGGGCCTGATGGCCCGAGTCTCACCACGTAAAATAAGGTATCACTTCAATTCAATCCAAAGCCCGTGGTCCGGGTGGACATTTGGCAAGTATCCACCAAGAACCACAACCACCCACTCAGTCGCCATTCTCACCTGCGTGGATAATTTTGATTTATAGGCGATCTGTTGTTGTCGGCATTGTAAATTGAATTATAAACGGCGTTGCCTGGGCCAACAAAATTGTACATTGTAATAACAGATCATCAGTTACCTGCTGTTAAGTCAAAAAAAGACTAAGGGAAATAGTTTTCTTACTTTTAGTAAACTGAACTTTGTTTCCGAAAGACGCAGACATCGACTGCTGTTACGCAATAAATAATGTTGCCAATGCCTTTTATTTATTTACTTATTTATTTATTTATTTATATAAACTCATACTTTTTTAGATCGTAGATTTTTATTCTAATAACAAGCAAACTGTTACTTAGAATTCCTTGCTACATTGCTCTGAGTAACTATATATTGAAGTAATATATATGCAGAAATGAGGTTGTTGAGAGGAGTAAGTGAGGAGTAAGTGGATAAACATTAATAGACCAAATAAACAGTGAGAAAATAAGAGAGGAACTAGGGCGGAAAGAAATTAAGAAGTAGAGACAGCACCATATTGGAAATATGTCGAAAGACAGACTTTCCGTGCAAGCCCTGAATTGTAAGCTCAGAGGAAAGATAAACATTGGAAGGACAAGAATGAGAGGCTGCAACAGGCAATGGGCCTAATGCGTTAAGGAAGATAATGATGACAATATATTACGTTTAGGAAACGATAAGATCATCCAATAGACTCCAATCATCCAATAGACACGCACGTGGAATCGTCGGATCGTTAACAGAGCTCGCACCCTCTGCAGTACACACGAATAAGAGACATGTGTCTATGCATAGAGCGGGATTCGAACCCACTAACTTTTGTACTGAGGCGTTGAATTGGCACACAATACACGTGTAACACCTGGGCTTTTCAGGACGATGTTCACTAATTTGACCACAGGAAAATCGAGAAGGAAACGTCATACTAAAATCCTCTTTTAGAAGGTGTTAGAGGAATATTTTAAAAGTTAATTTCCCGTAATAAGTCAATACTAATGTCTTAAAAGTTTCCCATTTTCCAATTTATGTAGTAGCAAATTGTTTTGCGTATAGCTACAATTCTTCCTCATTGCAAAATGTACGATATTTTCTCACGACTCTTCATTATGGTCATGAGTCTATTCTTAAACAATACAAAATTGCAATGTAAAAACATGTTTTTTATGGTACAGTAGCTTAGGATATAATTGTAAACGTATTTCGGACCAAAATCATTGTTCAAATGTTTTACTTATTTCGCTTTTCAGCCTAACTCGACTAGATCGTTTTGAATGATTAATTATGATATCCCCCCCCCCCCCGAGAGAAATCCTGGGTGCGCCTCTGCTCTCTTTCATTGCAAAACATTGCGACATGAAGATACAATATAATAAAATTGACAGATTGGAAAATTAATATTTTTCTGTTTAACAGCAGTCAAACTACAAGAGAGTTGTTTGAAATGCGTTTTCGAAATGTTACCGTACAATACACGCTGATATATGTTCTGTATATTTAAATGTTACAAGTCACCTATTTTTTCCTACGTAACTTACCACTAGCCTAAGAAGTCCAGTCGTTCTTTAAAATCGTTGCACCATACCGCATTACTGCTACCTCATATTACTACATGTTTGCGATTTGTACGTCATATATTACAAATTTATTGAGCTAAATTCAGTCACTGAAGTTTGTGATGTGCAGAGACCATTGGATTCATTCACTGCATCATGCAGTTTCAAGAATGCGTGTCTGTGTTATAATATCAAGTCATGCTTGAATTACGATTAAAAATCTTAATTCGACAATACCACTAACGACTCATATTGAAAACAATCGTGTTAACGGCGAAGCTACGTCAAGACAAATTTATAATTGAAGATGAAAGAAAAACGTGAAGGATTAACATACTATTATTATTATTATTATTATTATTATTATTATTATTATTAATAATAATTATTATTATTATTATTATTATTAATAATAATAATAATAATAATAATAATAATAATAATAATAATAATAATAATAATAATAATAATAATAATAATAATACGAACGGCTTACATGATAATGTAAGATATACCTCTATTATACAGTTTGGTATTTCAATAGCAGTAAAGAGAGCGTATGAAGTTGGTCCAGTCGTTCGTGCTTCTAAAGATTCTTGAAAGTAGCGTCAGAAATGGCTGTCAGACACAGATGCGCTACTGAGGATTGGTATTTATGTCAAGGGCGAATCAATTGGCATTTCGTTGGTTCAATTATGGAGAAAGACATATCAGATGATACTACTAAGAGCTCGAAACAGTTACATAAGTGTGCGGAAACTTCATTGGCACGTCCACACACAACGAATGATGAGAAGAAACATGGACCAACATCTGGCAATTTGCTCCAAACAATTATTGGGACGTTGGTTTTAGTTAAATACAGGATGACTCAAAATAGTTACCTAAAAGTACGGAAACATTAAGTACGAGGGTTGGGACATAAGTCATGACAGCTATTTTTTTTTCGTAAGAATACAAGCACGGGTGTAAAATGTGTACTATGCACATGAAAGGACAAGATACGAGCTAAATGCATGGACATTTAATGATATGCTAATATTGTGTTTCTCATATTTATTAAGGTGTTTGAAATGACAGTGCTGGTTTCACGTTCCAAAGCATTTTAGCATACTCGTGCTTACAACATTCCAAAGACATTACATACCTGTTCTAGATAACCGATTTGGCAGATGCTCAATTACCGCACTTACCACATGTTGATGCATGAGCACTATTCGAAACGGGTTACATTGATCTCGCACGTCTTAATAGGGATCCATATAGGTAGGGTTGATTTATTTCCTTGTCTACCCGCTAAGACCGCAGCGATAAACACGTAAAAACACGTTTTTGGACATTTCTTAGAATGTTATGGTTGGGTCCAAAAAATCAGTACATCGGTTCCTCATTAGAAATTCGAGGCGCCTTCCATGTGTTGCGATTTATGCGCGACAAGCGGTCTAACCGTGAGTGAGGACCCACGGACGAATAGACAGCCACTTGCAGTTACTATACTACACTATATAACCAGTCGGTTGGTACATTTTACCTAAAAAAGGTCATAAAAACTTTTTCTTTTAATATGTTGTATGTGCCCAACTACTTATTAAAACCCTAAGTTTTCGACCTCCTAGACTGTGCTAACTCCCAGACGCCCGAAAAAACGTGAAACTATGTACGAAACATTTCTTTCGAAACCAGTTACCTAGCAAGTTACTTACAGCTTGAAAAATCCCTCAAAAATATATGCAAAAATACAGGTTTGTACTAAATAATAAATACCTATAATAAATTAATGTTTGTACTAAATACCTATAATAAATTAATTATAATTACATACAAAACTTATTGATCTCACCATCAATGAAAACATCTTTGACATGCAAGTAAATCTACTACCATGGGACAGCCGCTTTCCTTGCCCTCCGAAGGAAGGCGTACGAAGGATTTTCTCGCTCTTAAAACCCCACAGCTTCGTTCGGGATTGAGCCGGTGCGTTAAGCGTTGAAGCAGTTGGTCCGTGGCTGCAGGTGCTGAGCCTGGCGGCGCCGGTGCTGCGGCGGCTGCAGGGCGTGGCGGCGCCGGCGGACGGCGCCAAGCTGCAGCAGCTGCTGGAGGCGCCGCGCGTGTCGGAGGAGCTGGCCTTCATGCCGGGCGAGGGCGCGGGGCTGGTGGGCGGCTTCCCGCTCGTGGGCGTCGTCTCCACGCAGGCCGCCTGCCCCGCGCGCTGCACGCTGCTCGCCGCCGCCGGTGCGTACGCACGCAACATCCCTCCAAGGGGTTTGCACGAAATTTCGGGTTCGGACGGCGGCGGACCGACAATACCAAACGAAATGGACCGTCGGCCGACAGAGGTTATTCGGGTTCGCTACGGTCGTTTCCCTTTATAATCGCATTTTTGAACCGTTCCGACACATTGCACGAAAGCGTTCGGCGTCAGCGGATCGGAATTTCGGTCAAAATCGGCTCTAATGTGACCGCAACCTGAAGCCGTCGGGCCCGTGCGGTTGAAATAAAGGCGGCTCCACACATTCGGTTCAGGGCGCATAGCTCTCCGAATCGCGAGTAGTGTGGGCGAGTTGCTTGTTTTGTTTTTTCTTTGTTTTGTTTTTTGTCGAGCGCCAAACATTTAGCGTTCGCCCAACCCGCAGCGTTTTTGGCCGTCGGTCTCATTGATGGAAGCAAACATACGAGTACGCCGAGCACCTCGACTGCTGGGCTTGAGCGAGTTGTTGCTCGCTGCTCGCCGGATGGGGAATGTGGGACAAGTGGGCTATTACGCAGAGGCACCCGTCAAATGTGAAAATTATACATTTTAATTTTTCAATGCTTCATCTTTTTAATCTCGAAGAATGTTATTTGTAAAGCCGGAATACGTACGCAGTCAAAATGTTTAACAGAAGCTAATTTTTAAGTGAGCTTTATATGCAATAGCGCGTAGTATTTGTTATATTACTTTGCATAGTATTTAGATGAATAAAATCGGTTGTTATGCAAATGAGTACATACTAGATATACATCGAGAAGGCAGCCGTTGTTCTCCGGTGCACGTAATTACTATTGTATTGCAACACTTCTGCTCTTTTCTCTCACTCTCTCACTCTCTCTCATTCACTCTCTCACTCTCACTCATTCTCTCTCTCTCTCTCTCTCTCTCTCTCTCTCTCTCTCTCTCTCTCTCTCTCCAGTAATGCTAATCTAATTGCTAATTTGCGTGCTAATTGCTTGTGCCAGTTATCGTTTTTGTTTCTTAAATAATATAACACAATACATTTGAATAACACAAAACATCTGTAACGCATACAATGATTTTGTTCCGTTGTCAATTTCTGAATTTACAGAACTCTACTATATGATATAAATGTCACAATGTCAATAAATATATTCCCAAGCCCTTTGTATGAACAGGACATATATAGTAACAAGATAAGGTACACTTTCCGCCAAATTGAGATATTATCTATTACGAATAGCGGGCCACTTGCTGTGGCTTATGTCGTTACCACCTCCAACCCTTCAATTCAAAGAGTTATGGTGTTTTGTTACTGCTCGACCTTCAAATGTATTCGCCTAACAGCAGTTTCATATCAGTTTCATTTCATTGTTCGTTTCTTCATACAATTCATTTTTAAAATGACATAATATTGTGTTACAAATAGCGCTGTTGGATTGTCGAGTTCACAAGCGAACGGAAGTAGTTCTGCAAACTCGAGATAATGATGGGGAACCCCTTTGCCATGGAGGAGAGAAGATTGCTGCTGAATTGCGTCATCGAGATGCGAGCAGTAGGTAAGTTTCGAAGCTGGGCAATAATTTCCTCTAAATGATTACGTGACCGCCATTTGATATCCTAAGCTAGCATGCAATAGTTCTCGCTTGAAGTGGTTGAAACTCTTTTACTTTAAGGTTCACAGAGCAGATTTTACTGAATTTTACTAATTCTGCTCTGGGATAGGAAAGTGCCAGTTCATGTCGCAGACCAGAGAGATGGTACCTATCTGCTGACTTTCATACCAGAAACACCTGGACGCCTTGCTCTCAGCGTGACACTTCACAACACTCCAATTCAGGCAAGCTGAATTTCTGTTGATAATGTTGTAATCATATTTTGCGAAGTGTTGCAAAGAAGAAAGCCAAATGACTGTGCACTGACTCCTTTGGCTGCCGGAGAATCTCCGCAATCATATGCAGAAGAAGCTCTTTCCAGAATCACTATTTTGTAAATGATTATTTTAGAATTTAATGAAGAATGTACTGTGATTCTAAATCGTGAGTTGTGAATGCGCACCAGAATTCAAACTCGAGGCCTTGAATATCAAACCATTAATATGTTACCCATTCGCTTCTATGAGAAAGATGTTTCAAAAGCAAGTCTTGAATAGAATTGAGATCGTAGGATTGTGTTCCTCCATGGAGCTGATTTCAGTGATTCTATCTTAATTCTTCATACAAAATTCAGTGCCTCGAATAACATTGTAAAAAAGTATATTAAAATTGCTTGAATGTAGTGAAAATTCCTTGAAAGTGGATAAAATTAATAGATTTTATTGCTTCGGATTTCACTTGTTTTCGATGCATTCGCTCATGATTCCTTTCTCTTTTTGATGACTTAATTCTGGCAAGTAGTAGAGGGAGAGGTAGAAATATGAGATATCTTTTTGTTTTGGGACCTACAAGATGCCAAGTGAATTGCGTTTTCTTACTATGCTTAATATAAAATGTACTGTATTAACCTAAGCGTTGTGGAACTAACAGGTTTTATATTTATTTTTTTCTAAATAGGTCATTACCAGTGAATTGGAAACTCGAGTAGTAATATGAGATTGTACTGTTTTATAGAGCAAAATAACTGGAGTTGTTACAGAAAGTTATGACTTTATTGACGTACATTACTTACTACAAGTAGAAGTATATGTTTACAAATCACTTGGTTTTACAATAATCACAAATGTAGACTGCACTCTCTGGACCAGCATACTCACTGTGGACCCACATTCTGCACAAGATACACTGAATCCACAATTTACCCATACAACCTTTAGAAACTTTTCAAATAAAACAGTCTGGTAGTAATATGTGACGGTTTCATAATGCTACCAATGAAGTGTCTCGTATTACAACCACGACGCCATCTTAGATTTTGCAAGCATATCGTACCGAACATTGCATTGTGTTTCAAATCCTCAGGGATATTAAAAAATACTGAAGTATTTTAATGTCAACCTCTCACATTTGTTGGAATATCATAAGATATGCCGAGGAAAATTGCACTTCAATGCAGAGCTCCAAAAACTTTTCACAGCTCTGCTAACTGCAATTGTTCACCTCGGGAAACTTCGAAGACTGAAGTGACTGGCCGTTGAGAGAATACAATGATGACGCTAGACTACTTAGTTCTCATGTAACTCGACAAATGTCAACACTATAGCCGAAAACATTTCTGACTCATATTTCTACTCTATCTCATATTCCTAACTCTTTCCCTACACTTTCATAACCTTGCGGATGAATGCTATGTATTTTTATAAAAATAGAAGAGATGTATATAGAGATGTTTATAGATTAAGTATGCATTATGTGCCTTGGACTCAAAACTGACAGGCTTTTTAAATTTCTAACAATTGCTTATTAAGTTTCATGTGTTCGAAGTTTTTGTATTTTTTATTTTGCAAATTACAATGTATGATTGACTAGTGATTCACATATTGTACAGGGAAGTCCTTTTCCCGTATTGGTGCGAATTCAAAAGGCTCATCAGGGGCAGTACCATTGCTGCTGCTTTTGTTCCAGTGGAGGAAACAAGGAGACTACTTGTGGATGTGGGGCTACTATGCCAGGTGAGCCAGTCGACACCATTTCGAGTTGGCAGACATAAGATTTATTTCCTTATGCCTATAGATAATATGGGATAAAATTGTTTGAAAATCACAGCACCTGCAAGGTTGCTGCATGCAAATTCATTCGATTTCATGATTTCGGAAGAAATAAGAATTTCAATTTCTTTCTGTTGTAACTTTCAAATGTCTTATAGAATTTGGAATCCATTTAGCGCAATCATATGTAATAGTAATATAATATGCTTAATATGTAATGTGCACTGATGGCGGCGCAGATCCATTTACAGCAATCATGTGTAATAATAATATAATATTCATAATATGTAATATTCTTCACTGATGGCGGCGCAGATCCATTAATTTCAAACATATCGGTAATAATGATTTTTTTGTTGCAGGAGGTTACATGGGATGTGGTCATGGACACCTTGGGCATCCTGGCCGTCGTCATTGGTCTTGTTGTGGGAATGTGCTGGAGAATTCAGAGTGTACAACCCGGGGACGCAGCAACTCTGCAGTTTATCAGTTCACATTATAGACGACTCCCATAATAATATCTCCAATTGAAAAATACCACTCACCAGAAACAAGAAAAAAGTTAACCATGAAACTGTTATTGACTATAGGATTTGGCTATAGAAATACTGTCTATACTATAACAGGATTTAATTGTCTAGCTTCATATAAATGAACTTATTCTCTTCCATTTGTAACCAATTGTCCAATGAAATACTACGTATTTTATGTCCACTCGAATCCAACAAGTAGTTTTAATCTTTTTATTCATTATTGTCTTAATAGACAGGCCTGCACAGCATTTTGCACTTTCACTGACCTCAGGTGCCTCGCGCGAGCCATTCGTGCGCAAATGCAGGCAGTGAGGAAGGGAGGGAATGATACTCATTCGGGCAGTGGGGACCATCAATGAGAATGTGCAATTCGAACCGTAGCGCATAAATTGAAAGAGCAACCGGCGAGAACTTGACTGACATTACACACAGTTCAAGAAATATTGTTTTTTGTATCATATTGGAAGTGTTTGTTGTGGATATATAACAATATGAAATATGAAGCTAAAATGAATTAGACATACGTATTTTATTTGGACACCAAGTATTATAGTTGCTTGTAGATCATGTAATTTGCTTTGTTATGATGTAATCGCATGTGGTGCTAAATACAAAATTGTTATATTGAATCGTTTTAACAGTAATAAACTATTTTTTCATTAATTACGTTTAATTGAATACTACGGTTTTATCAAAGCTAAAAAAATATTCTTTAAAATATCATGATTATGATCGTTTGCATTCTTTTTAACATGACCCATAATAATCTCATGATTGCCCTAACATATTGTCCGAGAGTTTTGCTCGTTGATATCTCGTAATGATGGGGGAAATTTGTTCCAAATATATGTGCTGCCAAACATTTTTCTTATTGAAATTGCCAAAATTTCACTTCTATATTAACCTGGACGTGAGAGATATCTCATTATATAAGAAGTCACATTTTCCCCCCCAAACATATTTTAGAGGAATTCGAAAGGAGGAAGTCAAAATAAAGGCAGACGTAAGACGTCCAGGCATTCAATCTACGCGCCGCACGGTTCCTACTGTGCAACGGCAGGCTGCGCCCCTACCCGCCTATCGCCTGAAGGCCCGTTCACAATGCAAACGGCGCTGACATACAAGTTAGGACTTCGTCCATAGGCGGACTCATTCACAATGCGTGCGCATAAGCATAACACGTAAGACGTTTACTTAAAAGCTTGCAAGCTTCAAGCTTCTGTGCTTATGCCTAAGTAAGTCATAAGAAATGAACCCATCACAGAAAGGTAACTCAAAATCGAGAATCGAAATTGGAGCGAAGTCGATAGAAGAACTAACGCCATATGGGACATAGAGTCGATATCTTGAAATCGATTCTCTCATCCAACCAGAAAGTCTCACGGCCAATAGGAACTTATTTTGCTTACGTTTATGTTAGGCATTGTGAATACTTCTGTCTATCGCTTACGTTAATGTTTGCTTTGTGAATGGGTCTTAATACTTGCTCTTTCGCCGCTCTCGCGGGCAGACGTGCGGCTCTTCCGTGGAGAAGGCCCGGAGAAGCAGGCGTTGTGCAGACCTGCATTCAAATATCTCGTAGTTGCCATTCTTCAATGAAATCGGAACATCTTACGAGCGAAATTCCACATTACCTTATTTTCAGAAGAGTAGTATATCTCATTTGCTGTTGCAAGAAATTAAATTTGAAATAGCCAATGCTAATTTTGCTTCTGTGTTGGTCGATGAAACAACAGATGTTTCCACCACCGCTCAATTCTCTGTTGTGTTCCGATATGTTTACGGGGGTGAAAGAAAAGAAAGGTTTATCGAACTTTGTGATGAAAGCGCGAGCGGAAGCGCCGCGCCCATAGCAGAGCTTATGAAAGAGTATTTGACTGAAATGACAAACTTACAGCTCAGTCTTACGACGGCGCAGCTACCATGCCTGGATCTACGATCGCTGCGAGCCACAGGCCAATCAGTCTCCTTCCTGTTATGGGAAAGGTATTTGAGAGGCTTTTACTCGCGCGAATTCTGCCAACTGATCTCTCGCGGAACCTCATCCGAGATGAACATTTTGCCTTCAGACCGGGCCATTCCGCGTCACTTTAAGCACTTTGCATGGCTCAGCAGATTTCCGCTGATCTGTTACTCACACAGAATGTACCTGTCACATATCTCGACATGGTTCAAGCCTTTGACAAAGTGACACAGAGTACACTCATCACAAAACTTCGGCGCTGCCTTCCACAAGTCGTCACAAATGGTTACATCCTTCCTCACAAACAGCACATTCGTGGTAAAGCGAGATCCTCAGGCTTCCGCCCTCCGCTACTGTTCTCGTTGTATGTCAATGACATCCCACATTTACCACGAATACGGCTCTTCCTTTATGCTGATGACATAGCCGTCTTAGCAAGAATAATGAACCTAGACCACAAACTCAAAATACTCCAAAAACATATCGACTTGACGCTGAAGTGGGCGGAACAAAATCACTTGACTTTTTCAGCGCACTCCCTCTCAAGCACACTCCCCTCTCATATTCTGAGGGTGTAGTGCAACACAAAAGCCGATTTGGATAGTGACTAAGGTTGGACGCGAACCAACACCAGCCACTTACACGTAGCAGTAAAACGCGAAATGCGTGCGAACTGCAGTACAACTGCAATTACACAAACCTTAGGCTAAGCCGAAAAAAGAAGTTTATATTCATTGCTACGCTCATGTCTTGAACTTAGTACTTTCACGTAGTGTTAATAACATCAGAGAACGTAAAATTTTCTGTAGTAATTTGAGTAGTATTGCTGCTTCCTTCTCGCCGAAACGATCAAAATTTCTTGACAATTTTTTGCAAGAAGGTTGCCATATTTTTGCCCAACTAGATGGAAATATACAGAGCAACTTGTGAACACTGTATGTGTTATCTTCAGAAAGTATTCATTTCTGTGCTGATAAACCAAGATGAGGTTGAATGTGTTATGGCTCCTGTTAGTGGTTATTTATCGATTTGTCTGACTTTGTTTTGCTTTTTGTTGAGAACATTTGATAAAATCTTTTCGTTCTCTGAAATATTGTACTACATTCTCCAAACAAACGCACATGGCATTGATTCCTGTAGACAAATTTAAGAAACACGAAGAAATATAGCTGACTTCCGGAGCGAGTATGAAAGGAACCATCAGAGAAGTTGGTGAAGTATAGGAGAGTCAATGTAAATTACAAGCCACTATATTACTATTCACATTATAAAAACAATTGGTTAGAGATTCGATTTCAAGACTATGGAAATTTGCAATTCTTGGAATTGATATCAAATGATATTGGCAAGTATAAACCATACAATATACATAGGTGCATATCCTCCAACAAGAAAACAAACTAATTATCACCCAAAATATGTTTATAAAAATTTTGATACATTTCTACAAACATGCAAAAATATTTGTAAATTGCTCTAATATAAGCCATTGATTTGTAATACCAGGTAATAAACTGAAATTAATCAGAAACTATTGAGCGAACTAATGTTTTAGCATAGGTACTCCAAAAAATAGTATTTATCTATGTATACTAAAGACAATGCATTTATTTAGTACTTTTAATACTAAGTGATGATGCATGATAAGAATGAATTATTATTCATCACTTAACATTTACATCATTGGTTTTTATGCTTTTTGACCGCCCTGAAAATTATTTTTATATAATTTCAAGTTTCTTTTTGATTAGTTTTTCTATAATAACATTATGAGAATTAAACAAAACTCTTCAACACTGTTTGTGAATTTGATCTTTTTATTTTTAATCTGTACCTGAATATTGTGTGTCTGTTTTGGTATTTTTAATTTTAATCTGGTTAAACTCTAGGAACTTGAAAAAAGTTAGTGGAGTACGTGGCACAGGGTTAAGATAGATTTATACATGGTTCATGTCCTCTGAGATTATTTGTGCAGCTCTAGTTTCTTTTGGATTATGTCTCATTAAGAATACAATTGGATCAGGGTAAAGGGTGAAATTTCATGATTTCGTAACACCAATGTTTTGTTTTTGCGAAATGATTGACTGAACAGAACTTTTAATAAAAATAAGCATTTATTCATCACTTCTTTGAATGCATAATACACATAATTCAACAGTTTCCTACTACTCTTGCACAGGATGTGTTCAATGTGCAAAACCAAGGAGTACTCAGTTCGGAGATAACTCTGTTGTGAGGGTCTATCAACACCACATACAATCTTTGGAAATAATTAAGACAGCTAGTCATCCACAACAGATCAACAATAGTGTTTTTAACTATAAATATGAATTAAGATGGAAGTATGTTATGATTTACAAGTCCCCATGAAGATATATGTATATCTTTTGAAATATTAATGGTCAAATTCTACAGTCGGGTAATGATTTATCATATGATAATAAAAAACAATAAAATACACAAACAAATAACAAAACTAAAGAATAACATTCTAAAGAATTTTGTATAATAAGATTGCAAAACAAAGCTATACAAAACAATGTTGACGTATGTCCTATGTACATCCATTCTTATAGTTAGGCCATCACATCAGAAATTGTTTGATGGAATATTCTAACTTTCAGATATGATGTTTCCAATATGTAGATGAAGATGCACATAAAATAAATACGATTTCCTGAATGTCCATCCACATAAATAATGACATTCCTGCCTTGGTGTAGATACATAAATGCATGGATTCTATTTTCTCAAAGCTTTTTATATTAAGTTTGGAAATCTATGAAGTACAGAATAAATATTACAAACAAAACATTGGTATCTACAATTTGTCTTCAAAATATTTTTAAATTGCCATCCTGAAATGAATTAAAAGGTACTTCGTATTGCAACAATTGATTAATCAATGAAAAATATTTAGGTAGTATTACAAGAAACAAAATATTCTACAAATGCATGCTTCCTTATACAATTCCTATGAATTGATCAGAGTTGAAAAATGCATAGCACTTATTCATTGGAGCTATAGCATCATTAAAGAGGTTGTGAAAGAAAATGAGCATGAAATTTACAATATTCTACTTTGAGCAGTATAGATTTTGTTCATAAAAAAAGTTAAAAAACATAATTGAACATTATTATATGACATCAGATGCATAATATTTTCTGAATGTATATGAAAATTGTCACTGTTTAAAATGCAGTTTGTCTTGTTTGAGTAAGGTATTTTCCACAGCAGTACTTTTCAATTTCTAAAATTTGAATTTCAACTTCGTATCTTGATGTGAACTCAGTTAGTCATTCTGCGTAAGTAATGGGGACCAATATAAACAACATGTTGAGCTTAATAAGAATTATTGGGAAAAAATAGGCTAGTATCATCTCCTGTCTGATAGAGTGAAGGAGATGAATGAAAGAATCACAAAATGGAATGAATTACATTAGAAGGTTTGAAGGATTATTGTTGACAATTTTTATCCAATTGTGTGAGAGGATCAATAATATGTCATAAATATAGTATAGTATTCGTATTTACAGGTACACTACAATACATTATATCCTACATTATTTACAAACAACAAAATTCAACCTGTGCCAATAAATTATTTTCTGCCATTTGTGTTATCTCACAAGTTCATTCTATATTTTTCAAATTGTTTATCACTTCTGCATAACTTCAGGTTTTCTCTTCTCTTTTTATATCTTGAAACTTTGGAACTTAATAGTTGGCACAGTTTTCAACAGAACAAATAAGTTTACATTTAATATTGAAGGGGAAAACCCATTAAATTGTAAGTTCAGGAATAGGGAAGCTTTGTTTCTATATCTTCATCAGTCTTCTTGTAATTAACACATTTATGTCTTCTTACGTTTCCCCTAAGCTCACAGGCTCCTGACAAATAGTTAACCACATTGCAACAGTCATTTCACTGGATTGTATAACATTTAACACTGGAATGTAATATTTCATGTTTTATATTGTGAATATGGACAATGGATTTGGTGCCAATGTGCAAGATCTCATACAGGCTTTCTTGCAGCATGATAATCATGCCTGTTATGACAGTAAGAAGATGCATTCCTTTTATTCAGAATTCACATAAAACAAGAATCACTCTTAGAGAGCTACATGGCAACAGATCTGTTAAAGAAAGGGCAGTTATATAAGACTGCTTTCTCATGCTTGCCATGCATTTATTTTTCTTATTTTTAAATGAAATATTGCTTTTCAATTTCATCATACTGATTTTGATAATAAATAAATATAAAAGAAGTTTATATGATTTTTATAATGATTTAACCTTTATTACGACATGATTGGCAGCACTGGTGTTGGTAACGACGCACTCTGCACATATTCATTACTTTCACGTTGTGGCAGTACTTTGACTGGTCCTTACACTCTGACACTGAAACACAATAGGAATTTTTTTGTCAATAAGGTTAAGACAACTTCACAAAAATAATGTGTATAGGTACAACCTGAGTGGGATCTGCAGAAATTGCAAATCTGTTATATATATTTATATTAATAGAACTATTTATTATTTGAAAAGCAGAAAGACCTAATAAAAAGTATTTCATGGTTCATTTGGCTTAAAACTAAAAGTTGTCTGAAATGTGCAAGAAGCAAAGTGTAATGGGTGGTTAACAGTGAAATGTAGTACAGCAAAATATAAATGTTTACAATCTATTCTAATGCAGCAGTAAGCTGTGTTACTATTATTACAGAGAGGATATAACATAAATAAATAAATAAATAAATAAAATTTTATACTAAGTGAATATTGTATGTTACAGTATAACAAAAGAGTGGGGAAAGGATTGGTGTTCATTTGTGCTCCAATAATTGAATCAATCACCTTGAAATTGAGCTTCGTATCATAACTGTATGGAAACTCCCATCTCCTCCTAATAAAGTTATGAAAGACATTGAAATTTAGTGTGTGAGAAATTGTAACACACTTTCAATTCTATTTAAACTAAAAATTGGTTTTGAAAATTTATTGCACAATAACATGGCCTTAAACATATTTTCATGCATTTGCTCATAACCTAAACGTATTTGTATACAATTTAAGACAAGTTACATATAACTAACCCCTGTAAAATGGTAAACTAAAAAGAGAGAAGAAAAATAAATTAATAGATGCACAAATTTTTAAAATGAATTTTGGTGACTAATATTGTAGTATTTGAAAGTCCATCACTATCTTATAAAACAAATGTAATCAGTAACAAAGCAAAGCAATCTAAAAAAATCTGAAAATTTGCATAAGCAACCCAATAATTTGAACAAAATTTGTTAATTGGAATTAGTATATGGCAATGTTCCCACACAATCTTCAGTGAATTGAAAACAATTTTAGAATGACACAACATGTTAAATAATGAAAATATCACTATTAATGAGAACTCTAGTACTATTTTGAAAGCTAATTTTTCAATCCTTTGTTATATTTATGCAGTTTTTACAAGCAAAATAAGAATGATGTCATCATTAAAAATATTAGGCATGCCAAAGTGAGGAGTCATGATCAAGAACGAGTAAGGAATGATTATTACACATCAATTATGAAACGCCATCTATAGCATTCAGGCCCTGATAATCTCTTGAGCAAAGCACCAGTTCATGTATCCTCTTTGTTACAAACAAAGCGTTCATGTATCCTCTATCCCCTTGAATTCTTTCACTCACTTGAAGTATTTGAATAGATAAAGGAAATACTTCGAATTACAGAAGAAGATTCATATATTTGTATGCTAAAAAATAATATGTTTGAAAAGTAAGGGCAAGTTTATAATAAATAGTTGGAAATAGAAAAGATAGAGAATGGTTGGGTGAAAATTACACAGACCTGTGAAATTAATTTTTTTTTGCAACATAAAATTGAACCTCATTTTGGTCTCCTGAATTCAAATTTGAAATAAGTTTTTTGTATCATATCAGGTGTTTTTGACAAGGGGAACCAAAATGTTCAATGTTATAAACATTTATAATTTTTGTTCATGATTTTAAATGTTTGAAATTAGGGCATTACCAAATATTTGAATTTTAAGCTCTTGAACTTTGATAGTATAAATAATATAAATTGTAAAGACTCTAAATGAACAAGAGGAAATTTTTGTTTTCCTCTCTTTATCAATTGTCTGATTCCAATGCCACCTACAATATTGAGAGGATTTGTTAGAATATCAGATATAATTCTAGCTAATGCTAGGTTTCATTTTAAAGTGGCATTTTAATTCCTAATATTTTAAAACAACAAAAATAATTGACAAAAATATTATTTGTACATCTAAGTATTGAAATATTTATCAGGTACAAATAGAGAGAGGGAGGAAAAAGAGTGTAAGATGGGTTTGTTTACTATAACCTTCAAAAAATTTAGAATCAACTAATCTGATTTTGTCATACAGTAGTTTCAGGCATTTAAAAGCATGATAAAAAATGAACATTTTTTTATAACATTGGAAATTACAGTTATAATATAAAAACAACTCTGATGTGAAACAAAAATTATGGCTTGCGTATTTTAATTCACCAAACCTAATTTTAATTTAGACATCTGTTCAATTTCATGCTCCAAAATTATAGCAGGTAATAATAGAATCAATTTTTTTAAATGTAAAATCAACATGACAACATAACTGTCTTTTCTATCTAGTGTTTTATTTATCTTATTATTTACTCCATTATATTATTATCTTTGAGAGAGACTATTGAAATGATAGAAAGAGAATTATTTGGTCTTGGAAGTTTAGTGAGGATAATTATTACATTTCTGACAGAACTACAAAGTCACTTACATAGAACACAAGGTGGGCCTTTGCAAACCTTCATGACCAAGGGACGTGTCTGATCCCGACAAGCATTGCCTGCGGGCTTCTTGGTGCCATACCACACGCACTGAAGAATGCGATACTTGATGCCAGGCTGCTCACAGGGCGCGGCGCACTGCAGCACATGCAACAGGCATGCAGCTAGACATCAGGTGCACTAACAGTGACTACTAACTCTAACACAAGTGCTATAAACTTGAAATTAAATCTAAGACCATCAGAGGTTCGAATAGGTTAGATTTGAAACAAGGTCAATAAAGCAAATGTAATTTTCATTTGCTTACTTCTGATTCAAGGTTATTCTCTTACCTTTATAAGAAAAATTATATGATTTTGCATATATAGTAGATCACAACACTGTTCAAACCTCTGTGTAATTAGATATGGTCTTTAATACCAACACACATCACCCAAAGAAGAATATTGAATCCTACAAATACATACCGCAAACTGCACAGTTAATGTGATGCAGTGATGTTCATCACGAAGACAAGAAGTGAAAAGAGGGAAAGTAACATTTATGTATCTATGTATAGTGCAATGAAGTTTAAATAAAAAGAAAGAAAGAAGTCCTATAATAACTTAATCAGTTCGGTCAATTGCATTTCCAGTGAGCATTTATAACAACATAAATTAACTCACACCCGAGAACTGGGCAACCATAAAATATCTCATATTTTGAATTTAATTTTATAGGTGGCTTCTGTCCATCCTTATGAAAATATGCAATATGATTTAAAAAAACAATAATATTTGTTCTATTTTAAGGATTTGTAAGAATTTTTTTGATTGGAAACAATTTCTACATCAGTACTTCTTTCAGTACCAAACCAAATTAGTTACCATCACTCTAAACTGCAATTACAATTAAAGAGAAATTTAATACTAGAAGGAGGAGGATATATGACAATTATTTACTTGTGACTGTTTTAATTAAAATTTATTTTAGGCATTACTTCTTAGACTAAAATATTTTCCAAAGACTTTTCTGTTAATATCAAATCTAAGATAACTACTTTTAAATGCAAAGTACAAGTTCAAAATTAGGCTGTTCAATTCATATACCATATTGATAACATAGTAGTTTATGCTCAAAATTGAAGGATTAGTTTGGATTTTTATAATAATTTTTACAATATTTTTAATCATTTGTATTAATATCCAGGGTCATGGGTTTGATTTGCCCTTTGAAAATCAAAGCACATTAACTTCCCATAATTCCATCATAATAACTTCCCATAATGATGATAGTCATCCTGCTAAGTTATAAAATAAATGAATGGACAAATTGTAATCAAAGTTTGAATATTTATGCCTATTAGAACTTTGGAAAAAAGTCTAAAGAATTTTATTATTCTTGGGCCTTTGCTCTCCATTCCATCTGACTGAAAGTTAAAAATATAATTCTTTACACTTTTATTTGTAAAAAAAACCTATATTAATTGTTTTATTTTCTTAAAAATGGATACAAAAATATTTTTTTTTGCCCATTCTTCTTTTAGTACTGAAAATGCATTGTTCTAAAAGCAAAATCTATGGCAATAGTAAAATTTTATTTGCATGCTGAAATATTTAGAGCTTGCCAGTCATGCAAGAGAGTGTACGCTCACAACTACAATATTGGAAATGTTTGCAAATGTGACTGATTATTTTCAGTTACATATTAATTTGAAATGTATATATATTTTGTTACTAATCACTGGGACATGCAAAACTCTAAATTCTATAGATATGAAAATCAACAAAATTTGTTAATAATCAGTTCTCTCAAAATGAATTTATGTGGAAAATCTTTATATACACTTATGTGATGAGTGCACTGTGCACATTCCTGGACAAATATGATCACATTTAATTTTAAATAAAAATAATCATTCTATTTAAATCAAGATTTCCAAATTCATGATCCATTAAGAAGCATTAGCCAATCAAAAGCTTAAAACACAAAATGTTTGCAAGATATACAATGTAGATGTGTTAAAATGATCTGCTTCTGTTTAAAACATAAACTATTAAGCATTACACACATCAATACAATGATATACATATCAACATTACAGTGTTGAAGCATACCTCTGACCATTCTCCTACTTTCCATGTTCCTTTACATTTATCATTATAACATTCCTGCCGTTGAGGAGGTTTTTCAGCCTCACTACATTGCTGAAGGTCAACCACTGTACCATTAGTGAGTTGGCAGCTAACCTCTCTTCTTTGCATGGCTGAATGAAATTAGAAATGTGTATTAATTTACTAACTAACAATTATTTCTCAAAAATCTTAAAACTGTTCTTTAATACAATAAAAACTCTCTGAAAGGCCATCCCTATTCAACAACAACCCCTCTCGATAACCAATTTTTCTTGGAATGGATCTTGAAACTTATACATAGTATCCTAATTTCCCCCCATCTCACTCACTGATCAGCGCCTTAATAGCAATCTTATCTCATTTAAGAGACCGCTTTCAGGAAAATTTTAAGTGTGTCCAGAACATTGAATATTAATATATTAAAATGAAAATTGTTAAAAGCATTCACTCAACATATCCTGCACCTATGCTTTATTATCGACAATATCGGAGGGCAGGGGAATCCAGGAATCAAGTAACAATGAACAGTGGCCACTGATAAAGCATCGCAGCTGCTTCATTTGTTTCATTTCTTATAATGAGATGGCAGATATGAACATTACATAATGTTTAATTAGTTGAATTTACAGATCCTTCCTTTCCTTACCTTCCTGAAAGTACATCAATGTTCAAAGTCAGTCAAATATGCCCCGTACCACACGATTGATTGTGTTGCTTCCAGAATCTGAGCCTGGCTCTCACCCAAGACCTATCTTTTTTTTAGTGCAAAATATAAGAAAAGCAAGGTTTTGAGCTCCTAAGATGTAGAATATATCATGCTCATTGAGTTTACACAAGAAAATTGAGGCTTTTTACTGATAGATTGGGAGTACTAAAACTGAAAATGATTTAAATGTTAATTTTTCCCAAGGGAAAGAGATATAAATATTTTAAAATGCATTTAAAAAGATAGGAAATAATTCTAAAAAAGCATTTGCATCAAAAAGGCAAAATAAAACTGGGTCAAAATGTTTCATTTTTTATAATTCATATTTATACAATAAAAACCTTTCATAAACATATGATATAATAAGTAAGTACTTTCATAAATAGCATTCATTGTATTAATATTCATATATTCATTGTAGTTCACTGATTGTTTTTTGTTTGAATTAAAACATTGCATTTTGAATTATTAATACTTTAGTAATGTTTTGAGCGTGATTATTAACAACAAATGTATGCAAAATATCAATATGAAGTATAAACAGAGGTCTATCTAACTAATGGTGTTTTGAAAATTAAATTCTGCTTTTTAACATAATCAGAAAAAAATAAATAATATGGATGTGTAATGCACGTAGAACTTTAACCATTCATTATGATGCAACAATGGGTGATAATTAATTAATACTTCAGAGAATGCATATGTACTCTAAGGAGAAGTAAATATTTAAAAAATATCTTATTTTGGGAGGTGGAGTTTTGACTCCTTGCTTTCTGTGGAATGATCCAGTAGGTAATTACATTAATTGATTTCATTTAACAAAATAAATGACCTTTTAAAAAAATGTTGTGTTGTAAGTATTTACAAATAGTAAGACAATCCTTTTCCTCTCATTAAAATAGTGTTATTCAGAAGTCTGCAGTTCTATAAAAGACAGGAATCATCCTATGGATTTAAAATTACTTCTTTAAATAGTTAATTAAGTTCACAAGTGGTGAAATATTAAATTAGTTCCTGATTATAATGGGAAAATGTAAAAAGCATCTAAATATTTTTTTAAATCTTGAAGTGACCTCTCTTAATAATATTTTTCTCAACAAATTATACAAAATGCTAAATCTTAATTTTAATAATGCTATAAAATGCTAAAGCTTATCTTTAAAAATGCATTTTAAAAATATTTAAAGTGCTAAATCACTAATGGTTATAAATAAGTTTAAATTATAGAAATTTTGTTACCTGTGTTCCATGTAAAGCAACGAGAGTCTTCACAAGATGACCATGTTCCAGATACCCAGCGTGGGCAGTCATCTATGCCACATTTCTGTATTGTAGGAGGAGGTGCCAATCCTGCATCTTCACATAGGTTACTATCTACATTTTGAGAATTGTTATGCAACTGTACCATACAATGAGCTGCCCTCATCTGAAATTCATTTGATTATTAAATTAAGGCTTTAAGATGTTACTGTGAAATTATCCTACTATAGAAAATAATTGAAAAGAGTGGTATTTTTACCTGAAACCCACTTCCTCCACAAGTCTGAGAACAGTCAGACCAATTACTTATCATCCATGTGAATTTCAAATTTTCTGGACTACCTATTGAACAAAAGATTACAATTCTATTAAAATAAACAACTTACATTGAAAGGTTTCCAATATTTAAAGCAACAGGCATTACATATTTGGACATTAAGCAACACACTGTATGAAATATACATGGTAAGTCAATTCCAAATTTAAGGTAAATCTGAAGATGCAATGAGTTTAAGAGACAGATGTATTGGCAGTTAATGTATACGGGAGGGATGAAAAAGGGCAAGAGAAAGTTCTAACATGGCATTTATCTCAAGATGACAGAAAAACACATTTTGTGGGTTCATGAGACTGAAAAAATGATTTTTTCTTTGATCTATATGAAGTATATTTTTATCTTGAAGCACTATTAAAATATTTTCAAATCTGAGAACCTGCATAACACATATTTGGACTGTGTTTTTTTCTCAAAAAATTGTGTCTGTGATTAATACTAGCCCTTAAACTCTACAAAGGATTTTCAGCAAAATGGATAATACTCAATCAATCTGGTTGATGTCTTGGCTACTCAAATTTGAAAAGGATCTTTTTAATTTTTGGGCAGGCATTCTTCACATGAAGACCACTAGACTTTTTCCAAACTTTCTCAAAAAGTCTGTCATTATTTGATTGAAGAATTGCAAACTCTGCTAATGAAATTGAGAAGGGCTGATTTCAGTAAAAAGTCTTACATTGAAAATTGCAAAAGTATAAAACTTTTTTGGCTCCCTCCTACATTAATAGACAATAGACATTTTTCTTATTGAAATCTACTCTTCAAAATTCGATCTTTAAAATTATCATCTGCCAATTTTTCAAAATATGAGCAGCTTTTATGTTAGGAGTAAAATTGTGTGAGTTAAAAAAATGTAATCGTGATTTTCTCAAATATGGCAGCAATTGAGAAGTTGTAAGGAAAAATGTCTTGAATTGGGTTAAGATTAAAGGGTCACAAACCTTAATAATCTCTGTTAAGCCAGGATTTTTATTAGATTTCTATATGTATGGATAATTTACTAAAAGTTCATATAAAAGACTCGAGAAGCATGCAGAGAACAAGAGGTTGCGCATAAGCCGTTGGTCCTTTGAGCTGTTTGTAATGCTCAGCGCAAAACTGCTCTGGATCTGGCTTTTATGAAATCTGTCTCCGGCAAAACACTTGAAGGTATATTATACTCCAAACTCACAGATTTAAAAATTAAAAAGCTTTTGAAATGATGACTAGTGTTTTAGGGTTAGAAGTTGCAACATTGTTATATTAGCTTGGGGTTGTGACACATTCAACAGTTTTAAAAATATTTTCATATATATTAATTAAAAATGTTTCTACTTGATAAGAGCAAAGAAAATTGAAATATGTAATTTCAAAATAAATAAAAATTAGTTTGAAACATGGCAAGTTCTACACCAGCAGACCAAGGTGTAATGAATAACATGTTGATCCAGAAGAAGTCTGACTTTGAGAGACAAATAAATGAACACAGGCAAATATACTGTATTAGATGTAAGTTACTATATTTTGTATCCCAATTACTATATTTTTTGTAACAGGATAGAAAGAATTACATAACCATTACCAATAATACAAAAAGGTAGGATAGAATGTTGTAGCCATACTAGTTTCATTATTGGTAATCTCATGACTCAATAATTGGTAATCCAAGTGAGATTGTTTTAGTTTTTCTTTAGCTATTCAGAAAGACATACTTAAAGCAATTTCACAGTTTTTGAATATCTTCTGTGAGTTCTCATTGATAATTTTTGTCTGTATATTCAGTAATAAATAACTATCGCTATTATTTGAGAATTAATATTTTGAAACATACCTTTTCCCAAAACAACTGCAGGTCCAATTAAACCATCCTCAGTTACTTCATGGTTTTGATCTTTGCTTTCCTCACCATCATTGCTGTCCTCATCAAGACCATGCTGCTCCTGTTCCATTGTCTCTGACACCATGCGATGCCCTCGGGAGTTGCTGAACGTCTGAAATGGCCAAAGATTCTGTGCTCTTCGTTATTGTGAATCTTGCTTTTATACATTCAAGTTATATTACTATGTTTGCATGAAAATACACAAAAATTATTTAACATTTTTAATTTCATACTACTTCACAATGATAATTACTAAAAAAAAAATTATGATGAAATTACATGATAAGATAATTTCCTATGAATTGTGATGAACTTAAGTAATATCAGAATTCATAACCACAAGATAGAAAGGTAAATATGTTGCTTTTAGAAGAGGAATAAAATAGTGAGCAAATCAATTTTATTTCTATCATTTACAGAAATGATTCTAAATCATCAAAGAGAATCAGAGAATAGATAAATATAAAATTACTTAAATGGCAGTTTATCAAGATAAAAATAGCAATGAAATGAAAATAATTTTGGTCTTCAGAATCTTTAAAGCAATTTTCAAATCTTTTTTATAGTATAATGTAACAAACATTTTTAGAAAACGAATAAAGTAAATCTTTATAAACATATGAGTAAATCTTGCATATCAGAAAATATGTGATATTGACAAATTCTGAAGAAAACAACACAGAATCATACATGTTATTTTCATATCACTTCATAAATTCAATATTTGTAATAGTACATGTACAATAGACAACATAATCTTAAGCATCCATAAGAGTAAAGAGTACATAAAAATAAGGTCTTCAAAATAGGAAAATTTAATGTGAATGTGCAATAAGTCAGGAAACTAATAAACATTGTTTCAAGTTATTAACTGAAGAACAAACAAAGAATGCAATGTAACACTGAGGTTAACACCAGCATGCAAGCATTTCTCAAATAGTTATAACACTTAACAAAATTCAAACTGATATTTCTTAGATATTTAAAGAACAGACTATCATGCATTCATGAGATAACTTCATATTGGAAGTTGAAATTGGACAGAAAATACATTTATAGGTCCTTTGAGAGCATTTACACTTTTAACATAAAAACAAAGATCAATATCTATTCCTGATAAAACATAAATTGTGCACATACATTCTGCTATCATTCTCAAGATTGCAACGATCATCATCAAGCAATTTGCAACATATAGCTAATTCTCCACAAAGGAACACCACAAAACAACCATTAATCAATTGATAAGTTCAGTGCTTGTCAGGTTTGTGCAAAACACAGGTATGGGAATATCTTGTACAATCTTTGAAGCTCACCTGCAAATTGGCTAGAAGCTGCTGAAAGTGGGGCATAGGGCGTGTGCCTGCAGATGACGAGGGGGGATCTTCAGAAGGGTCGTGAAATCTAGGGGGCAGAGACTCAGACACTGAGCCATCATATTGAGGCCCAACTGTGCCTGGTGCAGGCATATTAGAAGGTTCCTGCAGAGGGAGAGAGAGTACAAGTCGTGAAGGAAGAAAGAAGATTTGAAAATGTTCTCCTGCATTAAATATAGAAGGACAGAACACATTTAATTCACCAAATGTAATCCACACTGAAGAAGGCTTTTGATCTATTTTCTCAAAATGGTTATAAACATGTACTGAAATATTAATCTTATTTTATTTCTTACGGCAAATATAAAATGTAAAGCATGTTCATCATTATCAACAGAAATGATATTAATAAAATTAAAATGAACTTGAAACATTGCCTGAAACTGTTAATTACCTTAGTATTTAATATGTCTTTTTCATCCTATTCCTGTGGTCCATATAATGTTGTGCCTTAATGACAGGAACCTCTGAATAATAATCATGAGGAAAAGAATTCTAGGTAGGTGATCAGTCTCAGGAATTGGAGTGTTTCCACTACAGTCTCTTCTTTAGCTGTAGCTTTGACATCCATTCCAGAATGGATCAATTAGACACTGGTCTCAAGAATTATTTGTGACTTTGATACATCTTAATTGGCTGTTGCCTAAAATCTGAACCTCCTAGAGTACAGAATTTATTTTGCCTATTTGTAACTTATCATGTTAACACAATTGGTATGAGAGGAAATTATGATATAAAAAAAATATCAGTTTGCTAATATCAATACATGATTACAATATTAATAATTACACATGATGGATATGATGATAATGAATACAAAGTTAATAATTTTAATGTGTAGTAATCATTTAACAAATTTTTCAATTCTAAATCCATGAATCTGTGAACAATGCAATTGCAACAGCAAAAGAAGAGTTCTTTCAACCTCAGAAAAAGTTTTTTGTCTGAAATTCTCTTTCTCTCTGACGATATTACTGTGGGGAAAAATTGTTGAAAGTATTCAATAAATATGACTTGGATAGTTTGCATTAAAAGAATATTAAAACAAGCATACATGTAATTCAATGATTTCAAACATGCAGAAATGACTGAACAACCCAGAAAATGTCTAATATCCAAAACCTTAGAAAAATGATTAAATAATCCAAAACATGTTCTTTTCAATCAAATATTTGTCACTGAAAATCTAAGTTAATGTACAGCCTACTGTACCAGATAATCATTATTTCACTGGCAGCTTTTTCTAAAAGCAAATGCAGCAGTTTAACATAACATAAGAATGGAGACCAGAAAGTTAAATCTAATTACTCAATGCTTCCATTTGCGACTAAACAGTAATGCAGAGGCTCAATGAATTTTTGCAAAGACACAACATTGGAATCATAAAATCACACATGTAATTTTAAGTTTGACACAATTATTTTGAAGTTATTGCTTCAAAGGTTATAATACTTCTAAATTGCAATATTAAGATAAAATTTCATTTTGGTACTAACAATACATATTGTTATTAATTAAATTATTGTTCCATTATTATTATTATTATTATTATTATTATTATTATTATTATTATTATTATTATTGTTTTTACACTAATAATGGTTAATCAAGTTGTTCAAATTAATAAATTATAATATTATTATAATTTATCTTATATTAATTAATTACATATCACTAAATAATTATACATTTAAAAACATTTCCTTTAACATACTTATCTATTTATAATTGTAATCTTATTCTGTAAATATTAAGAAAAGATAATAAAGTCCAAAAAGCATGAAAACATGTGGAAAATTATTTTGCATATGGTAGAATATCTTTTATGAGACTTGGAGATATACATTTTTATCACTTATAGGTAGGAACTCTTATAAGTGTTCAATTCTTATACAAGTTCATTCTACTTTCCCCAAAAGTTATCTTACATGTTTACTGTACTAATGTATCTAATATTGAAATATTTGACTTTCCTGCAAATGTGCACTGTCAACAGGATAAGGAACAAAATCTGCATAAGGGTGAAAAGCCCAATGCAAAGTACACAAATCACTGAGATGATGTGCCTTTTGTACTGTCAAAAACTGCAGAGTACGCACTGATCAGGACTTAACATGAAGGAGTTCTTGGCAGATTACACACCTAGCTGCCTCCCACTGAAGAATATACAAGGAAAATATAATCAACTTTCACCTTTTAGTCATAAGCAGGGGTATGTGTGGAAGGATATTTCCAAAGATAGGAATCTCTTCTTTTACATCTTACTCATGGGGAGAAAAATCCTCTGAATCCAATATTCTGTTTAATCTAGGCAGGATATTCTTTCACATGAAAAGTAAATATCTGTAATTTGTTTTTGTAACTTGGGTCAGCCCATATTGTCTCTTATAAGCAGGTTTTCTTATAATGGGGATCTAGTTTATTTAAATTGAATAAAAAAAATGTTATTAAATACTGATTTTAGCCCTATTCATCAAATTATTCACTAGCAAAGGTAGCTCAGGACATGAACTGATGTGACTGCAGTGCCTCTGACCAGAAGGTCCTAGGTGTCGACAATGGCAGAATTTTCAACAGTAGGTAAACAGCTAGGCCGAATTCAGCCACTGCCTTGAGGAGAGTTCTTCTGGGTGGCTGCTTTGATTGGAAGATTTCTGTGGTTTCTTCAATCAACGTCATGCCAATGCCAGAGCAGTACTCTAACCATCGGGCCATGGACTGCACGCAATCTTTCCTTTTTATTTCTTGTCCTATCCTCACACCTTACTTACAAAAATTTACTCTCACATGGATTACTCTACCACAGTTGTTTGGAAACCAGTTTTGGGAGTTTAGAGCTTGTCCCAGGTGGGGTGAACCCACACTGATGGGAGATACCTTGTTAGGGAAAACCCATACAATCTCACTATCCTGTAGAGGAAGATCACTGCCACCTCCCGTGATAAAACATGAACTATAGTTATGGGACTAATGACCTTAGCAGTTGACATGACTGGAATCACTAATCAATCAATCAAACTACACACTAAAAAAAACTAACACTTATTAAGACTGTCACATACTCAAGGGTCAATAAATCTCTCTGGATACTAATGTTGCAAAACTTGCTCTTCTAAACTTCAAGTACTAATAAATCTGTTGTGAAATGAAAATAATGCTTTATCTACAAATTAATCTGAAGTTTAAACATCTGTATTGTTTTTATATTACAATTACTCTCCATTGCATTAAATTACCACAAAATTAATAGCAATTAACATTAACACCCATTACCTCAAACAATACTTGATACTGATACTGATCCAACAGCAGAAACTTGTTTTCCCTAATAAAATTATAATAAATAAAGTAAAACTGCAAGTCACAAATGTGTTATCAATTTAAACAATATTTTGATTGAGCAAAACAGTGCTCACAGAATCTTTAATATTAACTGCATCATAAACATTTTCAACTAAATTTGGATTTCTGAAGAAAAAAAAATTTGAAGAGCAAGAATTAAAATAAAATGTATATTATTATTAATTTATTGGAGAAATATTAACGTATATTTAAAATTATTTTCAAACATTTCCAATGTTTCAATTGCAAAGGAATTTTAATCTATAAACACAAATCTATTTGCATCTTTGTAAATATAATACTTGTAATGAATTATTAAAAATTCCAAAAATTATATATTTTATTAGTGAGCTTTAAAGTTGAAAATTTGTTAATTGTTTTGTAATGTTCAAAAAGGTAGTCTAATACTGGATAGTAGCAACTTTAGAAATGATACGATTAGGATGTTTTGTTCTACCATTGCTTCCCTACCAATTACTGAGTAACTTAAATTGCTTAATCATTTTTATTTTTCAATGCATAATTTTTCATGAAGATCTTGAAGATATAAATATTGATTATATTAATTACAAGGAGTTTTATACGGATTTATTGGGGTTACGCGTCTTCTATGTTGCTTGAGTTTTGAAGTATTATTTCATCAAGAATATTTTGAATTTTTGTGTCAAAACCAAACTCACCATGGACTACATTTGGTGTTTTACAAAACTTGCTAATGCAGGAGATATGATGGACTAATAATAATTATATCTTGATTGTTAGAAAATTATACTCATTCATTTAACTTTGCTAAATAAAAACATACAATTGATGGTACATACATTCAGTGTGAAGTACATATGTCATTTATAAATACTTTATGGATGATAAAATAGCAGATAAAGAAAGTAAAGAACAAGAAAATGAAAGAAAGATAACCACCAGTGCAAAGTATTATGACTTGAGAATGCGTGAATTAGATGTTGGAAGAGAACATTAATGTAAATTGTTCCTTTGACATATCTGTCCTAATTTATTCAGTGAGTATTTAATTATTTGTTGCTTCTGCAAAGGGTAATCCTAAGATGTTAATCAATTAAGAATGAAGAAAGTGTATTTTGTTAAGATACATGTTTTAATGTGCAAACATTGTAATTAATTATGCAGATAAATGCAATGTGTTTGTTTCAATATTGTTTTGCATATTATCTGAGAAAAAAAATTGATAATTTTAAAATAAAATGTTGAATTCAGTATGCCAAAAGTATATACTTTCACAATAAACACATCAGTATATCCTGTACAGACACTAAGGATTTCACATAAAAGTTTGAAGTCTTTAGAAATGTATTTTAATACGTGCACTTAATATGCTCTTTATCAATCATGCGTTATCACAGAATTCATTAAAACAAATTTTCCAATATGTAACTTCATGGGATAGTACTTTTAATACTGTAAAATTGAGAAAAAAATTGAAACTAAACTTCAAATTTAGTACATAACAATACTAACAAATGCTTGCACATTTAAATTCTCCTGACACTTCCATGAACTTTCTCCTTGGCAATTGATTTTTCCCAATAGTATACAGATGTAATCCTTAGTACCTGCTCTTGATCAGACACGTGGGTGGTGCTGAGGTGGGGCCAGGTGTCCACACGGTACACATTTACCTCCTGGTTGCGCTGAGATGGAGGCTGTTGTGTGGGGGTTGTGGGTTGGTATACTCTTGACAGGTCTCCGAGATGGTTATTGACTTGTTTCCGGATGGGTTTCTTTGCAGGATTCACTTCAACAGGCCTGTGCTCATGACTAAAGTCATCACTTGGCTGCAGGAAAGGGCTCTGCCCAGCTGGTTTGCATCAAAAATGAATATTAATTAACTTCACTATCTTTCAATTTTGTAGGTTGTTAGTACAGCGTTTGCCACAGAATTCCAGTTTTTGTGAAGTTTTTGAAGTGTTATTTTTTTACAAAAAGAGAAAAATGAAGAGGACTCTGGATGAGGCAGAAATTATTTAATAAAAATATAAATGAGAATACTGTTAACAAC
This sequence comes from Gryllus longicercus, assembly GCA_038098605.1. Lineage (NCBI taxonomy): Eukaryota > Metazoa > Arthropoda > Insecta > Orthoptera > Gryllidae > Gryllus > Gryllus longicercus. The sequence continues at coordinate 1,996,342 of JAZDUA010000102.1, forward strand.
CTACAAAACTATGGCACAAAAAATATGTTCAGAAAATTATGGTAGTAAATTTGAAGAATAAATAAGTTTAGGGAAGGTTTATAAACTTAACATTATTTTACAAGAAAGAGCAATACTAACTTATATATGGTCAAAATAAGAGAAGAAATAAAAAGAAATGGAGGAAAATTAAACAACTATCCTGGAGATGCATAGTTCAAATTGAAGAGGTGGGTTCAGATGAGAAGTAGAATTGGATGCTGGAGGGCAATTTGAACATATAAAATACAGGGGGCAGAATGTACGGTAGTGGAATGAACAGAAGTGACATTAATGGTCACTAACTTTATTATTCATTCAGATGTAATACATATTTGCTATAGCACGTAGTAAGCATGGGACATACAAGGGACAAAGCAACAAATGCTTGTCACTTTTTGCCAATTACAAGCTCACACGATCAACAGTTAAATTATAAAACAGTGATAGAATTTATCACAATGATATGCATCATATTTAACTTCTAAAAAAATAGCACATAACAAATCTATACTGCCAGGAATGCTGAAGCACATTCTGGAGCACTTTTTGACTCCAATTGCTTGACCTGCAGCTAACAATGGGGAAGACAATAGCACTTTATTGGCACAAAAACTTATTCTCCTCAGTGCTGAATAACATCATAACCATAATAATTTATCAACGTCACTACTACAGACCCTTTTCATACACCTTTTCCAGAGCCTAATTGTCAAAGCTTTCCATTCATAGCCATAGCTGTGGGATTCCATCTCTAATCACGCCTAGACTCTCTATTAAGCCTGGGAATGCAACTTAGATTATAGTTTCATTAAATGCAGAAACTACAAGTGGTTCATTCCTATTACAATGCATACAAGACCAAGAGCAACTCCAAGAGACCTCACCCAATGGGTATCCACTTACACGCTATGTTTTCCACATTAGCATCATCGTGACGCTCTGGCACTTTAGGTGAGTGCTGACGTTCAATTTCTTCTGAGCTGGTGAGTACTCCTAACTTGTCCTTGACTGACAAGAATAAATCTGCTTTAGAATGACCAGCTGTGAAGAAGAGAATGTTTTTATAAGATTAGTTTTGCTGTTACAGTTGAAAATTGCAGCCACTATTTTCATACACAATTTTGAATTAAATAATATACGAAGCTAGAAGTTAATATAAAAAGTTAGTGCACATGCAAAAATAATATTTGGTAAATGATATTTGTTAGTATTTAAATGTAATTTGTAATACCAATGCAACTGTATTTTCCACCATCTTGAGACTTCACATCTTGAATACGCAGAGCTCCTTTCTTTGAAATCTTGTACTTCTTATTATTCACAATATAAGAGTCATTTTTGGTCCATTGAATTTTCGTTCTAAAAAATGATTCAAGTATACAATATTAACTACTTTTTCATTAGGAATTCTTAGAATTACATATCCAAGGTATTATGAGTGCAATGTCAATAGGAATTCTAAACTTTCTTGTGTTTTTGAAATTCCAGTCTTACCTATTGAATTTTTTTACAGGACATTTAATTTTGACTTGAGTGCCTGCATAAATAACAGCTCTTCCTCCAATTTTAAGGGTAACACGTTTTTTATTGGGACTAAGCTGTTTGTAAGTTGTATTAGAAATTGCTATGTGAGGTCTATCAGTTTCCAATTGGCAAGATTTAGTGTTACAAGGCTTTTTGTCAGGAGGCTTTTGAGAAGAACATTTGGCAGCAGGTCGAGTCACAACATGATTTTGTGCCATTACTTGTTTACATTCCACGTGCCTTGTTTTAATTCCACCACCACAAGGTTTTGAGCACTAGAACACAACATGTGCAGAGTCAACAAAGAAAAATAACTAGTATGTTAATCATTCAAAACAAAATGCAATATGTAGTACCTTAGACCATTCAGATGTATGCCATCGCACTGGGCAATCCAAAATGTTGCAATATTGACGATCAGGAGGAGGTGGTTGAGGGCACATATTATTAGGAACAATAACAGTATTACTACCCCCTCGAGTGACTTCATGAATGCATGTAACTTCTCGAGTCTGAATACCTATCCCACATGACTTAGTACAGGTCTGAAAAAGAAACAAATCCAATTAAAATTATGAAAAATGGAAATGATATAAATGAAAACTTGTTGACTTTAAATTGATTTTGGCAACAAGCCTATTGCTTATGAAACCTGTAAATTTTGATATATGCTCAAGAGTATTGGAGTAACTGCTCCTTAAAAGGTCTACAACAAAATTAGGTTTCTCATTTGCGTCATTTCGGAGAGGTAATTAGCCTATGTCGGAAAGGGTTCTGTATCGTAAATGTTTCCTATGAAGAAACCTTGTTACAGTACTTGTGTAACAAATGTTCAAAGTTGGGGTGATTAAAATTTGAATATTAAAATAGAATTGTGCCACAGTAACAAGGTTACACTATGGGAAACATTTTGGGGCTTTTATCCAGCCAGCAGCTGGTTTGTTACCCTTTAGGACTGACAAGATGCATATTTGACCATACACTAGACCCAACACACTGGCACTCTCATCTGATCAGCAGGCTCTCCGCGACAACACATACATGGCAGATAAGGGACAAACAATCATGCCCGAGGCAGGACTCGAACCCGTGTCCCCTCAGACCCGAGTGCTGAGTCAGTACACTCTCTTAGCCCCCTCGGCCATCTAGATCAGCGTGAGAAACAGTTACTGAGCGAAATGTACTTCCAAAGGAATTGCCTCTCGTAGCAACAGAATAATGAGCAAAACAACAGACCTAAAATATTTAAACATAAAATGCGTTGGACACACTCGAGGACATTTTAAGTTAATTACAAATGTCGGAGCCTTGTCCGGAACTTGGACACGCATTGCAAAGCGTCAACTCCGCCTTAAAAGTATGAGATAAATACGACTCCATTCCACAAGCGGGTCCGCGTTGTCCTTCGCCATGTTCTCGCGTAAGAGAGCCGATTCCCCCACATGCGGTGCAATAAGGGAAAAGAGCCCACCATAGGCGTGAATTTCCTATAAACAAGCGGGGGAGGCAGCTAAATTTCAGGGCCGTCTGGGCCCCCTTTGTCTCCCTTACATTGTACGAAGAGTAGGTATGTAATCGTGCGCCAGAAAACGGCGAATTTTCGACAGGAAAAACTCTTAGCCGGGCCCTGGCTGCGAAAAAATAGATAAATCTTGTTCCTATGTATAAAAAACTACTTCCTCTAACATGTTATGCGTCAGAAACCATGTTTTGTGGGTCCTTGATACCAAAAATTGATTGACGGCAAAACGTCTGCCTGTACGCCTGCCAGTGGTGAAGGCTAGCGCCTAAACCGTTCAGCCCATTTTCTCCAAGACTGATATTTCTCGATCGATTTAAAAGAATTCGTGGGTCGCCGAGTTCGAAATGGATGTTCAGTGACGCGAAAGTGCTAGTAAAATAGTACGTGGCGCCCTGAACAAGGGACACCAAAGGAGGGAAAGGACAGTTCCGACGAGGACATAGAGGTGGTCAGATATGTGCGTTGTGCATGTGAGAGGGCGTGAACTGTATCCGCAAGTTTTATGGTAATCACTGGATATTTTTTAAATACTGAAACTAATTCAGTATTTAAATGCTTCCAGTACTGCGTCCCATTAAATTCTACAAATATGAATGAATAGCGCGAAACCGACTCATATTTTCATAGAATTGTACACATTTCTAAAGATTTACTTCTTTGAACAAAATATTTCATTCAAGAAAAATCACTATCTTCAGTATTGAAAAGAATTTTTGCAATTTGTTATACATTTTATATTTATTATAGCAGATTTATTCACGTTTTCGATATCAGGGCCCCACAGAACGAGTTTTTCGGACGAAAATTCGTCATTTTCCCGCAGCAGCAATACTTTCTCTTTACTTCATAAGTAGTTGAGGCAGTAAAAAGTCCTAAATAAAGATGGCTGTACAACGAGAAGACGGACAAAAACAAGGAGAAGACGGCGGGTAAGGAAAAGGTGAAGACAACGATACCGGAGACAGAGGAGATGGAGAAAAATGGAAAAAGAGAAAACGGAAAAATAGGCGGAGACGGTGAAAGAGACCGATGTGGTGAAAGGGACGAAGACGAAGAAAGAGCGAGAGACAAAGAAAGAACGTGGGTCGAAGACGGAAGCATAGACTAAAGACATATCATTACTCTATGACGGAAGTGATGGAGGAGACAGACAAGTGATGGAGTCGTTGGAAAAAAGGGAGATATAGAAGGAAGAGGTAAATGAGAGGAAGAGGGAAAGAAAAGAAGAAGATAAGGGGGAGAGGAAGGATTAGGAGAAGGATGCGAATGAGACAGAAAACTGATCTCTTGATTTAGCTCAATTCTGTATACCACTCTGTATTTAGGCTACAAAACATCATTACACATCATTCTTCATATTCTTATTTCTCATATAAGAAGTCCTGGTACAGTGGGGCCATTGCAGCTAGAATGGTATAATTTTAATTAAAAGGGAAAACTTTGAATGGCAAATTCAAAGATCTGTACTGTGCAGGACTCCACTTCGGATTTGCCAGCTCTATCCGAACACTTGTCACTTCACCACTTTGCAAATGACGGAACTTGTGAATAATGCATTTGGTCTTCGTTGTTAACATACACATGTCACATTATTCCTTTCCTGATTCTCAAATGACTAGTGTCCTATACCATGACACTTAGATATTCTCATAATGTCACTATCATGCTGAAAATCACCAAAAAGAGGTTTCTTGCATGCTTTAGTGCACCACTTCATTTGTTTTATCTTCTGTCCAACATGGATATTTCTACCCAACTCGTATCATAGAAAATTCAAAAAGGACTCGATAATATTATCTCCTTCTGTTTCACTCTATTGCTATTGTATATTTTACCAAATAAAATATTAAATTCGAGCTGACTTCATGCTTAAAATTAATATTTATATTTTGCAATTCTTGAACACTCCATTTATAATAGTTTTGATTATTTTTACTGAGTTCCTGGGAAAGGATCACCTCATTATCAGTGAGGATGATTAATATGTGTAGGTACAATGGGGTATATTATAAAACAAAATATTATTACACAAGTAGTACCTGAAAATCAGAAAAATTCCACCGTGGAGGGCACGGATGATCATTACAAGTTCTTATGAGAACTTCAGGGCGAGTTTCCTTTTCACACAAGTATGGTGTTACTGGTTTTCCATCGCTATCTCTCACACAATTAATTAGAGACTCTTGGACCCCTGTGAACAAAGTAATATTATGTATCACTGGGAATTAAAATTAATTTTATTTGTTTCAAAAGATATAAGTGGTACATACCTCCAAGACAGGATGCACTACAATGAGTGAATCCCATTTCTTTCCATGAATGTGTAATTCCTTTAACAACAGACACTTTAATTCCTTCTATTCCTTGCATACTCTGTGCATCATTTCTGTAAAATATAATAATTGATTAGTACACATCAAAAATGGAGAGGTATTTGAAGAACAATACAATTCAAGAAAACTAAAAATAGCAACAAATTCATCACTGATTCTCACCGTAGATTTTTTGTTCAAAGGTTTATTTAGAAATTGATTTAAAAAGCAGGTACCATTTAAAAGTTAATATTGTGTACTTTTCATCAATGTTTTAAATCGTCACAAGTTAACATAATGAAAAACAAAGTTAAACTAGTAGTGCTAAAACAGCACATACTTTCTCACTCATATTTTGATGCATAATTACTCAAATTGAAAAAAAATTGTACATGACCTTATTTCAAAATCTATCTTTAAAAACAGATTCCATTAAGGGAAAAAAATCTCTATCTTTAATATTAAAGTTGTAGGAAAACTCTGAAAAATGTTTGAACTTTTACAATTTTCAAAAAATAAGGGTTTTTCAACAAACATGAGACCTGCACTATTCCTTTAAACATCATCCGTAGTATCCAACAACAAAATTTAATCAAAATCAATGGGGCCAATTCTTTTAAAAATTTTGAAAATGTCCCAGGAGCTTCTTGTAAAGTACCACCCAAAATTAAAATATATTGGTTACAGTTTCAACAATATGATTTACTTTGTTTCATTTCATATGATTTTTTAAAAAATAATTATTACACAGTTGTTAAAAATATATTTTTTGGGGAAAATATTAGGTGTTTATTTTTATTTGACTTTTCATTATAGTAGCTGCAATACATAAAGTTTGTAAGTATTTCTTTCCAAATATTTTAGCTTTGTTTTATCTAAAAGATAATGAAGACTTCTGTCATTTTATTCTTAGTGTCTTTCTTTGAAAGCTTCCTCTTCCAGTTAGTTTTGAAATTAAAAAATCACCTTGTCATTCTTTTGAAAACTGATTGTGTTGCAACATCGAACAAGCACATTAAAATTGGTATAGAGATAATTTTGAGTGCTTGCTTCCAACCTATTTTCAAAAAGATTCCATGTGTGTTTACATATTTCTATTTTAAGTTTTCTAAAAATTGATAGACAAATTTGGGTCCGACTTATCACAAAATGAATTCTCCTTTCAACAAAGGATGTTCAGGTGCAAGAATTTTGTGTTGTTCAAAAGAAAGACAAAGCTTCTAAGCTCATGTGGGAGAATCGTGCTGTTAAAGATGACTAAACTGTGCCCTAGTTAGGGGAGAGGCTTCATAAATATACAGCGTAGATCTACATTTTTCAGAGAGTATTTTATCGGATAACAATATTTATTTACTTTAATATTTATTACAATAATAAAATGTGAAAATGTTGAGGTCAAAATACTCACACAATAGGGCAGGGCTCCATTTCACACGGCTCACTTTGAGGGGGCTTAGGCCCTTGGCATTGATGATCTGGCAATTTAGCAACTGTTCTTGAAAATTCAAGGAAGATCTTGCAGTTCACTGCTCTTGTCCGCACTCCTCGCCCACATGTGACGCTGCATGGTGACCATTTTTCAGCGATGAAGCTGCAGTATACATGTAACATATAGCTATTTGATGCTTACTGATACATTCCACATAGGATTCCACTAAGCAAGGATAGGAAACTGGGCAATTAAAACACTGGCAGTTATGCTGTTTTTATGCTAGTCAATAGTTCTATAAAATTTAGCACATATTTTTGTGAAGGTTAAAGTAATATCAAGATATGAGAACAGTGCCTCCTTAATATTGTCTAAATTAAAAATAAAATGTGAATAACATTTTATGTACTGTAAACTGTACATTTTTAGCTTTTCTCCTTCCCAAAACAGTGGTGGTGCTGAAACAACTTTATACTTCCTGTGATAAATTGAAATATATTAACAAAATACAGCACAATCCTTCTGCACCCAGCCAGGAACATAGCTTGTCTGTTACCTGTAAGAAATGTGAATGTTTTACTTGAAGTAATGGTTGAATATTTTTTCAAGTTTGTTATTTCAATTCTACTTTGGAAAAGGAACCAATTTAAAACTGAATAGAAAACAATAGTTAGGAAACATTGTTCATGTGCGGAAGTGTTTCTCAGTATAGGTAAATGAAGATGCACAAATAAGAAGCATCAATTGCATACTAGAGATGAAGAGGTGTATTATTTCCAATGATGGAAAATGTTGTATGATTTGAAAGTGAAATGATGTTTTATTGGAATTGACTGTTGTGTATTTTGTACTGATAAAACATTCACATTCTTAGAATAGTCAGCTATTAGTGGTATAAAATATTTTTTGAATACAAGACAATTGACCATTGCATGCTTTTGGTAATAAACCACAACTTAAAGTTGTTTGAACAAGTTAATCCTAAAAACACATGCAACAACGCAGTTACTAATGCAATGGAGGCCAATTCAGTAAATTAGAATAGAAATTCCAGCCCTGAATAAATATTTGAAAATATAATATCATGACCTTCGCAAATATATTTCTAGCACAATGCATTGAATAACTCAACATCTCACTGATCGTCACTGCATAATTTCCAACTGCAGCCATTACATATTTCTCCTGGTGGGTATGTTGGGTTGCTGTATATTAATGAACCTTATTTTTTACATGCTACACAGAAATCTGCCAGTGTGGTAGAGCTGTCAGAAAGGGCAGTCTGTTAGGCAATGAGCCAGTTGAACAAACACACCATCAGCACATCCACAGGCCACTGTTGATGGCGTGTTAGCAACATGCTGGGTTTAAGAACCACAGACCCTTGGGTTCTTGCTGCGTGCTCTGATTCTATGACAAAGGTTTCATTGAAACTTCAGTGAAAGATGAAGCTACTTCAGTTTTACTCTGAAGAATCTAATCTATTCCTAAGAACTCATCATTTAAGATCACAAAGTTTATGAACATGCGGATATTTTGTTCCATAATGATTCCCAAGATGCAATTTTTGTGATGCTATATTATATCACACTCAGGGCAATGCTTTTCAGCTTCTCATTATTCAAAGAGCACTAGTGGAACACAGAACAAACAAGATTTCATTCCAGTAGTGTTAAATGAATTAATGTTTCTGAAATGCCCTGTGCTCTAGAAAGGGAAGCAAAATGTGTGTATGTGCTCATCAACCAAGGGTTGCTGGGCAAAGGGGATAAGTGGGGTAGTGCTGAAAGAGAGAAACAGAGTGAGTGAGAGAAAGTGAAAAGTGCGCTGGAGAGACAAGAGCGTGAAGTGGCCAGAAGTTAGACAGCCGTAGACTGATCATGAAATGAGAAATACTGTACCTCAGATACAACCAGCCGCACGCAAAGAACATTTCGAAATGGCTGAAAAGATCACAATGGAAGAAGGTTTTCAGGTTAAGGTTGAGTGTGCGCTACATAACAATTGACTGAAGACTGAGAAAAATAAGAAAAATTAGCTAAAACACAGAGATCTACAAAATTCATGGCACATCAAGCAATTTCGATAAAATAACACCAAAAAATACGTCTGAAGCATTATTCACAACACAGTCATCAAAGTAATTGCCTATAAATAGTTTTCATCTCTTATGCAGGTGATTTTTACGTAAACTGTTTCATGTGCTATGATTCATTTACAAAGTACCATTAATGAAATTTAAACAAATTTTTATGTGGATATATGATAGATATTTCAAATTTTAAGTGTCAGATGGTTATTTTGACAAATTTTAAAGGAAACTTGTAAATTAGAAGTTTTGTATTTCAATCATTACTTAAATGAATGTACTGTTCACAAAGCTTCAGTTCACCTCTTTCTACAGAGCCAGCACCAACACAAGTCTACATGTGAGCGACACATGGCTACAGCAATATTCCTGGTGACCAGGTTCAAGAGTGACAGAGCATTAGAGGCATACAGAGATAGAGATGGTGTTGAGGTTAGACTAAGCTCAGTGGAATGCACAATTGCAACACACTGTGATTCAGAACACAATACACAAATAAGGGGTGTGATTGGTTTTGGCTTACGGGCAATTGGAGATCATGTATTGTATATAAAATTTGAATAAATTAATAAGAGAGTTTGTAGTCACATTAGAACAATTTGAAGAAACCTTAAGACAACATTAAACTGTAAGAATAGTAGCTTTTTATTTAATTAAAGATTGAAAAGTAAGTATATCATTAATGTAAGCCCATCATATGACTAGTGTAATTTTAACACTCATATTTTTGCACGCAAGTACCCATAATGATGTAGATATAAATAAGATGTTGGAAATAATACAAGGAAGAGATCATAAATACTTTCACAACTTTCTCAAACCTCTTAAGAAATAATAAAAATACATATTATAATTTCTACTCAAACTCACTTAAATTTGTTGCACCAATCTCTCATTTGTGTAATTTAATTAATTATTTACTTTCAGTGCCAATTGTAATGAACATTTTTCTTGTCTAAAATTCTCTTTTTTAAATTGAAGAAAGAAATTAGACATGTCTTTAATGAATCAAACATGACAGTTACTTCATTGGTATACCATGACCACTAATTGAATAATTCAGAATAATGATTAATACAATTTCAACTTTAATTATCTTTTGTAGGTAGATCACTTCTTTATTGATCATTCTGCAAAACATTTCTCGTTTGACAATGTAATACTTCACATGTTTCAAGTCAAGAAATGCTTTAAAGTATGAAACCAAAGTAGGAAAGAACACTTACGTGGCTTCTGAGGGGACCACTTGTTCTCCCACCAGACGTTCTGCTGTTGCACCTCCATAAAGTCCTGGTCCTGGTGGGGGATATGGCTGCACCAGAGGTTGAGTGACTCCAGGCAATTGTTCTGGTTGCTCTCCATCCCCTGAACATCAGTAAAGTCAAGAAATTTTTCAAAGGGCTAGTATTTACTAATAGTGAGACACAGGTTTCTTAAAGAACGCATTTTATTTTGTAGAAGTTCAAAATACATAGAATATGTAAAGAAATCAGTTATAAAAAGTTACATTTTAATGTGTAATTATTTGTTTCGCACTGTGTAACTTTTCACTTAAGAAGTTACTGTGAATGATATAGTATGTTTTTCTGTTGATATTAGGTCTGTCTTAAAATTTTTAATTTAAAATGTTCAATTAATATAAAATTAAGATAAGAAGAAAAGTAGAAGAAAATTATTAATCTGATGAAAAGCTATGATAAATTATGAATGACATTTGAAAAAAATCTGTTGTTCCAACATTGCTAATAATTTTATTGTATTTTATTATAAAAATGTATATAAAATTACGGTATTAAATAAATGTAAAATAAAATTTTAATAAACAATAAATTTTTAGTTCATTTACTTATCTTTAATCATTACTTTCTCTCATCAACTTCATAAAAATGGTATGTAATGCTGCAGAAAAAGGGTCGATTTTTCGACGATTTTCCGTTCCTCAGTCTGCCCGGTAGCAAAACTAGCATCTAAACCTTACCTAAAAAGGATTTTCAACAAAACTGAAATTCCTTGGTCGATTCCTCGAATTTGAAGCGAAAATTTTCATTTTTGGCGCTTTTTCACAAAAGACTCTATGGAACTTTCGAAATTTTCTCGAAAATAGCACCAATTTTTTCAGTAAGTTAAAAAGAATGCAGACCTCGTTTATTAAATTGGCGTCGTTCAATTTACAATAAAACCTCTAAGAATTTTAGGAAATTGCAAAATTCTCATAATACAGTCTTGAAACTTCTATACTATTAACACTTCAGTCAACGCTTTCTGAACTCAATGTAACTCGAGATTACGAGAAAACTAATATTTTGAAGAATATTCTTTAAAGATATAATATTGAGGAATAAGAATTAAAAAAGAAATCTCGCAACGATATTGAAAGTGAAATATATGTACGAAAATAATGTGACCTTTGTCATTTTCGATAATACAGGGATTTTAAAGAAACTCTTACCTATGTCATATTATTTAGCAAATTTGCACAATTTGAGAAGAAGCAATTTGAACTCATTTCTTCTTGTTAAGGTATTTTTTAAAAATTTGTCACGATTTCACGCAACATATCGCGAAAAATACTCAAAATTTCCAAAAAATGTAGGTACACATATTATTTGATAATCTTATTTCGAAGAAAATATTTCAATAAGAAAAATATTTCTTTAATAATTTGATAAATGTTTCAGAAAATCCTGTGAACGATTTGGGTTTTAGTATTGAACACAGACGGACGGACTGACAGAAATATTTAAAAAAAACTAAAAAACAAACACACGTTTTTGTTTGATTTTCTGCATTATATGACTTTCTCTATACTACGTACATATAAGAGAGAGGTAACGCTTTGAAGTACAATCCAACTACTCTTCGCGTCTGAAGATTGGAGCGCAGTGACGTATCACAGCGTAAACTCTATCGAATCGGTCGAGAAAGATGACTTCCCCCAGCGATTGAAGTGAAGTGTTTTAAGCCTGAAATGAGGCTACTACGACTTAAGTTTCTTATGTGTTTCGTTCGGTACTACTCAGAATTTATTATTCATGAAAAGCATGGGATCTTTCAAATCTGAGGCTTCGCTTTCGGGTCTTACTATGTCCTTACTAGCAGAGAAACAGACTCACAGTTGAAACCGAGACTCACAATTGAAGAAAAACATATTCTGTGCCAGATTATATTAATCTTTTTATTGTATTTTTTCTTAATGGGTAGATAGTATCTACCTTGTTCAACGGCGATTTCAAGGGACGGACAAGGGGGCTTGCTATGGCCCCCGGCAAAGCCACCTTTTTTGTAATTTCACTCAATTTAAATAAAACAACGATCCATATAATGCTCTCACCACATCCAAAGGATTAATCTAGGAATAAACATTTTTATTTTAAGCGAAAAATTTTTATTTTTGAATTATTTCCGCCCAAAACGGAGGGGTTTCAAATTGAAAATGCATTTCGGCCCTGCGCACTCACAGTCGTAGAAGCTGGAGCGGAAGTTGGTGCAGGCGACGCCGGTGCGGCAGGGCTGCACGTGGGGCGGGCGCGTTGTGGGGTCGCACAGCAGGCTGGGCACGTCCCGCGCGTCTTTGCACGACACGTTGCGCGTCTGCACGCCCTCGCCGCACGACGCCGAGCACTGCGCCACACGACACACGCACTTGCTCAGCGCAACGCACGCGCGCGCGCACGCGCACATTGCAAACATCAAAAACTGGGCAACTTCAAACAATCATTTATAATTATCTGACAAGTGGATAAAAGAAACTTTTATGTTCGAAGAAGTTGATTGTTCACAGCAGTTCAGGCTCATCTCAGAATAAATGTTACAATCTTCTAGCCCACGTAGAGGTGTGGTCCGAAATTTCGCGTTACGAATGAAAAGTCCGCATGTACGGGGGTTCCGCAGATACAAAGAAAGTGTCTGCGGAAAAACCTGTCTTGGCGCAGGTGCATAGTACATGCGCTGCTCCTAATTGTTACGCAATTAGAAGCATATATTACACAGGTAAATTTTTAATTAGAAATTTCCGATAACATGTTTATCACGATCCGTGTACCCGCCCTAGAAGTTTGTAACATTTCTTCAGAGACACTACATAATTATTTACAAACACATGTATTACACAGTGTACTCAATTATATCGAATATAATCATAAACCATTTAATCTACTCCTATCACGTAAGAAAATAGCATATAAAGGCGACTGGATAAAAAAAACAACTTAAATTCACATATCTGACGTTTCTGCCATCATAAAGAAAGTGTCATTATCTGCATTATCATCGCTTTCTAAGATATCGCATTCTGCATGTGGCCAGTTGAAAACTGTCAACATTCCGATCACACTACAATCAATCAACATTGTGCATATCATCATGTGCCTACCTAAGTTGGCAGTTGTCTGGAACGAATAAATCTATCATGATGTAAATTATTTTGCAGCGCTGATGATAGTCGAAACGTCAACCCAACACTTAAGTTCTATATTTTAAGTGATTTAAAGTCAAGAACCTTAGAAAAATAATTTCAAGGGATCAAGAATCAATTACAAAACTTAAGCTTCTGCAGCCGGAGTAAGTGGCTTGGCTGCCCGGGAGACGCCGTGCTCTAGCCAAGGTTGCCAACGTTTCAGTCGCATACTGTGACCTTTTTCAGAGCTAAATGGAGAACATTTAACCTCTCACAAATTGAGACATTGAAATAGTCTTCATTTCTGGTTCAGCGCTTCAGAAGGTGTTTTTTATGCAAAAATATTACAGTAAAACATATTCTTGAACTGTGTATTCGAAAATCAGGGATATGTCGATCGAATTGAAGAAGGTGAAACACTGTTACTTAACTCACGTCTATAATAATATAGCAGTTTTAAATAATTTGATAGTGTCAAATAAGACATAGCATTCATCTCTGTGACATTTTCTAAAAATATATTAACCAAAAACTGAATTTAGTGATGGGAGAGGGACAGTTTTGAAAGTTAGTGAAATTTTGTAATCGTCACCTTACTATTATATTACTACAGTTTCTTAATTTCTCCCAGCTTGTTGGTTGCTATCTTCTCACATAATTTTCACCTTTTCACATAATTTCTTGGGATCACTGGTTGGCAAATTCACAGGCTTCACGAAAGTATCTCAAAATGATATTATGGAAAGTACGTGTATTTGCAATATACTTCGTGGTTTTATTTCAATTTGAAATCTGACTTCCAGAATGAGATTCAAGAAAGAAACAAATTATTTGAGGAAAACATTGAACTTGGATTATGAGTTACGTAAGAATATATAACACCTAAAACGCTTCGGAAGAGAAAGGTGTGAATAATATGCGTGAGGTTTAAAAGGTTGTAATTTTTTATTGTAAATTGTCTCTGCCTAAGAAAAATATTAATTTCTACACATTGACTGGCAATGCATAAAATATTTAGGCCAAATACGGAATGATTCTGATTAGAGCCTGTCCGATGTCCGCATCAGTTTTAAAGACTGCAAGCGATTGTCTTGATATTTAAAAATTTGGTTTTAAAAAAATATCTCACAAATAGCTATTCTATAATATTTTATATAAAATATTTTGATGGACATATTAACTTGATTGTGTTAAACAATGAAGCTAGAAAGGGCCATTTCAACCAGGAGACTAGATTTTACTTCGAAGTTAGAGCGCTTCATACCTGTTATCAATAATGAAATATATCATAAAATGCCATTAAACCTATTTATAGCTGAGGAGAAAACTTTCGTGACTTTTATTATCTACGGCAGGGGACTCGGACCTAAAGCTTTTTCCAATCAGATCTCTTTCATGCCAGGGCCACCCGAAATAACCGGTGAAAAATTCAGAAGCAGCAAACTCAAGGGATGCATTGGAGAAAATGAGGTGGCTGAGATGGTAGAGGGAGCTGAGGTTGTCACTACAAACCTGATGGGGTACACAGCGAGAATAACTAAAACACTTTGGGAATTAAGACAACATCCATGGCCATTGCCAGCTTCCGTCGTACACAGATTTTGTAATGAGATGTATTCTGACACGTCTCGTCATTATGTGAATGCACAATTTCAACCGTTACGGAACAATAAACTATCGTCTACCGCGATGTAGGAAGCGTCTCTGAATAAGTTGCTTTAAATAATGAATCTTATCGAAAAGGAACTAGATTTCATTAAATAAATATTGTCGAATTTGCTCTTTAATGAATAAAAGTTCGCAACTATGTATCTCCCTAAAAAATAAGAGAGTTGTATAATTATTTTTATTATAAAACGATTACGGTTACATTCAACAACTACAACTTTAAAAAAAATCGTTTCAAACGGACATGTGTGTACTCATATCTTGATTATTCAATAGTCACTGTTTGCACGCTAACACAGTTTGGTATTTCTATTCAAAAGTTTGGAGGCCCTAAAGCATCTAAAGCAATAAATTTATTACCTACAGACAGGGTTCGAATTGGATCAACCTCAAAATCGCTTTATGAAGTATATCGAATTCAACTAAAATTATCTCAATGTTAGCAGAATCAGCGAGTATCTGGAAATGTGGCAAATGAACTTAGGCTATTACTACTTAAAGGATAAAGTGCTCATGTATCGTCTTTCCTAGGCATTGATTTTCTTACTAAAAACGGAGCGTATAAAAATATGAAAAAACAAAGATTAGCACCCCTGGAAAATTTTGTTTAAGCACCCCGGAATATATTTATACCTGTCTGTATCGGTATCCGTTTCATTCAGTAAACTTGTGAAACGAATCGTGTCACTACTTTGATTAACTGTGCTGATATCGTCCCTCATATTACTTCAACAATTTTAACATGAATATCTTTAAATAGTTCGTAAATCAATTTGTATGATAACGTGTGGTATTTTATTAAGACATCTCTTTTCATGTATTGTCTAAAGAAGTGCGAAAAGTTCTACTATTCTTGCCGAACTTCAATCTGAAATGCGACGAAATGTGTAGATTGTCATGTATTAACGGAAAATATCTACATTCGATCCAAGCACGCGCTTTATGAACGAAATGAAAAGCAAATGGCTTTCAGGATAACATATTTTTGAAAGTGTGTAAAATTCAGACTCTTCTTTTTCTTGGTTTCGCCCATGGTAAACCAATCTCCAGAACCCAATGGAGAATTATGATTCTCTGTTTACTCGAACCTGAAAATATTGAGTAACCTTGGTGATAGGAACCGGGTTCTTCTACAGATTCGTAATCCAAAGCTATCTAGCCTGATGGAGAAATACCTATCATGTTTGTTCTCGAACAGAAGTATGCCAATTTCTCTGCGATTGCATGTTGCAATTGATTTCCCAAATGATTTTCAAAGCATCCCAATGAACAGTTCGATAGTCACGAAGTTAGACGTGATTGTGTGCATGGCATTTTGTTCTATTCATTATCTTTATAAGGATTGTAACCCGAAGAGTTACAAACGTTTTCCTCACATACTAGACTCTTCTGAGGGAATTTGTCTTTTTATATATTGTAAGACCACACTGCTCTTTGTATTTCCCGTAATCAACACAAGATAAATTATTTTTAAATATCCACTATTTGAATGTATAAGCTTGCTACAATAAAAGTGAGAAAATATACATGAAATTACGCGTCATTTTAAATTTTGCTAAAAATGTCCACTGAATGTGGAAATAAGTTGCAAATGATGTTGCATATAATATGAGGAACTTTCTTGTTTTATTAATCTTACTTACTTCATTTGACTTAGAACTTATAAATCAGATTTTGAAAGCGATGTGATGTGAATGTCACGAACCTTGTTTTATTTTGGTAATGTTTGGAGAGGGAGTGAAACAGAAGGGACAATGTTTATTTGGACGTCCCATTTGAGAGTGCAGAAAATCAGCGAGTGCGCGAACTCACTGAAATTGCTAAGAAGAGTTTATCGTTAATATCGTTTGGATTGGTCAGTTGATGTCCATTTCATTTTCTGCCCAGTCAAGTGTGACGTTCCATCTGCTATTTTAAGCTTTTCGGAATTACTTTAGTTCGAGGAGAAGGTGCTATATCTGTCCTGTTGTGCCAGGTCATCAACAAAACCCAAAATGATTTTAAAAATATCGTCTATTTTCTAAAATACTCTCATACATATAAATAATTATATATTCTTTCCAAAACGCAAGTTAACAACTGTGATTGGAAGCAACATGTGAATAGACCGCAAAAAATACATACAATTTGTTTCTTAAGAATACAAAAGCAGAAAGCGTAAATATTTTATAAAATGTGTGATATAGTATTACTAATATGCTACCTCTTGGTACTATGATTGGTATGTTACTTATGTATATTTTTAGTACTTTATTCTATTGTTTTCTTAAAAAACTTGGCTCATTACATAAATATTGTTGTGTTTACCACAAGGCAGATAACAACGATTAGAATATACAATTTTTGTTCCACAAACGCGGACAAATTTACAAATTACTACGTGAAGGGACTTATATTTTTATATTATGTAAGAGGCACCTTCTGATAATTGCACCTTTATAAATAGCACCATACAGGTTTTTTCGAAATAAAAGCAAAAGCAGTCTTCTTAGGGTGGCGTGCACCGTGAGATTGTTATCTATGAATATAGGATAATTATAATTTTCTATGTGAGTGCATGTTTGCTGGCAAATTTTAATACATAATTAATTTAAATTATACATTATTATCTACTTTCCGATGTAGAACCTACTGTTTTTATATAAAACCTATGGTACTACGTATGAAATACTAATATTATAATACATGCAATAACAACGTGAATCTGATTAACAAAATGAACAATTTCTGAACCTATTTCAATTTCTGCTATACACTTTAGCGTGCTCTGTGATATGATTCTACAGAACAGTGAGGCTTAAAAGCCAACATATTTTTAATACTGTCACCAGTACTTCTCTACAAAATACTGCCCGATTCTCATATTGGCACTATATCTCATTATTTACTTGGAATGTATTTGTATTAATTGCATAGTTTATGAACAACTAGGAATTTGACTCCCGACTCATTGGGCGCCCGAGTACATAGTGAGCCAGGCTGTTCCAACGCGGCCTCTCGCGGGCAAGGGCGCCCGCTCGCAGTCGTGGCTAGCCCACGAGGAGGATGTGGAGGGGGAAGCGCTCTTATCACTTCGTGGAAGCAGTGTGAGTAGAGCGATGGCTGGCCACAACCCCTTTTACTGTCGCACCGGATACCATGCCATCGCCGAAGCAGTTGAAAATAATAGATTGAGAGAAGTACCTACTTCTAAAGGACAGATATTTTAATACCCTTAATTTGTCACGATGGTATTAGAATTTGTATATGTGAAAGTTTTCCCCAAGCTCCATAAAATGCAACGAGGATTACATCTATGTTTGGTTAACGTATTGTTGGGAGCAGCTTTTCTCTGCAGTTGAAAGAATAAAACCAAATAACTCAACTTCAGGACAAGGTATTGAAGAGCGTTCTATGCATCGCCACAGCCCAAGGAATCATTCCATATGTTAAGAAAAGTATGTCAAAAATTAATTTAATGTAATATTGTTGTTGAATGGAATCGAATTTTCCGTTTCCAGTTAAAGCTTAAGGTTTCGTTCTGAGAATGAGTCCCGGTGCGCCCTCCGCTTCACAATCTAACCGCTCCCTGCTTCGGCCATCAGCGACGAATTGTCGCCCAAGGCCCAGACCAGCTCGCGCCCCGAGGACATTTCGCCAGGCGCCGGTAGCCTGCGTGACAGCAGGCTGTGCAGCGGTGGCTCGCGTGCCCGCCCGCGGGCAGCAGAGTTGGAACAGCCTGTCGTAAGCCTCACGAAAAATCAAGAAATCAATCAATCAATTAAGAAATGAAACTATAATTTACCCGACAAAATTAGAAATAGGCTGTTGCACTTTGGTGAATAAATATTTCGTAATTTATTGAGTAGATATGATTTAGAAAAATAATACGTTCGAAAATTTTGTTTTTGAGTCTATAAAACGTTCCTTTCTCTTCCATTAACAAATTTTGGAAGAAAACATCCGTCTTATGTAGAAAATTTTGCCATTATCACGTAATAAGATTATGTTTCACTTCACATCGTAATGTGTACATGATATCCACGGATATTCGAATTTTGTTCAGTAAATTTGGCTGAAAATGTCATACTGAATACAATGTTTAAGTATTTTAATTCTGAATACGTTTTTTATGAATACAAGTGAAATTGTGCTGGCTATGCTTCTGTTAAATTTTATAAACTACTAATGATACAGAAAAGAAAAAAAGGGATATATGTTAAATACTCGTACTGACGATTTGGAATATTATTATAATTTCCCTTATATTTTCGCCAAAGCATTTAAAGACAATTTTCCCCATATTTAATTAAAAACATCTACGTTTTATATTTCAGTGCATAACACGAAATTTTTAGAAGTAAAATAATGGATTTTTGTTGAGTTATGGATATCAATTTCACAAACTAGAACTTTTGACAATGGTAAATAATTTTAAAAAATAAAAGTTGTTCCCAGTTGAATACGAACAATTAGGAAAGAGGGAAGAAAATTAAGAATGGAAGTGACAGAATGGAACACCAAAAAACACAAACATGAACTACGATGGATATGAGCCAAATCAGATGAGAGAGGGTTATCATTGGACGCTGAACGATTATGAAATGTGGTGAAAGGATCTGTTGCAAAAGTAATCTGAGAAATTGTGCATTTGAACAAGTTTCTAGAAAATAAAACAAATGTAGATATGTTTTGACTAATTGAAATGGTTGTTTACAGATGAATTAAGAAAGAAAATAGGCTGAAAAGGTCAAAAAAATCCTACAAAGTGCGCAAATTGTCAAAGGGACGATGGCCGTTGCTAATATAATTGAGTACGGATTGAATGAAAGGTCACAAATTCATTTTGTAACCCAGAAAGAAAGATAAAAGATCACAAGTTTTTTGGAATATATATTCGAATTAAAAAAACGAAACAGATATTCTG
Organism: Gryllus longicercus; assembly: GCA_038098605.1. NCBI lineage: Eukaryota > Metazoa > Arthropoda > Insecta > Orthoptera > Gryllidae > Gryllus > Gryllus longicercus. Next base: position 2,016,209 of record JAZDUA010000102.1, read on the forward strand.
AGTTGAATCATGAGTTTCGTACGTCTGTACGCTGATAACATCTTGCATTTAAATGGAGGTATCGTTTGATATAAAGAATGATTGCGTGGTTTGATGGAAGGAGATCCGCTTTGATGGACGCTTAGTGAATATGAATGCTAAGAGTTGACGTTGGATAGCGAACAGACTGTGAGAAAAAATGGAAGAGGTTCGGTGACGAGGGAGGAGTCTGGCAAGGTAGGAGGGCGCGAGGGAGTGTGGTGAGATAGAGTGTAGGCGTGGGGAGGACACGGACTCGGAAGTGAACGGAGATGGTGGCATAGGCGGGGACAGGGTCGGGAAGGAACGTGGTCAGGGATGTGGATGTGGATGGAGACGTGGACGGTTGAGGACAAGGACTTGTCGTGGATAGGATCGAGGACGGTGTCGTGCTCAGGGATGTGGTCGGAGATGAGGAAGTGTGCATGACGTGTATATGGCCGTGGACGGGGACATGAATGTGCACATGACGTGGATATGGCCACAGGCAGGTGGACGTCAACATGGGCGTGAACATGGATGTATACATGACGTGAATATGAACATGGGCGTGGCCATGGCTGTGCACATGGCCGCGAACGGGGCGCCCCCTACACGCGGGAGGGGCGCAGCGCCAGCAGGGAGGCGGCTGCGGCGGCGGCGGCGGCGGCGAGCGGGAGCGCGGGCGCGGGCGCGGGCGCGGCCTGGGCGAAGGCGCGGGAACCCACCCCGGACCACTCGCCGGCGTTCCACGTGGGGCAGTCCATCGGGTTGCACGGCTCCTGGTAGTGCGGCCGGTGGCCGTGGCACAGCTGGTCCGCCACCTGCAAGCACACGCGCGGAGGTCAGCTGCGCTCAGGCACAGCGGCCGTCGCCTTCTTCTCAGTTACTCTGCAACACTGGTGGCCAAGGAAGCATTCAAGAAATTCAAAATATTTTCAGAAATGTTTTCAGAGGATTACTCCGAAAGCGCAAAGCGCTCAACGCCCCCGGGGCCTGGAGAGGCGTTGCGTCAATTGAAGACGAAAAAAACAACAACAAAAACACGGCAACTTAAAGTAAAATATTGAGTTACTGATGGCAGTATGTCGAATGAGCGGGCGTATGGCAATTAAAAGTTTGCGCTTATAATCCATTTGTAGACATGCCAGGAAACTAATGGTAAAACACACTTCATATAGTAAGATGTTTAGTAAATTAGTATAGGAAATTCATAATGGAAAACTGATCTTGATGTATTTAACAAATTGTACACAATGCGGCACACTACTATAGTTGTGTTTGTCATCGTGGCTATTTAGAGTTCCGATGATCTGATGATAGTGGGTTTCATCCCGTCCGAGTGGAGAAAATCTGTTAAATGTGTTAAACACAAGCGAGTTTTTGACATCTTCCGGGATTGAGTTCGTAGATCATCGGATCGGATCGTGGTGTCCGTAGTTAACATAGTTTGCACGATCACTTACAGGAGAAGGCCGGAGTATCTTACTGTGCAACAGACCTCAGACCGCGAACCATCCTTTTGACAAGCGCCGGAGATCCAGACGCAGCGGATGAACAAAGGTTAGGAGGGAATATAAGAAAATGACTGTACTGCTTTGCGCCAAAAAAAGCTATCTTCTTAAGGTAGAAAAATCGAGAATTGTATTACTTTTCCAATTTCACTCACAGATAAACTATACGCACGTAAATTACTTTTATGGAGCATTTCATATTATTTTCGTGTACCTCTTTCTTGATACTGCACGTGCGTCACAGACTCTGAGTGCTCCGCCCCTGCATCTCTCCCCACGGCCACTTCTGCGCGCCCGCCCCCCGATCTCTCGAGAGCACCTCCTTCCGACGCAAAGCTAATTCCGAAATCGCGTGCGCTCTCCAAATGGCGCGCGGGCGAGCGCATCCAGATGCGAGAAGTGCGGCCTGCAGCAGTCGCCGCGAGGACACCGCGCTGCGATGAAAAGGCGAAACGGACAGGCGACGGGGGCGGTGATGGAGAAACGGGCGCGGGAAGAGCACGGAATAAAGTAGTGGGGATACGAGCAGCAAGGGGCAGAGGGGAGGGGATTGGGAGGACAGTTTTCGGGAAGGGAGTCGGGAGGGGGAATAGAGAAAAGTGGGGTTTTAAGAGCGGAAATGGGGGCTGCAGATGAGAGGCGTAAGGTATAGAACAACAGTTCCAAAAGGCAATACGAGAAGAAAGGGGGCGCTCCTGAGGTGTAAGCAGAAAGCAGAGAGACGGAGTCGCAGAATTTGGTTAGGCGCGGCAGCAGGGTCGGGGGAAGAGCGCGCAGTTGAAGATGCTGGGAGAGCGTGGCTGCAGGGCGGGGTGCGTGACTCGGACAAGGTAGCGGCGGGGAGGGGAGGGGAGGGGAGGGGAGGAGATAAGCGTCGCGTGACGACGATGGATGGGGCGGATGAGCAGCGGGCGGCGGGGGCGGGGGCGGGGCGGGGGCGGGGCGGGGGCGGGGCGGGGGCGGGGCGGGGGCGGGGCGGGGGCGGGGCGCGCCCGCTGATAAATGAGCGCCTGGATGCACCGCAGCAGAGATAGATGGAGGAATGAATCGAAGGAGGAGGGAGAGATTGAGATATGCGCTGAGAGGAAGGTGCGCCTCCGCCCGGGCCCGTGGCCGACAAGTCGCGCCCTCGCACACGCGACTACCTGCAGCGCGTCGGGCCAGCCTCCTCGGGCAGGGCAGGCCTGCGCCACGCACACCTCCTCTAATAAAACATATAAGGTCTCCCCTGTACTTGTCTTCTGTATTAATTCAATATAATTATTTTAAAATATAAAACTAAATAAGGATAATTTATTTTACAGTTCTTATCTGCGTACTAAATTTTTTCTATTCTGTTAACTATATTTTTTAATGCATTTTCTTCTTGTTCGGCCATGAAGTCTTTCAAGGGCTTGGATACAATATTCCTTTTATTTTCGAATATTAAATGTCCTCTTTCATGCCCGGGCAATTGCCTAGTCTGCCTCTCATAGCTATAGGAAATAGGTATCTCTCATTGTCATCTAATGGACTCTAAGTAAGGTTTAAGTATGGAATTCCCTAATAATACAGAATTATTGAACGTAATCAATGAAAATTAATATTAATGATAAACTATAACCTTTGCATTTATCTAAATAATTTGAAAAGATTTTTCACTATATATGAACTAGTCATAAGTGTAAAAGTTATTGGGACTCTTTCCAGTTCGATGGCTATGCCATCGAACTTCATCTTCTTATGCGTTCGTCCATGCCTGTTTTGCGGTCCTTTGCAAACGGTCTTTAGCAGATAATTTCCAGGCTCAGCGGATGTAGGTGAATGCACGGTGCAAGTCCGTCGGGCCGAAACAATTAATTTCTCTGTGATTCGCTACTCTTCGTTGTTAAGGCCACGATGATACACCGATGGTGTGCAATCACACCTTCGTTTTTCCGGTTTAACACATTTCTCGAAAGTGACTGTGTTACCACGTACTGGCATATACCGAATAAAGAACTAACTTACAACACCTTAATCTGAACAATCAACATTTTTTCAGAATAATTTTCACACTTTTGAAAGTTATTCTGTAAAATTACACACACACACACACACAAATATATATATATATATATATATATATATATATATATATATAATTTAAATTAACTTCTTGGTTGCTTAACGTGTTTTCTGGGATGTGTGTGTATTGATAGAAATGAGAAAGAGGAGAAAAAAATGAAAACTGAGTGTTTTATACAAATTTTTAAAGGAATATCTACACATGGAATTACTCGTCTTAAACACACGCATCAGCACATTGTAGTAATTGTAATATCTATCATCTCGTGAAAAAGAAGCAATTGAGGGATACAGCGTCGTGTACCATGGACGCAAGTTTGTTAGGTAGAGGCTGGGTCGAGTTCGCTAGACAATGAACGCCTGAATGTGGGCCGAAAATATTAACGTGACATTCTGGTTTTAAAACCCAATTAAGAGCGACTTCAGAATATTGGGATTTTGGCGAACGCTTGGGGAAGGTACTTAAGCAAATAATCCGTAGTTCTCAAGTGAGGAACAATATATCCACTTTATGTATTATTATTTAAATTGCCTCAGGAGAATTGAACGGACGAACGGAGAAGACGTCAACGGACGGCGACGTTTGGGGAGTGGCAATACAACTGCAGTTGAATTTTTTGGTGTTTAAAGGATCGCGATTCATTTATGCATCCGCAATCGCGGGGTCATTGAACGTTCAATAGATTCGTAACAAAAATAAATATATAAATGAAATAATGTAATAAATTGCAATAATAAATTAAAGAAACTTGTTCCCGCCTTCTTGTTTTGTTTCAAATAGCTTATTGGCCGGTATAATTCCGGCAAGTATATGGTGCCAGAATAATGCCGGTATAATTCCGGAGGCGGCGGCGGTGGCAGTGGTGATGTCGTTGTCGTTGTCGCCGTCGGTAGCGGTGGCGGTGTGGTGGCAGAGGTGGCGGCTGCGGCGACAGTGGAGGCGGCGGTGGCGTTAGCGGTGGCGATGGCGGCGGCGGCGGCGGCGGCGGTGGAGGCGGCGAGGGCCGTAAAGCAATGCCGCCTGCGCCTCTCGTCCAGCGCCGCTCTGTTACGGCCCCCGTAATGTGAACACAAGAAGCGCACGGCGCCGCTTCGCAGAGGCTTATGAATTCATAGCCGACGCCCCTCCCCCCCCCGGCCACGCCGCCTCCACGCCACGCACGCGGCAGTGAAGTGAGGCGCCTTCCACACCGTTACGTTGTGTCATATTTTAAAAAGGAACTTAACCCTAATAAATGAATATAGGAGGCAAACCTCTATTCTAAAAAAAACTGTTTATTACTAATTTCCTACACACGCAGGAATTTGAAAGAAAACTACACAGCTTTCGACCTTTTGAGAGGAGTCTATGGTTTAGTTAGTAGCCTAGGAACTCGGTAAAAATCCAAAATACAATGAAACAGTTTCGATTTTCACTAAAAATTCAAATAATTGGATTGTATTCGCTTATTCTCATACTGCGCGAGCGACTGACCTCTAATAATCAGTGCATTACTGCTCACTAAACATCTAATGATATGTGACAGCAAGGCTCCAGGAAAAGGTTGCTCGTCCCTACATATGCGCTATTCAGGAGTTGCTTTACATAAGCTTTATAAATACTTTGCTTTATATTCTAGGTTCATAAATAACGGTTGAATTCTATAAATATACGGGATTATGCTAATGTATTCGTAAAGTACGAATAAAATAAACTGGTTTTGTTAAAAATTTTAATTTATTGCAGTGTTTTACGAGAGTATTTTATTGGTTGTTCTTGAGTAATGTGCGCGTTATGTATTGAAAAACAATTCTGAGTGATTATTGTTGCTACAAGCCATTAGTTTGATAATAAATATAAGACAAGTACATGAAATCGAAACACTATTTGGCGCACTTCGTATCGAATCACCGTTTTCAACTCAGATCATCATAATAGTGATCTGTTTCGACTTCTTTCGTCCCCGTTCCGTTCCTTTAATCTCGTCGGTGGTATTTTCAAAGACGATAGTACTGCGAAAGCATCGCTTAGCGCCTAGAATATTGCGTTGTAAGTTCGGCCATTATTTCTTCATTTATTACCTTATTGGTTAAAGAGTAAATAGCTACATCTCTCAAATATCTCATCTCTTCTATTTTACTTACCTAATATTAGGTAAGTATTCAAGAGCCAGGAATCAGAATTGGTAGCACCATAATAATAATAATAATAATAATAATAATAATAATAATATAATAATAATCCTTAACTAGTAAGATTTTTGCTCTTATGGAAACGTATGCTTTAAATTGCCATTGGCTTGGATTTTACGAGTATGTTGCCATTTTCATGCTGATACTTGAAAAATTTAATATAATTATCTTTTGATACCCCCTAGATTTTCAATAATTATAATTTGGTAATCGGCCAATATTATTATGTCTGTGCTCTCAGTAAAAAAGCTGTAAAAAATTAAGTAACTCATTTTCAACTTCGCCAATGAAAAGGCTTGGTGATGGAGATTATTCTTGCATCTCATCTCAATAAATCTCTTCCATCATTTCTGATCCATATTATTTCTTGCTTTTTTTTGTGTTTGAAGAGAATTGACATAGCTTGTATGACATGCTATAAAATATCTATTTTTCACAATTTCTCAGAAGAGGTTTTTTTAGATACTCAGCACACAGTACGAGTTTTATTCAAAATATTACGAGTTATGCACGTTATGATCTCAAATTTATGAATTTCGCGTCAAAATTAAATTTAATCAATAAAACTGAGGTTTACTAAGACAAAAGTTTATTATACACGGAAAACCTGCAGGGAGACTGCTGGTATTATTACCTGTAGGGATGTTAACATAAAGGAAACGCAAATTACTGTAAAAGTGCAAATATAAATGATAAAAAAAAGTAAAAGGTTGTGAAGTGACTATGGATATTAAGAAGGTCTGTAAATACGTGCAAATATCTACATTCAAGTGAGTTCCCACCACGCCACAAGGAAATCCACTGAAAATAACAAATTCCTCCGTGTATTTTCTCAATTCAGCTCGCATCACATTTGAATTCTTGCACTTCACTATTGATATTAAATAAATCTGTTCCTATTACATTAAGAGGGAAAAGGTAAACCATCTTTTCAGATTTAACACTTTTTTGAGTTCTTTCGTTTGAATTTATACATTGAAATTATTCCTGATTTAATGCTACTGGTACAATTATTACTCTGGCTATATTTGTTTCCAATAGTTTTTGGAAACTAATATTTGGGAGTTGAACACAAATTGAGAAATACAATAATTGCTTTAACAGGAATTTATTAAAATATTTTTATGAATATGACATATTTTTACACATTTTCCTAAATGCCGTATCGTGCGTGTGCGAAATCGCGGAAATATGAGTTGTAAATTGATATTCAATCAGCTAAACTAAGTGAAACTCTTTGAACGTTTTGGCGTTCAAAAGAATTTTGATAATATTCAAGTGAAAATGAAAGGAAAAGTATGAAGTAGTAAATCACGCTAAAATAAGTTGTAATGCACCTGAATGGCTAGTGAATGTTCGTTATGATTATAATTGCACCGAAATTAATCTTTTACAGTCATAAAAGTAGGATAAACACTAATTTTATTGAAATGTATGAGTATTGAATTATGTAGCGAATCGCTTCGGTAAGTGAACTATATACACAGTGTAGAAAAAAACTAAACCAAGATTAACCTCGTATGAGCACTGAGCTAATTTGGAGATATGTTTCACCACCAAGTTGGCAGCGAAAATGTCACCTGAAACCCGCCTGGACCAAAATTAGCACCGCATTAGATCTGAAGTGGCCGCACCCTTCCCTTAGGTCCGGATTGGCCTCGCTTGGCCGTCGCAAATGTTCGACACGGGCTTCGTCGGCGCGCCAAAATAGCCCGGAGGGGGGGGGGGGGGCGCTCGGCGGCAGGTGGCGCGGCGTTGTCCCACGTGTCGGCGCAGGTCACCTGGCGTGACCCGGCGGCGCGGGGGCGGGGCGGGGGCGGGGCGGGGGCGGGGCGGGGGCGGAGAGACTCCATCTCAGCGCCCGGACGCTCCACGCAGTAACCCGCCTCCGCGTCCCCAGAAGCCGCCCGCTATATCTGATTAACTTTTTTAATTGCGCCCTTCGCCCAAAGCTCTCCGGCGGAAATGTAACAAAATAAAGCGGGCGGGTGGGCATATAGGATATGTCGTAATAAATATTTTAAGTGCCGCTCCCGGCGGAGGGGCGGGGCCGCGCCGCGCCGTGCGCCCGCGCGACGCTAATCCAATCCCCGCCTATAAAACGCGCAGCGGACGCTTGGGTCCCCCCCCCCGTCCTCCCGTCCTCGCTGGCCTCGACGAGCTGCTCCGGGGACCTCTCTCGGGGCACGGAGGGCGGGTGGGCAGAAGGAGTTGCGGAGGTGGAGAGTGACGAGTTGAGAGTAGCCGTTGTGTGAAGGAGAAAAGGCGGAACGAAAAGAAGAAAAAGGTTTTGTTATCGGGTCCGTATTGAAGGGTTGCAGGATGCTGAGATCATATGATTTATTTCCCACACACGTAATCTTAAGTGCATATGGGACCATGTTTATCAAACATATGCAAATATTCAATTACATTTCCAATCTTCGTAAGAAGAGAAAATATTGTTATAGTGCACCGCAAAACGGCGAATTTTTGATACAAAACATCTTACTGCCGAGCCCTGGTAAAGAAAAATTGTATACATTTTTATTCCTGTATTTAGTAAATTACTTCTTTGTAGCTAAGGGAAAAAAATCCCTCACAGAAAAACCATCTCGGGAACCCCACGTCACGGGGGAAGGGGGTCGAGGGTCTGCAGCTCACGGCCCCGTCGTGCTCCTCGGAGCGACTGGCAGCGGACACTGTTAACAAAGCCTCGGACGCGGTTGCGCATGGTGGCGCGCCCCGTGAACTTCAGACCACCATTCATTACGACTCTAGCTTGGAACGGTTCATGATTAGGATTCCCTTCGAGGCGAGTCGCTGCGCATATTGTGCCCAGAAAGGAGATGGTGCCTACATGGCCACCGATTTTAATAACATGGTTCGGCATCACGATACTCTCCATAGCGATGCCATCCTAATCTTTTTATGCTCCAAATGCAAATGTAAGCTTTGAGTCATTTCCCTAAGTGCCCGGGTCTTAAAGAATCTAAAGGAGACTTTATATGTGAGTTATGTTCCGTCAACTTCGCAACCAAATCAGGGCTCTCACAACATTTGCGCCATGCTCACCCGGTCGCAGCTCTCTCGTAGGGCTCCAGCTACCAAGGCGTAGCGAAGTGGTAGGACTGCTGTGCCTAGAGCAGGGAAAGTCTTCTCTTCGGAGGCAATTATGAAAATGGCGGCATTGGAGAAAGAGCAACCAGAGACAACCAGAGACGTCGAACGAGAATTTGGCCGCTCTACTGGGTAAGATCGCCCGGCAGGTGGGTGAGAAAAGAAAAGAGTATCGAAGATATTAGTAGTCAATTTTGAAGATGCTCCTTTAGTCAAAGTAAGAGAGCATGGACCATTACAGTACGTATGATAAAAATATTTTGTTGCGAACGTAACTACTGCGATCCCAGAGGAAACCAGAGGTGAACTGAGATGGTTCATGCCACATTCATGTTCACCAATGTCTTCTGCGTAAGCCAAGATAGTTATAATATCTAAAAGTCAAAAAGTATTCTCTAAAAACTACCTGTAAATATCTATAACTATTCATTTGGAAGAGACGATACAAAACGCTGTATGTATTCAAATGAGAAACGGAATACCAGCTCCTTGCAGATGTTCCTAACATTCTTTATTTTAAATTTAAATTTTTAATTCGATGTTTAGATTATTATTACAGCAGCAATACAGTACGAAATGAAATTTTGGATCGTAAAAGCTGTATTTTTCGTAAGTAATAGTGAGCGAAGCAGCCGTTATGCTAACGCATGCTCTGTTTCCCAGAGGCGTCGTGTTTCGACTGTCCGGTTGGCGCAGTGACAGTGCCGTTCCCGGCGGCGCGGGGCGCTTCTGTCTGTGGGCACAGGTCGCTGCACGCTCGCGCGGGGGCGCGCTGACGTCAGTGCTTCGCTGTTTGGGGAACTTATTGGCAGAGGAGGAGACGGAGGAGGAGGAGAAGGCCGGGGAAGAACGGGAGGCGGAGATGGATGGGCTTAGCTCTGAGCCAACATTACCGCTGGCTCTCCAGCCGCTCTGACCTGAGGTCGACCGACTCTGAGGTCGTGGGGTCGAGCCCCACGGTGGCGCGTTTTATACACTAGCCAGAGAGCTAGCACGAATTGAGCGACCAGCTGCTCTGATCGATAGTCTTTTGTGGTCTCTCTCTTCAATCAATGGCAGGCGAATGCTGGAGCAGTACCTTAACAAACGCGTCACGGACCACACGCAATCTTTCCTTCCTCTTCCTTGTTATACCCTCACCACTTATACACACACATACACACATTTAAATGCTACAAATATCGGGGGGCTGGTCGGGAGCTTAGAGCTCGTCTCGGCTGGACCTCAAAATTCGGATCGTAAAAGCTGTATTTTTCATAAGTAATAGTGAGAGAAGCAGACGTTATGCTAACGCATGTTCTGTTGCCCAGAGGCGTCGTGTTTCGACTGTCCCGCTGGCGCAGTGACAGTTTCGCTCCCCTGCAAGGTAATGTGGAGGTGGTGTCGGATCTCACCATCCAGCGAGAAGGTACACCGCCACCTCAAGGCCCAAAACACTCACTACACTAACGGGACTGATGACCATAGCACGTGAGGTGCCCGGGCTTGGAGATGGGTTGAGTGGCAAAGGACGTGGAATAGATCGCCGGTGAGAAGAAACCGGCCTCGTAGACGAGGCGCAATGGATGATAGAGGGAGCTCTTGCTTGTAAGTGAAAACTAGGGAATAAAATTAGGGTCTGTCGCCGATGAAAAGGTCAGTAGAGGAAAATGAGATTCAAATATGCCCGTAAAGGTGCGCGGCCCGTGGGAAAGGAAGATAACGGAACAACGGAAAAAAGTAAAACTGCAGACGGTTATGGACACACAGCCATCTACGTTAAAATTAGAACCAAATAGAAGGAAGTAACAGGTGAGTGTAGTGTTAAATAAAGGAAGTTTTTAAGAAAAGTTCATTGTAATTAAAACGGATATAGATAGTTACGCCATGAACGGCAATAAGCGATAACCATCGTAGGTGTAAGCGATGTCAAAATATGACCCTTTGACATGGAACGCGCGGACAGTATCACAGATAAAAGCAATGAAACTATGATAGGAGTAAAGAACAGATAACTTGACATAAGAGTGAATTAGGATATTTTTAGAAAGGAAAGTCGAAAAGTTCAGTATTAATGCAGACTGAAAAATGCTATCAACGCGAGGTGGCAGCGATTGAGGGTCTGGGAGACAAAGATTGCCGACATCATTTCGAAACATCTGAATGTCACCGTGAAGTTTAAGAATCTGAAAGTCGGTGTTACGTTTTCCGGGCGGCAAAGTTGCAAGGCCAGAGGGTAGCAAGCGATAATGGCGGAGGCTGCGGGGTCTGGAGGCGTAGGGAGCGCGTACTCATGTAAGGAATGGCATGGGAGGTAACAATGACGAGAGGGCGACGACGAAGGCGGCGGTGGCGGCGGAGCCGAGAGGCCGCACGGGCGCGATGAGGTTTCCCAGCGACTAAAACGAGCAGAGAACCGCCGGCCAACGGGGCTGACGGGTGGCGGCGGTGGGGGGCGGCGACTGTGACAACGAACGCTAGCGACCGCAAACAACGTGCCGTCGGCGACAAGACGGCGTCAGCGGCGACGTCGGCGGATGCAGCGGACGAGAAAGGCGCGCGCTCCATTTCGCCACGTCCTTCCGTTGCGCCCCTCCCTTCCTACCCCCCCGTTGCCGCCGACTGCGCTGCCGAAGGCGCTGGCGATTGAGGCTTCTGAGGTCAATGCAACAGCGGCCACCATCGCCACGAGGAATGAAATAATACTATTGTACAAGGGAGGGTTACGATGAATTTCGTGACAACACAATTCTTTTATTAACTTATTTTTTTGAGATTTTTTTGTTTGAATCAATAATATATACAATAATTCAATAATTACAAGGAAAACAAAGCACATCAGCTAATTCTCGTGAATCTATATTTCACTAATGATATTAATTTGGAACTTTTCTAAATTGCTCCAGGGATATACATTAGGAATTTCTTCTATATTATTTTAAGTACACTGAATTTGAATTATTTATATCATAAATTCAAAACAGGAAGAAAAAAAATGCATGGATATGTACCAAAAATCTTCGGATTTTAGAGTGTAATATTTTTTCCTGTGTGATTTAAAAAAATAATAAGGTTAAAGTTAAACAATAATATTAATAATTGGATATAAGAATTGAAATACTTGTGATGCTTCTCACGTTCTCTGATTTATTACATTGTCAAAACAAGTAACAGGCACTTCTTGTTTTAACAAGATGTTAACGTAGCGAATTCTTGGCGCCTCGCTATGACGTCTTACTAGGCAACCCGCGAAACTTGGCTGTCTAACATGTCTACCGTCATTCCCCCTGGACACGGCAAGGTCATTAAATTACTGCGGCGAGAGCTCGATATGTTACACACCATTATTTTCTCAATGCGTTCAGTTTAATTATTGACGTATGAATAATAATAATAATAACAATAACAACAACAACATTGGATTTATTATAAATGCCATTGCTTTCACAGATCAGCACATCCTCAAAAACTACAAGGTATACCCTACACCTTCTCTTAGCTGCGATCTTTTAGAATTGAACAATAGTCTTATTTAATAAATGCTTTGGTTCATATTTTCTGTTACTTTACTTTCCTAGCCTTTTAATTCATTTTTTTCTTCTTCGAAATTCACAAGGATATTCACAAGAGACTTTATTTACCTATTAAGAAATCATTTGAAGATTTAATTGTAAGTCAAATGTAGAATGTGTTATGCTTCTAACAATTAATAAAAATTAATTTTTTAATACAATCTTTTATAGTAAGTTTGAAACATTAGAATAAATAATGTTCGATTTAATAACACGACAGGGAAATATCAAGTAAAGCGTTGTATGAGTGTAATTTAACTTCGAGCACTAAAGTGTTATTGAGGAGTACTTCAACAAACAATTGCATTTTTACAACAAAACCCTCAAAGACCATTTCACACTGAACAATTACTACTTCAAAAGGAGTACTTAATGCAACCTTTTTTATAATAAATCCTACAACGCCTAAAAACTACTTTAATGTAGTTAAGTGGAATATTAACAACTTAAAACAGTGAGAACGACTAGTAAACGTCTCCGGCGTCGGCTCGAAAGTACGCGGGCAGACTTCTCTTGAGCAGCAGCTCGTCAAAGAGTCCTCTTGTTGGAGACGTGAGAGGGGGCGCCGAAGGGGAAAAGGGGGACTGGTCCCCTAAAAAGTGGGCGAACTTCCCGCACAATCGACCGCCACCTGGATCCGTCGCGAGCGAACCTCGATTGCCGGCGCCCCCACAGCACTTGGCATGCGCGCGGCGCCTCGCACTTTTGCGAGAGAGCGCCTCCTGCGACTGGGAGGGGGGGCGGGGGGGCGCGAGAGGAGGCGGAGCCAGGGACGGCGAATGGCCTGGAGAAGGCGCGCGGCCGCGGAAGGGAAGGTGAACGGAAATACGAGTGGAGAAAGTTAACTCGCGCAAGGTGATGTCAGATATGTGGAAGGGCGGTATGGTGGGAAAGGAGAAAGGCAGCTGCTCAACAAAATTCGTCCTCGAGGAATGTTCTTGATACGAGGCAACTGCCTGCAGCATTGTTTATGGTTGCTGTCCGCGAGACTAATTGAAATCGGCTCGAGTTTTCGACGCAACTATTAAAAGGGTTATTATCAATTCCGTGCAAAGTTACCGTCAGTAGTCAGTAAAGTGCTGATTATATATGACGTCATTACTAATTCTGATATAGTCTACTTACGTAAACATTCTTTCTCTCTCTCTCTCTCTCTCTCTCTCTCTCTCTCTCTCTATATATATATATATATATATATATATATATATATTGAAACACAGAATGTGTTCCCTTACACTAATTAAAACATTAGTGTAAGTAATCAATATATATTTTGGACTGCGCGGTACGTACGCCAAGCGCTGCGAACAACGACGGGAGCGAGCAACGGTCGCTACCGCCACCGGTGCCACCGCCGGGAGGCCAGCGTGAGAATGTCGGTTACAAACTGGGCAGCGAGCACGTGCAGGCAGTCGTTAGGAGAATTGCGAAGAGGACAGACGTTAGCGGAGTGGCGAAGAGTTCGGACGTGTGGCGAAAAGCTTGCCGTTAGCGCATGGACAAAAGGGAACATGCGATGCGTTCGTAAAGTAGTAGTAATTGTGAAGCGGTAAATACGTGAAGTAGACAATGAGATTATCATTAGAATAAAAGATTCGTGTTGATAGAACAATCGATCGTGCTTGTAGTAATTAGTGTAGTGGAAACCTTACCGAAACTGTGTGGTACGGAACTGGGACCAGTACGCGTGATAGGCGCGGGTTGAGTAATTGAATCCATCGACGGAAGGTGATTCGAGAGAGGTGCAACGCCGTGGTATCAAGATCCGAGTCGGGGAGGAGTCGCAAGGTCACCAGCCCAGGACGACCGCCACGCCATCGGCCGCCGACGGCCCACAGCTGTTGCAGAGGTCGGCAACCCTGTCGATACGAGCTGTTCCACGAGCATCGAAGGTATTACGAGCTGTTCCACGAGCATCGAAGGGCCCCGAAGGTACGATAAATGCATATTACACCTAATCTTGGTACCAAGGCAGAGTGTATAAATGTTATCAGATCATGTAATTAACAAATTTGATTTGCAAATAAATCTTGTTCATGATTGTATTTCTATTTCTGATTAACTTTCCCAATAATATACCAACTTATCCAGGGACCCATTCACGGAAAAGATACCCTCCTTTAGTGTTATATTGCAGTGAAATACCCGGCATCACCAGGTACGTCACAATATATATATATATATATATATATATATATATATATATATATATATATATATATATATAAACATACAACTAGGAATATTAGATATATATTTAGACTCATCATAATGTAGAATTAATGTGATTCATATCGGTTTCTAAGCGCTATTGCTAATACAAGTTTACGACAATTTTACAGCTCATAGTCATCTATAGTAACTGAACAAGCAATACTAATATGAAAGTTCAAATTAAATGACAGATGTGAAAGAGAGAGCGAAAATATATCTCATCAAATACCTAGCCAAGAGAAGCACCTTCTCTTAGTGAAGGCTACGGGATAACGGCGAAAATAAACTGTGGAATGGCCGCGGCGGAGGAGTGTAGCGACGGGGGTGTCGGCGATGACAGGGGTGGTGACTCGGAGCTGACGTCGGTGACAGGGTCGTTTGTGGCGTTGGCACAAGTAGCGGCAGTGACAGACGCGGGGACGGCGACGTCGGCAGCGGCGCGAAGAGGCGTGCACTGAGAAACTTTCGCCTGAAATTCACTCCATAATAACGGAGCGCGCGACTACGGCGTGGGCGTGGGCGAGGGCGAGGGCGAGGGCGTGGGCGAGGGCGTGGGCGGCGCCGCCGCCACGCGTTCGTCGTAACTTGCGAGTCGACGGCTTGTCCTCGAGTCGTGGGACGGGCGGAGTGGTGACGGCAGAAGGAGAACAGGGAGAAACGCAGAGGAGGAGAGGAGAGGTGAGGAGTAGAGGGAACGTGCGTGCACGCGAGCCAGCGAAGAGGCGTGCTCCCCGGCGCGTGACGTCTCACCGCAGGAGAGAGACACCCCGAAGATGCCTCCAGAGAGGAACCACGCGCGAGGTACAATGTGGATCGATGGGATGAAATAGTGAACAGGCGGCGGTTTGTCACTTAGAGCGCGCACCGAGAAATGAGTAAATTAGGAGGAAGCTTCTCCTTCAGTAGAGGGGTATAAAGTTGAAGTTACCTTAAAGGTAGGTTACGCAATTCCAAAGAATGA
The DNA here is from genome assembly GCA_038098605.1 of Gryllus longicercus. NCBI lineage: Eukaryota > Metazoa > Arthropoda > Insecta > Orthoptera > Gryllidae > Gryllus > Gryllus longicercus. The sequence goes on from JAZDUA010000102.1 coordinate 2,031,763, forward strand.
AGGAGACACTCGGGTTCTTGAAAGGACTCTTTGAATATTTTCCTTAGAAAGCATTGCTATATACTTCAGAAATTGAATGAGATAATATTCACAAAAAGTTTAACAATCACGATGGTTCCGAGTAAATGTCATATCAGGAGAGGAATGTGTGTTCATTCATCAAAATGATTAAGGACATTTTTTAAGAGTGTCATTTTCTGACTTGCTATTATTCATGAAATCATATTATGATACGGTACCGAATAAATGAAATATATATCTTGGTAATTAGATACAAATAATAGTATATTTACTATGAGAAGAGTTTTCGCAGAAAAGATCTTACACTATTTGCATTCCTATTTCAATGTGCCAAGATTTACAATGTAGTGATTATGCTACATTTGCATTAAACCTAACCCAATCTTTGTTGGTTTATCCCCTACGAACACCAGAACTATGTGCGTGATATTGTCAAGGTAGTTAGAGACTAGGGTGCTTTTATATTTACTTTCAGTAGCATGGGTACATCAGTCTATTTCATGAAAATATTGATTGTTATTATGTGTGAACATAATAATTATAAGTATAGTACTTCTACAACATCATAACGTTTATGCGTATTAAATTAATATAACTCAAAAATAGTTAATTGCATATATCCCTGAACATCTCTTATATCAACTTAATTACTATTTCTCTTCACTTCCTAACGTAGTCAGCACATCCTCTTATAACCATTCCGAGCCCTTTACTGAAACATTACCCCACGTAACATTACTACACAAGTTCACCCCTCGACGTAACGCCATTCGCCGGGCGGGCGGGCGGGCTGGCGCGCAGAGGCGGTGAGGACGGCGGAGACAGAATTCGGGGCGAGGGCACGCGGCAGGTGAGGCCGCTCTCCACGGGGCGGGGCGGGGGCGCATTGGGTATGCGCCGCGCGCTCCGCAGTAGAACTTGCGCCGCGACCCTAAGATTACGCGCGCGATGGGGGTCTTATGCACCCGCCGGGGCCCCAAACTTACAGCAGCCCCCGCCCCCGCCCCCACGGCGCCTCCTCGTTGACGCTCTGCCGGTGGAACGCGGCGCCAAATCAGACGCGGCATGCTTTACGTTTCACTGCTGATAATGTGAATTGAATACGATTCCTTGATACGAAATTTGGTTCATCGGATGCTATGTATAGGGTTGCGGGTCCACAACTGAAGCGTCTTAAACCGGGAGGTTCAGCGCTCGGGTCTTGTCGTTTGGAGAATTTTCGACACCAGTCAAATAGTTGGGCCGACTCCGACCCTCACCAGCTGAGAACTCTGGTTGTCAGCTGCTGGAATTAGACATTGGTGAGAGGATGTTTTTCGGTAGACGACGCAACTCCTTAAATAATAAAGCATGGGCCACGCGCGATTCTTTCCTCTCACTCGTGTCCCTACTTTAATTATTAAGGGCAAGACGTGGACTGATTCCCACTCCTCAAATGGTTTAATTTTCATTTATAAAAATAGAAATGCTGCATCAGCACATACTTTCTCGCATGATTGAAAATGGTCACGAAATATTAAAATACTGTAATTTCTGCCATACTAAAATCTATGTCTTGACTTGAAAAAGTCTAATTCAAACGAATCCCCTCTCGTGCTAATCTGCATTTATTTCTATTGTCAGGAACAGTAATAATTTATTACTTTTAGAAATGAAACGAACATGAACAAATTTAAATGTAACAGTATTTACAGAACGTAATAAAGAAAAGTAAGAATAATTTCTCACAAGCCTACTTTTAATTTCTCAAGACCAATAATCAGCGTTTACAATTTCTTAAAGTATATAAGTGTGTTTGTTAGTTCTAAGATAAAATTTATTACCTTCCTTCAATCTATTTAATTTCATAACAATATTATCTGCATCATACATTCTTCGTGAGAGACAACAACAGGATGAAATCGAAGAATTTTGAAACCTCTGTGTTGCTAATTTGCAAACTGGCAAAGCTTGAAACGAACCGCGCAAAATTGAAATTTACAATCACGAACTTTTTTTTGTAATGTTCAAAAATTGGCGCCGAAAATAGAACCATCGCCAATATCTTTGCTGTTCTTCGCTACATACCAGAATAAAAATGAAAGACAAACATTTTCTCAAACGTCTTTCACACTATTCAACAACAAAATTTAATCAAAATCGATAGGGTCATTTTTAAAAAAAAATTGAAAATGTTTTGGGGCATTCATGTAAAGTACCCTCAAAATTAAAATATCGATATCAAATTCAAAGGTCCGCAACATCAGCCACATCAATTCCAAAAGATCAACTTTGGAGGAAATCTGCTGAACGATTTATAATCTACACAGATGGACAGACGTTTTGCCGTCATTCGAATTTTCGGTATTAAGAACCCACAAAACATGGATTCCGGCCACACCACATGTTAGAAGATTTATTTCCTAAATTTATTAACTGGATTTATCGGCTTTTCATTACCAGTGCCCGGCAATAAGAGTTTTTCTGCCGAAAATTCGCCGTTTATTCCCGCAACTTTACATTGACTTTCTCTTCTTAAGACGCACCTTCTTAAGGATGAGGAAGTAAAAACCTGCGAATAGCTTCGGAGAACCGAGATGTCTTTGACAAACTTTCAGCCCCCCTAAGGCAATATAGCCCCAGAGCCACTCTTTATGAGTTAAGCGACGTAAAACAGAAACATTTCTTTACCTACAGTATTAGAATAAAAGGCAGTCTGTACAATCCGCGCATCTTATTTCTCTAGATGCGGGAGGAGTGGAGGTTCGGTTATTTTAATGGTAGAAATATAAAATCAAATACGTGGCTCGTGTTTCGTTGCAAATAGTTTCTATTGCACCGGAACGAAAATATCTTGTAATAAAATATCAACCCCCAAAGCTATTTTAGTAAAGGTGAGGAGCTTGGCATTCTGGAGCTCAAGAAAACATACATGTATAATAACTGAAGCTTTATAATCCGGGAGCTTTTACATTCGAATACCGAGGTATCCACCTTTCCAGCAGCAAACAAACCAAGTACCAGGGTTGGACGATGTCACTCCTTGAACAGAACAGGCGTCTAGATGTCCCATACTCTACAGTACTTTCCCTGTTGGATGATTTTCTCTAATCGATTCCCAGAGGATGACGACAATACCTAACGGACTGCATGCAATTCTTCTTTCTTCACCGATCCCCATTCCCAACCTTTGTAGCAGTTACTCAATTCCGCTGAAGCCAATACGAGGATGGAATTGCGGGCTAGCTCCGTAAGAAGAAAAATATTCGGTTTAAATACAAGTGAGTATTGTTAATAGAACATGTACATTTATAGCTCTAGCAAATGAGATGTATTCATCGAACGTATACTCTATCGGAATGGAATCAGGGGTTTCTGACCCAAAACATGTACCTTAGGACATTCTCCGCTCGATTAAAAACCCTCGCAGTTCAAAATAAGCATGAATACTAATGACAGTCAATTATTTGCGAACTCTATTGATGTCTAATGCCTTCAATAGGCGTTACATGTTGGCTAGATATTTAACAGTTACGAATAATTTAACTACTTCCTTCCCTGTGTACGGGGACTAATATAGGATCAGTATTGAATGCACAGTACTTCATAGAAAATCAGAGAGACCTTCACTGTATATTCATACGGACATTTTTGAAGTGGGCACTTTAAAACGGTTTCAAAACACCGATCGTGAAATTGGAACGATTCCGCGATCACGACCTGAAGCGACCTTTCTACGGGGAACGCTGACCCTTGGCAATGCAGAGCATGACGCATGCGGTGGAGGCGCTCTTGGGTCGTTCTGGAAAGGTGGGCGGAAGTTGCCGGCCAAGCGCCACTCGACGGGACTCGTCCCTCGGCCGGCGCTCGCTGCTTCGGCGACTGGGAGCTGCCGCGGCGCCGCGCGCCCTCGAACGCCTCCAACCGGAGCGTCGAGCCTCCGCCCACGCTTGAATTTTGTAGTTTAGTGCTCTTTTCTATGACACTCATCGTTTCTTTCTTTCTCCAGAAAGTTTCTTTTAGATAAATCCTTCATATCTTCGTATATTTTCTTAATTCATGGCGGCTGTTCAAGGACAGTATTGGTTAACAACCGGGCACTCTACGGGAAGCTCATGAAGCTTCAGCCAGCTCTCCATAAAAGACGAAGATACACATTATCAATTAGTGTTTCTAATTATTTTCCTTAAGTAATGATTTGCTATGAATTTAAATTTTGTATAACGAAAGTCTATAAATATCTCCCATGAATACGTTATTAAATAACTATTAATAAATAAAAAAAACATTAATTTAAAATTCAATTTAAATGAAGCATTTTTTAAAAGAAAACATCAAGTTGGCTAGTCACTATTACCTACAGCCTCCTACAGTCCAAATAAAAAGATTGCAGAAGTAGTAATTCCAAAATTGATGGTTTTCAGCCAGTTAGAGGAATAACAAAGAGAAGGGCAGGAATAATGAAATAAACATTTTGTTAATAATTTTCTCATTCTGATTTTTTTAATCAAAATGGAAAAATAGTTTTGAACTATGTTCTCCGAGTCTACCACGAGATTATATAAACTGATGAAAAGGTATGCGCCTGAATTGACTGAGTGAATAAGTTGACTTGAATGACATGAATAACATAATTTTAATAACGATTCTTGAAGATAGTTTTATACGATGTCACGTGTTCTACGCAAGTGGATATTGATTTCTTGAAACACTGGAACCATGCTCTATTCGCGTACGTGCCGGACGGGTTTTCTCCCCTCGGAAATTGTTTTTGCGCTGCGGACCTCCGCCCTCCGCGGCTCGTTACGGGCGCCTCTGCCCATCTCCCCGCCACGTGCTGTCCGCCCCGCCCCTCCCCGGCGCCACGGCTTGGAGTCTTCCACCCCCGCCCGCCCCCTCCCCCGCGCCCGCACGTGCCCCGGCGGCGGGCGGCCCAGCGCCCCGGCGATAAAATTCCGCGAGTTGGAGAACTCGCGTCGGAGAGTCACTTGATATTTCTGTAAATTGGAGCGCAGTCAAAAGCCGCGAATCTGTGGCTTTTAATGAATTCGATGAAAGACGATAGACCCGCGCGAAGCGGTGAGGGGCGCCGCCGGAGCGCAGGGCAGAGGAATTAGCAGGGCGGGTTAATCTGAAAGCGAGCGGACCTAAGCCAGCATTAAGGACCTTTTCTCGCGAGCTGGCTCGCTTTTCTTCCACTTCCTGCGCGGGGCGGCCGCCGCCCCCGCCGGCGCGGCCTCTGATATGAAGCGCGGGGACCAGGGCGGCATGGGGGGGAGGGGGAGGGGCAGGTCATTGAGAAGTGTGTTAATTGGGGTAATCTGATTCTCGCGGATCTGAATACAGTAATGGTCCCATCGTCGGGCGGCGCGCCGCCACGGCGTCGCCGCCGCCGCCGCCGCCGCTCGCGTCGCGTTGGCGCGCTGCCAGCACCGCAGCGCCGCGCCCTGACGCGCCGCGCGGCGGGCTTCGCGGCGCCGCCGCCGCGCCGCGCTGCCGTCGCCGTCGCAGCCAACGCAGTGCGGGACGCGGCAACGGAGGCGGCGGCGGCAGCGTGGTTCGACGGGGTAGACTTGCGGCAGGATGCACGAACTCGAGTGTTTTTTGATGAAGGATATACACAACCTCACAGTCTATTAGGATTATATAATTAAACCTTTCTGAAATATAATCTCTGTTCCAAGACGAGTCGCGATAATGCAAAGATTTCATTTACACCTCGAGTTATTGTATCATAAAGGCGATGTTTATGTTATATTGTTGGTTTGAAAAGTTTGTACTTCCAGGAATGGAATAAAATACAAGAAATAAAAATACTATTTTGAAATGTCGAATAGCATTACATTAAATAGACCCAATACTTATTTTTATGTGTTGCCAAGCAGATTCGAAAAATATAGTTAATTATATTAAATTGTATGATTTGTTTAGAAAAAATACATACATTCATTTCTTTAATATGTTAGCTAAAACATTTAAAATGAAATTATGTAATCCATTCTGACTGACAAATATTTGTAACTAGGCGGGGAATGTAAGCAATTAATGCGTTCGTAAATAATGCAATTCTCATGCACTTTATTCCTTTCATCAATTCACAAAATATGTAAAATTGAGACAATTTCTTCCCGGCAGCATTAATCGTTGCATCCCTTCATTTTTTAGGACGTGGGTTCATATTATGGTCTACAAACGCCCAGTTGGCTCTCGCCAAATTTTAATCTCAGTGTTTACTCCAACAATGTGACGCACTTGGACGCATATAGAAATAAAAATGGAATATTCCTTTACTATTGTTACTACTTGTTGTTCTTTATGTAATCAGCCAAAGGAGTTCCACATTTTCAATTTGACCTAAACTTTCCTTTTTAGTTGATTAAAAACACGGGAAGATCTTTTTGTTAAAAAAATATACTGTTGTTTCCCTAAATGACAATGGATCTATATAATTAAAATTGTGCATTTAAGAGAAAACCTCTGAGCAGTTATAACCAAAAACGTTTCCAAAAACCTCTTTCTAAACATTTTTATATTTGTCAAAAATCTCATAAAATATTGCATTTTCATACGTACGATGTACGTTTTTGATACTACCAAAGTTATGGCCCTTTAATATAGGATTATCATTTTTTACTCTTTCAGATTTAGTTAATGACTCAAGAAATGTTTAAACTGACCTAATCTTCTATTAAAACTTGAACAAAGAAGTTTGAGAAGTTTGTACGCAATTTAAATGTTTCTTAATTGCCCGCGTAAATAAAATTTACGCGGGAGGTATTTCAATTACTATCAGCTGTCGGCAATATGGAAATATAGTGAAAAGTGCAGAAACAGCAACTCTTATTAAGATGTCACCTCTAGAAACGGTCGTTTTTCCGTGAAACCGATTGATTTTCCTGTAAGACATGTCCGTCTTTGCAGTGGTCACTTGGCCTTGCGGTCAGCGGCCAGGAACATTTCGTGGATTAACCTGCAATCGACGGTAACAATTTCTTCACAAGTTCGCGATTTTGATCCGTAACGCTATAAAAAGCGTACGATCGGTGTGTATTACTATACACCCAGTATTTTCATGTTTGGCGGTGTAATTCTAGATTGCGAAGAACACAGCTAGAGTTGCTTATTTTCTCGAGTTGTTAATTTGTGTTTCAGTTATCAATAAATGATTTTCATGCATGCTCTGTAATATCCTGGAGTGAGAACTGCAAATTCAGAGTTGTGGAAAATAAAGTTCACGAATGGAAGAAACAAGGAGTAATGTGAAAAAGAAGAGTGCAAACATCAGGAGTTAAACGATTTCGTTTGAGTATTGTTTTAAGTGTTTACGTACAAGAAGTTTCCGATATTATGTACGTAGATTCAGTGCTAATAAAAATTTGTTAACAATAATGAACGCTAACTTGATTAAAAATTGCAAAGTTATACCAGATGCGCTCTCCCCGAATTCTCATAACCACAATCAAGCAGCCGCCTATACTAAAGGCTCTATTTCGGCCACTTGTATTACCAGCAGTATTTCTCCGGAAACAATAAGCATCCGCTTAAGTCAGATTTCACTGTAGATATTGCAATCGTTTGACTTCAGAATGTACATACTTTAAACATATAATTGCACAAAATAATTGCAAATATATTGCACATAACTGTCTTTACTTTCTCGCACTTACTTTGTAAGAAGAGGAAGTTATGTAATCGTGCGCCGAAAAACGGTGAAATTTCGGTAGAAAATTGGCGGGATATTGTAACGAAAAGGGGATAAATAATGTTGCTTTTGCCACTTTTTGTACCACGTGATTTAGCAAGAATCTATGTTTTGTGGGTCCTTTATACTGAAAAATCGATTGAAAGCACAACGTCTAGGCCTATCTGTGGTGAACACCGGCGTTTAAACCGTTCAGCTGATTTTTTTACAAAATTGATATTACTCGATCAATCTGACGAACTCAAGGCCTTGGGAGTTTCAAAAAATATATTTTGATTTTTGAGGGTACCTAACATGAAGCCTAAAAAAATCAAACTTTTCTAAAACTAACACCACATGTTTTAGTAAACAGTCTCCTTGAATTGCGTAAAGGACGTTTAAGAGCAGGTCTCAAGATTGTTAAAAGAGCGTATTTTTAGAAAATTGCAAAGGTGCAATGTTGTTGGGTGTCTTCCTACATCTATATTATTGAAGATGGAGACTTTTCCTTAATGAAATACAGGGTGATTAAGTTCTCGTTGTTCATACAGAACCCGGTAAGAGAACAAGTTTTTTTAAAGTTTTTGACGACTACAAAGGAAATAGTGTAAACCCCATTCAAAAATTTGAAGAAAAAAAAAAGGCCTCGTCTCCTATATTATTCCAGTAGTATACATACCTACTACGGCACTCACACGCAACCAATAAATGAGACACGCAACTTGATAAATGAGGTCTCTAAAGAAATAGAATTTCATGGAGACGTGACGAGTTGCACTTTGACATTAAAAGTATAAAGAATTTGTTGAAAAAACGCATCTAAATATTCACGTCAAATGCAACCCGCACAACTATGTCGTATTGTCAAAATCCATATAGTTAAATAACTCCTAAACTGAGCTGTTCTAGGGCCTTGAAACCTGAAATTTGGAGGTTAAAGGCCTTTAAGTATCGTTTTATGTGCCATTAACTACATAATGAGATATTATTACACATTCTATTACATTTTTAGTGGTCCGGCGCTTCGATATTATTCAATACCAACTGTACCAATCGGGGCTAGAGGCGATCTTTGTTTGTGACGTCACTCTCAGATTTCTCCAATTTACATGTATGCGTTCTGTGTACACCGTGGTTGGCGCCGACTGATCTTCAATTAAAGATTATGCAAATAACCCTAAATACTCTCGCAACAATAATTAGAAATATTAAAAGTTGCATGATACCAATGAAGATTGCTTTTTATGTGTGTAGTGAAACCGTTCATTTATCGAATGTAAGTAATGATATTCTTACTTTTGTGAAAAGGTTGTGATATAACCCACAGTATATACCGAATCTGCAGAATCAGTATTACTTGCGCAACTTTTCTTGAACGATGGATTGAAGAAATGCGGGTAGAGTGGGGGTATTAGTTACGAAATCGGCAACTAGATGTTTTGAAGCAATGTCAATCTCTGGAGATCAGTCATGCCTTCGCAACGTTCTCAATAATTTGCGTTCTAACTTTTTAAGGAGTTAGAGGTATCTCCTGTGATAGATCTTTAACTGCTTCGATCATTTGTTTAGTGTTTTGGAGAAAATAACGGATTGATGTTCTCATTTTCAAAAGAAAATTGTTTCAATTTTTCGCCAGTGAAGATGTGTTTGAAATGTTGTCCCCAGTGCTCGCTGCGAGCTTTCACTTTCATCTGTTTATTGGACCAGAGAGGGGGAAGCGAGGTCATCGTTCAAGAAAAGTTGCGCGCGTAATAATCTACAGAATCTGCAACTGTATGTGAAATGAAACTAATTACTTGATATTCTAGGCGATTAAATTGCAATTGTACCTCTCAGTTAGGTAATAGAGATAAATAATATTTAGAAGAGTAGGGTTATGCTTGCCCGATCGTGTATTTTCGCTTGAACAACTTTAAGTACATTCTCGGGAGAAAAAAAAAGTCTTTGTAATAGTTTTGTGACTATCAAGTAAAGCGAAAAGCTAACCAACAAAGAAGATTTATAATTATTTCAAATGCTGTTGTTAAAGAAATGTGAATTATTCCAAGAACATGTCTAAAATACTGAATAATCCTTTATTCAAAATTTCTTTAAAACATCAATTTTATTGTTCTTTATTTTTTATTTTAAATTCTTTAAGTATATTAGAAGTGACCTTTTTTAGTTTTTTGAACAAGTAAACACGTTTTGTTAACAACTTCCTCTCTTAATATGGAAAAGGAAAAATAGGGAAGAGGGTGGAATTTAACAAGCGAGAGGTCACGCACGGGTACGCGAGTTGTGCTGAGTTTTTCTCGGACGAATCAATCCTCACTTTTCAGTTGATTTAAAGAAACAAATGTTTGGGCCAAACCAAAAACCGTCACACTTTTTGGCCGATCACACAAAGAATGACTCTCCAGATATTTTCCGCGATTCAAGGACTAATCAGTAATTTGTAACAAAATTCATTGAGGAAATAATGAGGCTCTTCAGAGTTCTGAATAGAAGACAAAACATGTTACTTGAAAACGTATTTCACTGTATCTATAATTTATTCAATCTTATTATTCTATTTATTTCATTAGACATTGTGATTATCAAGAGATATATTGTGGCGCACACTAAAAATACAGAAAGCATCTGTTGTCACGAAATAGGCAAGTTTACATACTAGAAATAATTTTAAAAATCGCAGTCATAAAGGAGGAACATACAGGAGGAGATTATTGTTTACTACAGAGAAGTATGTTTACAGTATTTCATGAAGTCATTCTAAATTTCAATAACTAACAAAATAATTCAAGAGTAATTGAGGGTATAATTTAAAATGTATTTAAAGAATGTAAATTTTCAAAGAGACACAGTACCACGTATTGTGCAAGAAACACATTGAAATTTAGACCCTGGTCCTTGCTGAATAGCAACGCCTGCATCGAGAGTAGCAAAGGCGCTGAGCAGGGAGAATCGAGAAGGGCAGGGGCCAGTGCACGGAGTCTTGCACGCGCCGCGCCCTCACCCTCGCTCACCCGCGGGCGAGAAGGCAGTTTGCCCCGGCGTGGACGCGCGCGGTGATCCTAGAAAAGGTGCTGGGGGAGAAGAGCACCACTGGTGGCGGTGGAGTCAGTGGAGTCGGCGGTGAAAAGGGAAGATATATGTTTATAGATGCTACGAAAGACAGAAGTGGCGTGAAGACCGACGGAAAATGTGAAGGCGTAGAATGATTAGAAGAGGGAGAGATAATAAGTCGAAAGGATAATTGAAGATGTAGCAACAATAACGGTGTCCGACATTTCATGAATCCAAATTAAGGTCTTCGAAGTTTCCAAATATATATTATGATCCAAATATAATTGAAATGAGTGCATGGAGCTGAAATATGTAAATAAAAAGCAGTTGAAACAGTGTACGTCCACACAGTAACAATAATCCAGATATATGCAAAGTTTATTTTTCTTCTTGTTTACCAAAATGAGGGTTATCACTATGTTGTGTTGGCCCCTTCAATTTGTGGCATAGAGAAGAGTAGCGAAGGTAGTCATATACGTCAGCTTCTTAATGAAGAGAATGGCGGTGGAATGAGATATCAAGCAAGATTGGTAGCAATTAGAGTAGAGCTGAATGCACAACTTGGGATGAACTATTTTTGAGCGCCGTTGAAGACACTTAAAACGTACACTTACATCGCAGCTGTCAATAGTAGACGAGATGAGTGCTACTTAAGGCGTAAGTTGGGATATTGAAAACGGTGATGGGCAAAGCATCGACGCTGACGTTGCTAGAGCCGTGACACGAGTAGAAAATTTCGACTTAGAAATGAAAAATCGATGGCGAGAGAAGCTATGGAAAGGATGGAAGCGACGTTATGGATAATGATGGAGGAACCGATGGTGAACGCGAGGCGACAAAGGGCAGCCCCGGAGCGCGCTCAGGCTGCGGAGGTAATCTCGGCGGAAGGAGCGAAGGTGGGCGAGTAGGAGCGGGAAGCCGTCGACGAAGAGTAGCGTCGCCACAGGAGGAGGCTGCAGCGAGGGCAGGGGCTGCACTGGCGACCGAGATTGCGGCGGCGTCGACGCCGGAGGCGGGGCCGGGGGCGGGGGCGGAGGCGGGGGCGGGGGCGGGGGCGGCGAATTGATAGGATCATCGGCTGATGGTTAAAGAGAAGAACAAAGCGTCGGAATATAAAACGAAGGCCGCGACGCGCTCGGCGCAGTGCTGGCATGCTCCCGCCTCCCCCCCCCCCCGCCGCTCGCAGCGAGAACAAATGCCGCTCGGAAGCGGAAAAAGTAAAATACGAGCGCCTCCTATCGCCCCCCGCGCCCCTCCACCACCGCGTTTCCCCCTCCACCACCGCGCCCACCCACCACGCACGCTCCGCTCCGAGATGTCAACCGGGGCCCGCTCCTCCGACCTCGCCGAAAGAAAAACCTTAAAAGAAATAACTTTATGGATCACGAAAGTGTATTCCAAATTTCGCAGTCATGAGATGTTGCGACGCGTGGAAGGGCCAACTGCAAAGAGGAGCTGCCGGCCCGGGAGGAGGGTCGTGCGCTAAACAATGCCGCCGCGAGTGGTGTGCGGCGCGAACTGCGTCGACACGAGGGGGAGAACGCGGCACGCCCCTCGTTTGTCACGACGCCGCATGAATTTTAACGCGGCGCGACGCTAATCGTGGGAACCACTTCGCTGCCGCCTCGGGCGGGATGTGAAGCGAGGATCTCTGCCCTCGCGCGGTCCAGCTCCCGCGGCGTTCGACTCTCTTTCCTCTTTATCCCAACCCCCTCCTCTTCTTTCGTCCCTCCATCCACCTCGCCTTCCTACCCGTCCTCTTCATCCTTCGTCTCCTCACCCTCTCCCTCCCTCCTCCTTCATTCCTTCGCCGTCCTCCTTTTCTTCATAGTCGTTCAGATCTCTCTCTCCCCGTTTTATTCTTCCTCCTCCTCCTCATGACTTTCCTCCAACTCCTGATGTTACCTCTCACTCTGCGTCCCATCTCTTCCGGATAGCCTTCCTCTTTCTGGCCTCACTCTTCTTTTTCTTTCTCCTCCTGCTTTTCAACCGCCGCTATCCCTCTTCCCTCCATCCTCTTGATCTCTCTCTCCTCCACCTGCTCTCCTTCATCCTCCACCTGTTCCTTCCTCCTCTCCTTCCTCCCCCACGTCCACGTCCTCGTCTCCGTCCACCGCGGCCGCCGCTGGCGGATATAGAGTCGCCGTTACCTGACAGCGGGAGCTCTTCCGGGTTATTTACTCTCCGGGGAGGGAGCGCGGGCGCTCGCCGCGCAGGAGATGCAGCGCGGGGGCCATGAAAAAGACAAACGCGTCGCCGGTTGTTTCGATGCGCTCGCAAATTCCGCGCGGCCGCCAACGCGGTTTTACGCGCGCGCGCCGCGTTTTTGTGGACTCGCGCTTCGGAGAGCTGTCCACTTCGATAACGCGGAATTGACACGCAAGTTGTTTTGCGTGGACGCATTGAGGTAGCGCGGAGACGAACGAGTGAAGCATGAACAAGCGAATTGCGGCGCTTGAAGAAATGAAAGTTGTGATTGTGTCAATGGATGAAACAATTGTCGTAAAAACACGAGTGAGAAATAATAGTTCACAATATGTTTTCAAAAGGGAAGTAGAGAAGCATTTTCTCTCTGAAATTGAAAAAATAATTAGTGTACTATTCAATTCGTTAATGGCAAAGAACATTTTTATTTTGATAATTATTGGTGCTGTTAGGCAGCGTGCTTGCTTGCCACTACGCGTTCCCGGGATCGATTCCCGGTGAGGCAAGACTATAGTGTGCGTTTTCCTTGAAATGTTGCAGTGTATGTTGCTGTGTGACGATGAGAAAACTCGCTTCTCAGGTTGAGAAGACAGGAATACGGTGTGGGGATGTCTATGTGCTAATCACACGTACCCACTTAACCCATGCTCGCGAGGCAGGGTCGTTGCCGGTAGGCCTGAGCCATTCACAGGCTGTCGCGGCAACTACATACACACATTACGTTAAATGAGATGAAGGTCAAGGACTAATTCAGTGAATTTTCTTTAAAATCGAACATGGAATGATATGGAAAAAACATGCGAGATTCACATACCACGGGCAAATTTTCAATTACAGAACTAGAATTCTAGTATTATTACATGCTTAGTATTACACAAAACATATACAATGCATGTGACTCAGAAAAACCTTGCTCACATTAGCATTAAGTCGAGAAATAAAATCGGAAGAACGCGTTCTGTAATGACTTCCAAAAATGAGGGCCGCCCTGAAAGAAGAATGACTCTTCTTTCCAAAACTTGAAAACGTGTCAGGAGGTTAGCGAATCAAACACTCCGTTGCAAGGCAAACGCGTCGTGCGGAGTCGCGCGTCGGACGCGATAAGAAGGGGATAGCGGCTGCGGGCGCGGGCCAGAGACGGAAGCGGTGTAAATTAATATTCGTTAAGAAAGGGGAACGAATTTCCCAAGTGGGCCGGTGTGCGGGGCAGGGAGGGCGCGCAATTTACGGGAAGAACAAGACTTTAATTGAAATATGGCGGACGTTCTTGATCGTAATTACGAAGCGCGGCGGAGTCCGATAGGAATTAACAGGGCGGGGAGGGAGCGAGTGCAATGTTGCCGGCAGGAGAGCGGAGTCAGTGAACGAGAGGGCATGTAGCCCTTCGCAACTGCCTCAGCGGGCCCTTCACTTCAGCACCTGGCCATCGGAAGCGCTCTGGTCGAAGCCTCCGCCAAGAAATAGTGAGCAGAGGCGCAGTTCTAATTCAATGCAATTAACGGACGTTTAGTGTGTGAGGTGAGATGGATGGTGGTTTAAATGTCGTAATTTCTTAGCTCAAATGCAATGTTAATCATATTCGTTGTTTCAGGGACGACGTCATTTTAATGAGAAAAGTGGCAATTAAAAGGCGGGTTAAATTATGCATAAGACATAACGGTAGAAATATAGCAACAAGTGTAGTCCAACGTAGAGTAGACAGCCTCTAGCGACAGTGATTGGAGATCACTATTAGAATATTTATGAACTGCGAAATAATGCAATATTTCATTAAAATATCATGAAAATATCAGCAAGCGGGGAGAGGTCGCTGATACCGCCCGAAGAAAACACGCACCACACTTATGGGACTAATGAACTTAGCGGTTGACGCGTCCCGAATCAATAATCAATCAACCAAATTGAATGATGGCTACCAAATTTGGCCCGAATACTTTCCAGAGACCAAGAATCAATAACACCGTGATTACATAAAAAGGTTACGAGTACTAAATGTGCTTTAAAAAAATTACGAAATTGAATTGTAGGATACGCGGTTTAACTATGGTAGCTTATCCATTGTTTAAATCTGCATCTTAGCGGAAAACCTGGGTAACATCATTAAGCCGATGATAGTGATAAGTAAATGCCCAAGTAATGCGGGTTTCTTATGCTAATGCTACAAGAGGTTTCGTTATTGTTACAAAAGAACTGTCGAACATTCGTTCATTTTTAAGAAATTTAGTGAATCTTAATGCTAAGGATACATGAGTTATTTTTAATACCTTCTTTAAAACTTCTTGTGTAGAAATTTTGAGAAAAAGATGTAAATAATGTTCTCATTTTTCATAACATTACTTAATCCAGAACAGTGAAGAACTTTTAACTCAAAATTTTAGAATGTGTTGGCAATTTATACGAGATACTATTTTCATATACCAGACAAGTTATTATAATTAGACAATATATTAATACAATTTTATCAAGCAAACAAATGGGGAAATATTAGTGACGTACAGTAATGGAAGATAATTACAATTTTTTTAAAGAACTTAAATCGCTAAATGCTAACAAAATTTAGAGCCGTTATTAAATTTTGTAAATGTGTTCCAAACATTTTACGACAATATGGCTGCTCTTCTAAAGATGATGAGTTAAAATTTAAAATATGTTCGAATCAAAAATTGACACAGTAGTCTAAATTGAAAATAAGAGATCTATGCAAATCCATATAATATTTGGAATGATAATGTAACCACTATTGCTCCAGGTGAATATAAATGAGATGTGTTAGTGAGTCTGCACGAATAAGCGCATGTATGTTAACAATAATCAATCACGTGATGGAAAATGTCAAACGCAGAACATATTGAGATCTGAACGACAGAAATACGAATAATTATTGTTTCAACCGTGGTATATATTACATGATTTACATATCACGACATCATTTCAGTAAATTTATGGGGATATTAAATCTTAGCCATCCGCGAAATCATCTCATCGAATTTAATGTGTAACGAAGTTTATGAATCGCGAGTAATTAAATACAATTACGTGACAACTGAAGCTTGAAAAATGAAATTTCGATTAAAATTAAAAGATTCGATTAAAGAAAAAGTTAATTTATAAACCAATCATGAATTATTAGAATTAAATCAAAATAAGACATCGACTATTAAGTAATTAATAGTTTTCGAAAACCAAAATTCCTATAAATAGTTCAATTTTTTGGAGAAATTTATATTATGAACCTGTAGGTTAATCGTATGAATATTAATTAAAAGTTGTATGTAATACTTCATAATTAATTATTGAAATCCATTCACTTAAGAAAACTGGTATTAAAATTTCAACATCGCCTTACTAACATTTTCAGGAATGCGAACTTGCATTACACATTCAATACTAACAACACTACATCAGCAGATGAATACTGTAATTTCTTCTAAAATAAGTAACAAGAAAGAAATGAAGATTCTTAGAAACTAGTGCACCTCTAAAAATCATTACGATTAGCAAAAATCTTCAGAAAACAATGGTTAGGATATCCGTTTTTTATTCTAGTTTGGTTTTCATTAAATTTTCCTAAGTTAGTGTGTCTAGCATGATCAATGAGAGGTAGGTTAGAATATAAATTATTGGCAAGAAAGGCTATGTGGTGTGCGATGGGTTTTAGGTGAAGTTCGTGGTGTAATTGTTTATTAGAAATGAATCAGATTGCTTCGGCGATAGTTCTTAGGTATTTTTATTGAATTTTGTTGATATAACATATAGGCGCGTTGGTCCAAATTGGACAACCGTACGGGTCTTATGATGGTTTTATACAAGGTGATGCCATTATTTAGTAAAAGTTTACTGTTATTTATTAGTGGTTCTAACTGTATTATTTTGGCTTTGACTTACTGAACTTTGTGTATTTTAGAGTTGAGAGTTGTGACTATCTGAAGGCCAAGGTATTTAACGGCATTGTTATGAGGAGTACAAGGGATTGTGTTGTTCATTTTAAACGAAATAGGGAAGGAATATGGCCTGAAGGTGAAGACTTTGGCTGTAGATTTTGAGTGGTTGATTTTGAGTGGTTGATTTTGACTTTCAATTTCTTTGCCAATGTTTCGATTTTATTTAAATGAGATTGGATTTTGTTAGCTATATAATTAATAGAGGAGTGGGACATATATTTTACGGGATCATCTGCAAACTGGGGTATGTTAGTTAATCTTGATGTAGGCATACAGGCTGTATACAAGTTATAAAGTAATGGAGAAAGAGATCATTCTTGAGGTGGGTCTGCTGTGATTGGACGGGGTTCGAATTTTGATTTTGTATTGTAACTGAGAAATTTCTATCAGTGAGGAAGCTTTTAATTATTTTGAAGATGTATGTAGGAGTGCCTATTGATTAGAGTTCATTAGGATTAATTTATGATTTTAATTATTTTCTGCCATTGGGGAAATTAAAACGAGAAGTAATTACTTGTTGTATATTTTGAATAATAATTGAAATATCTGAATTTATGACTTTCATTAAATGAGTTATTATAAGATTGATAATATTATGGATAAAAAGAGTGCACAGACGGTTGTTTTGGGGAGACTATTTTGTGGATTGTGAGTTGGGGAGTAAGGTGGGATATTATTTGGTGGGCGATTAAATGCTAGTTCATTTCCCATAATATGAACGTCATCGATTACCGGCACTCTTATAGACAGTTATCAGCGGTCTATCCGTTCAATACCAAGTAAATATCAGAGCAGTACTACCCTGGCAAATGGAGCACGGACCAGAAGCAATATTTTCGTTCTTATCCTAGTTCCCTCCTCGGCCCTTAGACACACACACACGCGCACATCTACTACACCGCCATACACGTCGGGAGTCCCGTCGGGAAGGGAGGTATTTTGCATCTCGGCTGGGGAGGCGTTTAGCAGCTAAATATATGGAAGAGGGGAAAACGCAGCGAGTGGACGTTTAAGTCGGCGCCGGATCTCGCGTCATCGGGGAGGGAACACTCGCACTTCTCGGGGAACATCATGCCCTTCATTTACGAGGCTAATGAGCAGTTGGCAAGCCTGTACTCGATTCTCACAGACTCCCACTCATTGAGTCCCTCCCTCGTCGACTCCCTCCCTGACTCACTCAGTGACTCCCTTCGTGACTCTCACTTGCAGCAGACGCCAGGGGACAGCGAGGGTCGGCGAAAGTCCCAACCGCTACCGCCGAACTCTGCTCGCGGACAGCAACGGAATCACAGCGCGAGCGGAGCTTGCTCGTCTCCTGGGGCGGCGACTCCCGGGGATTTATGCAGGGCGTCCGCGGATGACTTACGAGCCCGCCGCCCCGCCCGCCCACTCTCCTCGCGCCCCGCCCCGGCCCGCCGCAGGCCAGGTAATTTTTAATCCCGCGTCGCTCGCTAATTACAAGGGATGTTTTTCGCGTCACCTGCAATTTCCAGGCGCCCCCCTCCCACGACGGGCCGGCGCAGCGTGACGCTTTTACGACCCCGCAACGACGTGGCGGCGGCCGCGTGCACACACGCACGCACGCGCTCGCCTCAGCCGCCACGCGCCACGAGGGCGAAGGGGACGGCGGCAGCACGCGACGTAGCCGGGGCCACCTGGGCGCTGCTTTCCAAGGCGAAAACGGCGCGTCACAACTGCTTCATTAACACGGGTTCTTAGTTGATTTAAAGGCCTCTGCACGAGGGATGAGGGATTTTGTTAAATATAAGGAAAACAATTTCAGGGGTTTGCTGAGTTTTACGTTCTTTATTGTTAAAGATTTTCTGCTAAAGTATTCAATTAAACATGTCATAGAAACAGACGAACTGTAAGAGAATCTTGATTATTAGCGGGACAAATGTCTTCTGATACTTAGCTCCCAAATATTTTGTCTACTCTTCTTTGAGAGTCATTTTCTGTCTTAGAGACCCTAACAATTCGTCCAGTGGATTAGGGAAGAGGGCAGCTTAAAAAGTTAGAAAATTAAGATGTGGACTAAAAGGTGAAAATAGAAAATCAAAAGTTAAATTATTTCTTCCTTTTAATATACATAGAATATTTTCTGGGAATATCATGATGTGGTGTCGGTTTGAGCTATTATTCATTAGTCAATAATGTGATTCGAATGCTACTGTGATGGCCTTCAATACTCTTCCAATTGACATTCTAGCAATGTTTATCATTACTACATGTATCATAAATATATATTACTACATAATCACGTACTTTATATATTATAATATAGTAGATTGTTGTAAAGTATTATTAATGTACATTCTACATAACAACATAGTTATAATTTATATTATAATATTGTATTAGATTGACATAAGATTAGTAGTAGATCGTAAGATTGGATAAAAATTACTTATGTGTTATTTCAATATAAGTAAAACCATTTGCATGTACAAAATTTCGACTCGCGTTTTACATTCCATAAACATTTGAGGAAAAATATCTCAGAACTCTTGATACATAATCCTGTTCTCTGAGTGGTGACCCCAGTTTCCTATGCATTCGTGATTACTTCGTTACAATTGCAATTCCTTTTAAATTTTCAAACTAATGATCGACTTTGAATACAAAACAATAATATTTTAGTATTTAAAGATTGAAAGATCGAATATTTAAAAATTTAAAGACCGTTTCACACACTCAATTCTTTTATTCGAATTTATTTTAACGACAAAATGAATTAGATTTGCATGTTGTAATACAGATTTTACTCTCCGTTGAAACTAATGAGTTGGACAGATACAGATGAGAATCAACCACACTTACATTTTAATACCAAGAACAATATTTGACAAAAATGATAGTGTAAAATAGATCAAACACAAGCAAATGTATTTGTAAATCACAGTAGTGATATTTGGCATGTATTTTACTAATTTCGTATGTACGCATAAATTGACGAAACACTAAGCAGCCGCTGGCCACGTCAGAGTGGGAGGTATCAGAGGCTTCGTTAGATACGAGAAAGACTGAAAAATACAAGAACAATGAAAAAGTTTCGATTTTGACTTGAAAATGCAAATATTTGATTATGTTAATCCTCAATTTCTCATTCCTGATGGTACGACTATACTCTCATATCCAGGGCGTCACTGCTTTTAAAACAGCTGATGTCATGCGACAGGCAAGAAAGCAGCATTAGTATTGCGTGTTCAGTTTAAGAACAACCACTCTTTTTTGCTCCGTGACACCCCTTTTCCCCACACTTGATAGACCACTCGTTGCATCAGCAAGACGTGTAAGCCACACTAATGCATCACATTCAACGTCGCAAACTGAACCTCGACACAAAATTAATAAAAACTTATATATATATATATATATATATATATATATATATATATATATATATATAAATAAAAAATTAACATTCTTCACAATGGATTTACTATTAGTAGAAATTTACCATCCTGGATAAATGTAATAATAATTGTTCGTTCTTACTATCATCTTCAAATAATAAATCTAACCGTCCCTGAAATCCGTTAATTAAAACAACCTATTTCGCGGGTGTAAAGACGCGACAACGGCTCTTCTTCTTCACTACTTCCGTAATTCCAAATTCCCCATTTCGCTAATGATCTCCGCTGGGTTTTGTCGTCGCCGCAGTAATGAAGGAGGTATCGATTCGCGTTATTAAAACAAGACGCTGCAGAAAGGGCGCGCCGGCACAATGCCCAGTGAAAAATCGTTAACGATGTCCTACAAAGTGTTCGCCCCCGCCACGCCGTAATTACGGACAAGGGCGCCGTCTGAAGGGGAACCTTAGAAACACCTTCAATGATTAACTCCAAAGAGCCTGTTCAGAGGAATCAAGAGGTATAAGCCGCTCCCAAATCCGCTCGTATAAACATCCTTTTCCAACTTCGCCCCGATGGATGTTTCCCGGCGAGAAGGAAAGTACGAAATACTGTGAACTAACTTCCAGAGCTATTTAAAATCCACCACCCGACCATCGCGGTGAATAATCGGTACAAAATTCCTTTCATAAACTACATTAAAGAAAGTTATTAATGGGGGGAACATTAAGGAATTCCTACGCGCGACCTAGGCGACCGCGAGCTCGCACCTACGAGGCGAGAGAGTTCGCACAAAAGGGGGCTGCGGCGAGGGGGGAAAAAAGGAGCAAACTCCCAAGTCGGCAAAGGTGGAGGGGCACCCCTCGCTCAGCCCTCGTGCGGGCGCCGTCGCCGCCGGCCGATATTGTGCTCGTAATTACGTCATCAATAATCCACGGGAAAGAACGGCGCGAGGGGATAATACCCACGGCGTCGGCGGCGTCGGCTGACTGAGGCGATGGAGCGGCGCGAGGAAAGCCAACAAACAAGCCCTGCCCCCCCCCCTCCACGGCCCCCCGGCCACTTCCGCGTCGGCCTCCTGCTCGCTCTCCGCCGCACAGTGGCCGGAGCCAACACTCCCCCGGCCACAAAGCTCGGTGGCTCCGATAACGGAGACAACGTGCTTTTTGTTTTAAGGCTGGCAGAATATAAGCTATCAGATTTTGCATTTCTTTTAAGACTAGCAGAATATAAATTAACAGATTTTGTTTTTTGTTTTAACACTAGCAGAAAGTAAATTATCAGATTTTGCCTTTTGTTTTAAGACTAGCAGAAAGTAAACTATAATATTTTGCCTTTTGTTTTAAAACTAGAAGAAAATAAATTATTAGATTTTGTTTTTTGTTTTAAGACTAGCAGAAAGTAATTTATCAGATTTTGCCTTTTGTTGTTATGACTAGCAGAAAGTAAACTTTTTGCCTTTTGTTGTAAGTGTTTGCCTTTGTTTTAAGACTAGCAGAAAGTAAATTATCAAATTTGGTTTTTGTTTTAAGACTAAAAAAAGTAAATTATTAGGTAAATGAATACTTCAGTTACCTTCGAAGCGTTTTTATACTCAGATGACCAATCTAAGAGAATTTTAATGCATTCCATGAATGGAAAATTTTACACAATTTTTATACGCAAGAAGAAAATATTTGAAAAAAAATGAGGGAATCGGGAGGTAAAATCCAGAATAAATGCTGAAGTTGATGATATTTTTCACACCCGACAGGCAAGACTTTCGGACTTGAACCACATCTTTTGTATATATGTCTTTGAAATTTGAAGTCGATTCTGATTTCGATTAGAGTGTGACACCTGTCTTTAAGAGGAGCCGGGGGGGGGGGGAAGAGTGGCTCAGGCTTAAAAATTTAGAATTCGTTTTTTACATTAAAATGTCGAATTTTGCCTTTGTCGAATAACCCAATTATAATGACCTACGTCCACTGAAATTGTTTTTTTAAAATATGAAGTATACGCGGGATGGAGGGGGGCCATGACTGTCAATTTGCGGTTCGCCTTTTGTAGGCTTTCACTCGTAAATCTTCTGCATTTCCGGGTTTGTGTCAGGCCTTAACATTTGCAAGGTTGCAAGTTGTTATAATAATTCTCAAAAGGTGATAATACTGCACGTGCAACTGAAATGTGTTAGGGACTTTGAAGGCCATTATCTGTAAATTCAATGTTTTGGTACATAAAAAACATTTTCTTCCGAACGAAGTAATATAAAAAGTAAAAGCTTTTCAAAAGTAGTAATCATCTTCTTACTTTTACGCTGAATCATTGCAGTAAAATACGTGCATAACTTTTAGATATATTAAGAAGAAACCAGAATATTAATAAGAAAATGTATACAAAAGAGTAAGTTAAAATATATAAACTAAATAATAATTGTTTGAGAGGGGAGCAAACCTTTCCGGGTATGTTTAAAACTCTCATTCATGCTGCTGGCAAGTCTTAACATATTGGCGTTCCCGAAAGAAAAAGACATTTTAACATGGGAAAGAGTACCCCTTCCAGCTCCCCTTAAGAATGGCACTGAGCACAGTCAGATTTTGAAAGTAACTCAATTCAATGCCCTATTTACCCTTGCGAGGTTCAGGCCACGAGACCTGCTCTTCCGCCTAACCGCGCCAATTCCGCTAAGCTTCTTTCGCCATCTCGCAGAAAGAGGAGGAATCACAGGAGCGGCGAACACGGCGATTTTTACTTTTGCTCAGAGACTTCTTTTAGGCTTGAGGATATTTCCAGGCTACACATTTACAACATGGGACTGCCGGCTTTACTTTCCCTCTGAGGGAAGGCGTACGAAGGATTCAAAATCCTCAGCTTCGAGTGTGTTTGAACTCGCGAATTCCACTCTGATACTCTAACCCAAACGAAGCCACCTAGTGATTGGATTTCATGTGAAAGTTTGCTCCAACGTGCACCATGTGGACGAATTATAAATTGAATAAAGAATAGAAATATTTCTGACAATTGAATGACGTCTTCGGTAGTGAGCAGAAGAGCCTCCCGCTGAGCTAGTCACGGGCACTGGCGAAGTGTGGCAGGCAACTGAGCTGCCCTTGCGCGCAGGGCGGGGGGCCTCGTGTCCCGCGCACTGCCCGCCGCCGCCGCCGCCGCCGCCGCGTGAATGGCGGCGCAGCCATCGGGCCGCGGGCGCCTGTCTATTAATTACCCGCCTCCGTCACAATGAAGGTGCCTTGGGGCGCGTCCTTTCCCCGCCTCCTTCACTGCCGCCGCCGCCGCCGCCTCTCCGCGTCGCCCGACTCCATTAGGAAGGCGCTGCATTAATCTTGCACGCGACTATACATCACCCTTTCTGAGGTGGAGGAGGTGGCCGCGTCGCGGCGTCGCAAGAAGCCCCGAGCGCGCGCGGGCCGCTCTCGCCAGTGGGCGGGGGCGGGGGCGGGGGGGGCGGGGGGGGGGCGGGGGCGGGGGGGGGGGGCGGGGCCGACGCCGCGCCCGTCTAGCTGTAATGGACCCGCGATCTGCCCGCGAAAGGCGCAGATAGTGTTTATGCAAGCGAGGACGATGGCTACTGGTGACTGAGATGCTAGTGGTAGTGGTAATGTAGCGTTTCAAGGAAGGGTGTTATGGATGTTTGTGAAGCCAGAGGAGAGGGGACATAAATTTGATTTCAAAAAATATAAAATTAGGAAGAAAATAAGTTGGGGTGGGGCCACCGAGGGCCGCAGGTATCAAACGTTTGCCAATATGTAATTTGACAGCTGTCAAAGGACCAGAGATTTTGAGCGAAACACTAATGTTCAAACGTTGAAATTATAATTGATTTTGTTGTAATGGTGTTAATAGTTCCGGAGATGTCAGTAGCTGGTGACTTCATGATATTGTCGGGTTAAAGGTCGAAGGCAATGCACCGAATCGACGAGAAGCAGTGAGGATAGAAGTATTTGCATTGGTTATACAACTGATGAGTAACTGAAAACGTTGTCACTAAGAGTAAAATACGAAGATCTCAGGGAAAAGGAGACCGACTAGGTTTGTGCATTAGAAAGGGGTAAATTCCATAAACACAATTTTTCGTAGAGAAGAAATGTTTGGACTGATAAGATACTTCAGTATGGTTTCCAACCATGCGGAATATATCTTACTAACGAGATTAATAAGCAAACTAACTGACAGGCGCTAACTAGCTGAACACACCTTCCGACAGCACATTACGGCGGCGACGACGGCGGCACAAACGGGACCGGATA
Organism: Gryllus longicercus; assembly: GCA_038098605.1. Classification (NCBI taxonomy): domain Eukaryota; kingdom Metazoa; phylum Arthropoda; class Insecta; order Orthoptera; family Gryllidae; genus Gryllus; species Gryllus longicercus. Next base: position 2,056,235 of record JAZDUA010000102.1, read on the forward strand.
CCCATAAACCAGGTACGCGGAGCAGATGGGGCGCTGTCGGAAGTGGAGGCGACAGAACAGGAACTGCGGAGGTCGAGGGCCAGGCTCACAACGACCTCCTTCCCCCTCTCCCTCCCCTCCCCCGCCCCTCTTCCTGCCACGATGCGCGTGAGCACGCGCGCCCCAGATAAGTCGGCTCGTTAATTAGCGCGCGCGCCATCAGATAGCGCTATTTGCCATAGATGCGCCCCGCCACGCCCCGCCCCACCCACCGCGCCGGTGGCCCTATAGGGTCGCCCCTGGAGGGCTGCTCGCTGACCCTTCGCGCTCACAGCAACAGGTCTGGCACCGCCCGCGCTCAACCCCACGGCCCGCCGGGCGGGGGGAGGGGGGGAGGCGGGACGAAAGCGGGCTGGCTGGCACACGCCGGGATCAGAAGAGTGGAGTACAACTGTGAACCTTATGAAAGCATTCTCAACAACAGTTCGATGATGGATATTTATTCGAAACTAGATGACGAGATTTGCAAATGATTATGAACATATGAATGTCTGTACAAAAACAAACAGAAGCACAGAAACTAAAGATGGTTCTTGACAAAAATATTAATGATATTGAAGACAAATCAATACGTTGAAAGAGGTTAATTGGATGCTCACAGAAATGTTTGAATAATATATGAAAAGCTATGTCACGAAAATAATGTCTCGATTTCAGATTTCGCTGGTCTGGGGGTTCAATTGTTCAGAAAACAGAGATGAACATGATCATCGAATAAATTAGTTAAATCTTGTGCTGTGACGGAAGTGAGGAGGGTGGAAAAACAACGTTATTTCAATTATTCGCCTTGTAAGAAGTGTTGCATTTTGAAGGACACTGTACGTCGGAAGTGTATTTCGCCACACTGTCACATTATAAATTAAAGATACATAAAACACCAACGTTCTACATTTTGGTGTTTTATTTATCTTGGTTTGTAATTTTTTTGTTTGTGTAATGTTAATTAATGAATTAATTTATTGAAATGTTTGTTATCCTCATGCACTGTTCATTTGTTTTTATACTCTAGCCCTGATGAAGAAATTAAATATTTCGAAACGTTGGCACAACTAATTGTTTCTCTAACCACGATGACCAATCCCGAGAACCAATTTTATTTTATTATTCATCAATGGTGTGATTTACAACGGTCAATAATAATAATAATAATAATAATAATAATAACAATAATTTGATATCAAAACCATGCGAATCAAAACATGTCGAAGGTAATTATAAGCGCGAGTTCACGTTGTGGCAAAAAATAAATTTGACCCAACGAGCCAAGGAGCCGAGCCTGAGCGCATTGGGCGGGGGGGGGGGGGGCGAGGGGCCGTCGCGTGCTGCGCGGGCGATTTAAGCGCAGCGATTAGGGCGCCCCCACGCGCCCAGCAACGGAGCCGACGCGGCGGCCATTTTTATCTAGTCGGCGAAATTAAGCAGCTGTCTTCCCACTTCCCGGAGGACACAGATTAGCGGCGCTTGCGCCCTTTCATTCCCAGCGCTAAATACGCGGTTTCGAGCTCAATGTTACATCTTCATTTTCTGTTTGCACAAGAGCAATATAACACTTCATGCATTGATACGAGATGGTATTGCGTTGCAACGTGCAAAATCAAATAGAATACGAGAAAAAGAGATATAAAATTCCACGTTAGCGCGTGAAATATTTTTTGAATGAATGAAATCTGAGAATTAAAACATTTCATCACTACCACGTTGTTGAGGAGAAATTTAATTTAAACTGATGCAGATGCATCAATCAGGACACGCGGTCTATTACTCGTGTGCCATTTGAATACAAATATGTGAAGTTCCATTTTCCCCCTAAGAATTTTGCAATGGGGACCTTTCAAAGAAAAATACATTTTTGCCGATCTGGGCGTCCGAGATTTCTAAAAGAGCGGAGTGGCAATATCGGAAACAAGTCCTATGGGTTTGCATCCCACTTGGCCATAGTTATTTACCCTTATGTTCCGACATGGTGGACAAGCACAATGCATCTCCTTTTAAACGACATCCCATCTTTGCTTCTCTATCTGCGGGGCGTTGATGCAAGATATGTGAAACACGTACTCGTTAAGCCTGGACAGCGTGATTCTCTAAATGCCTGTGTTTCCAAGAATAACCATGTCTGGTCGGTGTTGCCAAATCGAGGGGAGTGGGCCTGGCCACAACTGGTGCAGATCATAGGTGTTCCCCTATTTCACTAATGTCGGACCAAGTCACGGGGACCACGATTGTAAGGTGCAAGAACACACTGAATATAAGGACCAGTTCTTATCAAGTGTTAGAATAAGGAGAGTTGGTAGACATCTTGGTGGCCGTACCTGGAGAGCGGATCCATCCCAGACGGTGGCGAAAGTATTGCAAACGCCCTCTGAAGCAGTGGTTTCCTCCGAAATCCACAAGACACGTAGGTAGACAGGAAAATATAAATGCATTCAATTCAGACGTATTACTTATTATACTCGTGTATAACATGCTTTTGTAAGATCACTCATCGCATGTTCGAAATTCAATGCAAATACACATATTTTTCTTGCAGATTGTAATATTGCGCTCTTGATTTGTGCATGGAATACGTAATTTACAATTATTTAATATTGATTTTATGATGCGTAACTTGCGTATTTTGGTAATAAGCATACTATTTATGGAAATTGGAAATTATTCTGCTAATTGTGCATGGAAACGTTTACTATTTATCGTGTTTAGTAATTTGAATGCTCTTTTTATTCCTCACTTTCGTTATTTTAATAAATGGTGTGAAGGTGTCAGCTAAGGCATTCTCGAAATTGAGTTCAATCGTGGTTCCAATAGTAATTGTTAAATGTATTAGCGGAAGACATTCCATTGTGGAAACTAACTTATCCTATTACCTCTCTTCGAAATTTCTTAGAGCGGTGTAATAAGAGTAAAGTGATGGATAATCTTTGCGTAAAATTATGAAGTGTTGTGTGATGAGTTAATATATTTTTACATGGAACATTTTAATGCATATTTTCGAAGCTTTTACATCATGAATGCGTACACATTTCATACGATGATTCACTCGTGTACACGCGGCGCTTATTCACAGCATCGCAGAGGCGGTGAAGCGCTGCACTTACCTTGGTGCGCGTGCCGTTGCCGTCCTCGGCGCAGTGGACGTAGCGGAAGCGCTGCCCGCCCCCGCAGCTCACCGAGCACGGGCCCCACTCGTCCGCCACCCACCTGCAGCAAGGCACACAAACAATTCCTGCATTTCATGGCTTACTACTCCTAACTCTTCATTCTTTCATGTTTCTGCCCCCCCCGCCTCAACGGCCAAGTCCCGTAAGTGTAGTGCATGTTTTATTGAGGGAGTTGGTAGTGATCTTTCCTGGCAGGAAGGCGAGATTCGACACCGACCGACACGTCGACGTGCGGGGGTTTTCCCCAACCAGCCATGTCCGACCAGTGCGGCATCGCCCCTGCCGGGAAGAGTTCGAAGTTCCCGGCATGTGTGGTAGCGTAGTGAATGCGAGTGTAAGTGCGTGTAAAGGGTGAGGACAGGATAAGGGTCGCCTGCCTCCCCTGGCCCGTTTGTTAGCGTACTGCTCCGTCGTTCGCCGGGTGTTGATCGGGGAAACGTCGGAAAACTACAGATCAGAGCAACTGACCGCTAGAAATCTTCTTCAGACAACGGATGAATTCGGACTAGTTACCTAGCTAGTGTCATAAATTCTGCCACACGCCTGGGAGTCGAACCCTTGTACCTGCCAGTCAGAGGCACTGTAGTAATAGGGGGTGGTGCAAATTGATGCCGTGAGCTTCCGAAGGTCTTAATTCTTAAGATGCCCAAAGAAGATCATGTAAAAATTACAGTTCTATGATGTAAAAAAGAAAAAAATCATGGATATTCTTTTATTTTATTTTGAACATTTTGTACTATATTGTACGTATTTTCAAGGGTTTGAATCACATGGCAACGACATGTAATAGTATGTGGTAAGTTTATTTCTCAAATTTAGTGCCGGATTACCACAAAATGGACTAAATAGAACCGGATTAGCTAGTGTTCGGTGTATTTAGCAGCCAATCACTTTCTTTAAAATAAAATTTAAAGTATTATTAAATGTTTATTTTTATATCATGATCAGGAAACAAAAATTATTTTTTTTGCAATAATAAAAAGAAATAATAATCTTTCGATTTTTAAATTTTGTCCAAAGTCATAAAACGTAAAACCCCATTTCACACCCAATTTTCCCCGTTATCATAATTTTATGAAATTCACTTCACGAAGAAAATACTCAAAATAAGGTTTTATTATGAATTTATAATTTATAGTTTATTAAAGAGTATTATTAATGAATATAATGTTCAAAACACTTCATTTGAAACCATGCCATATGGAATCATTTTGTGTCAGGTATTTCATTTGGATTATTTTACATGTACCAAATATCAAATTAACTCAAGTTAACTAGCAAATTCAGATGTTCTCGATTATACTATATTTTCATAAAATCCAGAAGGAATAATTCTCGGGAAACAAAATGATCAATTAATTAAATCAAGCCAACTTCTCTTTAACAATTTCAATTAACAATTTTTCGCTGTTTTTAGAACATTGTGTACGCATTATGTGCATAGCAAATATTCCTGGCAAAGACTAATTAAATTACGGTTTAACTAAATCATACAAATAAGATTTGAGGACACCATATTCTTCGAGACATTAAAACAGTCATTTTCATTTCATTTGAAAATAATTTTCAATAATATAAGACGGGATGAAAATCTAAGTAATTGCAGAGATGATATTTAACGTTTGTTTACTTCAGAAAATGTTAATGTTAAGCTCAAATGGACTTTCCCTTAAAACATTTTTGTTTCCGTTTTAAAATCTCCACATATGCAAATCAGTTTATTTCAACTTTAACAAGACTAGAAGTAAAAAATTGGTGATTTTAACTGTTATACACTTATCAATTAAAATTATTTAAGAAAAATACAGATTGTTCATTATCTGAGTGTGACATGAAAGACGCTTGTTATAAGAAATTGATCGTTTTGCTTGCTTGATGAATGGTTCAAATATCTCTAAGCTCGGACGAGCAAAAGCAAATCCTCCTCCGCCATTTACGTTCCAAGTGGAGAGCGCTCGCTCTTCCCACGAGCGAGATGTCTTTGGAGCACAACGAAGCCATTAGCCGAATAAAGCGGTTCCTGGTACCACTTGGCCAGTCCTCGCCCTGTCCTCACTCTCATGCCTCCGCATCTCTGGCTGTGTGTTCGCGGTAGCACACGATCCGATGCCCTCACGTTTGCGAATCACTGGAACGGCGGGGCTCACTGTGGGCGTAGGATGGAAAACTGGCCGCAATTGGAATGCGTTTATAAATTTGCAGAAAACTTGACGCTGCTTTCCGATTTCACCGATAGCGAATTTGAAGTCAAGTTCACAAAAAAATGAATCATTGGAACTTCTTGATATGGGATCTTGAGCAATGAGAAATTTGGGAAAACTAACTTTTAAAAAAATCTGAATCAAATCAACACTTTATTTTAATGTTCATTTATTGCAAACTTATAGTAACCATTCCAAAAATCCCATGCGTATTACAGACTAAAAGATTAAACTGAAATTTAAAAATTGGGATGAGAATCAATAGATTTCGAAAATTGGCAGAATTCACATAAACGTCCTAACATTAAAAAGAATAATGTATTTTTAGAAACGAGTATACTTAAATGTAGTAGCAGAACGCTATTTCCAGAAGTTTTAATAATCTTTATTTTTTAATGTGTGTTAAAGAAGAATATTCGTTTGTTATTGATACATAAATGTTATTGTATTTTTCGTAATATTCTTCATATGAGAATAATCTTCCTCTCAAAATGAAACCGATTCACTGAATGCACCCTCGAAAGAGATATGTTCTTGTTAATTTTGTTTAGTACAAAGTAGTTACTTCTCAATTTCGGGGATTGAAGATATGGAATATCGATTTCGTATGTCTGCGCAGTTCGACCCTTTGGATGTAAAGGCATTCAACCAGCACCTTCCAAATTCCCGTCCCTCGACCATCAACTCCCGCCTTTTGACCAACTTATTCACGGCGCCGGCCCACAGTGCGCAGGCGGCTGCCGCAAAGTGGCGGTGACGGCCGGCGTCCGCGCACCGATGTTGGGCTCTCGCAATAACGAAGTGCAAACTTTGGCGTGTGCGGGGAGCGGCCGCCGCCGCCGCCGCCGCCGCCAGCGCTTCAGATCGCGAATTTCGGAGGAGCTCGTTACTGCGACTCGTCACCGGCCGCGGCTGTCTGTGCCCCTCCCCCCTCCCCCCACCCCCGCCCCCCGCAGATCAAAGGCTCGCCGTCGCCGCGGCCCCAGCGCCCTCTGCTGCCGCTTCCCCGCCAGAGGGCCCACCACGAGATGCTACAGCTCGTGGGCCATCTTCCGTTACCGAGCACATGAACTGATGTGTTATTCTTGGCTGAGGGCACAACTTCTAAAAAAGCCATCTCTGTGTAGGTACTTGCAATTTCCGCTGTTGATTAAATACTATTAAATGGACTCCAAACTTACGTTACTTTTTTAACATTCTCTCTCCCCATAATTCTCAGCAATATTTTTACCGATTTCCGTTTCTATTTGTCTTTTACTTACTCAAGTTTGTATTTCCAGTCATCTCATTTTCCTCGCGCGCAAATCGTTTCTGACTTTTCTTATTCGTTCCTCAAACACTTAATTTTTGCTCGTCGCAACTCCGTCCTGACTTTTTCTTTCCCGCTCTCTGCCACAACCTCGTCAAACATCTGCGGAACGTGCAGATGTACCACGCGCGCGTCCCCTCTTTCGGAGAGAGAGGGGGGATGGGAGGGGTGGGAGGGGATGGAAGGGCCGTCGCTTCCCCCTCATATCGCGCGCGCCTCCACCGCACTTTGTTGGCAATTATTCCGGCAGCCAGTGTTTGTCCGCCAATTTGGACGGCGCAGCTCGTCCTCGGCAGTGTTTGCGCAGCGGCCGCCGCCAGCGCCAGCGCCGCAGCTGATTTAAACGGAAGCGCGCAGCGACAGCGCCCCTCCCCGTCATTGGCCCGCCCTCCCACGCAGAACGCGACTCGGCTTCCACCGCGCTCGATGTGCGCGTGCCCGCTCCGCCCCTTGCCTTCGCCCGGACATCTCTAACGAACTTCATGCCCGCCCCGCTGCTTTTTCTCCTTCATTTCCACATTTTGCTCCCCCGAACTCCACATTTCTCAGGATGTCTGAGAGTATACAATGTGAACTTCTAATTCAGATTACACATGCAGGAACAGGCGAAGATCATCTTTTTTCCAATGGACATGCACTGAGAAATCTCATCTAAGGAGGATTATTCGTATGCCATTTGCCCTTGATTGGTACGCAATTTATCTTCCACCGCTGCTTGACAGGTGGAGACAATGCTGCTCTTTGTCTCAAACGGTATCTGCTAAACACAAGTGTACGGTGACTTGCCTACCAAGCAGGAGTAAATGTGATATGTGTAATTTCGTTACGTGCGATTTACCAACACATATGCATTTGGGAAATGCGGATCATTCTGTAACCTCTATTTGCCTTACAAATTTCTAACATTTATTCTGATACGTTCTGAATATTGACATTCAGACCTCGACCCTCGTGCCCTTTTCAATTTCCGAACTCTTTGAACTTCAACTCTCCCAATGTAAGACCCTACTATTTCTCTGACTTTCGAAATTCGACCTTCATTATCACATATTTGTTGTATAGTACACACTACTGCTCTTCACTGTACTTTCCAAGGCTCGGTTTATTTCTACTACCTTCCTTACTCCGCTAAACTTAACATGTCCATATCTCGGTTCTGTGGATCTGTTTTTGTTCATCCACTTGTCAATACTTCCCCCACTTAGCATCTTATTCCAACAATATCTCGTGTAACCTTACCGCGTTCCAAGGAACATAGATCCAATTTCACATTTTTCGCACCTCGATCGTTCATTTGAGAGCTGCCGTCTTTTAAATCTCCCCACTTTTTGCGTGTCCTCTGCAGCTTCTCCTTCCACCGCCTCGTGCAAAGTCATCCCCTGCCTCCGCGTGCGTGGCGCCGATTTCGCCGCGGGTCGCCCTCTCTTCCTGCGCCCCCCTCGCCCCGCCATCACATCAGCAGCTCCCCTCATTAAGCGCGGCCCGTTTGTTAGCCCCACGCCCCACTCCCAAGTTTCACATTTGATCAACGCACGCTCTGAATTTTTATTTCAAAAGGAAAAAAAGAGAAACAGAAACATGGAGATGTGCGCCGGGCAGCTAGCTCAGGCGGCTGTGCGAGTGAGTTTCGTAGATCAGATCTTCCCATATTAAGACACAATTGTAAAATATCCAAAATAATCAATTTGTACGCCAATTTTTCTCAACGGCGCAAAGAAATTGTTTCTAGTAATTTTCCAACTACTTCCTTCCTTGATGAAGTGAATTTCAGTCTTAAAAAGAAAAACAATCCCTTTTTACAAAAATAACCCGTAAAATGACTAACTCTTGTGATAAAATGTAAGGCATGTAATGAAAAGAATTTGTGAAATAGTACCATGTGAACAACGAAAGATTTTTTTCACATGCCATGTCGTGCCGAATAATACAGCGATAATAGATGGGAGAAATTATTTACTAATGTAATATAGCTCAAGAATGTGTACAACTGCAACTCTACTATTAAAATAACATCTACACAGTAAACGAGTACGATCAAAGGACACGAGAAGCGGCTTTGCAGGGACGGTCAGGTAGGGGCCTGGCAAAACGTTTCACCAGAATCGGTACAGATAGCTGGTAAAATCGGAACGAATGGTGGATGTAATGAAGTTGGGGACGTGGATGGAACATGCGAAAGACGTGAGAAAAACAGGACGAGAACAAGAATGACTAGGAATAGGGTTTGTGGACGAACGAGAATTTGGAGGACGCCGTGGACGATGACGGAAATGAACGGACGATGAGGAAAACGGAGGAGTTGGAGGGGGCGACGGTTGGGGCAGAACGAGTAGTGAGGAGCAGAAAGGCAACGCAAAGTCGGGGATGAGGACGAGGGATTGGGAACGGACTAGGACCCGGATCTGGATCGGGGGCGGGGGCCCTGAGCGGAGACGGGACGCGGGACGACGCCCGGGGGTGGGGGTGGGGGCGGCGCCCAGCGGCGTGGAGCGCCTCCTGCGTAATCGCGTTAGCCGCCCAATATCTGTCGCTGATTGGCTCGCGCCCCGCGCTTTCCGCCCGCGCCGCCCGGGGCGTCCGCGTCGTCCCAAGGAGCGCCCTCCGACTAGCGGCAGCGTGCGTTGCGTGGGAATGGTTACCACGAGGGTCGCAGGACGTTGTCAACACACTATCAATTTGTGAAATTCGTCTAAAAAATGCTTCCATGAATTTCCATCCTATGAAAATTGGTGAGACAAACTCCACCCAAAATTTACCTTGTATCCAAGCTTGCTTTTAAATATTAAATGATTATGTTTTTTTGAACGTGTGAATTCGGTATTATGATACTCTCGTTTCGTTATTAGAACTACTTTTACAATTTCCTATTCCTTTAATAGAGAAGTTACATACTACAAATATCACCTTGGAGTGATTGTCCATAGAAATAAAAACTTAAAATTTGTTTCTGATAGCTACTCAATTCATTCAAACACAATCGTCATTGTTAAATTACCATCTAGACAGAGTTCAGGGGCAATATTGAATCGAAAACTCGAGGATGCCATTGCTAAATCACAATCGCAGGAATACCAAGGGTTTAGTGAATCGAGAACATCTGAAACAGGCGAGCCAATCAGCGCCGCGTCCGCAGCCTAGTGAATCGCGCTGATTGGACGAAACGCAATCAGCGGCGCGCGCGCGTCGCTATTGTGCCGTGGGCGGCGCGAACGCACCTGGGAGGGCACGGGTGCGTGTTGCACGTGTCCAGCTTGTTGTCTGGCTTGCTGGACGCGTTGCACAGCTGGTCGTCGACCTCGTCGCCCGAGACGGCGTTGCGGCACACCGGCCGCAGCATGCGCCGACCTGCGCACCGCACGTGCCGCTCACTTCTTTTGTGCAAACTCTTTGTCGCGCTACGCATTTACTAAGTGCTTCCTAGAACATGCACATTCTATTAGAGAAAGCATTGCTAAAATATTTCTCAACGTGTATAGAGCCAGGTTGCATGCACTATCTATGAAAGATACCTAAAGGAACGGAAACATAATGAAGAAAAGACATAATATTCGACATAGTAATTAGAACTACAATAACACAATGTGCAAACATCAATAAAGTGTATTTATACATACTAGTCAGTTTAGAAGAATGTACATTATATACTCATGTTCATAGGTAAAAATGGAAGTATGCATTTTCAAATTTGATCCAAGGATGCACCAGTTTCCAAATTAAAAAGTGGTTACATATTATGCTTGATTATTTCTTTACATGGAGTTAATTAATTCTCTTTTAACGTAAGGAAAATTTGGAAAGTCATCGTGATTTTTACTTTCTCACACTACTTCGTATGAAAAGAAAGTTTTGTAATCGTGCGGCAGAAAACTGAATTTTCGTCAGAAAAATTCTTCATCCCGATGTAACGAAAAAGGGACAAATTCCTGTTTGTATATATAGTAAATTATTCATCTGGTGTAGCCAGAATCCATGTTTATGGGTCCTTGACACCGAAAAATCGATTCAAGGTACAACGACTGTCTATCTGTACGTCCGATCAACGCTAGCGCCTAAAAAGTTGTCCAGATTTTCTCCAAAACCGATTGATCTGAGCGAACTCACTGCTTTGGGAGTTTCAAATGGAGATTTCGATTTTCAAGGTACTTTACATGAAGCTTCACAAAGATTTTCAAACTTTTCTCAAAAAATAGATCCAAATTTTTTGATTGAACATATTTTTTCGGATAGCGTAAAGGAGGCTTAAGAGAAAAGACGTGCGTGTCTTGAACACTGAAATACCTGACTTTTCGGAAATTGCAGAAGTGCAATTTATTTGAGCGTCGTTCTACAACTACATTATTGAAGATATAGATTTTTCTCTAATAAAATCTGTTCTTTAAAGCCAAATCTTGAAATAAAGTCATGTTGTTTTTTCGAAAACATGAGTAGTTTTTGTGTGATTTTTCAAAATATGGGCACTTTCAATTTTTTAAAACATTTTTTCCAGCGGATAGAAGAAGGGATGATTACAAGAATGGTTGTGGTCTCATTTTCGTTTAATTCTCTTAATTTTGGAAAATTGTAAATTTAGTAATACTGTGAGGAAGTATGATCTGTTGGAGCACCGCTAGTTTATTAAGATAGTGTATATAGATTAGTGTATATAGATTTGAAAGAGAATGTACTGTTTATGATTCTTTCTACCAAACTATTCCAAGAAAGGATGAGGTAGAAAAACGACTATATTTAACTGAACTCATACCGAGAAGTAAATCAAGAATACAAAAAAAAAAAACATTTACACTCAAATACGATATAAAATATGTTTATGTACTGTGTAATGTAAAGTAAAACTATGAAATTGGAAATAGTTTCGAAATTAGTATTATTGGAACACTTGAGTTGTAATAATACTAATTTAATGTTCCTTTCATTTCAATAATTACTAAACAGAACTCTCTAGAAGATTCACCATGCATTGCAATAACTTAACAGCCAATGCAGACAAAAATAGCCGACTTCAACTCTAAAACGTTCTGTAATAACGCTCCAAATGCTCTAATCGTGATGTCCACCACATGAATATAGACCAACCACTAATGTAAATTACAAAACCCATTCAATTGAACGTGACGTCAGTTCTATCCACAAAGCCATGAGATGATTGATCGATTGGCCCGTTCGCTTCCCTTACCGGATGTAGTTCACTACTCGTTTTGTTCTCTGCTGTTTATCCATTCACTGAACTGCATTCGGAGTAATCCGGGTAATGTTTATTCAAAGAAGGGACTAATTCGTACCAACGGTCTGTTAATCAAATAGCATACCTCACATTGTTGCCAACTACTAGGAACGAAAACTACAAACATGTATCACTATTCCAATGACATTCGATACGAAAAATCACTGCAATCAAAAGAAAACGCAGTAATGAAAGACTAACACCAAAAATACATGTTAATTTAAGAATGATACTGCAATTCATGTCAAGATAATGTAGAAAGCGATGGCGTAGATGAATGGAGATATAACAGGTATAATATGTCAGAAGAGTACATACATCTGGATGGCGAATAATGTGAGGACGTGATGGTGGGGAATGACAACTGTGTGGGGACAACGGAGGACACGAGAGTTGTAGTGTCGGCGACGGGACATTAATGACCATCTTGTGCGAAAAAGAAGATATACTATGTATTATTATCTGGCAGCAGTAATACAAGATATCGGAAAGCGAGGCAGCTGGACGAAGCAGATGAGGTGACCGCTGTCAAGAAGGAAGGCGAGAAAGATGTCGTGTTTCGGAGAGATAAAAAAGTCCGTAGCCTGAGAGAGACGGGGTGGAAGGTTCGGCAGATGTGGCGGTAAGTGAGGCATGGTCAGGACGGCAGGTAGCGGAGACGGCGAGGTCGGCTTCGATGGAGGGAACTGAGGTTTTCGTGGAGTAGAGTTGGAGAGAGCGGCAAGCGCAGTGGGGGCGGCGTGGATTGCGGGGCAGCAGAGGGAGCGATGTCGGCGAGGACAGCGAGGGGGGCGGGGAGGTAAGGACGGCGCGAGCGTGTGGGCGGCAGAGGGGGCGGGGCGGCTGCACAAGGGCAGAGGCAATTGAGCCGGGTGGCCGCCCCGCAAAGCGCGGGGCGTGGCGGGGCGTGGGGGGGGCGTGCGCCGCCCGCCGCCGGGCGATTAGGGCAAAAGGGCCGCCCCCGGCTGCGCTGGGCAGATTGCTCCCTCGCGCGCTGCCTCAGGCGGATCCAGCGCCGCCAAGTGGGCGAAGGCTTTCGGGCGCCAGTGCCGCTGGGGTTGAAAGGACGGACAGCGTCTTTCAGTTCAGAATGAAAATGGACACTATCGAGTGCATGGCAATAATATGATTATGCTTTTCATCTACAAATGAGGAAAGTTTTCCGAGCTCCCGAGCACGTGTTATGTCTTGGAAGCAAAGCACTTACACTTAAGATCCACTTTTACCACTTAAAGAGATCTCATTGCCCTAAGAAGATAAACACTTATTTTCACAAACTGAAGAAAATGTAAGACTTTTTGTCAATGTCGCAGTAAAATTTAATTTAAAAAAATCACTACGTAAATTCTAAGTGTAACAACGACAAATTATTTAGTGAATAATTGTTTCATAATAATTTATGAAATATTAGGTAAGATAACCTTAAGTGCTCACTTAATAAGAGGATAAAAAATGACTTAATAGCAAGTAAACATATCACGAAAACATATGACGAAATATTTAATGTTTCTCCCAAAAACTAGATCAAAACACGATATAATTCGTCACTAACATCCTGTCAGGAATATTCTAGTGCTAAAAGAAGATGAAAAATCCATTAAAGATAGAGAAGAATACATGAAGATGGGTCGGCGGAAAGAAGGCACGCAGACAAACACTAGATTAAGAAACAATGAAGAAAGAACAGTAGGTCCGAGGGTTGGCATTCATGAGCGAGCCTGCCTTGCTCCTGTTGTACATATTCTCCACTGCGTGACTTCTCTAATGGGGCCGAAGTAGGAATAATGCGACGTGGACGTAACCTGCGCAAGCCACGCTCGCAAATGCCACTTGACGGTGCGGTCATGAGACTGCAAAAGATGAAACCCCTATAATTTATGAATTTGAGATTTTGACATCAATAGGTTCATTGTCTAAGAATGCACCTTCTTACAATATGACATATTCCGCAAATGATATTTTACTGCTTAATTTTATAAAAACGAAATTTAAAATTCCAATAATTTCTAATATTCAGGCAATATGTTTTATGACATATAGTTTCAAAAATACATAAACAATATCAAATACTATTTATTGTAATGATAAAGTAAGAAAATAGCAACATAAAACATAAAATAAATATATATCCAAAGTATAACTTGAAGCTCTAAAAACTTTCCATTTTTAGCTCCCCTGTAAAATTTAGTTCTTGTTGGTTACGACATTTTGCGGCTTAATGAACAAGTGACTGCAGAAATGTGACCAAAATTTCTAATTTTGATCAGGACCGTTGTAATTCGTCTCGTTCTCCCGAGCACAGCTTCTGGATGCTCAGATGTGCTTATTTAAGGAAGAGATAAACCCTCGTAAAGCTTTTTTAGCATTCTCGCCTACAATTTATTCTTATTTGGAAGAATCACTGGACAGTCCGGGAGATACGGCGACCTAGGCATAGTTTATATATATATATATATATATATATATATATATATATATATATATATATATATATTGAAACACGATAAGTGTTTCCCTCCGTAATTACAAACAATTAATACAAGAGTATATTACTACTCATTTGAACTGCGCAGTACAGCGGCAGGTGCGAGCGAGCGGTGGGGGTTTTGCGAACGCGACTGCCGCCGCCGCCGAGTGCAAGGAGGGGGCTTTTCGGCCGTTACAGGTGGCGACGGTTGAGGGGGACGCCGAGTGGCGGTTGCAAGGGCAGTGGCCGGGAGGTGGCCGGAGAAGATGGTCGAGTTGCGAGAGTCGCGGGGTGGCGAACAGACGCCGAGTGGCGAAGGTTGGGTGGTCACGGAGAGCGTGTGGCAGAGGACATACGAATAGTTATAGACAGAGTGAACCCCTGCTAATGATGAGAAGCATTTAATAGCATTACGTGTATCATTACTGATCAAAAGCCGATGATTTATAGTGTAGTAATTGCGAGAGAGAAGTATAACGAAACCAAGGAGGGGCGCAGTAACAATTCACGCGCGTGGTGTGAACGTAACGGACATTTTCAAGACCCTGTAATTACGCGTGTGTGAGCGAAGGCGGGAACATCCGAGGTTGCGGCCAAGGGACTCCCAGCGCCGCTTCAGCAGACCAGCACAGCACGTGTCTACGTCATCAGCAGCCCAAGGACGTCGAGCCGCGACGGAGATCGACCGTTGCAGTCGCCGGGGTGAGGAACCACCACGACCGAATTATTAATGGGGCCCCAAAGGTATGACAAGATTACACGGTTAACTAAATCTTGGTACCAAGTTAAAGAGGTTTTTTTGTAATTAATCAAGTGTATTGAACATTCCATTATAAATAAATTGTACTTGTTTGCTTATACAAAATTATCATTTTGACGCACCAATATAGTACCAAATTCCTCAGATGACCCATTCGCGAGCAAGATACCCGACCTTTAGAACTTATAAATTTGTAGTGAAAAGTACCAACCAACAGGTGCGTCGCAGCTGGCGTCCGATCAGTGTATGCACTGATAAGTACTTCACAGCTGAGGCAGAACCAGGTACGTCACAACTGGCGCCCGAACAAGTTTGGACTCGTGAATTTAAGAAATGTGGCTCTGAGGAATTTGATGAAATATTGTGAAATATTGTGTGTGTAACTGAATTGAGAATATTAATGCTAATGTATGTGTAATGTATGAAAATGAGATGGTGCAACAAAGTCAATGTGAAAGTAATTGGTAAGCAGTAAGAGAATTCATTATTTGGAGGGAAGGAAAATAACATATTTGTACTGACAAAACATAGGTAAAGTGTTAAAAAAGTAAATGATTATTTGGCGATTACCAAAATTTTAATTAGTTGTGGACAGGTATATAGGATTATTTTGAAAAGCGACTAGTATCAATCTGTTACTGTGTTTACTGGGTTTATGAAAACAAACGAGATGCACATTGTAAGTGATGTAAAGTAGTATAATTTCCAAGATTGTGTAATGCAAATTAATATTAATCTGATCGTTCATGTTGTTCATGGCATGATAGCCAAATAATTTATGAAATAGAAAGAAAGTTTTGTAACCATAGAGGTACTGGATATTGTTGTACAAGTTGTACACATTCTATAATGCATTGTTCATTGGTTGGTTATGGGGATATTAAAATTTATTGGAAATGACATCACTTATGAAGTATGTGTAGTAGCATTGTAAATATACATCTGGAAGATTCATGCATTAGTGTGGAGAAAATTTTAGGAAGTAGGCATTACATTTAATGATGTGTGATTGTTGCACATATAATATACTAGTAATTGAGATGCGAATTAATCCAAAAAGCAAATAGTGGATTTACATAAATTTGGGGTTATGGTTGTGATAATTCTAAGGAGTTCAGTAGCAGTGCATATTTATTTAGATGGTAGTAGTATTACCTATTGTGAAAGATATTTTTATGTATTGACAAGTGATTGGGAATTTATGTGACTACAAAATTAGTGTTGTTATATTTTTGTGGTGAGTGAGAAGTCGTTATTCATGATTTAGTGTCTGTGGTAATAGTGCATCAGAGCAGTCGTGAAGAGTAGTGATTGCAGGGATTGGCATAGTCAATTAAGAGGGCGACTGTTGCATTGCTGTCAAAAGAGGTAAATGGAAAGATCGCGTGAACATTTTGAAGTAGTTGGAGACGAACGTGAGGCTCAAAGCAACAGAATGGAGGCGCAAAACGCAGGGCTGGAATTGGATGATACGCCGGGAGATAGTTGTAATGAAAAAGTAAAATTGATGTCGACACCGATGAACCAGGCAGCAGGAAATCTAAATCAGGGAGGTGGAAAAGTTACCGAGTCAGATTTAATTCAGATAATGATGAAGATGTTGGAAGAACTGAATAGGAAAGCGGAAGAACGGGATAGGAAGGCAGACGAACAGAATAGGAAGATATTGGAAGAATTGGTTAGGGAAAGGGAAGAATTGGCTAGGGAAACGGATAAATTGGTTAGGGAAAGGGAAGAACGGAGCAAGAAGACGGAGGAACAAAAGAGGATCGCAGAAGAACAGAAGAGATTCACGGAAGAACAGAACAGGGAGTCGATAGAAGAACAGAATAGAAAGACATTGGAAGAACAGAAGAGGATCGCAGAAGAACAGAGCAGGGAGGCGGAGGAACGGAATAGGAAGTTGGCTGAAGAACAGAACAGGCATTGGGAAGAAATGAGAAGAATCACAGAAGAAAGGAATAGGAGGTTCATGGAAGATCTGAACAGGAAATTCGATGAACGGAATAGGAAAGAGGAGGAACGAATCGGGAGATTTCGAGAGAAAATAGGTGGGCAGTTGGAATCTGTAAGTAAACATATTGGAACACTCAACAATGAAATGTCCAGGGTTGCGGATCGACTGGAGGCTCGAAACCAATCATTGGCCAATGTATTTGCGAAACAGAAAAAGGAAATAGTCTATAGTAATTAATTGGGACGAGGAAATAAAATTTCAATCACACCATCAAGTAGATGCTAGGGTCGCGGTAGAGGATAAAAGCGAGGGGATGACGAACCAAATTCATGAAGAAATCAAGACAGCGGAGGGCAAAACGGTGGAGGTCCAAATCCAGGCCGAGGAGGATGTTTGTAAAGTGGAGGTGAAAACGGAAGAATTGAAGCAAATAATGGAAGAAGAAGTGGAAATGAAAACGGAAGAAATGGAGCGAATAATAGAAGAAGAAATCGAGGAAAATATACAAGGGTGCGAAGAGAAAATAGTACAAGAGGAGTTTAAACAGGAAGAAGAAGGGAAAATGTCACCGAGTGTCAAGAGTGGGGTGACACCAATTATGCCTCCAAAGTCGATGAAATCTTCGGGAGATGGGACGGAAAACCTTCATGCAGTTATGCGAGCAGCAGAACGGCATCTAGCAGCAAATAACATATTGGAAGGATACAAGATCCAGTTATCATACCCAAGTTTAGAGGAGAACGCCAGGACGTGGGCAGAGACTTTTGGTATATTTCCGAAATTTTTGAAGGAATTTGAAGACAAAATTCCCGTACGAAAGCGGAGTGAAGAAACCCAAATAAACGTCAAGATCAACCAGAGGAATAGCCATTACAACTACATCATGGGAAGTCGTAGTGAATACAGAACGAAGAGCATTATGGAGCCAAAAACATCATTTGCTCCTATAAAAGACCAAGGAATTATTTGCGTGTTAACGCGACAGTGTCCCGTCACTGCGCAGGGCTTACTGTGCAGAGCAGATCATACCGATTTAGGAAGGTGTCAGAAGATATTGGAGGGGTACGACTTTACCTTTGCAGGCGCCCCAAAGAATGGGAATGAGGGAGATGTAGACAGGTCAAGAATGGAGCGAAGCCAGGGGCGAGGGAATGGCGATGGCCCGGTTAGTCAGTGGGATCAACGCAGAAGAGGTCGTAGTTGGAAATGGGACGATACTTACCAAGATGTGTTCAACACACTGGAAGCAATGTCCTACAACAGGTGTTTAGGAAACCACCGTCGTAAAAATGGGGCGAAATCGCCGTACAAGAGACAAGACGTGGTAGGACACTACAAGCTTCAAATCGGAAACCTGGTCCAACAAGCGAGGACAACAGTGAAGTGTAGATAAAGTGTATTACTAGGATTAGACAAAGCAATCATGTATAAGTCTGATTTTAGAAAATAAGTGTATATAGTGTACAATTAGTGCTACTATCTGTAGAGAAGACAGTGATAGAGTGAATTTTTCTCAGGCAAGAAAAATCCGAAAAAGGGGAGGAGGGGGTGATGAAACACGATAAGTGTTTCCCTCCGTAATTACAAACAATTAATACAAGAGTATATTACTACTCATTTGAACTGCGCAGTACAGCGGCAGGTGCGAGCGAGCGGTGAGGGTTTTGCGAACGCGACTGCCGCCGCCGCCGAGTGCAAGGAGGGGGCTTTTCGGCCGTTACAGGTGGCGACGGTTGAGGGGGACGCCGAGTGGCGGTTGCAAGGGCAGTGGCTGGGAGGTGGCCGGAGAAGATGGTCGAGTTGCGAGAGACGCGGGGTGGCGAACAGACGCCGAGTGGCGAAGGTTGGGCGGTCACGGAGAGCGCGTGGCAGAGGACATACGAATAGTTATAGACAGAGTGAACCCCTGCTAATGATGAGAAGCATTTAATAGCATTACGTGTATCATTACTGATCAAAAGCCGATGATTTATAGTGTAGTAATTGCGAGAGAGAAGTATAACGAAACCAAGGAGGGGCGCAGTAACAATTCACGCGCGTGGTGTGAACGTAACGGACATTTTCAAGACCCTGTAATTACGCGTGTGTGAGCGAAGGCGGGAACATCCGAGGTTGCGGCCAAGGGACTCCCAGCGCCGCTTCAGCAGACCAGCACAGCACGTGTCTACGTCATCAGCAGCCCAAGGACGTCGAGCCGCGACGGGGATCGACCGTTGCAGTCGCCGGGGTGAGGAACCACCACGACCGAATTATTAATGGGGCCCCAAAGGTATGACAAGATTACACGGTTAACTAAATCTTGGTACCAAGTTAAAGAGGTTTTTTGTAATTAATCAAGTGTATTGAACATTCCATTATAAATAAATTGTACTTGTTTGCTTATACAAAATTATCATTTTGACGCACCAATATAGTACCAAATTCCTCAGATGACCCATTCGCGAGCAAGATACCCGACCTTTAGAACTTATAAATTTGTAGTGAAAAGTACCAACCAACAGGTGCGTCGCAGCTGGCGTCCGATCAGTGTATGCACTGATAAGTACTTCACAGCTGAGGCAGAACCAGGTACGTCACAATATATATATATATATATTGAAACGCGGAGCGTTTCTATATGTAATTAGAAACACAGAACACAATAATATAATTACAGCTAATTTTGAACTGCGCGGCATAAGCGGCAGGTGCGACGACCGGCGAGGGGGGGACTGTGAACGGGTCCGCCGCCGTGAGCAGCGAGAAGGAACGAGAATTCGGCCGTTACCAGTCGAGCGCGGCAGTTGAGGGTTAACCGTTGGCTGCGGGCGGTGTAAGACGATGTCAGCGACGAAGAAAATTAAGTGCAGTGTAATATTCATAGAAATGCAGATTAGAAGCCGGTAAATGGAACGTTGGTATAGGTCGGTATGCAGAAACTAGAGATTGTGTCCGTGACATCAAACGTAGTGGAAATAGTAATAAAACTGTGCATTGTGTAATTGACGCCGGCGCGAGTAGTGACCACGTGCCCGTAGTAACAATAGAGAAGTGGAGACGAACTGATTAAAGGCGTGGCGACATAATTAGAAGCACATCGCTGGGACGAAGTGGACATCATCGAGAGGCTGTGAGTGCGTAAGCGGTACTGCACGACAAAACAACCAACGTCGAAGCCGAGGAATTCGCATCGCCGCCGCCGCGGGCCGATAAGGCGCGTGTCTGCATCATCAACCGCCCGCGGGCACCGGTCTGCGGTGAAGGTCATCGGCCGCCGCCGCCGTTGGCGACAATCCGCGACAAACGAGGTATTCATTGGAGCCCCAGGTATGATGAAATCCAATTGTATACCGAATCTTGGTACCAAGACGGAGAGCGATCATGTATTAGATCATGTACATTACGTGTTAATGCAAGAATAAATTGTATTTGTGTTCATGCAAACTTATTGCTTTGATTTTCCAATGTAACGTCGATTCCTTTAAGGGACCCATTCACGAGTAAGACACCCGTCCGTTACAACTTTTATTTGCAGTGGAAAGTACCGACAATCAGGTACGTCACAATATATATATATATATATATATATATATATATATATATATATATATATATTGAAACCCAGAATATGTGTTTCATTACACTAATTAAATCATTAGTGTAAGAAATTAATCGCTAGTTTGGACTGCGCGGTGCGAGCGCCGGGCGCTGCGAGCAGCGGGCAGCCGGCAACGATCGCCGCCGCCACCGGTGCCCGCCGGGAGGCGAGCGTGAGAACGGCGGGTACAAGCGTGGCAGCGCGCACGTGCAAAAAGTTCGTTAGTTGGATTGAGGCGGCCGCCGCCGAAGGATGTGCCGACGTGCGGCCGGCGAAGGAGAAGTTAGCAGAGCGGCGACCAGTGCGGACGTGTAGCGAGGGCTCTCCGCTAGTGAATGGACGCATGTAATACGCGACATAGTTATGTGATTAGGAATCGCAAAGTAATGGACATGTAAACAGAACATTAGAAGTATCAGTATAGTAAAAGATTAGTGTTGGTAAAATAATTGACGTTGCTCTTATTAGTTGGTGCGGAGGGAACATTCTTGAAAGCGTGCGGTACAGAACTGTGACCAGTATACGGAGTAGGCGGGGGTCGTGTAATTAAACCCACTAATGGACAGTGATTCGAGGAAGGTGCGCAGCCGAGGTATCAAGATCCTGTTCGGGGAAGAATTGTTGGAGCATCAGCCGTGGATGATCACCACGCCATCTGCTGCCGACGGCCCGCAGCAGTAGCAGAGGTCGACAACCCTGTCGGCACGAGCGGCTCGACGAACCTCATAGGTATTCAAACGGGGCCCCGAAGGTATGAAAGTTGTATTTTACTCTTAATCTTGGTACCAAGGCGGAGTATAAAAACGGTGTCTGATTATGTAAATAGTAACTTTGATTTAAAATAAATCTTGTCATAATTGTATTTCTATGTATGAATAACTTCCCCAACGTTGCACCGACTTATCCTAGGACCCATTCACGTAAAAGACACCCTCTCTTAGTGTTATATTGCAGTGAAGATACCCGGCACCACCAGGTACGTCACAGCTGGCGCCCGAACAAGTGGATAACGTATAGTTAAGAAATGTGGCCTTAGGGAAGTTGGTGAAATGTTGGAAAATAATGTGCATGTAATTGATGTATAGTAGTGCAGGGTACAGATGAGAAGCAGGCAGTGAAGTGTATTATTGTAGACAACAAAAAGTAACAATACATGTATTAGCAAAATATGCATAAGTCAAGTAAACATAATGAAATGTTGATAATTACAAAAATGTTGTTGCATAATTAATTACGGGCTGACATAGGCAATAATTTGTGAGCATCCAATATATAGTTAATATTGTAGTTACTGAGGTTATGAAGGCTATACATGTACATGTTACAAATAATATAATGTAATAGAATTCCAAATTTTGTAAGACATATTAATAATATTTGAATGGCTTGGCAATTTTTTTTATAACATGGAAATCAAAGAAATGGGGAAGTAGTAATAATTCTTATGAGAATATAAAGGTGGTTAATAGTGTTGTACAAATTATGCACAAAATTGTTTTTTTTTGCTGGGAACATTCACTCAGTAGTGCACTATCTATTGGTGATGGTAAAGTGTGGGGAATTTATTAGAAAAGATACCAGGTTGGGAAATATATACCAGCATTGTGAATGTATATTGTGAATATTTATATGATACTATTGAGGAAAATTCAGGGAGAAGATATGACATGTAAATGTGAGTGATGATTATGTACATAATATAGCAATAAGTGTGTTGAAAAGTAATTCCAATTAATAAGGGATTTACTATAATTTGAAAGCATTTATGTAATAGTGTTAATAAGTTTATTAGCAGTGTATATGTGTAAATGGTAATAGTATATGTATTGTATGGAGTATGTTTATGCATTGGTGGGTGAGCGGAGATTTATATGGCCACTGACCTAGTGTTATCGTGTTTGGTGGTGAGTGAGAGTTGTTCGTCATCAATTAGCAATTGAAATAGGAGTGAATTAATCCATTCACGAAGAGTATATAGTGCCGTGGCGGGCATCGTAAATTAATAGGACAACTGTTATATTGTTGTCAAGAGAGGTAAATGGAAAGATCGGGTGAACAGTTTGAAGTAGTTGGGGACGAACGTGAGGGTAAAAGTACTAAGATGGAGGAGCAAAACGTAGTATTGAATTCGGAGGGGAAGGCGGAGCAGGTAAGAGAGATAGATGAAGGAATTGGTAGTAGTACATTATCAGAGAGCAGGGATAGTGGAATGGGAAGCAGATTGGATGAAACGTCGGGGGAAGGCTTTGATAGAAGAGTGAAAATTACGTCGACGCCGATGAACCAAGCGGCAGGAAATTTAAATCAGGGGGGTGGAGAAGATGTTAATTCAGGCGCTATGCAGATGATGATGAAGATGTTCGAACAACTGAATGGGAAGATATTGGAGGGACAGAGCAAAGCAGAAGAACGAAGTAGGAAGGTAGACGAACAGAATAAGAAGATATTGGAAGGACAGAAGGAACAGAATAGGAAACTGGATGAACAGAAAATATTTACAGTGGAGCAGATTAGGAAGTCAGCTGAGGAGCAGAAAATATTCACAGAGGAGCAGATTAGGAAGTCAGCTGAGGAGCAGAAAATATTCACAGAGGAGCAGAACAGGAGGTTAGCTGAAGAACTGAATAGGAAAGTAGAGGAACAGATTGGGAAGCTGGCAGAAGAACAGAATAGAAAATTAGATGCAATAGGGGGGCGAATAGGACGCGCCGAAGAACAAATTGAGTTAACGAAGAATGAGATGACTAAAATCGCGGAGCTGGTAGAAAGTCACGAGCAACGGACCGCTGAAGAATTAGGGAAACAGAAAAAGGAGTTAGAATCCCAAGTAATCAATCTGGGGGGAGAATTAGAAAATAAGCTATATCAGCAATTAGATGTTAAAACCGCTATGCAGGACGAGAAAATTGAAAGGATACAATCGGTAGTCAAGGAAGAAATGCAGGAGAATAAGCGGGAATGCGAAGAGAAGGTTGTGTTATTACGAACAGAGATTGAACAAATAAAAGAATGCAAGGCATCCCCAATTGCAGCAAGCGGGACGGTACCATTTACCCCCCCAAGATCATTAAAATTTTCAGGAGACGGGAAAGAAAATCCATGCATATTTATGAAGGCAGCAGAACGACATCTAGATGTTATCAATACTTCGGAAAGGTGTAAAATTCAATTATTATATTTAATGTTAGAAGGCAACGCAAGGATATGGGCCGATACATTTGATAAGTTTCCCGAATCAGTAAAGGCATTTAAAGATCGATTCCTTGAGCGGTACTGGAATGAGGAAATTCAAATTAATTTTAAAATTAGCCTGATGAATAATCATTACAACCAGTCCATGGGAAGTTTGCGGGAATACGCAACAAGGCGTATTATGGAATACAAAACGCTATCCCCACCGATGAGCGATCAGGAAATAATATGTGTATTGACGAGACAGTTCCCAGTCACAGTGCAGAATCTGTTACGTAGTGTGCAGCACACCGACCTGGAAAGATTCCAGAATGTGTTAGGAGGGTACGACTTGACGTTCGCAGGCGTACCAAAGAACAGAAATGAAGGGAATGTTAATATGGTTAGATCGGAACGTAACCAGGGGCAAGGGAATGATAGGAGCAATGATTACCAGAGAAACCAACGCGGAAGAGGGGGAGACGGATGGAGACCAGAGCCGGGGAACCAGAGACCGGACTGGAATAGATCTAATTCAAACCGTACGGAGACGCGAGGTGGGGGCGGGAATGCACCCGACCGATTAGCACAGCCTAGTACAAGTAGTGATCAAGGACACTATTTAAACTAATAGAGTCCGCGGTGATAGGTGGCCCCATTGCGGACGCGGAAATCGATGATGTAAACGCGGTCTCCATAAACGCTATGCAGCCGGTAACCTACGATACCCAACCGTGGCGGAGATGTAAGAACTCAGCGGTCAGAATCAGGAAATGTCCCACGATATCGATAGAATGTGAAGGTATAATTAAAGAAGCTTTAGTGGATACAGGGTGCACGACTACAGTAGTATCAGAAGAAATGTATGAGGAGTTAAAAGCAACAGGAAAAGAGATAATGTGTTTGCCTATGAATAGGGCGTATGTGATTGGAGCCACTCAGAAGAAGTCAAGCCCCATCACAAAACAAATCATGTTTCGAGCCAAGATTGGCAACCAAGTATATGAGATGGTGGCCCTGGTAGTCAAAAAATTATTGTATTCGGTAATCATAGGGACGGATTTTCTGGTCGATCACAGAGCATTTATAGATCTAGAACGGCAAGTGGTGGAGCTGGGGAGCCAGGCGATAGGATTTGACTTGGGGATGGACGAAGAATACGAAGTGTGTACGGGCGTAATGGCAGAAGATTCATTAGAAGAACAGCTGAGGCAGCAAACGGAGAAGCAGATTGAGAAGTTTGCGGAAGAACAGAGCAAAGAATTAGGTAAACAGAGATCCGAGGAGAAACAGAATAGGAAAGCGGAGGAACTGGATAGGAAAGAGGAGGTGCTAAAATTTCAATCATGCCATCAAGTAGATGCTAGGGTAGCGGTAACAGATAGAAACGAGGGGATGACGAACCAAATCCATGAAGAAGTCAAGACAGCGGAGGGCAAAACGGTGGAGGTCCAAATCGAGACCGAGGAGGATGTTTATAAAGTGAAAGTGAAAACGGAAGAAGTGAAGTTAATAATGGAAGAAGAAATGGGAATGAAAATAGAAGAAATGGAGCGTATAATAGAAGAAGAAATCGTGGAAAATATACAAGGGTGCGAAGAGAAAAGAGTACAAGAAGAGTTTCAACAGGAAGAAGACGGGAAAATGTCGCCAAGTGTCAAGTATGGGGTGACACCAATTATGCCTCCAAAGTCGATGAAATCTCTGGGAGATGGGACGGAAAACCCTAAGGTAGTTATGCGAGCAGAAGAACGGCACCTAGCATCAAACAACATATTGGAAGGATATAAGGTCCAGTTATTACACTCAATTTTAGAAGAGAACGCCAGGACGTGGGCAGAGAATTTTGGTATATTTCCGGAATTTTTAAAGGTATTTGAAGACAAGATTTCCGTACGAAAACGGAGCGAAGAAACTCAAATAAACATCAGGAGCGACCAGAGGAATAGCCATTACAACTACATCACGGGAAATAGTAGTGGATACAGAATGAAGAGCATTATGGAACCAACAACATTAGTTGCTCCTATAAAATATCAAGGAATTAGTTGCATGTTAACGCAACAGTATCCTGTCACCGTGCAGAGCTTACTGGGCAGAGCAGATCATACCGATTTAGGAAGGGGTTTGAAGATATTGGAGAGGTACGAAGTCACCTTTGCAGACGCCCCAAAGCATGGGAATGAAGGAGATGTAGGCAGGTTCAAAATGGAGCGAAGTCAGGGGCGAGGGAAGAATGATGGTATAGTCAACCATTGGTACAAACGTAGAAGAGGTCGTAGCTGGAAATGGGATGATACCTATCAAGATGTGTTCAACACGCTAGAAGCTATGTCCTACAACTGTGAGTTGGGAAATCACTGTCAGCGAAATGGGGATGAACTGTTGCACAAGAGACAAGACATAGTAGGACATTACAAGCTTCAAATCGGAAACCTGGTCAACATGTATGGAAAATAGTGAAGTGTAAATAGTGTAATATTAGTGTTAATACAAGTAATCACATGTTAAGTCGATTCTAAGTTATAAGTGTATATAGGGCGTCGAGGAATATGCAAAAGAGTGCAACCATCGGCAGTGACGATGTTACTAGTGTGAATTTTGTCCAGAAGCGGGAAAAATTAAAAAAAAGAAAGGGGGGGGGTGATGAAACCCAGAATATGTGTTTCATTACACTAATTAAATCATTAGTGTAAGAAATTAATCGCTAGTTTGGACTGCGCGGTGCGAGCGCCGGGCGCTGCGAGCAGCGGGCAGCCGGCAACGATCGCCGCCGCCACCGGTGCCCGCCGGGAGGCGAGCGTGAGAACGGCGGGTACAAGCGTGGCAGCGCGCACGTGCAAAAAGTTCGTTAGTTGGATTGAGGCGGCCGCCGCCGAAGGATGTGCCGACGTGCGGCCGGCGAAGGAGAAGTTAGCAGAGCGGCGACCAGTGCGGACGTGTAGCGAGGGCTCTCCGCTAGTGAATGGACGCATGTAATACGCGACATAGTTATGTGATTAGGAATCGCAAAGTAATGGACATGTAAACAGAACATTAGAAGTATCAGTATAGTAAAAGATTAGTGTTGGTAAAATAATTGACGTTGCTCTTATTAGTTGGTGCGGAGGGAACATTCTTGAAAGCGTGCGGTACAGAACTGTGACCAGTATACGGAGTAGGCGGGGGTCGTGTAATTAAACCCACTAATGGACAGTGATTCGAGGAAGGTGCGCAGCCGAGGTATCAAGATCCTGTTCGGGGAAGAATTGTTGGAGCATCAGCCGTGGATGATCACCACGCCATCTGCTGCCGACGGCCCGCAGCAGTAGCAGAGGTCGACAACCCTGTCGGCACGAGCGGCTCGACGAACCTCATAGGTATTCAAACGGGGCCCCGAAGGTATGAAAGTTGTATTTTACTCTTAATCTTGGTACCAAGGCGGAGTATAAAAACGGTGTCTGATTATGTAAATAGTAACTTTGATTTAAAATAAATCTTGTCATAATTGTATTTCTATGTATGAATAACTTCCCCAACGTTGCACCGACTTATCCTAGGACCCATTCACGTAAAAGACACCCTCTCTTAGTGTTATATTGCAGTGAAGATACCCGGCACCACCAGGTACGTCACAATATATATATATATATATATATATATATATATATATATATATATATATATATATATATATATATATATATCAACACATCAATATACGAAGCAATCAAAATATCGGAAGCATTAAACCCCTGGATCAACGTGCGTTTCCTTGAATGCATATTAAGGAGGAGCGTGGAAGGGGGAGAAGGGAGAGGGGAGAGGAGCAGTACTCACCGCCGCCGCAGGAGGCCGAGCAGAGCGAGAGCGGCGTCTCGCTCCAGCGGTACAGCGGGCGCGCGCACGAGGAGCCGTCCCCTCCGCACACGCCGCACGCGTCCACCTTCTTGAGGGAGCCGATGCGCAGGTCGCAGCCCACGCGCTGCAACAGCCACCTACAGCCCCTGCCCTCGCCCGCACCCATCCGCAGCCCCCGCCCTCGCCAGCACCTTCACACTCAGCCCCTGCCCTCGCCCACACCACACACAGCCCCCGCCCTCACCTCCACACAAACAGCCCCTGCCCTCGCCCGCACCCACCCGCAGCTCTGCCCTCCCCTCCACACAAACAGCCCCTGCCCTCGCCCGCACCCACCCGTAGCTCTGCCCTCACCTCCACACAAACAGCCTCTGCCCTCGCCCGCACCCACCCGCAGCTCTGCCCTCACCTCCACACAAACAGCCCCTGCTCTCGCCCGCACCCACCCGCAGCTCTGCCCTCCCCTCCACACAAACAGCCCCTGCCCTCG
The DNA here is from genome assembly GCA_038098605.1 of Gryllus longicercus. Classification (NCBI taxonomy): domain Eukaryota; kingdom Metazoa; phylum Arthropoda; class Insecta; order Orthoptera; family Gryllidae; genus Gryllus; species Gryllus longicercus. The sequence continues at coordinate 2,084,422 of JAZDUA010000102.1, forward strand.
CCCGCACCCACCCGCAGCCCTGCTCGCGCCTGCATCCACAAAACACAGCCCCTGTCCGTGCCTGCACTCCCACACCCAGCTCCCGCCCTCTCCGGCTCCCACACACACAGCCCCTGCCCTCGCCTGCACCCACACAGCCCCCGCCCTCGTCCGCACCCACCCGCAGTCCCTGCCCTCACCTCCACACAAACAGCCCCTGCCCTCTCCAGCACCTTCACACTCAGCCCCTGCTCTCGCCGGAGCCCACACACACAGCCTCTGACCTCGCCTTCACCCACACACACATAGCCCGTGCCCTCGCCAGCACCTATCCACAGCCCCTGCCCTCGCCGGCTCCCACAACACACAGCCTCCGATCTCGCCTGCACCTTCCCACTCAGCCTTCGCCCTTGCCTACACTCCCACTCACAGGGCCTGCTCTCGCCAGAAGCTGCACACTCAACCCCTGCTCTCCTTAGGTGAACAGAAATGTTTCCTGTATGGGCTACGACCAGCAGTTCTGCCTCAATGATAAAACACATCCCTGGTCCTCTATGCTGTGTTATATTCCTACAATTTCTGTCCACCATTACAATACTTTGCTTTCGTTCTTGTCCATTTGTGACAATTAAAATTGGTTGTTATAGTAAACTTACACTACGTGCTGTGCTTATGTCGCATCTGCTGTAACCAAATGCACAATGTACTTCGACATTATTTCGAGCATTTTACGCACGATTTTGGACATTTGATCTCCAATCTAAACCAGTTTTTCGCCACGCCTTTTTAGGCACTCAAACCATTGTCTTCATAGAAACATAACTTCTTCAACTATGGGTACGTCTGTCAAGAAGTAAATATTTTCGTTTTAATCTCACAATTTAACTTAAAAAATTATGGAAGTGAATCTTGCATTTAATTTTACAAAAATAATAGGTTATTTAATTAATTTCTGTTCCTTTTCATCTAAGCGATAAATACTTATCTTTTTATTTTCATTTTCTCTAAATATTTTTTTCACAGAGTAAAATAACAGCTACCATTTCTTTCATTCCTCAAAAGGAAGAACAAAATGCAGCATTTTTAAGACAAGTGCTACAATGCTCTCTTCACGAAGCATCGAAGAGGTTTAGCGGATATCCTCTCGAAATCACGCAGCGGGCGACTTCTCTCCGTCTTTGAGTTCCCCCTCGATGGCTCCTGCCAGAGCTCCCGGCTCCTCGAGCTGCTCTCCCATGCCCCGCCCCTCCTTCCACTCAATTCCTTCTCCTCCTCGCCCGGCGCTGCCTCCAACGCACGCCCCGCGCCGCGCCGCCTGGCACCTCGCTTGCCGAGAGCGCTTCCTCCCCCGCCCGCTCGGCCACGCCCACCTGCTCGCGGCCCAAGCGCCGCAACCTCCCACGCCCAGACGCAACTCTTACTCGAATCCACTTCTGCCCCCAACCCCCCGTCGCTGCTTTCCACAAGTCTCTGGAAACTTATTGCACTCTGTTCTTCCCTCGGCTGCCCTGAAACCTCTCCTCATCGTGCCCTTTAAATATTGAGCAACAGTTCTCGAGGTACTTCACTTAAATTAATAGTAGTCAGGTTACTCGAGCGAAACGCGTTTCGCCAGAATAACGCACTGTCCTGCTTTCAATCAACTAATGAATTCTTCTTTCATATTTTCAATAGTGTACATATTCTACGGGGGAGTAAGTTCTGTTACCCTGACTTTGATTAATTAGCGCAATGAAAAATATTGAAATAAAAATGTCTCCGAAGATTTTTAATTACTCATTTCACCAATGTACACACGAATACAAATTTTTAATCTTAATATTATTAGATTAATACATCATAATAGAGAACATTTTCGTGTTGCAACTAAGAAAAAGTCGTCGAAATCATTGAATTAAAAGATTACGAAGTCAATGTGGGGAACAATGGATTCAACTTTCAAAAGAATTACAACCAATGAGTAATAAACAATACATTCATATCTCTGTATGTAATACGTAGAAAGTAAAGAGTGAAATAATTTATTTGAAGCATTCGTGTGCCACATTGCGCCCTAACGAACTATCTACTTTCTGGGGAGACAGGACTCCAGTTTTCAATTCGTCTACTCTTTAAGCCTACTATTAAAACAGGGCGTAATAACTTTGAGAGAGAAATTCCCAAAGAAATCCCAATTACCTCTCTGTCCATCAGTTACTATTCTTCGCGCGACAGCGTGTCACTGACCTGGCACTTGCCGTTGATGCACATGTCGAGGCTGCCGGGGCGGCAGCGCGTGCCGTCCTGCACCTTGGGCGCGAGGCGCACCACGATGCTGTCGTCGTCGGCGTCGGCGTCGAGGGGCGCGGGCAGCGGCAGGCCGGGGTCGGGCGCGTCCACCACGCCCAGGGGCGCGGGGGCGGGCGCGGGGGCGGGGGCGGGGGCGTCGGCGGCCATCTGCGGCGCGGCGCCCAGGGGCAGCGTGCGCACGCGCGGTAGCTCGCCGCGCGGCCGCCCGCGGCACGTGAGCGCGCACGGCTCGCTCTCCTCGTGGTGCGGCGTCCACGCCAGCAGCTGGCCCTCGTACGGCAGCTCGTTGAACGCCGCGCACTGCTGCAGGCGGAAGTCGCCCGACTCCGGGCACGGCTGCGGGCACACGCGCGTCAGGCAAACTGGCCCAATCCCATCTCACATTCACACAAAACAACGACAGAACTTATTAAAGTGACTTCATGGTAAAAAAGATGATCTTTGATTTATCATAATAATAGAAGGTATCTACCTCACCAGCGATCTAATTAATTAAAGGTGACTTCACTTAGATCTGGTAGATTGTTTTTGTTATTTAACGTCGCATCAACTACTAGGTTATTAGCGGCAACTAGTGCATTTAAAAAAATACTATTTTGATAAATGGTTCAGTTAACACTACAACTCTAACGCACGCATTTAACGGTATGGTAACATGATGTGGTAATGATAGGGGGTGAAAGGGCGAACACAAATACAACCGTACCCGAGATGGGACTCGAACCCGCGATCCTTCGGTCCGAGATCGCTACGGCACTGCTGCCCGACCGATTTCGGTCATCTGGACAAGCCTGGTAGATATTTATTACAATATAATTCAATTTGTTTTATTATAATCTTATAAGTTAGAAAATTGTAATTTAGTGTATAATAATTTCTAATTATATTCAAATTAAACTCAGGAAGAATACCTCGAAACGTTATGAGATGAACAATGTTTAAAAAATTAACAGAACATTTCAATACAATTTTAATCTAAATTATGTTGTTTGTTTTGTTTTTCAATATGTTTATGAGTGTATAAAATAAATTCTTGGTAAAAAATCTAATAATATCTTAATGAGCGTCTGAAGATAGTGGAAACTAGCTACATGCTGAGGCTGGTAATGGGACACATACGACTGCAAGATCTATCCGTTTTATTCCTTTTCATAGACAAATATTCTGAATAGAATTATTTTGCAACTCCAACAATATATTTAAGCAACACATTCGTATTTTCTTAGACTGGCTTCCTTTTTATTATCACCTACTGAATTAAACCTTTGAAAGCGGTCAGGCGAAAGAGGAGGCCAAATGCCAAGAGACTCGCCATCAATGAAGATATTTATTTACTTATTTCATAACAAAGAATTGCAGATTCTACCATATACCTCCAATAAGAATGCCCTGCGCGCACGATCGCCATGACAACCACAAGGACCGCGCGTGGTGTGAATCAAAATTATTTTGGACGCCGATAAGTTAAAATGATATTGCAATTAAATTTAAGTGTTATAATTAGTTTCAAGACATAAACGATTGGAAATGTTCAGCGCGGTGATCATTAATGATTTTTTCTCTAAGATCTTTTTTTTCAAATGTTTATCTTTTAAACGAAAAATGTGCCAATCAACAATGTACTTTGCACGTACTATCAACGTGCGGTGCAATTTGATTTGCTTTACCTTACACGAAATTAATTTCTTACTACTGATTGTTATGGATGTAGAATGTTTCAGTGACGTATCGATCATTTTCAGCAAACGATAAAACAAAGCGTGAGATACATTCTGTTGATCTCGACTATGGCAAATCTTCCATTTCCCCAAATGTATTACGATTTGGGTATTTCCGCGTTCCTTCTCGATTTCGCCGAGCATCAGGTCGCCGCCTCTTTCCAAAACCCTGACGCCGCTGGCGGGCGGGGCTCCCGTCCACTCTTCGGCCGGAGCCCCAGCGGGGTCCGGCGCGCGCGTCCCCGGGCGATGATAAAAGCGCGATAGGAATCTGCCCGAGGCGGAAGACACAGGCGCAGCGCGTGCGCAGTGGCGGCGCAGGGGGGCGGGAGGGAGGGGGAGACGAAAAAGGGGTACGGGCTGGGACGTGCTTAGCCGGCGGAGCGGGGCGGTCGAAGATACAGCCGCGACGACCAGAGAAAACTTTCATCCACTCAAATTTGATTGCGGCGCATCAGTGTTTTTGTGCCGCGGGGTGGGCTGGGGCGTGTGGAGGGGGTGGGGGCGGGGGCGGGGGCGGGGGAGGGCTCGTGAGGGCGGACGCGCTCGCCCGTGATTGACCTCGCCCCGAGGAAGAGGCCGGCGGGAGAGAGGGCGGCGCCGAGCACGCCAACGACACAATGAAGAACCACAGTTTAGCCTTCTCCCGCACTCTCCCACCCACTCACCCGGCCTCCTCGCGTTTCGCGGCCCTTGAAGGGAAAGAAAGGGATTTTCTGCGCGCCCTTTTTGCTCGCCGGGCCGCGCCCCGCCCCTCGCCCCGCGTGCAAAAAGCCGCCGACGGCGTCTGTGGTTGGGTGGGAGGGGCACAGCTCTGGCGGCGGAGGAGAGAACTAGCAGGCCACGAAACCGCCAGAGGAAAGGTGAAAGAGGCAAGTGTGGTTGGGCAACGAGATATGTACAGAATAAAACGTTTTAATGATGCTATTTTTTTGGTTAGAAGTATAAAATAATGACAGAAGAAAAGAAGAGCTATGGATTGTTTGTAGTATGTTGCTAATAGACTACGAATATTTCAGTGGATATACAAGCATATGAAAAAAAAGGAGTCGTGTAGAAATTGGTCAAATACTATACAAACCCACAGTTGTTCATTTTGAAGACGGATTTAATATTGCTTTATAACAAGGGGAGCCTATTAATAGGGAATAGTGCAAATGCTACGAAAAACACTACTTTTGAGAGGCACACACATTTTAGTCTACACAAGAGTTAGACCATGGTTTATCTTACCACACAACTTATAAAGTAATCTTGTTGACCGTGTAAGATTTAGGGGCGAGTTTTGTAAAGAGCAAATAAAGTTAGACAAGTTCAATTTTGCGTTCGGGGCAATCGACAAGAACACTAAGATTCCGGAACAAGCGACTCATTGCGTTAAAAGAACCGCGTGTTTAAAGACGAAGCTATTCCGAGTGCTGCTTCCAATTTGGAAGGCGACGGAGAGCAAATGCGCGGGCGAGGCGCGGGGGCTGATGGGGGCGACGAAGGCAGAAGTGCGATGAAGGGGCGCGGGGGCCAACAGGCGGGGCGCGGGGGGCGGCGGGTGGGCGCAGCGGCAAAAAGTGGGCGGGTGAGACCGCGGGGCGGGGGCGGGAGCGGGGGCGGGAGCGGGGGCGGGGGTGACAGAGTCCCCTATCTGTCAGCGCGTTTTCCGCGCCGCCGGCGCGTGTTCCGAGCTGCTGACGAGCGACAATAACACCCCCCCCCGCCGCACTGCTCGTCCAATCGGCCGCCGCCGTGGCGGTCTCCACACGAGCGGGCGACGGCGGCGGAGCGACCCCGCAAAGCCGTGGCCGGAGGAAGAGGTGGGGAAAACGCCCACGTTTTCTTCTTAATTAGGGAAAACACGAGGGTTGAGGCAGAGGTCATGGCAACGATTTTTTTTCGCGAGGACGCGTAGCAACCAGTGTTCAGCAATGCAGGCATGTGTGGCAATCATCATCTGACTTATCGGGACAGGGGAAAATTTAATGTCATTGGAATGTTGTGAACTCGTGTATGCTAAAATGCTATGGAAACCAGCACTTTCATTTCAAATAACTTAATAAATATATGAGAAACACAATTTTGATGTGTCATTAAATATCCATGCACCTTGTTCACATCTTGTCCTTCATGTGGATATTTCACATTATCCACCAGTTTCATATTCTCACAAAAAGAGTTGCCATGACTTATGACCAAACGCTCGGATAATCTAATCATTAAATACGTGCGCAGAGAAGTAAAAATGTCTTCAAAAACTTGTACTAAAATAAGCTCTATAAAATACGGAGTGTCTTACAATATAGTTACAAACTTCTAGGGAATGTAGGGGGGAAAACAAGAGAACGTTTGGACAATGTATATATGTAGATGGGATATTTAAAATTACGAAGTTTACACACACACACACACACACACACACACACGTTTTTACCGTAATGGGTAGGCAACTCATCGTGCCATATCGTGAGGCGGATTACGTTCGGACGCAAAGGGATTTCGCGTATCATCTTCTACCACTTACGTGCCCTAGACGTTAGTAACTTCATTCTGAGACATCGGTGTAAACCTTCTTAGCGTGAAATGGGAAGTCATTTTCTTTTTTGCATATTATTATACTCACAGTTTGAAAGGAAACCTGTGTTGTGCTTGATTGGAGGCAATGCAAGTTAGGTACAAAAGTTCATCGGCGTTACCAATTTACACAATGGGCTTCACGAAACACCTTAATAGAAAGATTAGTGATGACTCAGTGAAATATACAGCGTAATTAGGATGCAGAATAATTATATTAGCTACAATAAACCGCATAATTACAAATACACATTACGAAATATAAAATTAAGTTTACAGACTAAAATACATGCATTATTTAATGATAAACGTTTCGAAGGTAAATATGCATAAGAAAGCTCACGAAAAGGGGATCGTTTTTCATACCTAGGTACCGTAGTTCTTTATATCTTCTTAGCTACCACATTCCTGTACCTTACTTTCTATTAGCAGTTAGCTCTAGGTAAAATTATAGTAACCAAAACTAAATTTTGGCGTGCATTCTTTTCCAAGCGATACTGTTCAGACATTTGTTCTATTTATAATTGCAATCATGTTTGCCACCGAGCATTAGCTCAAAGAAAACTTTAATTAAACTATCTATATCTATCTTACTCAATTTTTACTCACCATTCATCATTCCCTATCTTCACCTAGCCCATCAATAGGCAGATACGTGTGCGCGGAATTGTAGATATTTTTTTTCTTTCATCAATAGATATCAAATATCAGGGTACTCTCTGAGCAAAAAAACAAAAAAAACTTATGTGATTACTTAAACTGAGAGTACCTTCATTAATTAATGCAAAATAGGCCAACACTCACAAGTAAAGTGGTCCTGTCGTTGGAGAGTTCTCAGTAGCCCTGCGAAGCGATAAAGCAGTTTTTCTGTAAGGACTTACTGAAAACTAATTTAGAATTAACGTGAAAGCCGCAGAAGTGCCCGCCATTTTCTAGTCATATCGTCCAGAACCACACTACGAATCATTCAATTTCGATCATTCAATTCCTTGTAGTAGCTGTTGTCGGTTTGAATGTGCCTCATACCTCATGCATTCAAATCAAAACAAAACAACGCTGTGATAGAATTTTCAAAAACCAAAATAGCTAATTCGCTGGTCATTCATCGTCGTTTGTCAGCCATTTGTAAGCCATTTAAAGTAATAGGGCTGTTGAATGAAGTATTGAGAATAGGTCGTTAATAAAACTTTGCGCATTGGGGATTTTAAAGCGAATATTGAGGATATATCACTACAAACGACTCGTTTTCAAGTTGACGAATCAAAATCATTCGGATGAAGTGATAGAAAAACCTTCTGGAGACCTGTTTGCTTTCGAATATTTATTTTTGTTAGCGAGATACTGTCAAGCATTAAACCCATTTACAGTTGACCAAATACTTACGCAAAAGAGACAGACAATTGTTGAAAGCCTCGCGAGACTGAAAGCAAATCAAATTCCGTTTCAAGTTAACAAATTTTAATGAATTGCTAGATAGATTTCTTGAAATATCTGCCTTTGAACTGTAAAGATTTGAATCAGAAATTCTGAGGCAAAATTAATGATTTTAAATACATTTCTGAATTTCTAAGTTGTAAATTTTAGTTTCTGTATTGAGTATGATAACGTATGCACGTAGCGAGGTGTCACAACAAATTTAAATATAAAATAGGCACGAAGAAAAAATCTAGTGGTGCTACAGAATGGCACAAACTTTCTAGTAATAGTTAGTTTTCTAATTTGTTTGGTCAGGGTAGCATTTCGATCTTGCCGCATCCTCTTGCCGGCTGTCATCTATCGCCGCCCAACTACATTTTTTGAAAATTTCTCAATTTTTCGGTTTCTAAATAGTAGAAGTCAAAGTTGGTTTACAAATTGTAAATTTACGCGAAAAATGCTTAATTTCGTCATTGGGGAGAAGTGGTGGCAATAATTCATTGTATTATTTTTGAATCACTTTAAACTCAAATTCCCGTACTTCACAATAATTAATAATATTTTATTATAAATAAACATAAAGATGTCTAACATTTAATTTTGAATATTACTTTAAAACCTGATCTTTTAGGTGTGAAAATTTCAAAATTGACGCAAGTCATAAATATATCCTAACAAGGAGCTTAGAATCCTTTAGCGACCTCGGCTAAATCGACATCTAACATTCAGAAATTCCAAACGTTGCTTACACGTTTGGTTTATAATGTCTACGCCTATTGACGAAATAAAATTCGCGATAAGAAAAAAAAAACCCTTTGAAGGTGACTGTTCCATTTATATAATTTATTAATTTATATTGGGTACAGATACATTTTGGTGGAGATTCTAAATATCTAATTTATTTTAAACCTGCAACTATTCATAATTAAGTGCTTCATTCTAACAAGCTATAATCATTTTGTACATTCGGAATCACTCTCACTATTTGAGTTGTCTTTATAGTCTGCCAGTAGCTCTTGCGACATGTAACATGAGTCTCGGCACTATTTGTTCACTTATGTCGCACTGCGTTGCTCTTCAATGTCGTTCCACTATAGCATTACCTGGAGGGGCACACACACAGCTATTCCTTCACAGACACCGTGAGCGGTGTCACTGAGGTCGCCGGTGCAAAGGGATTATATGGGTTAATGCTTAAAAAACGTGAACGGGCTACAAAATGCGGCGATTTTGGTTCTTCATTTGCCCGCGGCGCTCGCTGCGCTCTGTGCTAGGATGCGTCGGTGGCAGCGAGACACGAGTCATCGCGGCAGGGCAAAAAGGCCACCGACTCAATGCTGCGGCCCCCAGATCGAGGTTGGCAATGGTTTGTAAATAAGAGAAATAGTACCCAATTTCTCTATTTCTCCCAACTGTTTCGAAAGAAGAGTTAATTACTCCTTGTGATCATTCTTACCACTTTCCACCAAGTGCAGGTAATGGCAAACCTCCAGGGCGCTAGCCAGGGGTGCCCAGAGACAACAAGGGACTTGAGGCAATAGATCCATGGGGGGCCCTTATTTTAAAAAAATCTTCCCTTTATTTATCATTGTTAATAAGCGGAAGAACTGAACATGTGGAAATAAACAATTTAATGGACACCCTGCCGCTGGCGCACTACAGCGCCTCGCCTACAGCGCACAGGTGTGCCTCCAAAGAACTACACTTCGCTACATGTACTACGGCTAAGCTGGAGACGCTCAGGATGTAAAGAGCTTCCGAGGATGCACAGTGGCAATCAAAACGATTTTCATCAAATACCAAACGCAAATGGCGGACGCGCGAAATAGTCTATTTACAATTCAGATCTCGTAATTGTCGCCTGGAAAAACGTTTTGAGTACTTTTAGAAAATTATTTTATTAAAATAATTTATACGATACTCATTAAATTCATGTAACATATGACTTTATATTTTTATCAAGATGTTCATTGAGGATGTGAAATATATTTGCATCTTTTTATATTTTTAAAATTCACAAACCACAAAACGTTTGAATTGTAATGACATAAGCGTAGACCAATACATGAATGACATGTTTTCTCTCACATTCCAAAAACAATTGTATTTAATTACTCGTAGTACAGTTAGTTGTGCTAAACATCCGTTTTTTAAAAATATTAATTTGAGTGAAAGCACTAAATAATTTAAATTTGGCTTTTTCCCGACTCAATTATATTCTAAGGGTCACTTTTCTTAGCGTCTTGCGCTGCACTTTTCCTTGTTATTTGTATAATGCTCTGAACAGAAACAGGTGGATTCCCCTAAATAGACGGGTGTAGGTTGTCTCTTGGTTTTGACGGTAGTCACGCACCGCTGATCGCCATGTAGCATTACTTTTGGGACAGACGTTGTATAGGAGCGAGAGAATTATATTTACGAATGTGCATGCAATACAACGGACCATCTCTTCAACTTAAACTTTTATCACACAGCTCACGTCCAAAAAACCATGTCATGATAATGGTGAAGGAAATTTTTATTTGATAGGCTAAAAATAAATTTTGAGATGCACAGAGTAAAATTATTGAGTTTTGTGATTCTTTAACATGACTTTACCACTCGTGAAATTAAAACCAATAGTGTTGAAGTATTCATACAAAATGCCCCAATCAGGGTGTATCTCAAAAAGTTTATCGCTTTTCTATCCGATTTTTCTTGCCGCTTCTACCTACTGGCCAATCATAAACTGTGACTCATCTACCTTAGGAGGCGTTATACATCGATCGCTATGTCGATGTCCAATAAACAGCGTGTGTACCATAACATAACCTCTGATTTTGACATACGCTTTCATTTATTTTCAATATTTGGCGCATTTTGGAACGCTGTTGGACATAATTTCACTCGTGATGTAGTATTGACAATTGCTCGTGCTTTATAATTCTCGCATCGAGAGACGGGCATTTATCTACAATTTTCAAAGCATTCGTATGATAAATAAGTAAAATGGTTGGCAACGAACTAGAAGTGATTTCTTTGTAACACATACAAAAAAAAAATTACTTTGTTTTTGACAAGAGACAGAATAATACGCTCTTCACGTGCCAAGCCGAAAACAATTTCTAGTGGCTCATGTGACCTACTTAAAAATACTAATTTTAGCATAATCAAACTGCTGCTTAACAGTTTGTAAAGATAGCAAGTTCAGAAAATATTTTATTGTTTTATAATCTATATATTTCTATTTTATACTATTATTTAAATTCCCTCACATGTTACATGAAATTTAACCTAACTGGAAGTAGACGCACATTACAAAAATGTAATTTGTTTTGTAGAGATATCATGCGTCTCGCATAGACAATTGAGACAGAAAGAGAATAAATCATCTTTGTTTACGTACTTTTGTAAGACAGAAGAAAAAATGTACATTGAGGGATTTTTAGTTTGCTTATTCAATCTCTGGATCTATACGCTTTGTATTGTTTTTTAGAACAAATTTGTACACCGTTTGAATATTAATATTTATATTATTTATCGAAATTTATAAGCTCATAGATGTGTGGGGGAGGGTTATTCTATTATTTGCCCGATCTCTTGCAAATCTGGCAGAATTAAAAGTTCGCCGATTCTGTTTCAACGGGGGTGGCCCTGTGTGTGGGAAGGCGAGAGAGACGCGGTGAGGGCGAGCACGGATCTCAGGCCCCGGGAATTCGAAGGAGTGGTGCGGTGGAGGGGAAGGCTGACCTGGCGGTGGCTCCGTAAACAGTGCGCGCTGCTAACATAATTAACTGCGTAAGGAGCAGCGAGGCAGAGGTCGGAGTCGACGTGGGCGCGGGGCGGTGGCGGTGGCGGGGGCGGGGCGGGGGCGGGGCCGGGGGCGTGGAACCACTGGGGGCGATAAGGTGCGCCGGCGGCTGAGCGAGGGCGGCTTACCTACCTGCAGAACAGGGACGAAGTGCTAGAGAACGCGAGAGCTCAAGTGTCACTGAACGAACCACGAGACAGAGAGAGAGACGAGAGAGAGAGACAGGAGAGAGAGAGAGAGGAGAGAGGAGAGAGAGGAGAGAGAGAGGAGAGAGGAGAGGAGAGAGAGAGGAGAGAGAGAGGAGAGAGAGAGGAGAGAGAGAGGAGAGAGAGAGGAGAGAGAGAGGAGAGAGAGGAGAGAGAGGAGAGAGAGAGGAGAGAGAGAGGAGAGAGAGGAGAGAGAGAGGAGAGAGAGAGGAGAGAGAGAGGAGAGAGAGAGGAGAGAGAGAGGAGAGAGAGAGGAGAGAGAGGAGAGAGAGGAGAGAGAGGAGAGAGAGAGGAGAGAGAGAGGAGAGAGAGAGGAGAGAGAGAGGAGAGAGAGAGGAGAGAGAGAGGAGAGAGAGAGGAGAGAGAGAGGAGAGAGAGAGGAGAGAGAGGAGAGAGAGAGGAGAGAGAGAGGAGAGAGAGAGGAGAGAGAGAGGAGAGAGAGAGGAGAGAGAGAGGAGAGAGAGAGGAGAGAGAGGAGAGAGAGGAGAGAGAGGAGAGAGAGGAGAGAGAGGAGAGAGAGGAGAGAGAGGAGAGAGAGGAGAGAGAGGAGAGAGAGGAGAGAGAGGAGAGAGGAGAGAGGAGAGAGAGGAGAGAGAGAGGAGAGAGAGGAGAGAGAGAGGAGAGAGAGGAGAGAGAGGAGAGGAGAGAGAGAAGAGAGAGAGAAGACAGAGAAGATTTGGAAGTGTAGAGAGAAATAGATAACAGTATTGAAAGAAAGAGAGAATGAGAATAGAAAGAGAGAAGAGCGAGCAAAGGGAAAAAGAAGGGAGAGAGAAGAGAGAAAAGAGGAAGGAGGGGAAAGAGAGAAGAGAAAGACAAAAGAAGAAGGAGAAGAAAGAAGAGGGAGGAGAGAGGAGAGGGGAGCAGAGCGAGAAGAGGGACACAATTGCAAAGAAAGCAAAACAGAGAGAGGAAGAGAAAGAGAGAGAGAGAGACTGTGATCACGTGAGGTTGTGAGGGACGATGAAGGGTTGTGAGGGAAAACGAATAGCGTACTGTAGTGCGGAATGCTAATCGGGAAACAGCATTAAACTAGAAGCTGAAGAGTCAAAACGCTGTGACTTTACTTCCCTGAAGGATGGTGGAAAGTAATGGAAATGACTGGGGAAGCAAAAGCGGAGACAGAGAACAGGTCGGAAGACAAGGGAGGGGAGTTTAATGACGAGGGAGGCGGAGGGTGGGGATACGACGAGGGTGAAGGACGAGGACAGGGGATGGGAAAACGCCTATGATAGTTTAGCGATCAGGAGATGAAGGTGAAAGAAATGGTCATGGATCATTTGGGATAGGTAATGGGAATGAGGGTTAGTGAAAGGGGAATTGGGATGTCAGCGGACGACGAGTGGAAAGGGCAGGCAGGGGAAAGGCGGGGCAGAGGCAGCCCTAGGAAGTGAGAAGTCGGGGGGGGAGGGTGGCGGGGCCGGCCGGCGGAGGCGTGTACAGCCAGGACGAAGCGGCGGCGGGGGTGTTGGGGGAGGGGGAGGCGGTTGCTTATCGGCGCAGGGCGGGCGACCGTGACACGGTGCCGGGGCCCCGGATCACCTGCCCTCCGCCTCCGCCCCCGCCCGCCCCCCGGGTCGCTGCCCAGATTACCTCTCGCGGAGACCCCGGGCCGCGGCGTGCAGCTGGGGAGCCCGCTGACTCGGCGACAAGTAACTTTTCTCGATCCATGGACTAGCGCTGTTTCCAGTTTTAACTATTTTAAATTCATTATTTACGAATATTAACAGTGCTTCAAATAACGACATACAAAGAAGCGAAGTGAATTCACTACATCGTCCTCAGCCATTAAATATTTCAGAAAAAACTCAAATTGCAAATATTAGTAAACCAACAGCATGATTATAATTAACTTTAAAAAAAAAAATTCAAATATAATAGTGATGCAAGTTAAATTATTCACAACTTACATTCAGAAAATTTGCACACTTCGGTACATAAGTAATAGAAATTACCGAATTTATCCCTTTTAAATAAAGATTTAAGAAAACAAATAATAAACAAGCTTATTTGCTTAACTGTATATATTTTTTAATTTGTAAGATTACACTGTAGCACTTAAATCCCTCTTATGAAATTTCTTTTGCTGACAAAAAATATCCATTTGCACCCAACATCGCAGGAAGTGCCAATCTCTGCTAGGTTTTCTAGGAATTGTTAGCAGGGAAGAAGGAATAAGTTAATTATCCAAGATAAATACGCTACCTCATTTGAAATACAATATCCCCGTCATATGTATATAAATTATATATCACAAGGGTGTAGCACTAACGTCTTTTTTAAAAGAACTTTTTAATTAACTGTGTAACTTAACGAATATGCATTATAACTTGTTAATGCTACTTATGATAAATATGCTTTTGTTTAGCCTAATAGATCAAGGTTTTGAAACAAAAATATTAACACTGAAAGGTAAATTACGGAAAGAAAAAACGAATGTTCTGGAATTGTTTGGAGAGAATGCATTTCCTTAATTTATAAACATTAAAATATTTATTTACTGTTGTTCGGCAACTAAGGCTTTTCAAGGGTATTAAAATAATACATTAACACAACACATTCGCTCAACAAACGATAATTATTCAAAAAAGAATATCTAAACATTTATTATTATTATTATTATTATTATTATTATTATTATTATTATTATTATTATTATTATTCACGTATGGGCCACTACTGACCACGCAACACGTTTCTCTTTCCGAGACCCAGTTGTATTCTACCCTCGAGAGATCGGCATGTGGGAATAATGGGAATCAGCTTTTCGGCTGCATCCCTTGGTTAAGACAAGGTTGAATTGAATTGAATTGAATTGATGCCTAAAATAAAAATAATAAAAACTTGTTTCAAACTCGCGCAAGGCTTCACGTTCTCTCAGATCGATTGGGGAATATCAATTTTTGAGAAAAATATCTGAACGGTTTATGTGTTAGCGCTGACCAGAGACGGACAGACAGACGCAGGGAGAGACAGACGAATGGACGGACAGAAAGCCAGCCGACGGACGATTCGCCGTCAATCGAATTTTCTATATCAAGGTCGTAACACGTAGGTACCGTCCATGCAACGTGATAAAGAAAGTAATTTATTATATATATATATATATATATATATATATATATATATATATATATATATATATATATATATATATATATATATATATATATATATATATATATATATATATATATATATATATATATATATATATATATATATATTGTGACGTACCTGGTGGTGCCGGGTATCTTCACTGCAATATAACACTGAGAGGGTGTCTTTTACGTGAATGGGTCCTAGGATAAGTCGGTGCAACGTTGGGGGAAGTTATTCATACATAGAAATACAATTATGACAAGATTTATTTTAAATCAAAGTTACTATTTACATAATCAGACACCGTTTTTATACTCCGCCTTGGTACCAAGATTAAGAGTAAAATACAACTTTCATACCTTCGGGGCCCCGTTTGAATACCTATGAGGTTCGTCGAGCCGCTCGTGCCGACAGGGTTGTCGACCTCTGCTACTGCTGCGGGCCGTCGGCAGCAGATAGCGTGGTGATCATCCACGGCTGATGCTCCAACAATTCTTCCCCGAACAGGATCTTGATACCTCGGCTGCGCACCTTCCTCGAATCACTGTCCATTAGTGGGTTTAATTACACGACCCCCGCCTACTCCGTACACTGGTCACAGTTCTGTACCGCACGCTTTCAAGAATGTTCCCTCCGCACCAACTAATAAGAGCGACGTCAATTATTTTACCAACACTAATCTTTTACTATACTGATACTTCTAATGTTCTGTTTACATGTCCATTACTTTGCGATTCCTAATCACATAACTATGTCGCGTATTACATGCGTCCATTCACTAGCGGAGAGCCCTCGCTACACGTCCGCACTGGTCGCCGCTCTGCTAACCTCTGCTTCGCCGGCCGCACGTCGGCACATCCTTCGGCGGCGGCCGCCTCAATCCAACTAACGAACTTTTTGCACGTGCGCGCTGCCACGCTTGTACCCGCCGTTCTCACGCTCGCCTCCCGGCGGGCACCGGTGGCGGCGGCGACCGTTGCCGGCTGCCCGCTGCTCGCAGCGCCCGGCGCTCGCACCGCGCAGTCCAGAATAGCTATTGAATTCTTACACTAATGATTTAATTAGTGTAATGAAACACATATTCTGGGTTTCATCACCCCCCCCTTTCTTTTTTTGAATTTTTCCCGCTTCTAGAAAAATTCACACCAGTAACATCGTCACTGCCGATGGTTGCACTCTTTTGCCTATTGCTCAACGCCCTATATACCCTTATAACTTAAAATCGAATTAACATGTGATTACTTATTATCAACCCTAACATTACACTTATTTACACTTCACTATTTTCCATACATGTTGAACCAGGTTTCCGATTTGAAGCTTGTAGTGTCCTACTATGTCTTGTCTCTTGTGCGACGGTTCATTCCCATTTTGCTGACAATGATTTCCTGAATCACAGTTGTAGGACATAGCTTCCAGCGTGTTGGGCACATCTTGGTAAGTGTCGTCCCATTTCCAGCTACGACCTCTTCTACGTTTGTACCAATGGTTGACTATACCATCATTCTTCCCTCGCCCCTGACTTCGCTCCATGTTGGACCTGCCTACATCTCCTTCATTCCCATGCTTTGGGGCGTCTGCAAAGGTGACTTCGTACCTCTCCAATATCTTCAAACCCCTTCCTAAATCGGTATGATCTGCTCTGCCCAGTAAGCTCTGCACGGTGACAGGATACTGTTGCGTTAACATGCAACTAATTCCTTGATATTTTATAGGAGCAACTAATGTTGTTGGTTCCATAATGCTCTTCATTCTGTATCCACTACTATTTCCCGTGATGTAGTTGTAATGGCTATTCCTCTGGTCGCTCTTGATGTTTATTTGAGTTTCTTCGCTCCGTTTTCGTACGGAAATCTTGTCTTCAAATACCTTTAAAAATTCCGGAAATATACCAAAATTCTCTGCCCACGTCCTGGCGTTCTCTTCTAAAATTGAGTGTACTAACTGGACCTTATATCCTTCCAATATGTTGTTTGATGCTAGGTGCCGTTCTTCTGCTCGCATAACTACCTTAGGGTTTTCCGTCCCATCTCCCAGAGATTTCATCGACTTTGGAGGCATAATTGGTGTTACCCCATACTTGACACTTGGCGGCATTTTCTCGTCTTCTTCCTGTTTAACCTCTTCGTGTACTATTTTCTCTTCGCACCCTCGTGTATTTTCCACGATTTCTTCTTCTATTATACGCTCCATTTCTTCTATTTTCATGTCCACTTCTTCATCCATTATTAACTTCAACTCTTCCGTTTTCACTTTCACTTTATAAACATCCTCCTCGGCCTCGATTTGGACCTCCACCGTTTTGCCCTCCGCTGTCTTGACTTCTTTATGGATTTGGTTCGTCATCCCCTCGTTTCTGTCTGCTGCCGCTACCCTAGCATCTACTTGATGGTATAATTGAAATTTTAGCACCTCATCTTTCCTATCCAGTTCCTCCGCTTTCCCATACGGTTTTTCGCATATTCCGATGAGCTTCCTATTCCGTTCTTCTGTAATTCTTCTCATTTCTTCCCCATGCTTATCCAGTCTTTCCATCGACTTCCTATGCCATTCGTCAATTATCTTGCTTCGTTTTTCTAATGAATTGTCAGCCACTACACCCGTACATGCTTCGTGTTCTTCGTCCATCCCCAAGTCGAATCCTATCGCCTGGCTCCCCAGCTCCACCACTTGCCGTTCTAGATCTATAAATGCTCTGTGATCGACCAGAAAATCCGTCCCTATGATTACCGAATACAATAATTTTTTGACTACCAGGGCCACCATCTCATATACTTGGTTGCCAATCTTGGCTCGAAACATGATTTGTTTTGTGATGGGGCTTGACTTCTTCTGAGTGGCTCCAATCACATACGCCCTATTCATAGGCAAACACATTATCTCTTTTCCTGTTGCTTTTAACTCCTCATACATTTCCTCTGATACTACTGTAGTCGTGCACCCTGTGTCTACTAAAGCTTCTTTAATTATACCTTCACATTCTATCATTATCGTGGGACATTTCCTGATTCTGACCGCTGAGTTCTTACATCTCCGCCACGGTTGGGTATCGTAGGTTACCGGCTGCATAGCGTTTATGGAGACCGCGTTTACGTCATCGATTTCCGCGTCCGCAATGGGGCCACCTATCACCGCGGACTCTATTAGTTTAAATAGTGTCCTTGATCACTACTTGTGCTAGGCTGTGCTAATCGGTCGGGTGCATTCCCGCCCCCGCCTCGCGTCTCCGTATGGTTTGAATTAGATCTGTTCCAGTCCGGTCTCTGGTTCCCCGGCTCTGGTCTCCATCCGTCTCCCCCTCTTCCGCGTTGGTTTCTCTGGTAATCGTTGCTCCTATCATTCCCTTGCCCCTGGTTACGTTCCGATCTAACCATATTAACATTCCCTTCATTTCTGTTCTTTGGTACGCCTGCAAATGTCAAGTCGTACCCTCCTAACACATTCTGGAATCTTTCCAGGTCGGTGTGCTGCACACTACGTAAAAGATTCTGCACCGTAACTGGGAACTGTCTTGTCAGTACACATATTATTTCCTGATCGCTCATCGGTGGGGATAGCGTTTTGTATTCCATAATACGCCTTGTTGCGTATTCCCGCAAACTTCCCATTGACTGGTTGTAATGATTATTCATTAAGCTGATTTTAAAATTAATTTGAATTTCCTCATTCCAATACCGCTCAAGGAATCGATCTTTAAATGCCTTTACTGATTCGGGAAACTTATCAAATGTATCGGCCCATATCCTTGCGTTGCCTTCTAACATTAAATATAATAATTGTATTTTACACCTTTCCGAAGTATTGATAACCTCTAGATGTCGTTCTGCTGCCTTCATAAATATGCATGGATTTTCTTTCCCGTCTCCTGAAAATTTTAGTGATCTTGGGGGGGTAAATGGTACCGTCCCGCTTGCTGCGATTGGGGATGCCTTGCATTCTTTTATTTGTTCAATCTCTGTTCGTAATGACACAACCTTCTCCTCGCATTCCCTCTTGTTCTCCAACATTTCTTCCTTGACTACCAATTGTATCCTTTCAATTTTCTCGTCCTGCTTAGCGGTTTTAGCATCTAATTGCTGGTATAGTTTATTCTCTAATTCTCCCCCCAAATTAAGCACTTGGGACTTTAACTCCTTCTTCTGTTTCCCTAATTCTTCGGCAGTCCATTGCTTGTGACTTTCTACCCGCTCCGCGATTTTGGCCATCTCATTCTTCGTTAACACAATTTGTTCTTCGGCGCGTCCTATTCGCCCCCCTATTGCATCTAATTTCCTATTCTGTTCTTCTGCCAGCTTCCCAATCTGTTCCTCTACTTTCCTATTCAGTTCTTCAGCTAACCTCCTGTTCTGCTCCTCTGTGAATATTTTCTGCTCCTCAGCTGACTTCCTAATCTGTTCCTTTAATTTCCCATCCAGTTCTTCCACCTTCTCATTTAATTCATTAGCTAGCCTCCTATTTCGTTCTTCTGCTTTCGTGTCCGTTTCCTCCATTTTCCCATTCAGTTGTTCGAGCATTTTCCTATTCTGTTCGTCTGCCTTCCTATCCCGTTCTTCAGCTGACTTCCCAATCTGCTCCTCTATCTTCATGCTCTGTTGTTCGAACATCTTCATCAACATCTGCATAATACCTGAATTATTATCTTCTCCACCCCCCCGATTTGGATTTCCTACTGCCTGGTTCATTGGGGTTGATGTGACTTGTACATCTTTATTGAAGCTGTCCCCTGACGTATCATCCAACCGACTTCCAATACCACTATCCCTGCTTTCCGATGACACGCTATTATCGATTCCTACATCTATCTCCCTTACTTCATCCGCCTTCTCCTCCCGGTCCAGCGCTATATTTTGCGCCTCCATTCTGTTGCTTTGAGCTGACCGATCGATTCCCACTACACTACAATACCGCACAGATTTTCCTCTTGCCTCACCTACCAGCGATACCACAGTTATCCTATGAATTAACTATACCCGCCACAACACTGTATATCCTTCGTGAATGGTTTAATTCACTCCTATTTCAATTGCTGATTAATGACGAACAACCCTCATTCACCACCAAAAACACAATAACACTAATTCAATAGCCATATAAATTTCCACTCACCTACCAATGCATAAACATAATCCTCACAATACATAATATTATTACCATAGAAACACATATACACTGCTAATAAACTTATTAACACTATTACATAAATGCTTCCAAATTATAGTAAATCCCTTATTAATTGAAATTACTTTTCAACGCACTTATTGCTATATTATGTACATAATCATCATTCACATTTGCATGTCATATTTCCTCCCTGAATTTTCCTCAATAATATCATATAGATATTCACAACAAACATTCACACTGCTGGTATATATTTCCCAACCTGGTATCTTTTCTAATAGATTCCCCACACTTTACCATCACCAATAGATAATGCACTACTGAGTGAATGTTCCCAGCAAAAAAACAATTTAGTGCATAATTTGTACAACACTATTAACCACCTTTATATTCTCATAAGAATTATTACTACTTCCCCATTTCTTTGATTTCCATGTTATAAAAAAATTGCCAAGCCATTCAAATATTATTAATATGTCTTACAAAATTTGGAATTCTATTACATTATATTATTTGTAACATGTACATGTATAGCCTTCATAACCTCAGTAACTACAATATTAACTATATATTGGATGCTCACAAATAATTGCCTATGTCAGCCCGTAATTAATTATGCAACAACATTTTTGTAATTATCAACATTTCATTATGTTTACTTGACTTATGCATATT
The DNA here is from genome assembly GCA_038098605.1 of Gryllus longicercus. Taxonomy (NCBI): domain Eukaryota; kingdom Metazoa; phylum Arthropoda; class Insecta; order Orthoptera; family Gryllidae; genus Gryllus; species Gryllus longicercus. The sequence goes on from JAZDUA010000102.1 coordinate 2,105,280, forward strand.
TTGCTAACACATGTATTGTTACTTTTTGTTGTCTACAATAATACACTCCACTGCCTGCTTCTCATCTGTACCCTGCACTACTATACATCAATTACATGCACATTATTTTCCAACATTTCACCAACTTCCCTCAGGCCACATTTCTTAACTATACGTTATCCACTTGTTCGGGCGCCAGCTGTGACGTACCTGGTGGTGCCGGGTATCTTCACTGCAATATAACACTAAGAGAGGGTGTCTTTTACGTGAATGGGTCCTAGGATAAGTCGGTGCAACGTTGGGGGAAGTTATTCATACATAGAAATACAATTATGACAAGATTTATTTTAAATCAAAGTTACTATTTACATAATCAGACACCGTTTTTATACTCCGCCTTGGTACCAAGATTAAGAGTAAAATACAACTTTCATACCTTCGGGGCCCCGTTTGAATACCTATGAGGTTCGTCGAGCCGCTCGTGCCGACAGGGTTGTCGACCTCTGCTACTGCTGCGGGCCGTCGGCAGCAGATAGCGTGGTGATCATCCACGGCTGATGCTCCAACAATTCTTCCCCGAACAGGATCTTGATACCTCGGCTGCGCACCTTCCTCGAATCACTGTCCATTAGTGGGTTTAATTACACGACCCCCGCCTACTCCGTACACTGGTCACAGTTCTGTACCGCACGCTTTCAAGAATGTTCCCTCCGCACCAACTAATAAGAGCGACGTCAATTATTTTACCAACACTAATCTTTTACTATACTGATACTTCTAATGTTCTGTTTACATGTCCATTACTTTGCGATTCCTAATCACATAACTATGTCGCGTATTACATGCGTCCATTCACTAGCGGAGAGCCCTCGCTACACGTCCGCACTGGTCGCCGCTCTGCTAACCTCTGCTTCGCCGGCCGCACGTCGGCACATCCTTCGGCGGCGGCCGCCTCAATCCAACTAACGAACTTTTTGCACGTGCGCGCTGCCACGCTTGTACCCGCCGTTCTCACGCTCGCCTCCCGGCGGGCACCGGTGGCGGCGGCGACCGTTGCCGGCTGCCCGCTGCTCGCAGCGCCCGGCGCTCGCACCGCGCAGTCCAGAATAGCTATTGAATTCTTACACTAATGATTTAATTAGTGTAATGAAACACATATTCTGGGTTTCAATATATATATATATATATATATATATATATATATATAATAAATCCTGTTTGTATGATATACGATATATCCTGTTTATATGATATACGATATAGAAAGTAATTTATTATATATATATATATATATATATATATATATATATATAATAAATTACTTTCTATATCGTATATCATATAAACAGGATTTATCCACTTTTTCGCTACCAGAGTCCGTCAATTAGAGTTTTTCTGTAGAAAATTCCTCCTTTGCCGGAAAACGATTACAATACTTCCACTTGTTAAGTACGATAAACTAACTAGGGTTGAACAGCACACACTTTCCCGCATTCTTTCTAAGTGCTCCGGTATAAACATACAAAAGTGTTTTCAACCAGCAAAACTTATTTTCAGTGCTTCAGTATAAACATACAAAAGTGTTTTCAACCAGCAAAACTTATTTTTCGTGCCGAGACTCGAACTACTGTTCTATGTTCTACTCGCTGTCAGCCGTCACCATGTAATAAATATAGGAAGAAGATTTATCCACTTTTTCTTTACCAGGACCTGACAATAAGAGTTTTTCTATCAAAAAGTCGATTTCACCCCTGTATTACGATACTTTCTCTTTAGTGCGTAGGTACGTGCACGAGAAAGTAATAAAGTTGATTAGAAATTGTACTGAAAGGCGAAAATTCAAAGGTTGACAAGGCTGACCACTGTGTGGGAAAGTGGCCTAAGCAGAATCCTTGCTTCAACTTCATGTCCGCGGCGCAAAGAGGCACGGCCGAGTTCGACGTCTGCGGGGGCGGCCTCGCCGGCGCCAGGTTCCAGCGCCACTTCGGGCGCAGGTTCCTCAGCGCTGGGCGGGGCGGGCGGGGCGGGGCGGGGCGGGGCGGGGTGGGGCGGGGCGGGGCGGGGCCGGCGGGGCCGGCGGGGCGGGCCCGAAGCGGCCGCTGCAACTCCGGCACGAACTGCCATAAATCATTTGCCGGCGGTCCCGGAATTTTTGTGTTCTCATCTTGCGAAGACTTTTCCTCCGACAAGCGGGGCCCGCGTGCAACGCCCGCATGCCGATATCAATTTCTATTCCATCAGTCCGTGCCGCGAAGGCGGCTGCGGGGGCGGCCGGAGCGGGCGGGGAGGGGCGGGGCGGGGCGGGGCGGGCAGAAACGAGAGGAGGAGGCGGCAGGGAGGGGGTGGGAATCAACATAAATCAATCCTGCTCTCCAGCCCTTTGTCCAGGCCGCCCCCCCCCCCCCTGGCCTACCCTCCCCTACCTCAGGAAAAAAGGAAAATCGCAGCCCTCGACGGGCCGTGGAAGTTGAGAGCCTTTCCACCACCACCGCCGCTGCTACCACACGTCTCGCGGCAAAGTCAATTAGGAAGTTGCGGCTCCAGAATAATTTATAGCGAATCCGAAGGCCGGCCGGGCGTTCCTCTAGCGGCGGAGACAGAGATTAAAAGCAAATCTGCGACGAGGAAAAGAAGAATGTTTCTGTACTTTACCTGTCTGAAGCGTTCATTTCGGATTCATACTCGCCTGCGAGATCTTTCTTGTGGGAAAGCCGTAGAGGGGGAGTTGGGCGGCGGCGGGGGTGGGGCCGGTGCGAGATAACTGGCGAAAGGAAGGATGTATCGCCAAGGAGGCTGTAAGTTGGAATGGCAACGCGACGGACAGAGCGGCGCAAATTGCCCGGGGAGAGGCGTCGTCGGGGGTTCATGAAAGTTTCATGCGAGGCGGCGTCGGCGTCGGCGGCGTCTTCGCCTATAAAAGCAGGCGAAGGAGGGCGCGGGGGGGGGGGGGGAGGTCGCTTTGAGACGGTCGCGCTCGCGCATGTGTGTGGGTGCAAAATGAGGGTCCTTGCCGCGCGAGCGTCAATACGCGATGTCGCTGTTAATGCGAGGGTTTCGCTCGTCGTGGGAAGTTTTCCGCGAAGCGGGGCGTAGCGGAGACGGAGGCGGCTTTACGCGGGGCGCTGCGAGTGGTTGAGTGGGCGGCGGAGTTGTCAGCGCCGCGCGTAGGTCGCGAGGTATTCGCGGGCACCTGACGTGTTGTGGGCCCTTTACGACGGAAGATTATTGTCGGTTGCTTGTTAATAGAGGCTTTTGTCGCTCCCTGCGAAGGTAATGGCAAGTGAATCTATCGAGAACAACACAATATCACGAGTCTATGGATTTGTAGGTACTTCCTGTGGAATGATGTGTATTAAGAAAATTAATTCCTTTTATTCAAAAATTACTTTCTGAAATTTTCACTGTATGAGTAATGTGATATAACAAACTTTTTATGGATTTTTAGAACCTTCTTTAAAAATTCTTCCCATTTTTCGTAAAAACTATTTACGAATTTCAAAGACAACAAACAGATTGATATTAAATTTATTGTAGTTTTTCATAAATGCTACTTTTTGTAAGATGAGGAATGTCCAGCACAACGTCTCAGTTCTTTCCACATTCGCGTCGCATTTGTACTTGAAAATACAAGGTATTTGTTAATTATAACTTTTGTATGTTAATTGTTATAATTAACTTGTATGTTAATTATAACTTTTCTGCCTAAATATACAAGGTCACATATATCTGCCACAACTGTCGAACATTACAAGAAATAGATAAATAATGACAAACAAAACAAATTAGTTGTTCGTTTGCGACGAAATGTCTAATCCAATATGTAGACGGTAAGTGTCCATATGATTAATTATGACAAGAATGTTTTTTTCTATTCACATATCTGAAGCAGCTATATATACACCGTCTCAACTCCCGCATCTCATCGACCGAAGGAAGACTAAACGATCTCCATTCGGATAATGCACCATGAAAACCGCCAGCAACAGCAAACTCTACAATAATAAAACAGACGCAACACGGACAGAACAATACGATCCATCAGGCCTGGTTTGGACCCCGCCTGGCAAACGCGCTTCAGCCTCATTTGGCGCGGAGCAGCAGCCGCCGGTGGCGCTCCAGCGGCGGGGCGGGGAAGCGCGGCGGGCGCGGCGCGGCCGGCGCTTCGATTATCGTTATGATAATGTGCCCCACAAACCGCCGCGGGCGCTGCCGGCGCGCAGCGTGCCCGTCGCCGGTTTCTCGGGAGCGCAGCGCGCTTTTCATTCTTCGTTCCGCGAAGAGAATGACGAATATAAATTAAACGCCAACTTCCAGCGAATACTTTTAATAAGTTTCTCATCATTCCGGTTCGGCTGCTGTCCTCTTCTCTCCCGATTCTTTTTCTCATTTACTGTTCGCGAACCATTCGTCGATCAGCAATTAATAAATCAAATCTGACATCCATCTTCTAAAAAGCTATTCTGGATCTGTGTTTGCCTTGGAGAAGCTTCTCAAATAATCCATCTCCTTCGCCTTTTTAACCGTCTCGCCCTGGGCCGGAGGGGTCGGGAGAGGGGGGCTGGAGAGGGGGCAGACGCCGAGCAGAAGGAAGTGTGCGAGCCGGCTGTGGACTCGCTGCTGAGGGCGGAGGGAGAACTGGCAGCAAATTCGCGCGGATTGAAAATGTGATTCGTATTCTGAGCCTGATAATGCAGATGTATACTACTGACTTGTTCGTGGCAAATTACGGCAATGGTTTTAACGGAAATATACGTAAGGCTGAAAGGAAAGATAAGAAAAGACATGGAAAATATAGAATTGTAAAGTGATGAGTAACGTAATTGTTTAGTAACAGGGGGATATTTGTATCGATGGGAGGTCTGGGCTAATTTATCGGTTTAGTCCCATTTTTTTCCCCAGCTGTCAGCTATCGCCACACAAACTACATATTTTCACATTTTTTCAGTTTTTCGATTTTATAATGGTAGAACTGAAATATTACTTCCAGAAAATTATAGAAGAGTAAAACTTCGTCCTGTATGGACATAATCAATTAAATTTGGGGCCGTTTGGAACCGTTGGGAGCGTTGCTGTAAATGCGAAATTTCCAGTTCTTTTTCATAGGAAACTTTTGAGTTTTCGAGAAGCCATTTGAAGCACTTGTACTCAAAAATGCAGTAATATATTATACAAATCACTGGGAATGAGTAAAGTCGAAATAAGGGGCCAGATGGAAAAAATAACACCAGAACTCGCGCGTTGTAAAATGTACAACAGAGACACCTTTACTTCCACATTTCTTTCTTACCAGAAGAAATTGTACGAGCACCAAAATTACGTAACAATGAGAAAGCATCAATAAACGAAAACCTACAAGGAATTCACTACTGAAGCGCAACACGGTATATATTTATTTATATGACAAATGTTCCATTGTTGTACTTTTTACAAAAACGTGAGTGAACGATGGTTAGAAATAATTTGAAGCACTTATTTTAGAAAATTCAAAAATGTACACAAATCGTCTGTAGAGTAAATATTAACAACGTGAGAGAGATGCCAAAGAATTCCAACTGTGTACTTTTTTAAAAAAACAAGAAATGAATGTAGCAAAATGGCGTTGATTGTCATCCTACAGAGTACATTTAGCGCTATCTCAACCAGAGTTTAAAGAAAAAAATTGAAGATGGTTTTGAGAAATTCTTGTTTTTTATATTTATTATTTCACATATTCCACTCAATATTGTGCGAAAGTGTCAAGAAAATATACATGGCATTAATGAAATAACTAATTATGGAGAACAAATTTCATTGGAAGGAAAAATCTCTATTTATATTATAAACTAGAAATGAATAATATACCTAAAACCGAGTAATTTGATTTTTATCAGAAGCAATGCATAAATCTAAAAGCAGAAAGGTTAAATGATATCATTTCGATAATATAAATACTTTCCACTTAAAATAATTTAAATATGAATTTTTTAAACATTGGTGAAATTTTTTAAATAACATTTTGGCGAGAATTTTTAATTTTTAAACTGATAAAATTGGTTTAATTTTTTTCACTATCGTCTACATTGTTTAAAAATCTGAAAAAATATACGTTACAGAGTGTTACAACGCACATTCTAAAGAAAAAAGGAAATAGTACTACAACGTTAACACGTTGTAAATATTCTTCAATTTTTTTCTATTTGAATTTAGCGTCAAAATTGGTTGACAGCATGACTTTCAAATTTAACTACTTTTCCCCATCTCTGCAATTTTTTTTTCAGTTTGATACATACAATAAACGCTGCGAAAAATAAAATATGAAAAACACGTGCCTCTTTATCTCTGCAACAGATTGACCTAGGAGACTGATTTTTTGGGACTCTTCGGACATTTTTTATTCTATTTCATATGAGGATCGCGATTGTCGGGAAGAATGTCGAGCAATAAGACCAAAATGTGCAATCACGGAGAGCGTCTTTCATCGTTAGAAACAGCCAAAAATTCCTAGGAGCCAGGTCAGGTGAGTACGGAGCGTGAGAAACCACTTCAAAGTTGTTTCCAGGGAGACACTCCCGAGTCGATTTCGTCCGATGCGCTGATGCATCGGTTTGGTGAAAAAATTGCACATGCAGCCAACTCGGGCCGTTCTCTTACAACGCTGGAAGGAGCTTGTTCACCAAAACATCTTCGTAGCTCGTATCTGTCACCTGATTCATCCATTGTCACAATTGTCAGAAATAAAGCCCCCTTCAAAGCATCATCTCGAGCCAACATGATGTTCGGTTTTCTTTGAACTTCCGCACCTACGAACGCACTTTCTTCGCATTAAAGACACCATCAGCACACGTCTCACTCAACTGGCGATGAATTTCAATGGGGGCCACACCACGAAAGTAAAGAAAATAATTATTACACGCTGTTCTTGCGAACGAATTAAAACGACGCCAATTAAAGTATCAAAATCACTTCTCACTCTCACCGCAGAAGCTAGAATTCTCTGAACTGGACAGAACTGCCAACTCTATCACACACACACAAAAGGCACACCAGTATTTTAAGCAAGTCGCATCTTTCTATCTGCTCCCAGTCCTGACAAAAAAATTCGAATCCTTAAAACTTGAGCGCACCTTTTAGGAGTAAAGAAAGCGAGTATTCACGTCAGATATGATCATCTGCTTGAATTAGTGGCAACAAAACTACTTATTGGTAATTAATAACGAACTACAACTCAAGAAAAAAATGATGTTGGTGTTTAAGAAGTTAACACATAAAAATACAATAAAATAAAAAAAACGTAATAATTTAATCGTGCTACTAATATTTTTCACAAATACAAAAAATAGATTTTAAAAGTTTGAAACTATAAAATTCTTTCGAAACGTAATAAAATGTTAATTCATTATTGTTAGGGTTATTTAATATCCTCGCTCATAATCTTTTGCTGGAATTGCGCGTATTACTTGCGCGGCACTACTTCCGACTCCTTTCGTGAATTCTGCCAGGCGCAAACAACCCGACGCCAGCGAGGTGCGGAGGCGAACAACGTCACACGTGGATAAAGCGACCGAAGGAGCCGCCGTTCCACCCGACGCGCCCGCTGTCTGAGGCGGCGATCACTTACACGAGAACACGCGCAAGGGCCTCGGCTGCAGGTCGCGAGCGCGGAGGAAACTGCAACTACGCGAAAAGCGTCAAAACTCTTGCAAGGCGCACACTTCTTCCCCTCTCCATCCCTTTCCTCCTTCCACACAGCGCTCGCCCGCCGCCGTAAACGCGAGAGGATTTCGCTTCCAGCGCCATTTTATGAACACTTTGCACTGACAGAAAAGGACTGTAAAATTCCGCCGAGAAGGGCCACCGGCTTTTTGTGGACGATAAATTCCAGAGCCGCATATGCAAGAGCCCGTGCTACAGGCGTCGCGTGAAGGTTTCGCCGCGAATCGCCAGAGGTCGCTGCGGCGGGCGCGGTGGGGAGGTACTGAGGTAGCCGAGGTCTTGTTTAGCTCTTGTCTTGTATGCTGATCGTGTGCGATTGACCTGCGTGCTCGGTATACATGTGAGAGGATCTTTCAAAAATCCTCACTTAGTGATGATAAAAGAGCTATTTGCTCGAGAGCTCCTGCAGATATATTCTAGAGTGCGTCGCAGGGCATGTTCTTATTATGGTTAAAATATTTAATACTATTAAATGTAGTCTTAAAAATTAATCATCAAATAAGAAAATCGTTTACTCAAAGTTGTTTGAAGTATTATATAGTTTTTAAAATATTTAAGTTTATTATTATATAGAAAAGTGCAAGAAGCTTTCAACGTGAAAAATATAGCCTACAATGGTTTTTAACGTACTACAGTTCAATCACATACATTTATTGGGGTGGTTACAAAATGATAAAAAGTTGATATCATCTCAATGTGTATACATAATCATTAAAATGCACTTATTCTGAACGAATTTCGACCAGGCATTTTTTTCTGTTTTTCAAACATTAATTTCTTTGCATTATTATCAGAATTGTAATTGGCTCCTTTGTCGACTCCAAATTGAATGCTCATTTCCCAAGTGTCGTACCTATATATCTATTTACTTTACAGTTTTACTTATAAATATATTCTCAAGACGCTTGTCCATCTTGCTTTCAAATAACGTGCTTACAAAATGGATCTCATACGTTAAACAGCATCCGAATGCCATTGAACCCCAACTTGAACTACAAAGCTGAATGTGAATACTTTCTTTTTCTAATTTTTTTTCATGGAGATACTTTGGAGAAACGCTTTTTCAATTCCACCCGGATCAACGAGTTGCGAACCCCGGCCCCCAGCGATGGACGTCGAGTCAGCGGCACGGAGCGAACGGCGCGTCAAATGTTCCTCCGCGTCTCTCCTAAGTTAAATGGTATTCGAATACCGCTAATAATTACCTTGAACTGTAAAGGTAAATGTGAACACTTTCCATCCCTAAAAATGTATCATACAGCGACGCCAGTTCACAAACAACCTCTTTAATTACATTTCACCCTGAGAAAGGTCAAAGCACGACGGCCGAAACGTTCTGTGTCCAGAACGTGGCGTCTCCCGGTCAGCCTAGTAGACACGATCTCTAGCCACGGAAAAAACTTCCAACAGGAATATTTATCGAATAAAAATAAATAATAAATAAAAAAATGTAAATAACTAAAGATTACGTGTTAAATAAAACATGTGTTGGTTTCACTTGAAATAAACATATCAAATGGTAAAGTTTCGACAACGAAAATAGTTCGGGGCTCATTTGTAAGAGATTAAATACACCGAAGTTTCTCCGCTGGAAGTTTCAAGTTCACTTCCACACGGGTCGACAGACGTGAACCTGGTGGACGTAGGCGAGGTGTCTACGGGGCCGCATATTGTGCTCAACACTTGCCTCCCTTCTAGGTCAAAAGGTATCCTACGTTCAACTGTAAAGGTGGTTGTTGTTAGCCAACGCCCACCCTTGGCATGTTAGCCGTTTGGTGACGCGCCGACCAGTATAGACGCGCTGGCTTTCCCCTCAGGTTGTAGGGATCCGCACGCCCACAATGGTCAAGCGCGTAGGTTGCTCATTTAGCGTTACCCCATGGACTGACCTGCATGTTGCAGATCTTGTGGCGGATGTCGTCGCCGCGGCAGCCGGCGGGCGCCTCGCAGCGCCGCAGCTGGAACGCGGCGCCGCCGTCGCAGGAGCGCGAGCAGGGGCTCCAGTCCGACCACGACGACCAGCCGGGCAGCGAGCGCGCCGCGCCGCGCCGCTCCGCGCGCTGCTGCTGCTGCGACACACACGCACACACACACATGGAGCGTCAGCGCTTGCGACCCACGTGGCACGCACGTGAGGCTTCGGACGAAAGGACATACGGGTATTCCACTATTACGCCAGCTATTACCTGTGGTTAATAATAAATGTTACAAACTTCTTGGACAGAGAGTCAAAGATAATTACGTTTTGCCGATAAACAAGTGGTGCGAACTCCTATTAAAAAGTTGAACATGACACACGACGCCCCTGATTAGCAGGCTACTCATCCTGCACTGGTGTTCCGCAGGTATACGAACTTTCAGGGAACTATAGAAGTTTCTACGTTTGTGGGCCACGAATTTTGGTGCATGCGAGGCAACGGCTGACGTAATAAAAGCTGAACAACGAATTCTAAATACTCCATTTTTTCATTGCTCGTAGGCAGGTCGCTATAGAGAGCTCGCATACGTGCCGGACACCTGTGCGCGATGAGATGTTTACCAATCAGAAGCGCCACGTAATATAGTCAAGTGTGTTATATGACCTATTGTTATATATTTTACACCATCTGTTATCAACCAATAATCTTTGCCAGTCTTCTTTTGGCTGTGTTGTATTCACAACAACACATCGTTTAAGCAATGTTGTGAAAAAAATATCTTACAGTATAACTTTGGTTAAGTTATCAAACTCTAGAGTAAGTATGTGTAAGGGATGACGATACAACGAGGAAGGGGAAGGAAAGTTCTCGCGTGGACGGATTGTTAGGGTACTGCTTCGGCATTCGCCTGGTATTGATCAAAGTAACCTCGGAAGAATACACGCGACAGAATTCAACCTAGCTATTAATTTTTATTAAACAGTACAATTGGTTACCAGATGATAGAGTACGTAAAATATGGCAAAGGACCACGGAATGATCATAAAGTACTCGTATTATCAGGTTCATGAATGAGATAAATGAATTAAGCACAAACAATAACTAAATGAAAGTATTAACAAACAGCAGAAGACTACATTCAATTCACTTTTAAACCGAGCTACAAAAATCGTGCAGAAAACTTAAACATTATTCTAATTTTGATTAAGTGTTTTAAAATAATTACACTGACTTTGAATATGTCTCATCTTACCAAGAAAAATACCATATACATTATGTTAATGAAAAAAAGTACTTAACTTGGGAGTATGTTTAAATTAGTAGTTACTTATTATTTCAGTTAATTATTTCATAAAACTACATAAAACGTACGAATATACACACGAGGTAAAACATTCAGATGAAGAGCAACGCTTCCAATTCATTCTCAAAAAATGTGAATCATCCACTGAAAAAAAGAACCGATGGAGAATATCAGATCCATGATACTGTAACAAGGAAACTTGTAACAGTATCATGTATCTGGTTTACCCCAACGGTTCTTTTTCTTCGGTGTCCGTCTCCCGCAAGGTCCCCACTGACGTCCAGCAACGTCCGCCGCCCCGCCCCGCCCCGCCCCGCCCCACGCCGCGCCGCGCCGCGCCGCATCCACAGCCTTCGGATTTGCACCTGCCGCCTCCCCACCCGGCACACGGGGGGCGCCGGGGCGTCGGGGCGTCGGATCAGCGGCGACGGATCGCCCCCGGGCGCCTGCCGCGCGCTACCTGCCGCCGCCGGCCGCATGTCGCTCGAGTTAATTGGCCGCAGCGCCCGCGCAAGTTGGCAACAACTCTGAGGCTGCAGTGCGGGCGCCCCGCCCCTCCCTCCTGCCCCCCCGCGCAGCGACCGACCGGGCGACGTCCAACTTCCGGTAACTCCCCCGCCCCCGCCCCGCCCCCGCCGGCCCTGAAGGACGCGTTTTATAGTTGGCGCCGGCGCTCGTTTTTGTGGAGGGTCGTTCGAGGGGGCAGCCGGGGCCCCGCATGGCGACTTCCGAGTTGTGGGAAAGGGGTCGGCTGCGTTCAGAAAGGGCCTGGGCGGAGCGGCGCGAGCTCAATCAAGTTTTCAGGGTCCTTGAGGGCAGAGGGCCGCGAGAAATTTATTCTGAAACATGTGAGAAGTTTGCAATTTTGAATACACGTATCCCATACAGTACTGCAATTGTAGTATCTAAAATGTAAATACTAGTGATGCTGAGAGAGCACATACTTTCTCATAGTCTTTCTTACTTTTACAATTTTCGAAAACTCAAGAGAGTTTAACGAAAATGAGAACTTTCTCACTTATTTGGGCCTTTCTTTTTTATGTTTGAAAAAACAATTGTTCATTCTTTACAGATATGACAATTATGTGCACATTTTATAAATGCGCAATATTAGGCGAAACATAAAAAGACACACATGAAAGTGCGCAAAATTAAGCGAAAGAAACTCACATTTGCTAAAAACGTTTTTTCAAGATGTTTTTGAAGAAAATATTTTATTAAGGAAACAATCCTAATCATAAGTTGTAGTTGTAGGAAGAGAACGCAAAGATTTTAAACTTTTACAACTTTCAAAAAAATTTGCAAAACAATACAGTTTCATTATGAAATTATATTTAGGCCTACAATGGTTTGCGAGATAGTGACTTTCTATCAGCAAAATTTTTTTCTTGAATTTAGATTTAGTGTTACGTTTGAGCAATTTTTTCTAATATTTAATCAGATCTCGTGGAAAACGACAAATGTATCATAATGAAAAGACATTTCCTTTTTGCTCGTATTCCTAACATTATAATTATGTTGAGATAAATTAAAAAAAAATATTAACGAAGGTATTTATCGAATACAAATAAAAAATAAATAAAAATAGTTACAAATAACTAAAGATACATGTTAATTATAAAAATGCGTTGGTTTCACCTGAAATTAACATTATATCAAATAGTAAAATTACGACTACGAAAATAGACTCATCTGTAAAAGAGTCAACCACTGAAGTTTCTGCGTAGGAAGATTTTAAAGTTCAAGTTCACAATCACTACTTTCATGGAAGGGATGATTTAGATATTAATACATTCATCTTTGTTCAAATAGTTTTGAATGGCTACTGAAGGCTTACACACGCTGTAAGCTGTTTCCACAGCTTTTTTCACTGTTTCCATAGCAAAAAGATATCATTCCTTGCCAACTGATTAAGGTTTAAAAGTGTGGGTTCAATGCGATAGAGGGGTAACATTTATTGAATCCAGTCCATTAAATAATAGCTTCTCATGCACATTGTACAACTTGCTATCCTAAAAGGCTCTCATTAATATGAGATGAGTCAAATTATAGCAGAATGAAACCGAATTTCGCACTTTAATTTTTGACACATCTACAGAGCTATTACGATTTGTTATATTGAAATTCTGCATTACACAAAATTAATTAAAATCCATCCTGCCCCTAATGAGAGAGGTGATTACGGGTGTGAAATTTTGCAGCAGGCCCATCACAAGCCATGAATGGTCTCCTATTACATTTCCAAAACTGAACCGAAAGTCATTATAGGAAAATTGACCCTTCGTTCTGGTATATCGTGTAATTCGACAATTCAGAGGTATTGATTCTTCACATATGGCACAAGAGGCTAACGATCGTGGTTCATTGAAAATCGCAATGCAATCATTAAAAATATGATACTGAAAACGTTCGTACATTTTCACATTGCTACTCTAGCATAGTGTTTTGTGAAGATAAGTTTTGGAAATATGTTAAATTTTGGAAAAAACAGTATTCTCATACTAAGGAATCATTTTTCAATAATTTTCAGCACAAACTCTACTCTTTTGCAGATATAACAAAGGGAACTATTCTATATGAATTACGTTAATCTATCTCTTATAATCAACTAGTGGCCCCGGCATTGCTTCGCTGTTGCAATGTAATACACTTCACACGCTACTGGTCACGCGATTGTTAATCACGTTTTATGCTACGCTCAGTAAAAAATTTAATAGATAAAATACTTTCTCGCGAGTATGGGTTTGGTCTGTCCTGGTTTGGACATGATTGTCAAGTTGTTCTATTGTTAAAATGTGCTCCTTCAAGTTTCGGCATGTATTCGCTCTGACATTATTTTGAAGAATTTGATTTACTTGTCGGAAATAACGTTCAAGAAATAATATCGGCGGATATTTCACAATGGGGCCGAAATTCAACAGGGGCCGAATATGCAACCAAGACGCGCTTAATACTTGAGGGTGCGGCGGATTGCATAAAGCTTCGATTTAGGGGCGTTGGAGTCAAACATAAATCAAAGACGCAACTTTTTGCGTTTAAGTGCGGCACACATACGTACATTATTATTGTAATATGCCCATATTCTTCATCCAAGTGAACTGCAAGTGATAAGTTAACAAAGTATTATCGCAATCAATATGACGCATGGTACGAATCGCATTAAAAATGAACGGTACGAATCGCATTAAATTGATTGATTTTGACATTGAAAATGATTTGAATGATTGAAATTGATTTTGACATTGAAATTGACATTGATTTTTATATATTAGATGATGAGTGTTGCAGACTATACATTCCAAAAGTCTCCTCGGCTAGCTGAGAACTATTACAAGCAACGAAGAATCGTCGGCCGCTCATTTGCTATTCCTGAGTATGAGGCAGTTAGGGCATTGCCTGGAGTGAGGGCATATCGAGAGCTTTCAATCCAATTGCCCTAGAACCCGATCGGCCCCCTCCACACGCGCCAGCGGTAATTGGGCACTCGAAGCTGAGCTCGAACGGCGCTCTGGCTTAGCCGCCGGCCAGCCGAAGAGCGCGCGGCCCGCCGAAAGCGGTGGGCTCTTTCAGTCGAGGATTGGTTGGCTGATTGATATTCCGGTCACGCCAACTGCTAGGGTCATTAGCCCATGGTCGTGATAGCGGTGTAAAGGTTTGTTAATCCCTGGATGTGGCGGTGTTCCTCTCCCGCAAGATGTTGAGATCCGGAGCCCATTGCTTTTGAGGGCATCTCCCCCAGCGAAGACAAGCTCTGCGCCCCAGACATGATGGTAGTGTAAAGCATGTTAGTGTGTGGGTAAAGGGTGATGTCAAATAAGGAAAAGGATGGAAATTCCGCGTGCGCTCCGTGGTCCGTCTTTACTTTTTGTTTCAATGATCTTCTTTTTATTATGTACAGTAGAACCCTGGTGATCCGGAATAATTGGGGTGGGGTCTCTCCGAATTCGGAAATGTTCGGGTTATTCGAAAAAATGTACCGTTCATATACAAATATATCTATAAATGTACAATGTAACGAAGCGTGCGATGTGAGAAAATGATAACTTTGCGTAGCGATCGTCTTATCATATCATCACGTCGCATCAACAAGCAGATACGGAAAAAGATAACCGATTTGAAGGTTTCTTTAGGTTGAAATTATTGCAACATAAAAGTCATATTGTTGCTAGTTCAATAAATGTTTCATTTAGACAACTTGTTTTTCAATAATTAATTGTTCAGTTTTACAGTAATTACAAAATCCTTTCTTTATACTACACATAAATATTTTACTTATTTTGTTTACTTTTCCAACATCCTGAATTTTCATTCTTATGACAACAACGATCGAAGGAACGTGATTTTAAAGACCATTTTACGGGCATTCAACGTATTTTTCGAAGTCGTGGAGAGGTCGTGCACCAGAAACGATCGCGAGGAGAGGACTGCGAGAGGGGGGAGGCTGACGATATTGCAATGGAGCCACCAGTTCTGAGAATATGTTGCAGTGCCTGGGTGCTAAGGTTCGAGTGCCGACAGTGGCGCGGTCTTAACACTAGCTTCATAGCTACGCAGAATTCAGCCGCTGTCTGCAGGATAAGTCTATCTGCCGGCTGCTCTGATCGGTAGTTTTCACTCGTTTCTCCAATCAGAGCCAGGTAAATTTCTTTCCCTCCTTTCTTTACCCCTCACACTCAATACACAACCACTAATGTTGGGAGACAATTCGAAATCTTTGAGCTTATTTCGTCTGGAGCGGTGTCTCTGTGGTAGGAAATACCTAGTCGGGAAAAAACGCCGCAAACAGACGTGTAGTTTTGCGCCGTATCTGACCATACAACGGAGGAAAATCATCACCGACTCTCGCAATAAAAAAATTGCACCAAACTCATGAGACTAAATACTTCAGCAGTTTACGCGCCAGAAACACTTATAAATCATTCAATCAATATGGGAAATATATAGAAGTAGGGATGTATTGAAAATCTAACTACCCGTCAGCCCGGATCTCTTTAGGTATATTGGTCCGGTACAAATGTCCGTTGTCAGCGTGCTTACTAATTGAGAGATCGCCTCTGACATTCGCGGGGATTTAAGACCAATTCTTGGCATCGCCTTCCCGGACCGCTCTGAGCAGCAGCTTGCTGTGTGTGTGCACCACGCGGCGGATGCTCCCGCATGGCGGGGGGGGGAGGGGGCGGGGGGCGGGGGTCGTAAATCGCGAGCGTCGCCGTCGCACGCGGCGGCCGGAGGAAGACCTCGCATGGCGCGATGCGACTCCTCCACTCGACTCGACTCGCGGGTGCCGGTGTAAATTACAACTTTGGCTTGTTACGCCGCGTAATGTTTCGAAACTCGTTTGCTCCGGCCGCAACCCCCTCCCCCCGCCACCGCCCCCACGCACTCCCACGAGAGCGCACGCCACCGTTCCCCCCCCCCGCGCCCGCCCTCGCGCTCCGCGGCGGGCGAGCTGCGCCTGACGACCGCGTAATTCATGAACGCGCCCTGCGTCATAATGCTGCGCAATGAGCTCTTGCCACACTCGCGGGCCGGCCGCCTGGGCGGACGCACGCTGCCGCCCTGCGCAGCGCCATCGGCGGAAAAAGCACCCAACTAGTGTTCTCAAGAGACTTGACACTCCGTGATTCGGCTAGGCATCCTCTCTTCTTGCGACTGCCTACCTTTTGACCTATGCACCCCGTTGTGTGTAAGTGTTGTGAAAGGGCACACAAGGGGGAAAGTAATGTAATCGCGCGCCGGAAAACTGCAAATTTTTGGAAGAGAAAAAACCTATTTCCGTGGTAACGTAAAAGTGGATAAATGCTGTAGATGTACATAGAACATTACATTCTCTAACACGTGGTGTAGTCAGAATCTATGTTTGTGGGTTCTTGATACCGAAAAATCGATTGACGGCAAAATGTCTTACTATCTATCCGTTTGTCTGTATGATGTCAACGCTAGCTCTTAAACCGTTCAGCCGATTTTTTCCAAAATGGACATTCCCCAATGAGAGGTAAATGGACTCCAGGCTTTGAGAGTTGAAAATGGATATTTGGATTTTTGAGCGTACTTTACATGCAGCTTCAAAAATATTGTCAGAAATTTCTCAAAAGTGGCTCCAAATGTTTGATTAAACTTCGTCTTCGCGTAGCGTAAAGGACGCTCAAGAGAATCGCGTAGGTCTCATCTTTGGATGAAATCCATGATTTTTCGAAAACTGAACAAGTGTAATTTTGGGTTGAATTTTTCGAAAATAGGAGTAGCTTTCGTGTATTTTGGGAGAAAGATAGGTATTTAATTTTTTCTTCAAATCGTCTTCTCGTATTTAGCAAAGGGGTTGGTGCCAGTCCCATTTTCAGCCAACTCTCCATATTTTTAAAAATTGTAAAAAGTGAACGTTTCATAACTACAAAATTGAAGATGTACATGTTTGACTCAGACAAAGCCTGTTGAAAAAATCTTCTCTATAAGAAAGGTCCTATACAGGTTTTTTTGAAAACAACACTAGTAGTTTTCACGTGACGTGTGTATGAGATTTATGTAATTTCTAAAAAAATACATTCCCAAAAACCTCTACAATTTTTTTCTTTAAATTTTTCACTGTAGAAGACGGGACGTTTAAAGAAACGACGCAGGTCTCATTTTCGTTGAACTAAGTTTCGAAAACTGCAAATTTAGAAATTATGCGAGAAAGTATGTGTTGTTGTAGCGCCACTAGTTAAACTAAGGAATACAAATTTTAAAATATATGATCATATATTTTTAAACCCAAGGTAAAATGTATATACTGTATATAGGTGTTGTGGTGCGTTATCGTTGGCATCTTTCATGAAATAATTGTAAAGGTTGTCATTGCCAACAAAAGTATTTAATGTAATAGCAGCTTTCGATGGCTTAGCCATCATCATCAGTTGTCTGATACAAGTAGAAAACAAAACATTAGTACGTGAATACAACAAGATTATGATAAAGGTTACAAATAATTTACAAATTTTTTGGAAATAAATTTAACATTCAAGAAACAGGAAGAAAGAAAAAAGTGTGTGTGTGGGGGGGGTTAAGTCATTAATACTAAAGAAAAGCGAATGAAATAGAAATAGGAAACGTAAAATTTTTTTTTAAACAGAGAAACAGAAATGTAAGTTGAGCCACTTCTTACCTGCTGGATGGAAGCCACAAAACGACTACGCGGGGTCGGGCGAGGCAAGGGGCTTAAGTACCCGGGGGTTGGAGGAGGGCAATGGCCTGGGTGCGGTGCGCATCGCTGTGCCGCCCCCGGCGGGGTGCACCGCACTCCCACCACCGCACCCCGCCGGGGGCGGCACAGCGATGCGCACCGCACCCAGGCCATTGCCCTCCTCCACCCCCCGGGTACTTAAGCCCCTTGCCTCGCCCGACCCCGCGTAGTCGTTTTGTGGCTTCCATCCAGCAGGTAAGAAGTGGCTCAACTTACATTTCTGTTTCTCTGTTTAAAAAAAATTTACGTTTCCTATTTCTATTTCATTCGCTTTTCTTTAGTATTAATGACTTAACCCCCCCACTTTTTTCTTTCTTCCTGTTTCTTGAATGTTAAATTTATTTCCAAAAAATTTGTAAATTATTTGTAATCTTTATCATAATCTTGTTGTATTCACGTACTAATGTTTTGTTTTCTACTTGTATCAGACAACTGATGATGATGGCTAAGCCATCGAAAGCTGCTATTACATTAAATACTTTTGTTGGCAATGACAACCTTTACAATTATTTCATGTATATACTGTTTATTTTAGAGATCAACATAAATTAAGAGCCATAATATTTCATAGAATTCAATTAATATATCCGATAATAATAACAACAGTATTTTAAACATTTAAAGTTAGGTTCGTACCATTATCAAAAGGGATCTCTTTAGCTTTCAGAGAAATATCGGATCGTGACCTTGCCGCATCGTTTCGCTTCACAATGAGGCGGTGCCCTCCCTTTCGCTAGCTGACCCAATTCCGAATATTTGCGAAGGAGGTTCGCGAAGATAGCGCCCGCACACAATCCTAAGTTATGTTATGAACCTATACACATTTCGAGGCACAAAACCAAAATTCCGCAGCAATACCGGAAAGCTTATTTACCCAGCGCTCCCCGAGAATACGACGGCTGGAAGAGGGCAGCACTTTCGCGAGCGGCAGCGGCGGAATTGCGAAGGGGGACTGCGGGGGGGGGGGGGGGGGGGGAAGGGCCGCGGCGGTGGCAACGCACGCGAGCCTTTCGGAAAAGGGAAGGAGAAGCAGCGATGGTGGAAAAGAATGGAGGTGATGCATAACTAGGTGGCTTCGATAAGTTATTTCCGTGACATATTCAGAGGGTACTTCTTAGTAAGACAATAACGCTGGTCTCTGAACGTTTTGTCTTACAATTTATTACCACAAAACGTTTAATAGCTTACAGATTTTTTTGTTTTTTCCTTAGCGTTTAAATTGATCATTTTAAATGAGTTTCTAACATATAAAATTGATCAAATCGATACTTTTTGAAGTACTAGAAAATAGCTAGTACTAATAGCTAGTATACTAATTAATGAAGATAGGTTTAAAAAATAAGAAAGTTAATGTCACATAAGATATATATTTATTATTTCTAACGGTAGGTTTATACTACCTGGTGGCAGAACACGACAATTTACAAACGTTTCAATTAAGAATATTAATACAATATAACTGTAAGTTATTTTAAAATAATATTAACATTGATAATAATTATGATAATCATAGTGTTGATAATACAAAAATATTCATAATAATATCAATATCGCCGATCAGGAGAGTCGAGATCGCTGAGGCAGTAGTGCCGTGGTGATTTTGAACCGAAGGATCGCGGGTTCCAGACCCGCATCAGGCATGGGTATGTTTGCGTGGTCCATTCACCCATCATTATCATTCCATACCCCATACCCCAGAACTAGCAACCGAGGGAGATAAAAATTGGATTCAGCATACAATGCTGCTTCTCCCCCCCAAAGAAGTCACATGCACTTTCCACGGAATAAATATAACTGGGCCTCGGTAAGTGCAGGTGCATGTCTGCGTGGTCTTAGCTGGCAAATGTGCGACCAAAAACAATCAATATCTTAAATAAGAAAAATACTTATGTCTTAAATACGACGAAAAGGAAAATAACATATGACCGCAGAAAACATCAGTGCACATTGTTTTGGCGAGTAACTGCTAGTCGGATTTTGACCAATGAGGAAACGTATGTGATATTAGCAGCCGAAATACCTAAAATAGTTTATCAAAATAACGCAAAAATTAATAATAGATATATTTTTTTATCACAGCTCATCGTTACTTTAAAATATAATGATTAAAATATTCAAAGTATTCTTCATCAACGAAATAGGCGAAACGAATAATCGGAGGTAAAACAAAACCGAAAACGCAGAGGCGGCAATTAGCGTAATCGACATTTACGTTCAAGGGCGGTGGAGGGGAGGCGTACGCGGGGAAGCGAAGGCGGCGGCGCGGCAGAGCGGGCGCGGGGCGCTGTTTCAGGGCGGCCCAGCGGCAGCTGAGCTCCCCACGAACAAAGCACGAGTCTCCGCCGCTCAGCCTGCGAATTATGCTGATGATATAGACTACAAATTTCTGGGATTCTTTCCAGCAAATCTGGTTATATTCGGGAATAGCGTCGCAGGCTTGCGGGGGCGTTTCGCATGAGCAGGGGGCGGGGCAATGGAATGAGCAGCGCGGCGGGGGGGGGGGAAGGAGAGGGGAGAGGGGAAATTCTTCCAAAGCGAGAAATTGCACCGAGAGGAAAGCAAAGGCGACCCGAAAAGCAGGCCACTTTTCTCTGTTAGGACACCAGTCTTGTCCACACAGAGATAGTGACTAAGAGGCACAAAGATAATGTTTTTGAAAAGTTTTGTAATGGCGTTTTCATTACTACAGCTATTGGTTGATAAATTGCCCGAATTACGGAGGTTTTCTAAAATATGTTTGACATTAAGTTTTTTTACAAATTTTTCAACAGTTCAATCAGAAGTCTAGGTGATACATTAATGATACGAGGACAATTTATAAAGGGATATCATCATTTTAGACTTGTGAGGAAGAAAAAAATGTTTTGACTGTTGATATTTATTATTCTATTTTGTACAAGGAAGGCTAAAATGTTTTTCTTATATTTATGGAGGTGCGTTAGAAAAACTAAAAGAGCGGAAACGGAAAACTAAATTGTAAAAGTGGGAAACTTTCTTTTCTGAAAATTGCTTTTCTTGTGAACACAATGCAACAGAAATCCACTTAAATACATAGAAAAAGCAATAAATATTTTTATTTACATAATGAATTTCAATGCATGACTTTAATGTAGTGTTTTAAGAAATAAATATAAAACTTGAATAAAAAGTGATATACCGAAAACATATGACTGCAACACTCAAACGATTAAAATGAAAAGCTGAAGATAATAATACTCAACACAGCGTTTCCAATTGTAATGCTTAAATCCAATGTCAAACATTCGAACTCCATTTTTAACTTCTCATCATTCGAATTGTCGCATACAGTGTTGTGCAGCGCACAGAATAAAGGAGAAAGGAGGAGCCTCTTTGAACAACGCTGGCGAGGCGGGGGGAGGAGTGAAGCGCGATTCAACGCTTCGAGGTCGTGACCCCGCAGAGGTCAAGGACCCGGGGCAGCGACGGAGGTCTTCGCCTCCTCCCTCACGCGCCCTATCGGCGCATCGCCTTCTTGACCAAGCCCTCGCCGCCGCCGCCGCCTTTGTGCCGGCACGTGCTGCGGCCTTATCAGCGTGGCCGGGGCGCGCCTCTGTCGCGCCGGCGGACGCCCACGCTCTGGTGGCTCCGGCGCTCTGCTCGTTCTGCGTTGGATTGCACCGACACACACCGAGCGCCTTTCTTTCTTCTTTGAACCATTCGCCTTCCGACTCCGCCCTCACAATCGGGGCGGCGCGGTTGCCGCCGATTTCTCGCTCATCAGCCAGCGCTGGGGCTGCGAGACGTACAGTGTTTTGATATCCGAATTCACAGCCTACAATTTCAAGCTTGTCTTCTAAAGGTGAGAGCACTAGTTAGACTCCCCGAGCCTAGGGTCGCTCTTTATTTCTCTACACTCGCCGATCTGAGTATAAAGAATAGCAATTATTCACTTGTAATGGAAGATAGTTACAGAATATTTGTTAGTAGGCTTCTTAAATAACAGTATGAATAATTCAGTCATTGTATTAATGTAATGTTGTAAGTGGCCAGGAAAAGGGAAGAGCAGTGAGTAGTATTAATTTTTAATTATTTAAAGATGAGAAACGAATGCGTCTTGTTTCTCAATTTTGTTCAAGATCTTTGCCTCCAGTAATTCGGCATTCCTTACATCCAGATGATAGTCTCAGCTATCAATAGTATCAAAATTTCATTATTTTGGCCGAAGTTAGAAATCTGGCTGAACACCTATGAAATTTTAAATGTACTTGTTAATTCATCCCGTATGCAGGTACATTACAAACGCGCTTACTGTTGCTAATTATTAACCCATTTAATACTTCACAAACACGCAAGGAAAATGAAAGCTTCCAATATATAAGAATTTTTGCTAAATAATTGAAATAAATTGTTACAGAAAATTCTCTGTTCACTACATTTGAAAAAACTATTCCGCGGGATTTTAGTTTAAAGTTTGTACGGAACAATTTTCTGTTTAACAATGCAGCTGATATGTAACAACAATATATATATATATATATATATATATATATATATATATATATATATATATATATATGCGTCACAAATTCATGTCTATTTGATTGTTAATATTATAATACAATATCATTTGTTATTTTAATTACTCTTTCAAGTTAACGTTGGTGTGTTAGTAACAAATTAGAGTGATCTCAGATCTTATGTTTAATATTGAATATAAAATTAAAAAGACTAATAAATATATATTTTAGGTATTTTGATTTGAAAAGCAGCATAACAGGAATAAGATGCTCCGAGTTAACTTGCCCGAGACTTGCTTCTTGACTGTTCTAAGCGATGAGGAATTGATAATTTGAGTAATAATGTGATTTGAAGTGTTTTGCTTTCGCTTCACAAGGACCTAGGTAATATAATCGCTCATGCAAAAGCTAAGTTACAACTATTGGTTCGCTGAAAGCACTTCCCGCTAGATCCGCCTGCGTTTTGTCGATTCACGTTCCTTCCATTTTTTCTTTTCTGCCTATAGTTAACTAAAATGTTGCTATGCTATGTCAGTATTTCATTTCTCTGTCACACAAAAATACTATAATCATTTCTCTTTGTTTATGTTTATTAGCTTTATGTTCTTTACACAGATAAACTTTGTTTTGCGCTCATCACTTATGATTATGTAGAGGAAAACCTAATACGAGTATATTATCTTCGTAAGATAAACGTGTTTTTTTGTAAGAATGTATGAAGTCAGGAGCATAACTATTAATTTTCTTTAAGATTTTTAATAAAGAAGTAACTTACATGGTATCATTTGTTTTAGTTGTGCATTATAAAGTAATATTTTAATGAACTTTTATTAAAACTTGAAGTTTACCAAATTTCTTTGCTTTACTTTTCTTCGTTTGCTCATTACATACTAATACGTTCACAGTATGTAGTAATTATTCGCTTTGTATCTCTTTACTCCCACTCATTAAATTACTATTCGTTTAACTTATCTTCCTAACTTTTCTGGAAACAAACTGTTTCCACATTTTCTCATAACTTCCTTATGAGGTGCATCGGAAGGCTCGATATCGACTCATCCTCTTCGCTTCTCCTAAACCCGTTCCTGAGGTCTCCGCTTCTTCTTTCTTGCTACTTGATGTGTTTGGGACACCGCCCTTTCACCCTCGTCTCCTTCCGTGGCGTGCGCGACGTCACCGGCGAGGGATGTCGGTATTCCGAGGCGCCGCGGCGCTAGCGCCGTCACCGCCTTATCGTGATTCGATGGCCCCTGACGCGACGCATCCCGCCAAACACGCCGTCAATGCGCGCGGTGGGCTTTCAGGCGCCGACGCCGCGCCGCGCCGCGCCGCGCCGCACCGCACCGCGTCGCTTCCCGCTCCTTCGCTTTTCGGCTCCCCTCGGCGGAGCAGCAGAGCGTTTTTGCCCTCCGCGCGGCAGTTCGCACATGATGCACAGCGCTTCTTGCGTGATTCATAGGCGGCACACAAAACAAAACGAGCTTAAGCGGCAGATGCAGCATTTAATGGGTCGCATATTAAACACTTAGTTCGCAAGGATTAGGGAATAAAAAATAATACGAGATAAGGAAACACAGAGATGAGGTAGATTATTTTGTGTATTACATTTCTTCAGTTTAAGTTTTTAACGTGCAATTTGTACTCAAAATTACGACCGCTTGTAGATCAATGTACGTTCACTAATGTTTAGAATCGTGGGCTTTCTAATTGTAATCACAGTTCTAAAACGAACACGACAGATATGAGGCTACATATGAAGATTCAATGCTCGAACAACTGGGCTACGAAAGCATCTATGAGAATGCAGATACTGCGAACTCCGCAGCAGTTCGAGACAGAAGCTTTAAACACAAACACACCGCTCCGCTGCACCCTGCAGAGACAACCCCACCACTAGCGCTCCAGGAATTCGCGGAGTTATTTTGGCAGCTGTTGTAAGTGACAATTCATTGCGTTTTCCTCATTGAAAACCTCGAAAAAATAACGGACTGATGAATAAAAAGGGTGAAAAAGTTCGATATACAATACAGCGCCTTTTCAGCAAACAGAGTGGGTAGCGAATGCCCGGCGCCATACCGCGCCCCTCTCCGCCACGCGCGAGTTTCGGCTGCGGTGACGCGGGTGCCGGAGGGGCAGGGCGGGGGGGGGGGAGGGGCAGCAGCTCTGCCGATTGACATTTGAATTGCTAAAGCGACGAGTCAATAGTGGACAATCGCGGAGGTGCCGCCGAAGCGGCTTCGTTCGTCCCCATGGCGCTCCAGCCATGGCACTTCAACCATGGCGCTCCAGCCATGGCGCTCCAGCCATGGCGCTCCAGCCATTGCGCTCCAGCCATGGCGCTCCGACCATGGCGCTCCAGCCAGCAATTTTAATTGCACGTACAAGAGGACGAGTTCATCTTGTGACAACGACTGGATGAGCCACGACAACTAAACGAAGACACCACTACATTCTTTTCATAATCATCTAGGTAACTGATCCAGGAAAGCCTAGTTCACTTGGTTGTACTTGGCAGATAATCATCTCAGAGCAATACGAAGAAGCTGTAGAAAAAAGAGAAAAGAAAGGGGGACGGGATGAAAAAGTAGGAACGAAAAGCTGATTAAGGGAAGGAGGTGATGGAGATGGAAAATAATGAGGAGAACGAGAAGGAGGAGGAAAATGGAAATAAGGAAGAGAAAAATGAGCAAAAAGAAAACGAGGAGGCGGATAAAATGCTGGTAATATAAAAACTAAAATGCGACTAAATCGAAGCGTCTAAATGGCGAATGATCTCGCCTTAGATACCCGTTCTCCGCTAGGGTCGCTCCTGGCCGCTGGGCCTCCGGCGGCGGCGGCGGCGGCCCCGAGGGACACCCACCTAACGCGGCTTCTTTACGGCGGGCGGCGCGCCGCGCTTTACGGAGGGGCCGCGCCAGGTGAAAGCCCGGCAGGGCGCAGGCAGGAGGCGGGAGAGACGACCCGCGAGGCGGTTTCCGGCGGGTGGCCGCCAGGCGCCGGCAATCTCATCCCCGGGCGCTCCCACGAGACGCGATATCGCAAGGAATATTTGGTCTGGGGATCTTACGAGGCGCTGTGCTCGCTTTGCCTCTCCGTACTCGGTTCAGAACTCGGTTCTGCATTTGGGACGTACACGTTTCTTCCACGTACTGACGAACTTTTAAGCTCCCATATTATGAGTGAATTATGCTTTCGGATTATTTGTGGCATACGTGAACATTGGTTATAACGGTGAAAATAGAGGTAGTTGAAGTACAAAATGTCAAATGCTAAATCATTATGAGGAATTATTGTTATCATTGTTACTTTGTTCAAGAAGAAAAGTCAACTCTTCACAAGTGATTAGTAGCTTGCATCTGGATTCTTCAAGTATTTCAACAATAGATATGTATTGGAAACGTAGTCGGTATGAAATGTCTTCAAATATCTACATTTTCTAATATGATTAGGCAAATATATCTAGCAGGAAAATGACAATTATTCTTGCTATCACATATCAACATTATTCAATTTTTTAAAACAAATTCAGGGATTACTTGTTTTTACTGTTAATATTAAATAAATTGAATATACCCAGTAAGACAATATTAATCGACGGAGGATGAACAAATAATATACAATTAAAATTAACCTCCTTATTAATAACTATATGTACGTGACGTGGATTGAGAACGCAATACCAGCTGAGCTGGTTCCCTAGAGCAAGATTCAATGACAGCGGTATCTCAACAAATCGTCGACAGCGGCGACGGTAGCGCTGTCGCCGGCGCCAGCGGTAAACTGGTTACCTCGTTCCTCGCCCCCGCGGGCGCCGGCGCAACTGGATTTGCTAGGCGCCGCGGCCGCCGCCAGGGCCGACGGCAGCGGGGACGCCGTGCCGGCCGCTGCCTTATCGGATTCCGATGCCGCCGCCTTCTCCAATACCCCGCCAGCGCAGCCACCACGCCCAACGCCGCCGCCTCATCGACCTCAGCGCCCTCAGCACCGCCGTCGCCGTCGCCGCCACTACAATCCCTGTGCCGTTTCCCCTCACCGCTACCTCCCTTCACACCAGAATTAACACTGCCACCGGAGCCTCCACGGCCACTTCAATAACCACTACCGTCACCAAACGCTCCCAACATCACCGCAATTTATAGATCCACTAATACCTCCATCAGCAATACATCGCTGCAGCAGCTATTCCTGCCGCTACCGCCAACGTGAGCACCAAAATGAAAACAGCATTCCTGTCACAATTCTCATTGTCATCACTGCATCCTTAGTGCTCATCCTCTATCCACTTCACGTCTCGGGTGCTTCCGTTGCCACTTGTAGTCTCAGACAGAGTTTTTAAGTCTTCCTGTGCCTTCACCGCAAATATATGTAGCCGTATCGTAAAAAAAGGAGAAAAGAACTAACATTCTTTTTTAAATTAACGTAAAATAAATGATAAATATTTATTGGATTAAATATAAACTACGCATTTAGGAGGATTCTTTTTTTGCAAGGCAGTATTTAGCTTTTCAAGATAACGTGGCAACGAAGTTTCGACGAGTTTCCTTCGGCGGTTGGGTTACCGTCGAAGACCGATTGCGTCTTCGATTGCCGCCCGCATCCCCTGTTCCCCGCCCCCTTCGACATCCTGCGCCGTAGTCCTCTACCTCCGGCGCTTCCTTCGCCAGCGCCCTCGAATTCCCCACCGCTGCTGCCCGCCCTCGCGGCCCGCCGCCCCCGCCCCCCGCGCATTGCTTCACGCGACGGATCCACGGCCTCCGTCGTCACCGAGACGCCCTGGTCGGCCAGGTCTCCTCGGGGCCTTGCGGAGGTACCACCACCGTCACCGAGGGGCGAGTCTGCCCCCTTCCCCACACCCTTCGACTGCCCGCTTCGACACCTCCAGCGTAATTTCCGTTCCAGCTCCTCTCCGTGGAAGCTTCTGAGCTGACAGAAAGGTGAAGGTCCTCGTGTAACAGTTTGTTGAACACATACTATAAAAGTAGAATTTCATATAACACAAAAAATTGATAGACGTTTCTTTAAATAATTTCTACATGTTAACTTCGGCGTTTATAATGTTTTTGTCGTTGATAAAATATTATATTCAGAGTAAGTTTTCTCTTTTACATCAGTCGGATTCTCTATGCAACCTGTTATCACCAAGCATTTTTTTCTTTTTGACTATTTTTTTCAAACATGTATTGGATACTCGTAACAACTCATAAAAATGTTATAAGAACCAGGCTCAAGACATGAATATATTTGCAAATATGAGGGTATTGTTTATTTTCCTCATCCGCTAAGGGCACTTATTATCATTGGTTACTCATACTTTTTTACATCTTACATAGATCATGAAATGACTAATGCGTGTTTCAGTATCATTAATCACGGTTTTAACAGATAATATTCCCGAAGGGATGAAGAATTTAACATAAAGAATTCATGAGTTGGAAGAATGGTTTTAACTTTTTTTCTTTATTGATCCGCAATTGGATGTTCAACCCTTCAAAGATATGCCTATTTTCCCATTTATCCACATCATCCACTCCTCATAAACACTAAATATTCAACTTAAGACACTACTGCCCTATGACAGCCGTCTTTCGCAGACTAGCCGGTTATGAAATTTTAATCGTAAAATATATATTTTTTTTCATTTTACTTTTTACATTTATTTATAGTCACATTAGAAGTTGTTAACAATATTGATTTATTTATACACCATATGTTTATTTAAAACACTACGGAATTTTGCTTAGAAAAAAGTTTGATCTTTCTTCTGAACCAAATTTCATGAATTTTGTTCAAATGAAAGATAGTGATCTCGAGATGAGTCATTACTCGCTCTTACGGGTATTAACCTCTTTTATATATAAACACTTAATTTTACAACTATATTACACTTAATGGAATCAATACTTATATACCGTCACTTGCTCTTTACGTCGTTTTGTTGTGCAACATGGCCGACTAGACATTCTGGCCTGGGTACTTAAACGTGACACCAGAAATGTGCATTGTAATTTACGCGATAAACAACAGTTGTGTACAGATTGTAATGAAAAGTTAGTACTGCTTTTACTGACCCAAAATACTTATCAATGTAGAGGATTATTCTTTGCTGAGTACGTATTCCGCATGTGTTTCGTACACAAATAGTTTTCTTGAGTGGTTGTTACTCTTTCCCTACGGAGAAGACAGAAAGTTATATTATGTTGTGCAAAAAAGGCGAATTTTCGGCAGAAAACCCTCATTACAGGGCCCTGATAACGAAAAAGTGGATAAATCCAGTTGCTAAATTTTGAAAAAAATTCCTCTGGTGCAGCCAGAGTCCATTCACGTGGTGCAGACAGAATCCATGTTTTCTGGGTCCTTGCCCTTTTTTCCTGGTAACCAGTGCATACAGACATTGACTCTTGGATTATATATGCTTTTCCGTAGTGGTTTTAAAATGGTATTCGGGCTAACGATTAAACATTTAGTTATTTTAATTTCTTAGTGATTGTTACATTTTCTTATGTGCTATAGTTTGTTGTTTTTCCTGTTTTAAAATTTGTGTCGAACCCCTCAGCTACCCAAGCCAATCCTCAATCTGTCACTGCCACTCGGTCTTTGGAGGCTCGCGCTGCCCACGTCTGCTATCGACCGAAATCGACTCGTCTTCGCCGGTGATGTAATGGTTAAGGTTGTGACAACTTTGCTTTAACGGATCTTTTACGTTCCGCTCGTAGTCGTTTCGAGGGGATTCCGTCGGAATGGCTGCGAAGGCTCCTGGCAAAACGCGTTTCCGTTGATGCGCGAAATTACGATCCGCGGTTTCTGCTATTGAAGGATTTCGGAAGTAAAATTGTATTCGATTGTTGGGCTCTCGTCTTTATACACTTCACAATGGGGTTTACCGAAGTTTCTAACTTGCTGACAGCTGACCCATGAAATTCGATTGTTTTCACAAAATTGACTTCTTTCTACAAATCATTTCCCTTACAATACTCTTTTTATCCCATTCACTAAATCATATTATATCTATATGTACTTGGTAGT
This sequence comes from Gryllus longicercus, assembly GCA_038098605.1. Taxonomy (NCBI): domain Eukaryota; kingdom Metazoa; phylum Arthropoda; class Insecta; order Orthoptera; family Gryllidae; genus Gryllus; species Gryllus longicercus. Next base: position 2,134,893 of record JAZDUA010000102.1, read on the forward strand.
CTTTCTTTTAACTAAGATGACAGAACTACATATGTAAACAAACATAAGGCCACGGTATTTCATTAAAAATCACAATGAAGTGAACTTAAATATGCCCTTAATCTGTAGGGATATATTATTTTGAAAGTAAACTAACCTTAATGAATTACTTTCTATATTGATCTAAGCTAGCCGAGCCATGTGTTTCTTCTTTTATAAATATGTCATTTCCTTGACAGGAATATACTTTTGTGAAAAAAAATGACTTACTTTCCATTAGCAAGGTCAAGGTCCCTTGCCGTTTCACTTTTTCCATCTTACCTTAATTAAATCTTCCTTGAATCACAGTCAAGAAGTTGCTTCACAACAAATTAGTATCTTGTTTTTCAACTTCACACAGAAAAGTAAATGTTTTTCAACACTCTCTTTAGAAATCATAGCAGCGATTCACGAGAGTATACGTTACTTCAACGTTCATAAGGAACATTTCAATTATCGGCATGTTTAGTTTCTGTTTTCATCAGAAAAGTGATTTAATTATACTGAGGCTGTGCACGACATCAAAGCAAAGCAATGCACTACCTCTCAAAGAAACGCGATGAAATGTGATATCTGAAACCGTCGAAACAAATATCTCATCCAATCTCCAGCACTTTCATTTTCATTTTTCATATTTTCCGTATACCGTCTCTGTGAGATCTTCTTAGATCGCGTTCGAGACATCCGTCCTCCCCACTGCCTCTTACGCCGCTCACTTTCTCCGTCCATCGGCACCCCCTCCCCCAACGCACGGGTCCCCATTTACTGCCTCCGCCCGGGGCCGCCCGGATTGAATCTCGCGACGCCACTTCTCACCCCCCATGCCCGCAGCCGCGGGCCGCCCTGACCCGCTGCCAGCACCCGGGGGCCGCTCGCCGCCCCCGAGACGCCCGGCGCCTTCTCCCCCGCCCCCGCCGCCCGCGCCGACAAATGGACTTATAATTCCGTTTCATCTCGATAACCCTCCGCTTCCAATTGGTCAACAAGCGTTAAAGCAAAGACCGGGCGCGCCCCCGAACATAAAATTGATTTACAACGACTCCGGCGGCCACTGCTACACAGACAAGAAAAAAAAAGACGAGCTACGGGCGACGCGTCGGGCGGCGACCGGCGCGCGCGCGGCGCCGAACGCGCGCATTAAATAAACCGATGATGAAGCCCCCTTGGGGGGAGTGTAAACACGCTCGGCAGCTCGGGCGGGCGGGCGGACGAAAGCTACGTCCAGCACCGGTAATAGAGCCCTTGTAATATGTAAAGCGAGCGAGCGGAGAGAGAGCCGAGGAAGAAGAAGAAGAGTGTAAAGAAATAAAACAGCGTCGGAGGGAGCAACGATGTAAGCCCGGAAACAAGTGAGCAATGAAAGGGTATCGGTACAGCTCGCCAAGTTAAATAATATTTCGATTGAGTTCTTAAAATGCGATATAGGCATATATTGAAAATAAGTCTGCGGAGTTTGTTCTGTAAGTTACCTATGGCCATCCTAATATAGCACTCACGTGACCGGAAAAGGTCATTGTGAATTTGAATAAAACGAAAAAACACAGGACTGAATCATTGTGAAATATCCAGTTGGATAAAATTATCATCATTTCTATATTCTTAATTGCAATTTGATGCACTCTCTAGCATACGTTTCATCTCAGCTAAAAAATCTCACTAAAAAAAGTACCAGTCAAGGAGGCCATGTAGAAGGCAGACGATAATTATGAAAGTGTAGTTTTAAATATCTATAAAATTGTAAGCCACAGAAAATTTATTAATTATAATATAAAATAGATGTAACTAAACGGCCGTGAGATATTTCAACAAGACTGTAATATTACATAGAATTGATTATTCGAACAACGGAACTGCACAAATATGCTTCAGCTAGCATGAGATTACGTTGATCTACATTAACCAAATGTACATGTTTTTAATGTTAGATAATTATTAGATAGCATAAACACACAAAATAAAACAAGCTGTCAAACGCAAAGACCTGACACTTGCTTCTCTAGGTATGTCGACGCGCTGAATCTGAATCTGAAGTCAGAATTGTGCCATCACCCTCCTATGTTTCTTTAATCGCCAAAAACCATCGTGACATTGGGTTTGCCCACAACTGCCGAAAATAAAAATACAAAGACGACACATATTTTTGTATGTCAACGCGCTGAATCCGAAGACGAAGCCATAATTGCGTCACCAGTTTTTCGCAAATAAAAGAACCTGGAAGGTGGTGGTGCAATTCTTGCTTCGGATTCAGCGCGTTGACGTACATCCAGATAGATGTGTCAAGTCTTTGGGTCTGTTTTTTATTTTGTGTGCCTGTGTAATCATTTCACATTCTCCAAAACTAACTAATTTTCTGAAATACTTTCTTACCTTTACATTTATTCATTATCCCTTATTTTATATCTCGAAGGAAACGAATTTATAATATATATAACATAGTGTCACGTTCCTTATACCACACGAATAACGTGTACCCAAATAAAATCTTGATAGTATGGCTACTTGAACTATTTTGTCCGTAACAGAACAGGCTTTTTCCTTTAAAAGCGAAGCTCCGTCGTGAGTTGCCGAACGGTACCTCTCGAGCGGCCGGGCCTCTGTCCGGAGCCTGCATTACGCTTGCAAAGGAAAGCGCCTTCGCAGGAAAATGGCCTCGAGGCGCGTCGTTAGTACTTCGTTTGGGAGGAGCGAAACGCCCCGAAGGCGACCCACGGCGTTAAGGTAATATTCGCGCCTTGTTCTTTGCAACGTTTCTTTGAATGTGAGATCCAGTTTCGTGTAACTGCGTTACCTAAATATATTCAGTTTGGAAGGAGCACGGCCAATTTACTACTGTTACTAAATATGCTCTTTTAACCATAGTTCCTTGATCGCGAAAACGCAGATATTGTTCATGCAAGCTGGAAAATTTAAAGATATTACGGTTGGACGGTGCCAAGATAATCCATTATACGCCGCGTTTAACATTCGGATAATTATCGTACACTGTACGTTAAATGGGAAGTATGCCGTTTCATATGAAGCTATTCTTGCCCACTTTTATGATAAAGATCCTTGTAAGATATTTTACAGTAAAGAATCGTTTATTCGCATAAAAGCTAATTTTAAAATGATAGCTTCTTGGGATACGTGAGTAGATGGGTGTTTTGTGAATGAAACCAAAATTGTACAATCTCGGATGAGATAATTTGCAATGATACCTCATTATGTCTTTGTAAAAAAATTACATGTCTCTCCTAGTATATACTCAGATAATAATGAGGCAATTGTTTTACTTGTTAAAAAGTTTACATTAATATATTACGACAAATAATCTTAAAATTCCACTTTCTTTTCTACCATTCTTCAAAATTCTGCTCATGTTATTTCATTTGTCGTTTTTTATACGCAACGTTTGCCATAAATAGTTAATTACTTTTTTAAACTATCATCACACCACTACTTATATTCTTGAGAACATCTCCGTGAATTTTAATGAACAATATAACTTTAGCACTGTCTGATTAACCCTCTTCTTCACGCAAATATTCGGCGTTGCACCTCCACAGAAAATCAGAGCTCACACGAGATGTAGTGTAACTGAATTGGACACGTGTGACCCTGTTAGAATTAACAACCGTCGCACAAAAGCTTGACGCATCTGTGCGGTTCAACTCGAGTAATGAGAACCTGCTCCGGATTGGTGTGCATTACAGAGGTCGCGCCAGGTGCAGAAACTACGAGGGGGTTGCTTCTAGATAGGAAACAGGTCAACTACAGTACCGATGCTGAATGTTTAAGCCATGCCCATTGACATAGCAATTTCTCTCGTTCTTCCAAATGTAAAGGGCCTGGAACAATAGGCAAGAAAGAATTGGAGACTTGTCCAAAGATGATTACGAACAGAACAGCGAATTTCCACTTCCTAATATAATTTTTACTGTAACGTAAAAAAATTAAAAGAAAATTTATTCATCATTACTTCACGGAGGTCACCGTGATAATCTTGTAAAATGGTAATAACAAGGCGTTAGGTATGACGCGGGCGTTGAGATGAAACTATTAATATTAATTATGCTATTGATATTAATACACTAGTCAGATGTCATAGCAATATAATTTTGATGATGATAATGATGATGATGATTGAGAAGAAGTAATGGTGAAGACGTTGGGGTTTGATGTAGAGTCTTATTGAAGTTGTGGTAACAGAAGAAATTACGAGAAAGTGGTTAAGGATGGTATATTTGAATTCTTAAATATTTGAAGCTCCCGAAGTGCATAAAAGTGAAAATTCAGAAGTGGACTCTTTAGGGGTTTCCTGTAATTGATTTTTCCTATCACTTATCACTTAAATTTTTTAAATCTCTGAATTCTTCCAGATTGGCCGTAGGTTTTTTTGTCACCAATATGCTTTATTCGGTAGGGTGAAATTTTTCACACTTTAAGCTATTTTTTATTGCGGAACTCAAAGAAGACATAATTGAAAATTATCTCTCTCCAAGAACACATCTGTTTGTTTTAAAACTTGTGCCTTCATCGTGTGTTTTTCGAAGTTTATGTGGGTTAAAATGTATTATTAATAATCTAAAACAAATAATTTGCAAGCACTTGAAAGTATCGAAAGAAAAATAATTTTCGTTAAGATTTGAATATTAATCCAAGAATATACAATAATCTTCTCACCTTCCTTTCTAATGGTGATAGAGATTAACTACTGGTTCTACAACATCACTCATATGATCTCCCGGCATGTGTGTTAGTGTTTGTGTGCATGTGTGTTAGTGTAGTGCATGTGAGTGTGTGTGTGTGTGTGCAAGTAAGGGATGGGGAAAGGACAAGGAAGAGGAAGAAAAGATCGCGGACGGTCCGTGGCCAATTTGTTATGGTGTTGCACCGGCATTCGCCTGGTGTTGATCGGAGAACCGAGAGGAAACTACCGATCCGCACAGCCAACCGCTAGGATTCTCCGACTGAAGTCCACCTAGTTGAGAAGCTAGTGTCGAACATCCAGTCAGGCACTGCAGTGACATCAGTTGATGCCCTGAGCCACCTTTGCCGGTCTCGGAAACGTGGCCATGACCACTGAAAATACTAATACTGATTAGAGTGGCTCTAAGTATTGATGTGAGCAGCAAAGCAGGAAACTATGGCAGCGGGGCCAAAGTTACCGATATCCCAAGGTCAACGCAGGTGCAAGTGGCGCGGCCTGAACGCCGGGGGCGAAGGTCGGGTGGGGGCGGGGGTGGGGGGTTGGGGGCGCCGTGGTCAGGCGGACGCTAATTAAAATCCGATGGAGGAGAGAAGCCCCCGCCGCCGCCGCCGCCGCCGCCGCCGCCGCCGCCGCCATCTGTTCTAATTGGGCGTCGATTTAACGCGCGTTATGCACTGGCCGAGCGGGCAATTACGCGAAGGCGGAGGCGGCGCCTGGAGAAGGCTGGCGCGGGCACGTGGGGCGGCCGAATGTTTCCGGATACCTCGCTCCACCCCTGCACCTGCCCGTCCTCAGAAAACTGGAAGTGTGCGCTCAGAAGTTTTGCAGTAAAGTTTTGTACAAAAAACAATGCCGCAAAATATTTCACCCCCACAAATTAGTTGAAGCGTTTTTGTCTCATAAGGGTAGGTTAATTTAGGTCACTCCTATTCATTGATTTTTGTCAACGATATTTCTTTGACCCCAGCTGAATAAGTTTATAAGTCATGAATGCTTAAATTTTACAGGAGTGCAAAAAAACACATTTTAACTGAAGTAAATAGGGGATTAAAGGTAATCAGACGAAGGCGATATTCAAACTAAACTATTTGAGTGCAGGTTTTGTTTGAAATCATTTATCTCTGATTTACAGCATCAGCGGAAAGTTGTTTTTTGGCTCTTCTGTAAAATTTAAGCATTCATAACTTACCAACTTATTCAGTGGGCTCAAAGATTACATAATCGTATTTTAAATATATTTTTGTGGACTTTTTGTAGTTCGTAAAGATAGGCATATTTTTAAGTACGAGTTTCTAATGTTTTCACATTTCGTATATGAGGTATCTATTAGAGATTGCTTTTGAATGTTTTATTCCACTTAGTACGTCTTAAGCATTTTTTTACGCATGAAGTAGATTAATCCAAGACCTATTAATCCAAAAAACGACACTTCAGTGAATTCAGTTTGCACCTAATTGTTTTAGAAACTATTTAATTAACGAGAATAAATAATAATAATAATAATAATAATAATAATAATAATAATAATAATAATAATAATAATAATAATAATACGCTAAATAGGGTTGATATCCTGGACAGAATGAGAAACGATCTTAATAAGAAGGAAGAAAAACTGTGAAGCAAACACAAATATGATGAACCTTCGCAAAGAAAGAACTGAGCGGATTTCGAGTGGGTGAGGCGATACCCCAATAAATGGCGGAGAATATAAATTTAGATTCCATTGAAACTATTCGAATTTGAAATTAGCCTAATCTTATCTTTTTAAAAATGTAGTATTATAATTTCCTCCACTTCAATATGTATAGGATGGAAAAGAGAAAGCGTAACATTTGGCATTTGTAAATTGATGCACTTAAAATATTAAAAACCAGTTCCTTTATATACCCAATTCGTGTTATCTCTTTTGACAATCGCATTAGGTAGCACACTTTAACGCTACTTCTGGTCTCCGCGGAATGTAATGCAACCTCCTCGCTCGCTGCCCTGCATACGAGGCCGGAGGGGCGGTCGGCCGGCAAGTTCAGGTAGCCGGGAGAGCTCTCCCGATGAGTGTCCTCGTTCCATCCAACTCCGCAGTAGCGGCCCTTGTTTGCCTTGCTGCATTTAATGAATGGGGAGGTTGTACCTGGATATCAGGGCACACGCGGGCACACATTCCAGACGCGACGGTGCAAGTGGCCCCTCACAAGTTTGTTTGCGCCAACAATCGCTTTTGTTTGGGCGGCAGGCAATTAGCGGAGGTGCATGCAATTGGGAGTTCGCCGGCTAACAAAGCACTGCAGCTATCACAACTCCATTACTGAAGTTGGGATAATCGCAGTTGCGGCCAAAGGTTATCAAGTGTTGTTAATATACGTGGGTCCAAATATGTCAGAAGGGAAATTTGGAAATCCGTCCTCGGAGCTTGTTTACAATTGCAGAAGATTTAAAAACCGTATTCTCCTTCTCTCTTTTTATTGATTTTCTCTCAAAATGCAATATTTGAGAGAGAATTATGACAACACAGCATTTCAACGAGTGGACAGTTTCTCATAAAGAACTTACGCCATTTGGAAGGCTGTCAAAAGCAATATCACTCATCTACACATGGAGTTAGGATATACACTACTGTATAAATTAACAGTATGTATCCGTGTTTCACAAAAACGTTGGAACCGCTGGAATATTTTCTCAATAATTTGGCACGAATATTTTTGAGCGGAAGTGAAAAAATTGAAGAATTATGATTCAAAATGTTTCACTAAATGCTTTTTTAAAACAAAATGTAGGCAAACGAGTTCCCGAATGCATGCAGAGAGAGGTGTCATGTGTTTGAGCACTTGTGGACGCGGCTCTACGACGGAGTTGGAAGAAACTGACGAAAGTCGCAGCCTGAACGGAACTGAGTGGAAGGCCACCAAAGGAATGAAAGAGCGGGATGACTTGATAGAATGGATGGGGCTGGAGGAATCGACAAAATGGCCAAAGGAAAAAGCGAGGGAGAGAAAAAGCGGGATTAACCAAAGGAATGGAAGGTGGTGGTGGAATTGAAAGAATTAAAGAGCGGTCAAACCTGAAGGAATGGGAAGAGTGGGAGAATCCGAAGGAATGAAAGATGAAAGGAGAGGGTAAAACGGTTGTACCAAAAAGGTAAAGCGGAGGTGCGGATGTTTTTAAATTTGTCTTAAATAAAAACCTGTGATATACCTGGTTTTATAGGCTATTCATCAACTTTAAAGTGTAATTTAATGGCTGCGCTAACGTCATGTAGTTTAACTTAATTTATTTTAGTTTCCTTTAATAAGAATCTTGTATTCATCAATAAGCGATATAGCATGTATGATTATAACATTGAATAGGCATAAAATTCCAAACGAGTGTGTCACAGACAAAGCATAAGAATGACCTGCGAATTGTAAAGAGAGTTCTCTCCGCGGCGTGCCGTGTAAATGCCACCTTTTCGGCGCTCAACTCGCAGCGCACGTTTTGGGCGTTGGGGCTCCTCACGGTGCTCGCAACAGGACGACAGATCAGCGACAGATGGGGAATTTCTGCGCTTTGTGACATGCGTTAAATCAACAAGTCACTCAGTCTGGGAAATAAAAACTCAACATAAAAAAAAATAAAAGTGACATTTTTTGTAATCTTATTCTAGGTCTTTGTTTTCTTTTCTTTAATTGTTAGGATGTGGATTTGACAGCAATGTAATTACAGTACCATTGCGTACTTGCATAGAATAAACTCATAAAATGTGTGTTTTGCTTATGTAACGTTATTCAGGGTTTCATTTTCTTAATATATTTTTTATTTTCAAATTAGATATTTAATTGATGAGCATCAAATGTTAAAAAATTTATTTCATGTGGAAAATGAAATAAATACTGTAAATCATTTACTTCCTCAATGATCTTGAAAGATTCACACATTTTGGTAACATATTCAAAGCAACCTCCATAAGAAAATGTAAAGGGAAACACTTTTTGAGGACACTAATGAGTACTTCTTATAATGAATTTTGAGTAACAGCCCATCAGATTTGATGAGAAAGTGAAAAAAAAATTAAATCAAAAATATCTAAATAAGGAATCAGAGTAATTGAAATTCGAGGTTTGTGAGATTCCTGTGCATTACTCGGTCTGTTTCGGCTCTTTGCGCCCTCTCGGCGTCTTCGGGCCCAACGCGTGATGCGGAAGGAGGCCGCAGAGTCGGGGAGAGGGGAGGGGCGAGGGGGAGGGGGAGGGGCGGGGGGCGGAGTCGAGGGGCGGGGCGCGCGTTCATCAGGCGCTGGGTGGCGTCCGCGGCGGCGTTTGTGGCGGCGCTGCCGTCGCCGCCGCCGCGTTCCGGGCCTCCCCCCTCCCCCTCCCCCTCCCGGCCGGCGCTTTGAGATCCTCTCCCGCTTCCAGACTACAGCGCTCGGGGCCACTCGGAATCCCACTTCCTTCACATCGACATTGCGCGATTCGGGGATTAATGTACGAGATAGTTGGTACCTCCACAAAATGGGTTAAAATCATGTTCTAATAAATCCACGTCTGTAAATAACGTTATTTACATTCAAATGAAAATGTGATTACAAGCAACAAAAATACTCTAACGCAAATGAGGGTTCTTAGTAACTTTGTGAGTCAATTTATGGATGCAGCGATTATCAGAGATATTCTTACGTTCTTCAGAAACGTTCAGAACTAACTTTGTGCACTAAGCAGGCCTTGCTTATACGTTATCATTTCAATAAGAATCTCGTTTCAAGTTCCATCCTGTGTACAATATGGCATTAATATATTTAATGCCATATACAAAATAATTACAATATACATTATACAATTAATATACAAAAGTGGCGGACGAGGCATGACAATCTAATTTGTAAGTATAAACAATCATTGATCAATCTTGAACCGGTTCCTCCACTAGCAAGGAAACCTTGTCAAGCCTGCTTCGCACTGACTAAATATAACTCTGCCGCTTCGTGCTTCATTGTTCGCACAATTGACAGATTTACAACTACTAGCAAGATGCCCGCGGACGGGGCGTTTTGAAGTACGCGTGGCGGACCTCCTGCCCGTCTCGATGCATCGGGGAGCTGCTGGCGCAGAGGCTGCAATCCTCGGGAGCACACTTCTCCACACCATACACGAGCTAACGCGGCTTCCGAGACTTAAGTCTGATGTAAATGAAATGCTTCGGCTTTGTTTCTACAACCTGCTCCACACTGTGAACAATTCGTCAGCTGTTTTTTCAGCAGGCTTCAGAACTGGACTAAGACCAACAGTGAGGCTTGAGAGCCGGACTGAGAGATGTATGGTATTAAACCGACCCATCCACAGGCATTAACCTGTCCAACCTGACTCGCATCGAGTGTAATCCGGTCTGCTTCTTCCGTCCCATTGTTTACACAATGGAATGAAGACTAGAGCAACTCGCTTGTCCGTGGATGGCAGTATCGAGATGGATGCAGTAGGCGGCGCGGGGCGGGGAGGGGCGGAGTGGGGAGGGGCGGGGCGGGGCGCGCGGAGCGGGACGGCGCGGTGCGGTGCGGGGCGGCGGGGCGGTGGGACGCCGCTGTCGCGCCGGGGGCGCCGACTGCATTCCTCGTGAGCGCCCCGCCCGACAGCGGCGCGTGCCGCCGCCGCCGCCGCCGCCGCCGCCGCCGCCGGGCGATGGGCGCCGAGATCGCCTCCCGACGAGCGGGCGATTTGTGGTCGGCGGCGCCGCGGCCTGTCCAAAGAGGCGTCTCCGCCCCGCCCTCGTACACAGTGTGCCTGTTGTGGAAGTCGGATCTTCACGCGTAGCAGGACAGTGCTTAGTGCGATCCTTTTAAATGAACCGACTTACCTATATACAGTGATTCACGAAATTTATAATACATAATATGTTAGCAGAAATTAATCATGTCATAGTTTATAACATTGATGATTTCTTCCCATCATCACTTTGTTTTGAAATACGATTCCAATACAAGAATTTTATATATAAATATATATTAATGCATGATCAATATTGTATCTCTGATAATACACCGTATTAATACTTTGTTAATATATTTGTTTCACCAGGAGAGATGGCATCAACTGACGTCACTGCAGTGCCTTTGACAGGGAGGTCATAGATTCGTCCAATTCAGTCGGTGTCTGAGGGAGAATTCCAGCGGCCGGCTCCCCTGGTCGGTAGTTTTCCGTGGTTTCTTCGATCATCACCAGGCAAATACCGCAGCGGTGCCCTAACAAACGGGCCACGGACAATGCGCAGTGTTTCCTTCCTCTTTTTTGTCCTCACCCCTTACTTACACACACTTACAGGCACTACTCTGCCACACATGCCGGAAGGCCGGACCGGGGCTCAGAGCTGAGGGGTCCCGGCTGGGGGGTGCCTCACTGGTTGGGGGGAAACCATATTACCGACAGTAGGTCGGCGCCGAATCTCGTCATCAGCGGGAGAAGATTCCCGCCACTGCTCGACAAAACGCTCGCACGTAATACACGGGCCTGGTGACCTTAATAGTTGACGTTCTCAATCAAACATTTGTTTCCTTTGTTTTAAACTAGTCAAAATAATCACAGATATTTTAATGAACCACTGGACCCGCGCATATATTCCGCATTTTGTAAATTATTGTGTGCTGTGGGAACTGCTTCCTGGAACCCAAACTAACAGGTTTCTACTACGCAACCTTCACTAAGGGGTGTATTATCCTAAACAAATATATAGATCTGTGTAAACAGATGTTATTTTGTAGATTACAGGGTAATACTTATAACTGGTGTCATTTTTGAGAGGAGGAAAAAGAGATATAAGGGCATTTTTTACGCTTTAGTTTTTGCTTAAATTCAACGTCTGTCAATTTATATTTTCTCGTCTTCAATATGTTTGATACAGGCCTGGGGGTATTACTCCGAATCCGGTAGTAGCATATTTGCGGTTTTGTGTCGATGATTTCATGCAAATGGTATATTCACGTCATTGTTTAGTGTATTATGCTCGTTGGTAGAGGGAATACAAATAACATAAAACTAAAATAAGGAGCAGTTTAATTTATTTCGTATTTTTGGGCGCGTCATCACCTTTGGTCAGTAGTCCCGTTAGTTTAGTGCATTGTTTATCGTGTGAAATGACTGTAATCATTCTTTGCCAGATGTTGAGATCCAACGTCGATCTACTCATCGGCTTCCGACGTTTTCCCCAATCAGGTATCTTGCACCATTGGGGCACTGCCACAGCCGGGACAAGCTCTAAGCTCCCGTCTGGTCTTCCCACATGTGTGATAGTGTAGTGCATGTAAGTGCAAGGGTGCGTAAACAAGTGGTAAGGATAGGAAGCGGAAAGAAAAACCGCGCGCCGCCCGCAGCCTGTTTATTCGATCGCTGCTCCGGCATTCGCGTGGATTTGATTGGAAAACTATCGATCAGAGCATCCGGCAGCTACAATTCTCCCTCCAACAGCGCCTGCGTCCGACCTAGTTTTCTAGCTAATGTCGAAATCCTGCCACCGCTGGGATTCGAATCCTGAGTCCTCCAGGTCAGAAGCACTAACTAACCTCACTTGATGCCGGGTGCCATGTAAGCCGTTAGCAGTATGATAATAATGTTTCCTGAATAGCACTATCTGCCAACATATATTAAATTAATTTCTTGAAGAACAGCATTGGAAAGTCATTTCGTGTAGTGTGAAATAATGTAATGAAATGTAATGTAAAGTAATGATTTTATAGTGTATTTTAAATGTGTGTAAAAATTCGATACGTTCAGAGAGTAGATGTAAAAAAATTGTTATCACAGAGGTAATCAAAATATTGTAATTTCAATGATTATGCAGATAAATCAATGTTATCAATGAACTTCAGAATAAATTCATGGAGAGTTTTTTCGAAATATTTGTACACAGATGATACACATAAACGGTAATATGATTTTTTCAAACATTTTAATACTGGTTTGCAAACATTTTGGAAATTGTTTGACATTTCGTGATGAAATATTTATTTGGGCATGCACAGCATGTATGTTATTAAACTCGTTTACATCAAAATTCTCATTTTGAAGACATTAAAAAATATTCTCTATCAGATTGTTCAATTATTGAAATTACTTGCCCATTAAGCTTTTAAAATGTAACAATCGCCTCCCATGTAACACCCATCTTCCCAGATTGCAACAATATTCTTTATCGAAAAGTAATTAAAGCGGAAATGCTTTTCACTTACGGGAGGAACGAACTAGATCGCAGCTGCTACTAAAGTTCTTGGAGCGCATTCCGGGGCGAGTAAACGACCATAGCGGCCATTGTATGGTCCCCCATCGACAACCGCAGAACGCTCGCGCCGACTCAAATAGAAATTGGAAACAACTGAAAGTCGCGGGTGGCTCGCATCCCTGCAGCCCAGAGATACGACACAATCCGTCCATTAGGCAATTTGTGCCGTTCCCATTAAATAATAACTTACGCGCTTCGATACCCCGGCGATTAGGTGTAATGACCCAGCGGAATTCGACATCGCTTATTGATTTGCGCGGAGTTTCATGAGCCGTATTTCGCTGCACTCGAATTAACAGCGATCGCTTTGCGCGCGCCGCCCCGCCCCGCCCGCCGGGACGCGTGGAATCCGCAAATGGATCCAGCGCCGAGAAGTGCGTTACCGGCTCTGCACCGAGCCCAGCAACTCTGGCCCGGCCGCAGGGTGCCGAGTGCTGGTGGCCTTTGAATGACGGATCGGGCACATCACTCCCTTGGAGCGAGGCAATTGAGCGCGCAAACTGGTTGTTGTCTCTCCGTCAGCAAGTTGGCGACATTCGTATTTCGGATCGGTTCGAAGAAATGAAGGATTGGGGTTGACGATTTTCTGAAACACCACTGAAAGGGTAATTCATTGAATAATCACATAATTATATTTGGATAAATCATACGACCGTAGTTCTGCAGACCGCAATGTCAGCGGGGATCGCTTCGCCTCAGCTCAATAGGAGCATTGAAATTTAGTATACAAGTATATACATAAATATATTGAAACACAGAATGTGTTCCCTTACACTAATTAAAACATTAGTGTAGGTAATCAATATATATTTTGGACTGCGCGGTACGTACACCAAGCGCTGCGAACAACGACGGGAGCTAGCAACGGTCGCTACCGCCACCGGTGCCACCGCCGGGAGGCCAGCGTGAGAATGTCGGTTACAAACCGGACAGCGAGCACGTGCGGGCAGTCGTTAGGAGAATTGCGAAGAGGACAGACGTTAGCGGAGCGGCGAAGAGTTCGGACGTGTGGCGAAAAGCTCGCCGTTAGCGCATGAACAAAAGGGAACATGCGATGCGTTCGTAAAGTGATAGTAATTGTGAAGCAGTAAATACGTGAAGTAGACAATGAGATTATCATTAGAATAAAAGATTCGTGTTGATAGAACAATCGATCGCGCTTGTAGTAATTAGTGTAGTGGAAACCTTACCGAAACTGTGTGGTACGGAACTGGGACCAGCACGCGTGATAGGCGCGGGTTGAGTAATTGAATTCATCGATGGAAGGTGATTCGAGAGAGGTGCAACGCCGTGGTATCAAGATCCGAGTCGGGAAGGAGTCGCAAGGTCACCAGCCCAGGACGACCGCCACGCCATCAGCCGCCGACAGCCCACAGCTGCTGTAGAGGTCGGCAACCCTGTCGATACGAGCTGTTCTACGATCATCGAAGGTATTTGGTCGGGGCCCCGAAGGTATGATAAATGCATATTACACCTAATCTTGGTACCAAGGCAGAGTGTATAAATGTTGTCAGACCATGTAATTAACCAATTTGATTTGCAAATAAATCTTATTCATGATTGTATCTCCATTTCTAATTAACTTTCCCAATGTTATACCAACTTATCCAGGGACCCATTCACGGAAAAGATACCCTCCTTTAGTGTTATATTGCAGTGAAATACCCGGCATCACCAGGTACGTCACAATATAATGATCATATAACATGTTTTGAAAATGATGGTATAAAATTCTGGATATCATTAGTTTCAAAGAGCTAACGGGCATCATTAAATTTAGCGAAACTGTTGATAAAATGTGCTACCCGCAACACTGAGTCAGCTTTATCGTTAAAAAAACTTCTAAATGAAACGTTCTAGGGTCTCAAAAACTAAAATTTTGAGGTCAAAGGTCTCAAAGAAACGTTCCTCACACCGTAATATACAGGTTGCGATATCCTTGAACACTATTAAATTTTTTGCTGTTTCGGTACTTATCGATACTACAAATGCCACCTATATTTCAACTCTTGTTGATGGTGGCCATCTTTGTGGTTCATCTATCTTATACTACTTATACTTTCTGTGTACACCGTGGTTTCACCACAGACTAACGAGGTTTATTTGCAATTATTAATTCAAGATTCGCTCTCGCAGCAACAACTAGAAGTACTATTAACAGTTGTTTGGTATCGAAGATTGTTTCTTAGGGGTGTAGTGAAAACATTCATGTATCGTTGCCAAGGTCTACAAATGCTGTGTACCTAATAGTGGAGGGATGTGGGTGTACATAGAAGGGTCTGCCAGGGGAAGACGTGCCTTGTTAGGTTAGGTTTGTTTTACCTGTATTAGTATTTTCGTTTTCAGCAGTGATTTGGTGAAACTTTCAAGTCAGTGAAGTGTAGTCAGTCAAGTTTTGTACTATTTTTGTGACAATTACAAAAAGCAAAAAGTTATACGTGTTATAAGTTATATACGTATCAACGTTATTCGTGTAAAGTATCAAGTCTTAATAATAATAATAATAATAATAATAATAATAATAGTAATAATAATAATAGTATGCCTTTATTGATATGGCGAGGCTCGGGCCATCAGGCCTGCTCTTCCGCCTAACCACATGTCTTAAATATACAGGTTAGTCTGAAAGAGTAATATAATCTAAAAAAAATAAATGTAATGTAATCTACAATTAAATCTTTAATATGCAAACATTTCCGATTCGTTTTAACATCCTAAAACAATAAAAAATATGGGGAAGAGAAGAGAAACTGGAGCAGTTTTATGACTGTTCCTCTCCATCAGGAAGCAAACACACGTTGCAAATACCACTGTTTTCATTGTAAGTTTGTATTGGCAGATTCTGTTGTATGCTCTGTGGATATGTTTGTAAACAGCCGAAAAACTGATTCTCGAATATCAACAACGTTTACAATCTATTATTCTGACCTCCAAATATGATTCCTCATGTAGCATTGTCATTGAACTTCGTTTTTTCTCTTGTTACTGACCCTATACACGCATATCAGCTGCATTTAGTTGTCTGCATTTAGACACGTGTGTCATGGTATTTTCCCGAAAAACACGTTATATTTTATTTCTAGTTTTTTGAAAATATTTTTCAGGCCAAGAAATAAACTTTTTTGAAGGTTTTCGCCGAAGGTTTATAGACGTTTATTAGACTGCATACGGAAAACGCCTCTGCAATGAAGTAAAATTTACAGATTTTTTCAACCAAGATTTTCCAATCACGTTTCAGGAATTATTTTTCCATTTTCAGTTGTTACAGTCAAATGCCGTGAAACAATTTACAATAAGAAATTGATGAACGCATCACTTAAGTTAAGAGACAACACGTTTGTATATTATTTTACTATTGCAACTATCATATTGAAACGACAATAATAAGAATCCATTTTTACAGAATTTTTTTATCACTAAAAACTAATGCAATACAAGTCGTAAAGTTTTGTCATTTCGAAAATTACCTTTGGAAACTTAAGCGTATGTACGCAAATATCACAGGTCTGCCATGAAAAAATACAAGGATTCAAGGGAATTGATAGCTGAACTTTAAATATTTGGTGCTAATAAAAATAATGAAAAATTCAATTAAGTCACTCTTCTTGAAAAACTCAATTTTACTTGGATTAAAAAAACAAACATTTAATTACCATATTTTTTGCAGGGCATTCGGAAGGGCAGATGAATTGCTGGGTTCCAGAATGAAATAAAAAATGGCGAAAGAAACTTTTTTTCTGGTACAGGGATCGAGAAAGGGAATTTAAGTTTTTTTTGGAGAAGAGAACCTTGTCTACTGTTCTGTTACCACGGATTGAAGAGGAAATTCAATGTCACCTACGATAAATATGAATAAAGGCTGTTTATAGATTCATCTAAAACAGCCTTAAAGCTGTCCTTTTTCATCACGGAAGCCAGTATGCATCTGTACCAGTTGGATACTCGGTGCTGTTATAATAACTCTGAGAATACCTGGATCCCGTTCTTATCAAAATAAGAAATGCCGACTACGGTTGGACCATTTGCGGCGATTTCAAATGTATCTCTAAGCTTCTTGGCGAACAAGGTGGATATCCAAAACTTCCCATGTTTCATTTAAGAGTGGGACTCAACACTGTGATAAGACTTAACATTGGATCAAAAAATAATGACCTAAAAAATAAAACCTTGAAACAGGCACCAATTATGTGATTCAGAACAGCTTAGTTGAGCCCAAAAAATATTGTTACCTCTTCTCCCTATAAAATTAGGTACAATGAAGCAGTTTGTAAAAGCTATTCCAAAAGATGGCGATTGTTTTAAATAGTACATGTGTACACAAAATTCGTGGTTAATCCAAAGACAAATTGAAAGAAGAAAGTTTTGTTGTTCCAGATATCCGCAAGCTTATGAACGTTAAAGAATCTGAAACTAGCGTGATAAGAAAGGAAAAAGAAGCTTATGTTGCCTTCAAAAATGTCAGTAAATGTCTGGGTAATTAGAAGATTCTGTCTAAAAATCAATTGTTAAGAATATGTTGGACAAATTTCAAGCGTTGTGTTGCTCCATGAGGGTCAACCTACATTTCCTGCACTCACACGAAAACGTTTCCCCGAAATTTAGAATCAGTCAACGAAGAACAGAAAGGTTCCACCAAGTTCTTTCAAGATATGGAGCGCAAACATGCTCGCCGACTACTGTTCGTGTTGACACGAGGTAGCAGGAGATGGAAAATAAAAATTTCAAAAAGATGGTCAAAGGAAAAAAGAGTACGAACTTAAATAGTTTCTATTTTGTTTTGTTTTGTCTATTTTGCTCAGTTTAAAGTGTATTTCAAAGTTTCATGTATACATAGTCTGCTAAAAAAATACGCGGACTGTGAGATTGGACTTTAGCAAAAATAACGATATCGATTTTACAAAAAAACCTGACGTAATGAAACAACGGAGGTCATTTTCGACATCAGCAGACGAAATAGCAAACATCAGGGAATACTTTCTTTATATTTTCCCAAAAGTTCAATTTTCCAGAATATAGGTATCGTGGTGAGTTATCGTTGGCATTTCCAATGAAATATTTATATGCATCGTCATTGCCAACAATATTATTATAAAAAAAGCAGCATTCGATGGTTTTCCATTCGATGACTAGTCGTTTTTGTGGCTTCCATACAGCAGAAAACTGATGATAATGCCGATGCTAAGCCATCGAATGCTGCTTTTTTAATAAATAATATTGTTGGCAATGACGACGCATATAATTATTTCAATTTCCCAGGCCTGTGAAATGCATAACCAATCCATCCATGAAATACGCAAATAAATATTTAATGATATCGTGACATTTCAAGAACTGTTCTCATTATTAGCAAGTTTCTCGTACGTTCATGGAAAATTCGAAGAAAAAATTATCTCTGAGATAATTTTTCTTATCGCCTCAACTATGCTTTGGTGTAAACGTCAGAATAATAAACCATTATAGTTTCTGTTTATATCCATTTCTTCATCGGAGTTAACTAATACAGGGTGCGCCAGAGAAACTTACTTATTTGAAAAAATTACCGCGCGGTGAGTTGGGCGGGTAGAGGGGCGAGAGGGAGCGCATCTGGAGGGGGAAGTTCCCAAGTTTGTTTTACCCTCCAGTCAGTTGCCATCATGCTCTGGTCTAGAGAGCAGCGGGCCTTCGCAGTCGAGAGCTTCTTTTCTAACGGTCGTTCAATTGTGGCTACGCAACGTGCCTTCCGCGCTCGCTTTGAAATTCCTCCTCACAGACTCGTTCCTGGCCGTAATTCGATTCTGTCGTGGGTTAACTCATTTCGGGAGTGTGGAAGTGTCGCTAAACGCAGAAATGGACTTCAACGGACCATCAGAACTCCGGAAAATGTCGAAAGAGTGAGGCAGTCAGTTGTGCGTTCTCCCCGGCGTTCGGCTCGCAAACACGCAGCTGCTATGGGAATTTCTGAAACCACTGTTCGACGAATTCTCCATGAAGACCTTCACTATCATCCCTATAAATTGGCTGTTGTGCAAGAATTAACTGAACGCGATTTTGTTGCCCGTCAAAATGCATGTGAAATGCTGGTTGACAACCTGCCTGAGACGCGGTCGTTTTTTTCAGTGACGAGGCTCACTTCCACATTTCCGGCTGCGTCAACAAGCAAAACATGCGTTATTGGTGTGGTGTAAATCCACGTGAGCTTCACCAGAAGCCACATAACTGTGAGCGAGTTACTGTCTGGAGTGCGATATCGGTAATGGGAATAATTGGTCCTTATTTTTTTGAAGAAAACGAACGCGCAGTTACCGTGAATGGAGCTCGTTACAGGAACATGATCGAGGAATTTTTTCTTCCAAGACTCGAAGAAATGAACGTTAGGAACGTGTGGTTTCAGCAAGATGGAGCCACAGCACACACAGCACGAGACTCAATGAATTTGTTGCGACAACATTTCCCCGACTGCCTCATCTCTCTCAGAGGCGATCTCCAATGGCCGGCACGCTCTCCAGATTTGACTCCATGCGATTTCTTTTTATGGGGTTATTTGAAATCTGTGGTTTATGTCGATCGAACACGGACCATAGCACACCTCAAGAACAACATTCGCGACGCCATTGCCAACATACCGATTGATATGCTGCAAAGAGTGGATACGAATTTCAAAAATCGACTTCATCAGTGTATGCGCAATGGGGGTCGCCATTTGTCCGATGTCATTTTCAAGACTGCATGAAAAAAAATTGGGATATAGTATTCTCAAATAAAAAAAATTTAAAACAATAATTTAAGTACTTTTGTTTTTATTGACTTTTCAAATAAGTAAGTTTCTCTGGCGCACCCTGTATAAACAATATATCTGGATGTCCAGTACATTATTATAGACACAAATCTGGACAATAACTCCATCAAGTAATTGAAAGAAATGAAGACATAGCGCTTCCTAAAAAAACCGAAAAGGGTGTGTGAGAAGGGCAGTGTGCCGGGAGAAGCAATCCTATAAATAGTGTGTAATACAAACGTTTGTACGCCTATTCACATATGCACACACTCTCACAAACTCACAAACACATACACACCCACAATCTTCTCTTGTCGACACGCCGTTATTTCCAGTTCACCGTTATTCCCCATATTCAGCCTCGACCATATCACCACGTCCTGCCTCGAAATACTACAGTGCCGCGTGCCCTCACGTGCCAGTGCGAGGCGGCACGTGCGAGGGGCGCGCGCACGTGGCTGGGGGCGAAGCGTGATTAGACGACGCAGCCTCGCAAACAGCGTTAGCGCCTCTCACGGAGCCTCTGCCGCCGCGTGCGTGTGTCGCGAGCTGCTCGCGTCCATTCGGGATGCAAACGCAATTATTTCATCGCGCGCCGTATCGCCCGCCCCTTTGCCTTCCCCCCTCCTCGCCGCCTTCTTTGCTCACGGCCTCTCGCCGCCTCTACCAGTCCCGCAAATCCCTTGCTGTAGCCTCCAGCGGTCGGAGTCAGTAGACGCATGGCTGTCAGGCAGACGCCGCGACACGGGCGCAGTCGCCAACATTTCGGCAAATTGCAAACGTCGCGAGGGCGAAATGTTGAAGAACAGGGCCAACGGTGTTGGGTAGCGTAGGTGTCAGTGGAGCTAGCATCAATTTTAGGTTCAGATATCAATGTTTTGGGCGTCATACTGTGACAACCCTCCGCATTCCTGTCTAGAACGTGGCGACTCCCGGACAGCCAAGAATTTATCTCTTGTGGTGTTGCCACGTACCGACATGTTGCCATATACCCCGCTGGAACGGTTGTACTTTCTGCCCTCAAATTCCTGCACCCTCCCCAACTATGGCCGCTGCACGTCACCCGCCACCCGCCACTAAAACTATCTCATGTCACGTTTCACATCATGTGATTCCCTGCCCTCACCCTGCGCCCCGCCTTGAGTCTGTCGTATAGAATGTTACCACCATCCTCCTCACCTATTGTTGTCAACGGACGACACGTGCCAAAAATAAAACCGCTTTATACCTAATTGAATAGCAGATATCCCAAGTTTACCGCCATTTCTGATCTCTAGATTTATGTATCAATATATTATTATGAAACTTCTCCATTACACTGCAAAATATTGTGTTAAAAATAGCTTACCTATGTTATACTAGTCTAAAACCATTCAATCCCATCTTAAAAGCAGGACTAAATGGTTAACATAATCGTTTTCGCCTCTGTGAGGCTGCATGTTTCCCTTTCTGCGAAATATTGTTTCATGGTGGAAGGTCACTTGGGAAATGACCTTTTCAATGTCAATGACTACGGCCCCTAACCCCGACCCCTCATTCTGCCCGCCTGCTTGGTCCCGCGTTCGAATCCCGGCCACCGCCGGCGGGCGGGCACCGCCCCCTCCCCCTCCCCTTGTCGTGATTATCGTGCGGCGCGCCCGCGAGCCCGCCGTGCGAACTACTATTGCTCGCGTGGGTCGCCGCGCTGTGAAATCAGCTCGCCAATGACCGCCGCTAAGGGCGCTCGCGGGCTGGCCGGGCTTTATTCGGACAGACACTGCCTGGATGTTGGGCGAGGCAAGCATGCTGTTGCCACCGCTACACTGCAAGCTTTTGTGCATGCATGAGTGCGAAAAAAACATTTGTTCTGGACTGCAAGTCAAATGCCCCAAGTTATTTAAGTTGCCCTCAGAGATATCCAATTGATTTTTTCTGCGAATAAAGGCTTGTGTATTTGATTAGAGCACAAATGGTGTGTTTTGACAAAAGAGCTTTACTGTCGGAGGCGATGAATAAGAAAAAACAACAAGAAAACATATTGTTCTGTGTGTATTCAAATTATTCATTTGCATGATCCTAGTATCTCATTCCTCAAGCTTTAGCGGAGATTTCAGAAATTCATATGCAATTATCATTACTATGTTCACATATAACAATGAATGCAAAAATTTAAAAAATGGAAGACTGAATTGTTAGTAATCAAAATTATTCTCGAGAAGGGTGACTCCTGCTTTTGTCGAGGAAATTCGACACTAAGAAATTTTGAACCTACATACGAAACCTAGTGATAGAAAACGGGTACCTCTAGGACGTTTGGATTGTACCAAGAAGAAAAATTTTATTAAGAAATTGCATTGAGTACAGCTTTTGATATGAACCAAGATCACTCTAGCTACATATTAATTTCACCCAATATTTCATCTCGGAATATATAATTGCTGTTTAGGGGACGAAGGAGACACTCGGAAGAGCATATTGAGTTACCTGTGGTGATGGCAAGAGTGTAGAGGGTCCATGTACTTGCCTCAATTTAAAAAAATGTAATCATAAAAATGTGTCTGATGTTAGTACTATGTAAATGATGTATATGATGTTAATATATTATTCTAGTGATATTTTGTTTTGCCATTGTTATTCTAATAATTTATCACAAAATAAATTGTACTACTTGTGGAAAGATTAACTTAGTTATGACTACATCTATGGAACTGAATTCTTCCATATAGTGAGTTTAGAGAAAAAATACTTTAACTTAATTAAGTTCGATTTTTAGAAATATAGCATTGACGGAGAGAAATAAAATGTAATTTTTAATTGAATTACATCCGTCTTCTATCAACTTGAAAATTTACTTCACATTTAAGCAGATTTATATTAGTGTAGAATTGATACATTTCAAATAATTAACATTTAATATTAGGTCGTCAATACTACAGTTTCAGTAATACTTTGTATTATAGCCGCTACTAGAAAGCAATACATTAAGGGAAACAAACAAAACATGCTCTACGGAGTACGTCGCCTCATTCCGAATTTCATCACATTCAATCCCACATCTTCTTTCAGGGAGAGCTCGTATTTACCAGCCCACTGTCACCACGCACCTGACCACCATCTCCACCACCACCGCTGCCGAGGCCATCAAAGCGAATGCCGTCACCGTTCCCCCTCTGCCCCGCAACCTACGCCTGCCCCCGCCACCGCCACCGCCAACCTCGCCGCCTCTGCCGCCTCCGCCACCGCCATCACCACCGCCGCCGCCGCCGCCCCGCCGTAGACTCGTCATGCTCACCGCCAATTCGGCCGCCCCGCCCCCCGCGTCGTGGGCGCGGGGCTATTAGCGAGATTGCGCGGCGCGCGGGCGCCTTGTTTTGATAACGCGGCCGCACACGAGACGGCGGCGGCGGCGGCGGCGCCACTTGTTTGCGGGAGCAGCCGCGCGCTGTGCCAGGTGCCCGGCGGGGGCGGGGGCGGGGGCTAGCGGGGCGGACACCCACGGGCGGCCTGCCGTCGGCCGATCGGCTGCCCACGCTGCGTCAACACACGCGCCGCTCCGCGCGCCCCGCTGGCTGCCATCGGGAAATAGCGCTCGCTGGAGCTGCCGCCCGAATTCACGGGAAGCCGTGTTGCGGAACGGCGGCTCTTGGCGCGTGACGCGCCGCTGTTTGCGCTTTCCAAGGACCTCTGCCCAGTTCCGTGCATTGCGGAATAAACGAGTTTCATAATTGCTAGTGCTCTACACATCCATGAAGAATCAAATGCACATTACAAATCAAACTGTGCTTGCCTCTCCAGATTTTGTGTTCAGTACTCCTTAATTGAAGTCTTTTACCACAGGGATGGATTAGCTCAGGTTCAGAATTCTGGAAAACTGATTTTTAAATAATACAATAGATAGATGCTCCTGTATTTTAAAATGACTAAGGATGCACACATTTATTTCTGTAGAAACTTAAACCTATTGAGCTGGATATGAAGTTTTGAGATTTTTCCTAGGACGGCGTAAGAAACAACATATATGATCTTACTGATCGATAAACCATCAATTCGAAAACAAGAATGATTAGTTGTAATTGGGTAACAAATGAATCTTGTACATTTGTCATTTCCTTCTTTTATTGGATCTTTTATGCGTTATTTCGTGTAAATTTTCTGGCTACATATTGACAGAATAGTACAATACGTTATTTCTTGGTAAGCAGAAACGAATTTAAAAACAAAATGCAAATAAATTCAAATGGAGTTTGTATTGCGGAAATGAAACTGTATGAATTCCAGTCACATGTGGAAGAAAATACTTATGAGTCAGGCCAAGTCTTGAAGGTGTTTTAGAAAATAAATTCGCTAAATTATACTGCAACATATCGACTACACGTTTGCATACTCAATGCACCCAACACACACACACACACACGCACACACACACACACACACACGCACGCTCACGCACACACACATATATATATATACGTAAGTACACACCATTCGATGACTGTGTATTTGTGTTGTAGGACAGTGGTATCGTCAGAACATTTAAATACAATGAAAACACTCATTTATTTAAAGCAGAAATATTTTATTGTAATAATCAAATGCACTAACACCACAACGGTTCCTGGCAGGATACGGTCGCAAAAACAGGTAGTCACAGATTTTGGAAACAATAATAAGAAATCACACAAATTAAGAAAGTCACTAACTGAAAACATAGTCAACTAAAAGAAAATATATTCAAATAAGAGATATGTCTAAAGGTTGACATCCACCGTCAGAATCGAAACCCAAATAATTTGGCAAACCATTTGGCTTTTTATGATTTTGACAGTGCAGTTCGACGTTTTAGACACGGCTATTTAAATATCACGAGATACCACTATACGACAAGAAACAGAGGCAGTGGGATGAAATCGCAGTGGACAACAAATGAAGGCCTTCCACGCAGCAGAGCCGAAGTCTCGACGTGGCGCGGGCGTCGGGACGTAGGGGCGTCGGAGCATCGGGACGTAGGGGCGTCGGGGCGTAGGGGCGTCGAGGCGTCGGGACGGAGGCACAGGGAGTCAGGGCGTCGGTGGGTCGAGGTGTCGAGACGGGGAGTCAGGGAATCGGGGCGTCGGTGGGTCGGAGCGTCGGAGGTGGGGGCGTCGGTGAGTCTGGGCGTCGGTGGGTCGGAGCGTCGGTGGGTCGGAGCGTCGGTGGGTCGGAGCGTCGGAGGTGGGGGCGTCGGTGAGTCTGGGCGTCGGTGGGTCGGAGCGTCGGTGGGTCGGAGCGTCGGTGGGTCGGAGCGTCGGAGGTGGGGGCGTCGGTGAGTCTGGGCGTCGGTGGGTCGGAGCGTCGGTGGGTCGGAGCGTCGGTGGGTCGGAGCGTCGGTGGGTCGGAGCGTCGGTGGGTCGGAGCGTCGGTGGGTCGGGGCGTCGGTGGGTGGGGGTGTCGGTGGGTCGGAGCGTCGGTGGGTCGGGGCGTCTGTGGGTCGGGGCGTCGGTGGGTGGGGGTGTCGGTGGGTCGAGGCGTCGGTGGGTCGGAGCGTCGGTGGGTCGGAGCGTCGGAGGTGGGGGCGCCGGTGGGTCGTGACGCCAGGGAGTCGGGGCGTCGTGAGAGCAGCGGGGGCGTGGCGGCGGGGCGCTGCGGCCGGCGGGGCGGCTTCCTCCGCGCGGGCGCCCGAAGAGACAAAAGGCACTTAATGGAACGGAGTGTCACCCGGAGAGAAATCGGGCATAAATCCCCGAGCGCGATAGCATCGCGTGCGCGCCGCCCGCACGTCGCGGCTGATAAGGCGCCGCCGCCCTCGCACCCTCGGCGCGGGCTGCGCGGGCGCGACGCGGGGCCGAGGTCCGAGAGGAGACGCCATGGAGTCGGGGGTTTGGCCGTGGACCAGGCGGGCCGGCGCGGTGGGGAGGTGTACTTGGGGGCGGTGCAATAGAGTGGCGAGGGGATACGAAAGCAAACGTTCGCCACAGTTCAGAAGATACAACGACGCAGACACACTAATGAAATATTCTTTGTATTGACCACTGATGTAAGCGTTTGCAAGGAAGTGTAAACTGTGGTGCCCGTTGAGCAGTTTGATGTTTTTGGTACGTAGCGGAGGCGACGGAGATATTGTCGGTGATGATAGTAGTGTCGATTTGTGTTGGAATTCAGGTGATTTGATTCACGGTGCACTGCCAGGACACGGGCCATTGTGGCGATGGCAAAATGAGAATTGACAGGAGGCTGATGAGTGAAATTGACAGAAATGGCAACGATAGCGCAGGAACTGGAACTTTTTCGTACTACTGACCTTTAGGGTGGCTAGAACACTTTTCAATCGCAGATATTGCAACTCTTAGAAAACAGCAGCGACAGCTGAGAATCCGGATCAGCCCCAGATAGCTCACGATGGTTTGTCTGAACGGTTGAGAAAAGGCGCGTTGCATCCTGTCGCCAGCGGCCGGTGGCGGCGTCGGGGCCTCCTTATCTGCGCGGTCTGCGGGGGCGGAATGAGAAGCGTTCGGGGCAGCGCCCTGGCGTCGCTCTCGGTCGCTGTTCCTTGCGCGCTCGGGAGGCAATCTTGACCTCTCAGTGTAGCGAGATACGGCATCGGATGCAGGCGCTTAAAAGATTAATTTTGGTGCAAAAGGAATGAGGATGACTCTCTTTACCTTCATTAATCCAAATGCACCATCTCGACACGAATCTTGAGAGAAACATTCCAAGAAAAAGTGCTCTTGGAATAATACTTGTTAATATTCATATATGGATTGGATTTATCATTTTGTATACTAGATAGAAGTGAGCGTAATTTTATAACATTAACTCTAAATATAAAAAAGTATTGGATTATTATTTCCTTTTTCGATCATGTTATACGACCTCTATCGTGATAAGATTGAAACTTCAATTTGAAACTTTTCCTATAATAGAAAAGTAATTTATTGCGTGATCAATTCATTTCACGATATAGTGCAGCTATAACTGTGGGGCGTGAGCGATTTATTCAGGTAATTAATAAAATAACTAGGTCTAAGCCATAAATAACGATAACTGCAACGTTTATGGTAGAATTGGGATCAGGTGTAATGAAGATCTTAAAATGTATTCAACATTTGTGAACCGACATACCTAGCACGTAGAGACTTTTCCCCTAAAAAATAAAGAAATAAATAATAAAATCAAAGTATATTCTTCGTAAAAGTTGATTGTTTTTCTAATTTGACTTGCCTACGAAAATACGTACGTAGTATATTTACACGCATACGACGACCCATTGACCAAACGCCTTATTTTTATTTTGCTTCGCAATAAAAAATAATGTTTTATGTATGTAATGAACACGCTCATTACAAGTTGATGTATTATCTATTTGGTGCTTGTTTGACGGCTTCGATCATTTTACGCACCACATTTTTCATTACTCTTCATCCCACACGTCTGTTCCCTCCATTTGTCTCTTTTCCATGGCTTCAGTTATTGCTATGTTCCACGTCTTTCGCGATCTTCTTATTATCTTCTTCGATCGGTTATCCATACCCACTTTTTGGGGATGTCGATCTGATTTCAGATGGTAGAGAAGGATGCGACGGATGTGAACAATGGAAATAAGAGGAAAACCTATGGAACTCAAATATTTCAACAAAGACAAAGAAACGCATATACAGCTCCTTCATAGGAGAATAATATACTCTAAGAGGCAAAAGTCTGAACACTAACAAAACTAGTGGTGCTTCCATACTACACATTTTCTCGTATTATTTCTTTTTCAAAACAATTATACATGAGCTTTTTTTAAGAGCTGCTTTTTAGAGCAGATTTTGTTTAAGGCGTAAATCTTCATAGAATTAAAATGTTACGTTTTTGCAATTTCCGAAAAGCCCGGGAGTTCACCGAAAATAAGATTAGCAGAAATGTTTACCGTCCTTCGATACATATGAAGGAAAAATGTGAAAAAACATTGAAAGTATTATTGTGAAAATAATTGTTTATTTTTTAATTGTCTATATTTTAAAAACAAGTACTCCAACATTGCTCTTGATTTTCGAAAAATTATGCATGTTCTTGTTTTAATATCTATCTTTAACACAACAGATTTCATTAAGGAAACATCACTATCTTCAATATTGTAGTTGTAGGAAAACGGCGACAAGAATTAGAACATATGTTCAAAAAATCCGGGATTTCAACGAAAACAAAACCTGGATCATTCTCTTATGGGTCCTTTTCACTATTCGGACAAAGTTTAATCCAAACATTTTGAGCCATTTTTGAGAAAATTTGAAAAAGCGAATTGTTGTTCCATAAATTACGCTTTGAATTGTTATTTATTAAAAACAACTTTTTTCAAAAACATTGAAACATTTTTCTTTTAATTTTTTCGCGGTTAAAATAAGCAAGGCTATCAAGAAGTGCGCTAGTTTTATTTTCGTTGAATTATCTGAATTATTGAAAATTTAAAATTTAGAAATTATTCGAGAAAATATGTAGTATTGTAGCACCACTAGTTTTGTTAGTGTTGAGACTTCTGCCCCTTAGAGTACGAGAGTATTCTCTATGAAGGAGTAGTATAAACGTTTCTTTGTCTTTGTTAAAATATTTGAGTTCCATTCAACAGCATTGTGGCTGTTTTTCCTCTTATTTGTATTGTTCACATCCGTAATCACTTTCTCTACCATTCTGCTGTTAACTACCAAATATTTATATCGTGACTTTTACCTTCAACGTTTCCTATACTAGTCTCTAAAACATGAGACTACCATATACTCAGGCTTTTGAACATTTATTTCCATTCCTCGCTAATCTAAGCTTACATCATCTTGAATTCCTGCCATGAACCCCTGGTCGTCTGCAACCACTTGTTAATAAAGAACGCTAAATCGTGCGCGCTCGTCAGGCGCTGTTTGCGACAGCCGGCTAATCTGCGCGCGGGCAGCGCCTCGTCGGGGCGGAGGGGCGGGCGCTTTGTGCGGCGGGCGTCTTGTCCGGCGCCGCCGCCTCCGCCGCCTCCGACAGCCCACTGACCCGCATTCCCGCGCATTGTGCAGCGCCGCGCCGCACTGTGCAAGTGATTTAGCGCTCTGTCCACTCTTTGTGGGGCGCTATCAAAGCGGCGGCAGCGGGGCGGGGCGGGGGGATTAATAGCCCTCCCGGGAGGGCGCGCGCCCGCCGCGGGGGGGGGGGGGGGCGGGGGCGGCGCCCGGAGGCAGCGGCGGTGGTTGTTCGCGTGTCCCTCGCCGGCCTGCGGCTCCCACGGCCCGGCGACACGCCACCGATTGTTCCGGCCGTGCCGGCCCGCCACAATGTGCAGCCCCCGGCTCCGGCCCCGCCCCGCCCCGCTCCGCCCCCGCCTAAAGACGCGCGCCGCCCCCAGGGGCGGAGGCGGAGGCGGAGGCCCCACGCGCAGGTGGCAGCGACGAGGTCAGGCACGGAGGCGGCGGACAGTAACGGGCGAGGCGAAATGCACACGCTGCCCTCACCACTTTAGCATCTATTTACGCCTTTAAAGTCAGCAATTAGTCTCTTCTTCAATGGTATATAATAATCACGATTTTTTGTAACAAATTTCCGATTTTATTTAAATTTTAGCAATCAATGAATAGCAATGCTATTCGGTACACATTTTTAATAATTTTATTACATGAATGCTTTGAAAATGACTAAGAGCTTCTTGTATCAGAAAATGAAAAAAACAGATCAACAGTAAATACTTTTGTGGATTATAATGGTTTCGTATTTGTTAGTCTTATCATAATAAACGGCTTGGAAGAGTTTGGTACCGGAAGGAGACTGTGATGAAATGATTGATGGGTGAGCAAAAATGAGAGATCAGAATTTTTGAGCAATTGGGAAGTACAGTATTCGTTCAGATTAATGAAAACCAAATCAAGACAGAATGTATAGTTACGTCAAATCTCATTTAAATGTATTTGCACATATTCTGCTCATATGGTAATTTTTGTTGGGTAGAGATACATTTTCATGCAATCAAGTTACAAAAATATCAATTTTACAGCCACCACTCATCGAACATATTTCAATCATTAAGTAGGTGAACAGTAGTCACCGAATATCTAAACGACATTTTCGTCACGAAAAACGAAGAAGACCCAGAAAAGACGAAAGAAAAACGAGTGTCACGATGGGAGACGAAGAAATAGAATGTGTTGAGGTTGTCGTGACGACGGCCACGATGGATTTACAATAGTCCAGATAACGAGAGGCGGCCAAAGCACAGAGCGGTGGTGGAGAGAGCGTCAGACCGCCCGCCCCCGCCCCCGGGCGCCGGCCCTCGCGGCGGGGCCCCATTCGGGCGGCGCACGCGACGCGCCCAGAAAAACGCCCCAATTTCGCCCCCGCTTCGGGTTTCGTTTTGTGTGCGGTGACGGATGGGCTACTCCACAGAACCTGATGTACGGAGAGCAATTCATGCACGGAACTTTTGTAATGTCTGGGGTGTTATGTGGGTCCGCGCTATTATGTTCGCCGACTGTTTATCAAAGAGCGTGCAACAATGGAAGCGTGTCGACGTGGCCGTTATTTTTCGATGCAGAGTGCGTATTCCATTTTCGGGCTATGGAAGGTACACATGAATCTATACTTTCATTTCAACAGCATTATTAATGGTTTTAGTGACAGCATCATTAAGTAAAAATTGATACATCTCGAGGAAAATGATGTCGCTAAAAGCATTCGTCTAGTCATGATTTTTTGTGAAATTACGTTCTAAAAAATAGAAATTAAATTTCTTTATTATTATTCTGAAATCATTATTATTTTACTGTAAACCATTTCAAACCGGGGCATGTCTACAAATGGACTAAAGCACATATACACACATACACACAATCGAGTATATAAATTAAAAATAAACGATTTTGGTAGAAAGAAAAATATGCAATTTTGGGGTATTAGTGTACAAGAAATAAAAGTTTGATTTTATTAAATACGTTTTGAGATAACGTCCAAAATTCCTTTACTATAAATCCCTATGTATTATTTTGTCCATTTTTTTCGCATAAATACCTGATTAGGGTAAATTTCCTATCAAGTAAATTTTCAATCAATATTTTCTTTTTGTTCGTCAGTTTTTAAATTGTACGTCCTTGTTCAAAAACGGAAAGTAATTTCCTTTATTAGAAAGAAAAGTTTGTTACATAAACTGAATATCTCTGAAACATACATCTTGTGCCGTAAAATCCTAATCCCTCTAGCGATTCCTTCCAAATTTTGTACGAATACATTTGAGCGACCGTGAGGAAACACAGTAGTCAGCGATTTCAAATGTGTGATTTCTTCAAAAGTTAAGCCTAACGCAAGTGTAACACATTCAGGCGGCATTGGAGGCCTCGCTGTGCGAAGCCACGTGAAAGGAGGGGGGGCGGAAGGGAACGGGCATGGGCAGCGGTCTGGCAGGTGGGGAGGGAATCGAAACAACTCGACGGGGCAGGGGGTGGCAGGCGAACCGTGTGGGGACGGAGGGCGCGCCCCGGGAGCGCTGGCGCTAGCGCGAAGGCGGCGGAGGCGGCGGCGGCGGCGGCGGCGGCGGCGGCGGCGGCGGCGGCGCTTCGGATTTATCCCCGGGCCGCGCGGTTCGCGCGACAGTTGCCGTCCGTCAGGCGATTAATACAGCGCGGCCAATGCGCATCAATAGCGAGAGATAATGGCGCGATTATTCAGTAGGGGCCGGCGCGCGCTGCGCAGGCGCGAGTAATCCCGCAGGCCGCTAAGTGGCGCGGCCTAATGCGCAGCCCCCCCGCCCCTCTCCGCACCCCGCACTACACCGCCTCAAAGCGGCCTACCCCCGCCCTGCCCCGCCCCGCTCGACTTCTGCCTGCTCTGTCCCGTTCTGCTCTGCCCTGCTCTACACCTGCCGCTCTTCCCCATCCTGCTCTGCTCTGTCCTGCTCTACCCCATCCTGCTCTACCCCGTCCTGTTCCGCTCCAATCCTGATCTGCCCCTTCTCATCCTACCCCATACCACCCTTCTACTGCCGCTGTTATCTAGGCTATCCGGGGCGAGCCGCGTCACTGACGTGGTGGCTTAAGTTTCGGCCAGCGTATTGTGGTCTTCCTCAGAGCGAACTGCTCAGCGTACGCTGGCCGAAACGTTAGCCACCATGGCAGTGACGCCGCTCGACTCCGATAGCCTAGATAACACAAAATCTGGCCGTGGAAGCCTACGTAACCATCGTGCCGCTTTCCACTAACCCGCTCCGTTTGACTCGCGCCGCCCCTCTCTGCCCTGACCCTCCCGCCTCGAACCGCGCGGCCTCCGGGGCTGTGCCTTCGGGGGCACAAGGAAGCCGACACAGCTGCAAAGTTACGGTAAACGTTTTGAAAGACAAGATTCTGTATTTAGCTCATTGTACATATTTTGGCTATCTTACGGTTTTTTATTTACTTATTTTTCGGTAATCACCAATTTTACATCAGTGTTGTTACACACATAACAAAATACTGAAGTAGAACTTAGGAATTCTTCATTGGTTCTTAAAAAATGAATTATTGTAAACTATTAGAAAACAAATACGAATTGAAGATAGCAGAGGAGAAGATAATGAGCAGCGATTCTCGTTAAATATTACTTATGTGTTGCATACACATGGGGTGGATTATACACCAGGGCATATCAAGTCCATTAAAGTTAATTCATTACCTTCGTGTAAATGAGTTTTGCTATGACACAAAAATAATATCTGCTAAATCAGTAACTTATTTGTAAATTACTCTGTTTGGTCTGGCACCTTATGTAGTGTGTCTGTGAGAAAACGTTTGAACTTACAGTTGAAGGCTGGGTGTGACAAACCTCTATTGCTTCATGTGTCCTCGAAAGTTTTTTTCAAAATATATTTCAATTTATTGTACATAATCCTGGGTTACAAATACAGAATTGGATTTATTGAACAAAAATATATAAAAAATATAAACAAGCCTAAATATTATTCTCGTTTCGTCAAATCTGTAAAAAAACTGATAAGGGTTATTTTCTGGTTGTTTTTAACACAAAAGCAGTGGAAAACGCAAAAAGGGGTTACTTGGTGGCACGCCTCTGACAGGGAAAGCGCGTTGTCACAGACATGTCAAAAATGCATTGAATGCGAGCCGTACCACTCTGCCGATTATGCAAATGTTTGTGCGGTCATGCGGAATACTAGTTACTCTAAGCTGATTTCCATAACTATATGTGGTGAATAAACATTGGTTAAGTATTCAAATAGGGAGGTTGAATCGCTGAATTACAGTCAATGCGCTCAGAGAAAGTGATCCAATATTTCCACAAAGAGGGATAAAAGCAAGTAAACTCGTAGCTTTAATTTAACAATGCAGATTGTAAAACGAAATAAATAATTTTAGTCATGAAACATTGTACCCCCACTAAAATGAAATCTTATGTGATGTTTCGTTGTTGACATTTGCTAAAATAAATACTTTCATTTTCCGGTTCAAAATATGTTTTGAAAGATTTGTAAAATTGGATAAAATAAAGCACAAGGCGCAATGGAATAAATGGTTGATAGCGGGGCGGTTGAGCGGGGCGGTTGAGTGGGGCGGTTGAGCGGAGCGATTGAGCGGGGCGATTGAGCGGGGCGGTTGAGCCGGGCGGTTGAGTCGGGCGGTTGAGCCGAGCGGTTGAGCCGGGCGGTTGAGCGGGGCGGTTGAGCGGGGCGGTTGAGCGGGGCGGTTGAGAGGGGCGGTTGAGTCGGGCGGTTGAGCCGGGCGGTTGAGCCGGGCGGTTGAGCAGGGCGGTTGAGAGGGGCGGTTGAGCGGGGCGGTTGAGCGGGGCGGTTGAGCGGGGCGGTTGAGCGGGGCGGTTGAGCGGGGCGGTTGAGCGGGGCGGTTGAGCGGGGCGGTTGAGCGGGGCGGTTGAGCGGGGCGGTTGAGCGGGGCGGTTGAGCGGGGCGGTTGAGCGGGGCGGTTGAGCGGGGCGGTTGAGCGGGGCGGTTGAGCGAGGCGGTTGAGCGGGGTGGTTGAGCGGGGCGGTTGAGCGGGGCGGTTGAGCGGGGCGGTTGAGAGAGGAGGTTGAGCGGGGCGGTTGAGCCGGGCGGTTGAATCGGGCGGTTGAGCGAGGCGGTTGAGCGGGGCGGTTGAGCGGGGCGGTTGAGAGAGGAGGTTGAGCGGGGCGGTTGAGCCGGGCGGTTGAGCGAGGCGGTTGAGAGAGGAGGTTGAGCGGGGCGGTTGAGCGGGGCGGTTGAGCGGGGCGGTTGAGCGGGGCGGTTGAGCGAGGCGGTTGAGCGGGGCGGTTGAGCGGGGCGGTGGGGCGGGGCGGGGCGGTTGAGCGGGGCGGTTGAGCGGGGCGGTTGAGCCGGGCGGTTGAGCGGGGCGGTTGAGCGGGGCGGTTGAGCGGGGCGGTTGAGCCGGGCGGTTGAGCGGGGCGGGGCGGTGGTGCGGGGGCGGGCGACGCGTCTTCGCGCGCGGGCGCCTCGGGCGGTGCGAGCGTCGCTGGCGCGTTGGCCGCCGTCGCTTCCGCTTCCGGAGAGGCGCTCATTTCCTGTCCAGCCGCTAATTGCCCTGCGCCGGCGCGGCCCGGCCCGGCCCCGCCCCGCCCCGCCCCGCGCGCGCCCCAGGGGCGAACCGCTCCCAGGGGAATGGGCGATGCGCTCCGCGTCAAGGCCTCTGCTCGTCCGGGGGCGACAGACAGCCATAACAGGAGATCGCAATGGGCCACTACACAGAAGCCGCTACGGTCATCAAATACAAATTATACTCATTCACTTTTCTCCATGCTCCATGTTCAGTCTAGGTCGCATTGCCACGATCAAATCCCAGAGACAGATTCAAACCACCGTTACCCCCCATAAAGTCAATTGACCTAAAAACTGAAACAGTCTAAACCTCACTTCAATTTCTTTGGCACAATGATTACGTTCTTCTGTGTAAATAAAACCACTGCTTATGGACGGCCATTTCCAAAAAGGACCAAAAAGTATGAACTGCATTGAATAACCTCCTCGAAGGACAAGCCTGTCGCACGAGAAGAAATATTTTTTTTATAAAATTACTGATGGCACTGTGCGTGTCTCTATTAGCACTATTACCATTGTAAAATCAGTTGTCTGTCTGCCGCCGTGCGTGATTAATTTCGAGCAGTGCTCATACACCTAGACAGCAGTTCTTCGCAGGAGGAATGCGCGACAATGTCACAAGGAATAGGTAGATATCTTAGAAATAACGCCTTTTTCTTACTGGACAGTCACGAAATGGGGACGAGAATTTCTGCGAGGACGCGTACTGACCAGTGGTCAGCGATGCACGCAACAACCTGTGAGTGTGCAGAAATCGCAAGTAAGTTCAGTAATCGAGCATCTGCCAAATCAGGCCTTTAAAATGGGTATGTAATAATTTTGGAATATTGTGAACTGGAATACGGTAAAATGTCTGGAACATGAAACCAGTATTATAATTTCAAATAAATTAATAAATATGAGAAACACCAATTTTATTGTGTCGCAGAATGTCCAGATAAATAGTTCATACCTTGTCCTTTAATGTGTTTATTTCACATTTTCCATTCGTGCTCGTATTCTCACAAAAATTGCCATGACGTATCCCTCAAACTACGAATTTCATGTTTAAATGTCCTACTTCGATTACTTTGTATTTTGCTCTTGATTGTCAGTTTTATTATTTGACTTATATTCGAAAATTCCCTAAAATGATCATCCACTAGTCATATATTTTTCGGTGTAAACTTTGTGAAGAAGGTAACTGGATGAATTATACACTATTGAAAAAATTGCAAAATTAATTGAATTACATCAATAATTGTATTTTTATTAACCAATTATATTGAGAATCTATCTCCAAAATGAAATAAAAGAACACATTTATTTGAAAACGTCTGGAATCATTTTTGCATTAAGTACGATATCAAAATTTAATAAGCACTTAAAATTTCACTCACAGAAATACATTTTATTTTATTTTACACACGAAACATGTCCTTGTCTTGATTATTACTTTAAAAGAAAAAAAGGTTTATTATAAATAGCAGTCATATCCTGAAGCAAAAAATTATTAGTAAAAAAAATTAATTTCAAAAATGTGAAAATATTTTATGGATGTGATGACGTAATTCTCACTTTTTGATGCAGATGGTTTTCAAAATGAAATGAAATTTCTCCTACACAAATTAAAAAAGAGCAATTAGTTTGAAGTAACTACCTCCCATGTTTGAATGAATGCATTGCTGAGTACCGCCAACGTGTACATATTACAAATGCAAATTGCAGTGGCGAAGTAAATACGCGCTGAATCTCGTCGTTTCGACATTGTAGAATGGATTTGGTAAAGGCGTTCAATTTAACATTACAATGTTTGTTTGTCTGGTAAACCCTAGCAATTAATTGATCAGAGGTTGTGCTATAGATACATTTCATTTTATTTGGTGTCATGGTAACATGTTTTAAAGATATTCATGTAAAAAGAAGGGACGTTTATATCGATGCAACACACAACAGAATACTTGTAAAATTAAGTAATTCTTAAATATTATTTCTGCCTGTTATTGTAAAAACATAAACCATTAGAAAAAATCATTATCAAAAGGTATTATTCAAAATATTATCTCAAACTCTACGGTTAACAATATTTATTGTCCACTTTACTTTTTCGTATATATACGTATATACACTAATATACGAAGTATAGAGAAATGTATGTATTGCTGCGAAAAATCGAAAATAAAATACATTTTTTTGATGTTTTTTTTTTCCAAAACGTTCGTCCATCCGTCTCTTCGTCTCTGAACAACACTAACACCCAAACTACCAGTAGGATGTATTCCAAAATTGATATTCGCTGATAATCTGGCTCGGCTCGAAGCTCTGCTATTTTGAAAACAGCGCAACAAAGTTTTGGGGGCTCTTTGCATGAAACCTTGGGACATTTCAAAATTTTCTCAAAAGTGGATCCCAAGGTTTTCCTTAAAATCAATGTAAGAATAGAGTGATATACGCTTATAAAGATAACAAGAGACCCGATTTTTAGTTAATTAAAACATTTCGGAAATTGCAAAATTTTGGAATTTTTTTCGACGTCTTGTACAAAATTAAAGATAGGGATTTTTACTTCGAATGAAATTTCTTCTTCTTAATTAGTTCTTTCATGAAGTTCCTGAACATTTCTAACAACACTTCTGATTACATGACGTACATATTAGGGAAAGTAACTAACTACATAAAATGGCAAAAAATCCTCTTTTAGGGAATCAGTGTGTAGGAGAAAGTAGAAATATGATTAAGATCTCGTCACCGAGAAACAGTATTCTCCCATCTCTCTTCTCTTGCACAAGAAGTAGAGGGAGTTAAACAAGTCAGGCACTATTCGTTTAGATCGTTTCATTCAGAAGAAATAATAGCCCGTTAGAAATGACGAGGAAAGTCAAGAAAACGAGGGTCGAAGAATAGAAGGCGCGGATTACTAGAAAGAAGAAAACGAAACGACGGAAGGAAATAATTCAACACGTCGCGTCGCGAAGGAACGGGAGGAGACCGAGCGAAAAGCAGCCCGAAGACGAATGGCCAGAATTCGCACTGGTCCCCCCCCCCCCGGAGAGAGCCACCCAGGCAGCCCTCGCCGGCAGGGGGTTGATCTCGGCAGTCAGTTGGCGAGCCAACCGCTTGTACCGCGCAATCCCCCCGGATCAACCGTCGCGCTGACGTGGCTCCCGCCCCCGCCCCCGCGCCAGCGGCGGCCGTAACAAGTGGTCCCAATCAGTGATTTGATCGGTGGCCCGCCGGGACCGCGAGACACAAGAAATACAGCCTTTATAGGCCATTAAGGGCGGCCTCGCAGCCATAACAGACCCCGGCGCTCGGAACGGCCCCGCCGCCGGGCGGGCGCTGCGCGTCTTACGAGCTGAGCCGAGCTGAGTCTGCGGCCCCCGCCCCCGCCTCCGTCGGCCCCGCGAATAATTCAGGCCCCAGCCTCCGCCCCCCCCCTTGCGGCGCCGGCGCATATCCCGGAGCTCGCGTGCTCCTGGCCCCGCGGGGCGGCTGACGCAGGCGTGGGCAGCCTCGGGCCCTCTGCGCCACACGAAGCACGTCGCCCATCGATTTGCGACGGCAGCAACGAGCACACGAAGCACCTGCGGCGACGTCCGCGCGCCGCCTTCCAAGGCTGTGCCGATACGTCTACAGATTAATTTTCCGACAAAAAGCTAGGACGGTCTGCTTTCTCCGTGAGTAAGGGCGTTTTTGTACAAGGTGTCTAACACGATGCGCATTAAATATTCATACTCTTAAATTAGGCGACTTAAGTAACTTGGGGGCGAACAAATCACTAGGCAATTTGCGGAAACAGTTCTTAAAATTAAACTTT
This sequence comes from Gryllus longicercus, assembly GCA_038098605.1. Classification (NCBI taxonomy): domain Eukaryota; kingdom Metazoa; phylum Arthropoda; class Insecta; order Orthoptera; family Gryllidae; genus Gryllus; species Gryllus longicercus. Next base: position 2,172,856 of record JAZDUA010000102.1, read on the forward strand.
TAAAAATTACTTTAAAATCATTCTAACATTCATGTAGAGATAAAATATATTTACATTTCACTTTCTTCAAATTATCTCAGTAACTTGGAAATTATTACAGCGAAGATGAATTGATTCTACAAAAACATGACAAAGCAATTTACGAGTTTATCATACTTCCCGAAATTTTCCAAACGTATACCAAACAGTATCGAAAGATTTGCTCGAACCTTATTTCTTCTCCAAATTGTATTTTCCCAGAGTTTCTTTCTCATAAGAAACGGAAATTGTTCCAACGTATCACGCTAGCAAGTAAGCTTGCTTTTTGTATCAGATGGTTACTGTTATTACAGACATATTTAACAAATTTATTTACAAGCAGACAAAACTTAATAAAACGCTGTGAAAAAGAACAAACAGGAAAAATCAGGGCAACAGTATTACATTTAACTATGTTACTAATAACCGTACGTATATTTATATATTGATTGGTTGATTAATTATTTTTTTTGTTTCTGGGCACTCTTTTTAGTGCAGGTTTTTTTATCAAGGAAGGTCCCGATGTTCTTCACTCGCTGGATGGCGAGATCCGACGCCATTACACACATGAGATTGCGGGCTTTCTCCATCCAGGTATCTCTCATCAGCGAGACACCGACCCAGCCGGAACAATCTCTAAGCCCCCCTCTGATCTCCCAATTAATTAATTGTTTCATTAATGATTTCGGGCACGTCAAGGGCAAAGGTAATTCGTTCCGTATTCTCAAATAGTGCATGATTTTATCGCGGGGGGTAGCGTAGATTTTCCTCTGCTGGCTGGCGAGATACGAGGCCGACCTACGTTGCCTTGCGGGCGTTTTCCCCAACTAGGTGTCTCCCACCAGCGCGGCACCGCCGCTGCCGGGGCAAGCTCTAAGATCTCGACTGGTCTCCAAGTCTGGTAGAGTAGTGCATGTGAGTGTGTGTCTGTGTGTAAGGAGTGAGGATAGGACAAAAAGAGGGAAAAAAGATGGCGCGGGGTTCGTGACCCGTTTTTTACGAGATTTCTCCGGCGTTCGCCTGATATTCATCAGAGAAACCATAGAAAACTACCAGAGTAGCCGGCGGCTAGAATTATGATCCAGATACCAGCTTCATTCCCAGCTGTCCAGCCAGTGTCGAAAATTCTACGAACATTGGAACTCGAACCCTTGGACTTCCTGGTCAGAGGCACTGCAGTGACATCAGTAATGCCCTAAGCCACCTGTGCCAGTCTAGTCTCTCAACATACTGGTAATGTAGTGAATGATGGTGTGTGTGTGTGTGTGAAGGGCGAGGAAAGAGAAAATCAGGGTAAGCAGGTAAGAGCAGGTAAGATCGCGCGCGGTTCGTGGCCTGTTTGTTAGGGTACTGCTCCGGCATTCGCCTGGTCTTTATCGTGGAAACTACGGAAAACTACCGATCAGAACTACCAGCTACTACAATTCTTCAGACAGCGGCTGAGCCCGTCCTACTTCGCCAGCCACCTGCCGAAAATCCTGTCACCGTCGGGATTCGCGTCCCGGACCTCTGATCAGAGGCCCTGCAGCGACATCAATTGATGCCATGAGCCACCTTAGCTGGTTTATATATTGGTTTTAGATTACTTCGCAATCCTAAATAGTTTCAAGAGCAATATAGTTAAAGAGGATTTTACGGGTGGAAGAATAGCGATTTGTCATATTGCGGACGCAGTGCGCGATGCAAGTCTACGCGTGCGAGGAGTGCCATACGACGCCGGGCGTGCCCAGTGGCTGACGAGCCGTTCTCGAAGAGTGGCGGCCCGGATTTCACGGCACTGCCCCCCCTGCCCCCCCCCCCGCCTGGGCGCCGCGAGGGGGGCGGGGCCGGGGCGGGGGAGGGGCCGCTGAGGCGCTCTGAATAACCCACAGCCGCTCTCCGGGTGCGCGAGGAGGCGCGGCTTAATATTTCACGCGCGAAGGCGGAGGCAGGCGCTCGCAAGAGCATAGGGGTGCCAACCAGGTGAAGGGGCAAGAGTGTATTGCATAGGGGGATGGAGTAGGCAGAGGTTGTGTCAGTTGGGCGGAATGATGCAAGTTCGTTGCCAAAAATGAGATGTTACTGAAGAAAATATTTGAGTGATATTGGCTTTGTTGGGAGAATACAGTTTTTCTCGCGTTTTCTCGAGTTACTCTTAAAATACAATACAAAAGAGTTCATTATTGAAATCACAAGTTATTGGAGTCCATGCTTGATGTCAATAAAACACAAGGTTTCATGATAAATGCATTTTGTGATAGTCTCTGAATTTGGCTGCATTACTACTTTTTCACATGTGTTACGTGTTTCATCGAACAAGAAGTTGTAATTTCCATGTTAAGTCTGCCACTTTACCCGGAAAGAGCCCTTTGGACTTCTACAAGGAGCTACGAGAGTGCGCTATGAACTCGCATTATGACAGAAAAGCTCCGCCAACTCCCTTCCTGGGGGTAAGCGAACGGGCTGGTTTCCTAGGGAGCAGCGCTTAGGGTCTACACGCGCATGCGCACTGCGCAGCTGGGCGGACTCCCACCAACAACCCGCACCAGAGGACAGGGTTGCCAGATTGGGCGGAATTCCGCTTTTGGGGCTGCAAAACTGCTCTCTCTCTCTCTCTCTCTCTCTCTCTCTCTCTCTCTCTCGCGGGACAAGAACTGATTTCGCGGAATACCGCAAAATGGGCGGAAATGCATCAAAACATACGCGGTTTTGGGCGGGTTTTCAGATAACGACGAAAGTTTCAAAAAACAACAACAGCGACAGTCAATTAGTTTTTATTCATTACACATGATTTTTCACTAATTATTTGTTAATACGTTCAAATTTACTTTGAGAATGTTGATTTTTAGACCTCCAGTATAGAGTGAATTCTAAAAGTCATATACATTTGTTGTGCACAACGTGAGTATATACTATTTCACATTGGCAGTACATGGAGTTAATTTTAGAACAAGCCACTGGAAGCACAGTTTCCCTGCCAGCATGTTTTGACTAACCATAGAGAATAAGCGCGCATCTGTGGTAATCTTTTTAAGCGTGAACATTTAGCAGGAGCAAGGAGAGCGAACATGAGAAAGTGAGGGAGATTATTTTATTCCAAGGCAAAAAGAATGCTGTTCCGTTTTTTTATTTGAATGACCCTAGAAATATGTAATATTTGTGATTCTTTAAGAAATTTATAAACATGTTTAAACGTATAAATTCTGTATCATGTTTTGGAGGCCCTTTCAAGGAAAGGAGATTGTCAGTCCAAACTATTTTAAATCATTGTCAATTAATTTCTGCAAATCTATTTGATATTACAAGTTTATTCGATGTTACGAGTAGAAGATAAATGAATTTAAATGAAATATGTAAACGCATTACGATTTGCAATAAATTATAAGAATGTTAGGTAAACTTTGTGCAAGTATTGTTTGAAGTGGTGTTTTGGCCTGCATGATTAACGTTACCCTGCCACCTCCTTCCTGCCAAATTGCTTCATCGCACGTCTGAAGATTGAAGAGTAGGATTCCGGAACTGCGAGTCTTCGATACCAAGTTCATCACGTTTCCATGTGGAAAAAATCAGTTTCTGGCGACTGTAAAGAGGTTATTTGGCTCGTAGAGAATTAAAGATTTTGATTAATTTTATATCATTAACTCCAAATTTTTAATCCCAACAACATTTGGAGTGAATGGCAGGGTCCGGTAGTGCTGGTTGATTTTCAAATTAAACGATTAGAAAGCATAATTATTAAATAATGAAAGGCTTGCTTCTCTCTCCCTCTCACTCACTCTCGTTCGCTCATTCTGTGTGCGTGTCTCTTTCTTCCGCTCGCTTACATTCTGCCTGTCGCTCTCTCTCTCTCTCTCTCTCTCTCTCTCTCTCTCTCTCTCTCTCTCTCTCTCTTTCGCTCGCTCACTATGTACAAATTTGAACTGAGTTTTATATTATATTTTTCACTAGATACAAACAATACCTGTTCTTACAAAAGTACAGATAAATAATAAACCACTATTTCAAATGATTTTTCGTCAACCTAGCACCTTTAGGTACCGGTACGGGTATATTTTCATTTCAGTATAGCTTTTTCTGGCCTTGTTTATCAACAAGTATTCATAATAACGCCAATTTATCACCCTCTTTCTAGATTTCGAGACTCCTAAAAAAGCAAATCATAACCTCAAACATCCTCATTGGGGTTGACATTTTATTGACCTGGCCCTATCTGAGAGACGATCGCAGTCGGCAAACACAAAACGCACTTCGCGAGCGATGGTGGCACTGCGGATAGAGATCTCCAGAAGCTAATGGAGGCGTCTGCCGCTGTCGCCAACAGCGAGAAAAACAGCAGCTAATGAGCGATTGTTGTCGTAAGCTCGAAAGGCTGACATTGTTTCGGTCCAACGCCGACAAGTGCGCTGCAATCAACCCACCGCCGTGAGAAAACAATCCACGTGACTTTGATCAGACGGTTGATTGTTCAAGAACCCGGAATATTATGAATTCAGGGCAAGCGCTTACTCCTCAGCAATTAACATACTTATGCGCGGGGAGGATCGAATACACAATGGTGTAATGGAAGGTATGTATTTTGATAAGTTGAAAAACAAACTCTAATCTGTAGTCATTACTGCTGGAATAGATTATTGGCCGATTCTAATTGTGTGTGTGCGTAACAGTGTAACATATCTTCTTTTTGAGAGCCAACATTCGAGGAAAATTTTTATGTTTCTGATTTCAAAATTAATTATTTCAAATATAATTGTGCAAATTGGCAAAATATATGCAGTTAAAATGATATATGTTACGTTTCTAGTACAAACATACATTCTATTTCTATATTTTTACGATAAGAAAGGCATTGAAACTTGAGAATGGTTTGATCTTTCTTCGAAAAGATCCCAAACAATTCAAACAAGATTCCTTTGTATTAATGCCATACCCCACCTATTGCCGTTCAATATAAAAGGATTCAACGCGCTTTACCTGTTCAAGTTCAAACTCCAGCTCCTCCAGGTTGGAAACATCTTCTTCCTCCTCTTCGGATGACGTCACGGTCGTGTTCTGCGCATGCGCCCAGAGCGCCAGCGTCTGCAAAAGGAGACAAGCAATTGAAACGCGATATGAAAATATTTTAGACTGAGAAACAGTCGCAAGTTGTGTTGATGAGTGAGATTCTATGTCCCTTTACTGTTATTTAAATCATATTAATAGTTTGTGTAATATACTTAAATTATATTGGTCACATAAAAATATCTGGTGTAATTAGTGTAAAATGAAGATCAGTCAGTATATTTCAATAAATCTCAAAAGCCAGGCTGGCGCAATCTTCTGCGAAAAATGCTAGAACGGTGGTAACGAATACAAAGTTCACAGAAAATACAGAATCATATGGAAATACAACAATTTGAAGAATGCAAACACATTCAAGTGAAAGCAGTGACCAAACATGACAGCATGAAAGATTATGTTTGAGAAGTTTAAAAGTAATTCAGTGTGGGCGACCAACTAGAGATACTATTCTAAAAACTTTAATTTAAAACAAAATAAATTGGAAATATGTACTCATATTTATAGAAAAGTGTGGTTTGGAGAATTGATTTGATACAGGAAGAAATACAAGGCAAGCCAGCCTTTGCGTGATTCTTGATTTGTACCCGAAGACAATACACAGAACTATCAACTATTGACGAAGTGTTTGCACGAAAGTCCAAACGATCATAACAAAAGAGCGATTTCGATTGATAGGGAAGTACTGCTAACACGAGTGTATTGAATAGGAAACCGTGTGTACAACGACGGAACTCAGATATTTCGAGAAATAACTCTCCCTTGAACTAACACGTGACTCAATGGTAAAGAAATTTGTTTTGAGAACATGATTTGATTTTATTAGAAGAAAGCTATGTACACAAGTACGTGTTAGTAGTATGCAAGACACGGCCTTCCAAAGAATTTTATCTCAATAAATTATGTATCAGTGTATATATATTTACAGATAGAGAGAGCATTTAGTGGCATTTATCGCCATTTTTAATGGTTGTATTTTCAGCTCCTTATAAATATTATTTCAGATGTGAGTCGTTAACGTCAATAATCTGTATTTGTAAGGTATTTTAAATCCATCAAATTTACAGCTGAAGTTTTAAAGGTCTATTTAAATAATTTAAACAGTAAAAAGCAAACATATTTATTCCACATGAAGGTTCAGTATTTGGCATCGCACATATGTGCTACCTTTCCATATAACTCTGTATTCCTTCTGTGAGAAAGGCACCCACTCTCCTTCGTTTTCCTGTAGCAAAGTATGACCTTTGCAATTGGTTTATTATTTCCTTTTTAAGATTATTTCGAAGAGTGTAAAAGTACAAGTCTATCGAAGAATGTCTGAAAAATTGGAAGCAGAAAATACGGGTGAATTGAAAAACTGTCGCAAAAGCAACATTCAGCACACCCGCGGAGTACTCTAAAAGTGGTAGTGTTGAAAAAATCCCAATAGCTGGAAACAAAAAGTACACAGCACATTGCTGAAATAACAACATACCCAACAGAAGGCATACACGTGTGTAAGTAGTGGCATATGTAGAAGGACCTAAAAGTGCAATACCATCGGAATGAAGACCGGAGGTAAAAAAAGCAGATACGTAGGGATTTGATACTTGGCTGTCGGGGATGTCGTTACAGTCCTTCACCTTGTCCCGATCAGCCAAGTACCAAATGACTTTGGCCGCGGAAGTCTACGAATCCAGATAAGTAGGGATAATAGAGATATACACGCCAACAATACAGAAGCTAGAAAGCATAGAATATCACGAGGGCAACTCATCGGCGCAAATCATTGGAAACGATTGCCTTCGGGTGGGAAGCACAGAATGCTTCGGGCGCCACGAAAGATGACCTCCATCGCAAAGAAGCAGGAAGCTGCCGCCCACGAGTGGCCAGCGCGCCCCGCCCCGTCCCGCCCCGCCCGGCCCCGCCCCGCCCCGCCCCGCCCCGCCCACATCACCCATTCAATGGAGCTCGAACATCCATTGTCGAAAGCCACCGTGCGCGGAATATGATCCAACGCGGCGCGCATTTCGGCCCATTTCTCTCCGCCGCCGCCGCCGCCACCGCGTTTTAAATCTCCGGCGGCTCCTTCCAGCCTCGATCCTTCACTCGGGGACCACCGCCCCCCCCTCCTTGGACCCGTTGCACCACAGTGAATGAACGAGGATTTCTAGGAGGCCACACGTGAATGATTAGCACACTTTGTTTAGAAAAATATCACTCAAACGAAATGTTACGGTTATTCACGTCAGAAACGGTATCAATAATATTAGCTTCATATTATCCATGTGTTTGTGACAGAAGTCGGGTGACATAGTTGTGAAATTTTAAAGTTTGTGTACTGAAGGTGTCTCTGTATTTTCTATCCTTTCGCCGAATTATAAACGAAATAAAATGTTGAGTTATTTGTTGCTGGGTCCACTCCCCAAAACAAAAAAGCTTTATTATTATTAGATTAATTTTCAGAAGGACTACATTAAATATTTTTTATACAATGTAAATAAGACTCTTGCTGACTCCCCATGAATTCGTATCCAATTGTCAATGCATGTTACTTGTTTGTAATAAAAACAAATTCCAGGCGACTTTCAATTCGCCGAATAATAAACATTAAAGTTGATGTCTCTCAAATCTCCGACCCTTCAGACCCACAGCTCCAGCCACTGGGCAACACCGGGCCCCCGCTGACGGCCAGTCGCGTGCGCGGTGCGGGGCAGCCGACGGACCGGGTCCGGAGACCGGGTACGGGGAACGGGTCCGCGTCACGGCGCGCGGCCGGGCCGGGCCGGGTCGGGCCGTCCGGCGGGCGCCGAAACGAGCGCGAAAATAGCTCCATCGCCGCAGTGATGGATTATCGGGCGGCGGAAGGCCTGAATGCCAGCGGAGGCGCGGGGCACGGAGGGCGTTTGAGTGGATGCGAGGGCGGGCTGCACATTTTCGGCAGCGGGGCTGACCGGCCAAAGATGGAATATGAACGGCACGGGGCAGCCGTGTTGACTTCGACAAAACGTGAAAAGTGGTGAGTGATTGGATGTTTAAAAGCGGAACGAAAAAAACGTTTAACTTGCTCAAAAATATTAAAGTTTATTGTTAGGATTTGTTCGAAGGTTGCTGTTGGCTCTAGATTTCTATCTCGACGGCGGTACGTTTTAGAGCGACTGATTTTCGAAGAGGTTGCTTCAGTTGGAAACTTTATTTTGTGATCTTTGTTTCTCGACATTTTAGCACAAAAGTTTACTACTTCACATATTTAACAGACCAACGTTTCCCAGATTATTTACAGACCAAAGAGTAGTTTTTTTTTTACTTTTTGTAACTTTAGTACTAGAGGCAAATAAAGTCAGAAACATACAACGGATTTTAGAAGCTACAATTCAACCAGTATTTTGGGAAGGGTTGTCTTCTGTGAAAGACACTTGGTCGAATTGTATGAAATATCAATTCTAGAAAAAATAAAGAAGTAAATAGAAAATGTTTTACATAACCGACATTTGCCAGAGGAAGGGAGACCAGTAAAATTCGAAACAATATTCAAAAAACTATATCCTAGAGAAAGAAAACATTCAAAAAATTGTGCTTAGGTGAAAAACAAACGCATCAAAATTGAAAGTCGGCCATTTCCTTCCCGATTGTACTCGTTACTTTATAAAAGTAATCAAACTAAAACGAGGTTTAAGTCTTGCCCCTTCTTCGTCAAACGCTTCTCCCAAACGAACACAGAACTCCCAGCATCTCAGCGAGCCAACCACGGCAGAAACCCCGAGTCCGAACCCGTGCGTTGTCGCATAAACAAAAATGACCTCCATTCGGCTGCTTATTGTCTCCTCTATGATTTACGCCGCTTTGAAGGCCACCCGGTCGCCTAGCCGTCGGTGGGAGCCCGCTTCAAAATTTACTCCCCCTATAAAAGGCAAGTGGGCATCTCGGCCGGGGGAGGAAGCAACGGCGCGTCCCGCATGCGGCCCGCGCAGCTGCAACCAGCGACTGCCACAGACTTCAAAGGGCCCTGCGCCAACGGCAGGTGCCTTGCGTTGCTGCAGAAAATCTCATTCCTAATTCCACTGTCAGACATCTTTCTTCTTCATGATTGGTTTGCATCCTATTTCCTATTGTTAATTTGTCAGTTTGTGCCAGCATTAATTTAGACAATTATTCATGTGTATTGTGTACTCCCCAAACTGCTTGGATTTTATTAGTAAAGAATTATTTCAAACAATATTTTTTAAGGATATTATTTAATTTTTCATTTCATTTTGAAGCTTGTCATATTTTAAGGAGAAATAAATTGTAGATTACTTAGTCAATAGAAACAGGTTGTCTTAGAATTTAAATTAAAATTTTAAGTTATCTGTCTACAGCATTATATTTGAAAGTATCTGTACAAAGTAAATTTATTTTTGGAAGTATGTTAAATATATCCGTGGCGAAAGTTTATTAGGCGTGTTATTAATGATTTCAACAATGGATACAGTTATCAATATTTCATAAATTCAGTCAATAATAGTTCTCACGTTCGAATCATTCCGTTATCACCGATCCAAATCGTATTCACACCGCGGACTCATTTGATTCAGTGGAAGTTATGCAAACAACGTACTTTTGCCTGAACTTTTTCTTTGATTAGACTTAATGAATAAATACATCGCTCTATGGCCTGATATGAAATAATTAATTCTCTGTTTTATAATTGTCCAATAGAATTGTGTGACCTTTTATTTTCGTAGAGGAATTATAAATTGCCTTAGTTGTGCGTGCCATGAATTGTCTTATGCTAAGATTTATTGTCTAGCAACGGAATATGGAAAATATGAAGATAGTATACTTAAATTGGAACTGATAGCAGCAAGGACTTCTCTGGACGTTTTTCATGCAATGAAGAACAATAATTTTGATGTTTGGCAATACGTACTTGTGTATTAATGCTATTATAAATGAAAATGAGTTTCGGAAGAATCAAAATACATCTTATTGACCTTTCCGGCACATACACATTCAGTAAAATCCATTCAACAGAAGCGGTTCTCGACACCTTATCGCTTCATGGTAGAACAAAATTGAAGAGTTATGGAAATTAACTCGTACTTCCAGAAAGGAACTATAAGTTGCGAAGACACCCGTAGTTAATTCTAATATAAAACCTAACGCAAAAAACGATGGTGATACGTTCTAGCATTAACATCAAATGATGTTCTACGTGAGTGGTTGAGTTCCATATAATTAATACTGTTCTAATCCCATCAACATGCAACACACACGCATTCCATACACAGCACGGACAAACTTCACGGATGAATCAGAAAATATTTCCGTAAGGACTCTGACCAGTAGGTTGGTGCTAAGCCCGGCGTGCCGGAGAAGCATTAAATTACACCTCGAAAATCAGATTCGTATACGCAAGATTATTGAAACACAAGAGAGAGATCAATTTTTATTTACAATAGGGCGTTCGGAAAAGCAACTTTATCAGTGCTCTTAATGCTATTTTTCATTGAACCCCGCACACAGAACATTATCACCTTCTCAAGCTTCATTAAAAGTGTACAAGTTATTCAAAATTATTTAATATAAATTCTATGTAAATCAAAGATGTACGACACTTCATGTTACGTTAACGAAAAAAGTTGAAGAGGCGCATTTTCCTTACTACTGGAAACTGCTCCTGCCGCACTTCCTATTATCATATTCTCTTCATGTTCTCGCCTCGATGAGGGTCCGTGAAAATATAAGTCCCTGTCACGGATGTCGTGCTAGTATTTCTAAAAGATAACCGCCAATATTTCATAAGATTTTCAGCGATCGTCATGATAACTTGATGGCAGTTAAATATTTTATGCACTTCCATTCTTTCAAAATTCTGGATAACAAATACAATTCAAGGCAAGAGGATTGTAAGTAATATCAGATGAACCAGGTGAACAGTATCTTCACGGTTATTCAAGCTGTGATTGAGGAGACTATCCACACTGGAGTGAATTTTCGAAGGCAAAATGTGACTGCCTTTCAGGATGAAAAGACCAACTGAATAAACAGAGACGATGTAGAAGAGTACCGAATCGACACTGGCAACGAGGAGAGCTTAAATTGCGACAAACTAGTGCATTTAAAAATTATGGGAGAAATATATGTCAAGCGTTCTTGGCATTGAGTCGATGGGGATTTTTGCACTGTATGAGTATTAATACTATGCGGGTATTAATACAATAGATGCGCCAAAACAATCACAGCGATTTTGTTTTTAATAGGATACATTCTATAAGCGTTTCCCTATATCGGTGAACATAGACTACGGGGATGTAAGAAGATTGTAATAAAACGTTTTTTCAAATATCACATGTCATTATGGTAAATCGAAAATCCTGAGGTCGATTTGCAAATTTCGATTTCACTTGAGCAATTTTTTTCTGTACCGATACCCCTACTTTTAAGCCAGACCTGCCCTATGAACTGGATTCTGGGCATCGCCAGGGCCATTTATTTCCGTTACCTGTCTCTCCTCCAAGCCTTTTCTGCAGAAAGGCCGCTGTGCCTCTCTGCAATATCAATTTTTGTTGCGATTCAAGGAGCGTTTGCTATGTGTACCCGGGTACCCGCATAGAAGCTGAGAGAGATTGTATTGAACAATTGAGAAACGAAACCAACAAATAACTTGTGGGGCTACAGAATGGCACAGTCTTACTTTTATTAGTTCGTGTAATACATTTTTCAGTTAAAGGACACATAAACTATCATGCCGCTTCACAACTGATGCGCGTTAGAAGGGAAAGTTGGTGTTCTACCAGTTGACAGAGGCGGTCAACAGGTGCATAAAGAAGAGTGAATGTGGATTCATAATTCTTAAGCGATTCCAAGTTAGAGCACAGTTAATCAATGGTTTACATTAATACTTCCATGAGCACCCCTTCACGGCTGGTAGAACACTAAACTTTTTCGAGAGATATCTGAACTTATTGTAAACGAGTTTGCAGTTTACTTTGGGACTTGAAATCGCAAATTTTCATTTTCGGGACTCGCTGCTGAGGTCAACGATGTGGAAATAATGATGTCGGTTGTTCATTGTAATAGTTTAATTTCTTTTAAACTTTATTCGTGGCAGGAGGAATATCAGTACTCCTAGAAAATATGTTAATAATGTAATCAACCTCTCAATTGATCAGGCGACCTTTCTTACATCACTGCGTCATTATTCCTCCAACGAGAATGGAGTTTGAAGATCAGACGTTATGATGTAACTTAAAAATAATGAATTGAACATATTTTCCATTAAACATTATTACTTTCATAACTTCTCTTATTACCAGGAATAATATGAACATTTTTCTTTAGAATGTAGTTAAGCCTTTTTTTTATTCATAACTTCTTGGTCGACATGAGTCTTTCAGGAACTTCATTTATCACTTTGCCTTCTCAGTGTCTAAAATGTATGTATGTATTCGGCATTTTAGGCCGATTGTCCGACATGACCGGTCTCCTAACGGTGACCCCTTTGTCTGGACCAAGTTTATTTCCCACGCTTGGGGGGTAAAAAAAGTAAAACACAGCACCCACTGCGTGTCTGTTTTACTTCGCCACACAGCTACAGAAACTGAGACGTCTTTAGAGGAAGGCTACATTTCTACTTTTGACTCCGACCGGGAATCAAATCGGGGATCGCACCATGATAACCAAGTACACTGTTCATGCGCCACGCTGTGGCAGGGTCTAAAATGTATGAACAATATTATAAAATCGAATAAACAATTTACTAAACTATTGAGAAATAATAGATAAATTTAATTCCCATTTACTAGTATTCAAAAGGGCAACTTTATTTCTGAAAGTATTCGCAAGGGCTAGCAGTTGAGAGTGCCCGTCCGTCCCCGGCGAGCGCCGGTTGTGGGCCCAGCGCGCGTCGCTGTCGCTGTCGCTGTGGCCGTCGCCGGCGCGGCTGCGCGTGCGCCGTGGAGCCGGGAGCCGGAACAATGATTTAAGGAACCGGCTCGCCTGCCCCGCTCCACGGCCCCGCTCGGCGGCCCCGCCCGGGGACGCCCTGCATTATTAAGCGAGCCGGCCGAGGGCGGGGGCGAGGGGGGCGCACGCGGAGGAGACACATGTTGGAAGATCTCGTCGCATCACGTGATTAATTTATAATCGCTGACGCCGTGCAGGCCGGCGCACCCAGAGCCTCGAAACAAAAGGCGAGCGGGGTAGCGCACGTTGCAAGTCAGAGCCGTTCCTTTGCAGAGGAGCGGCAATTAGATATTCGTCGAAAAAGTGCGACGTGTCTGATGTATGCGGAATAAATTTTTCCGCGTCTGTGGTGGTTGTTGACCTATAGATTATATTTCTGGATTGATCGATTGATTATTTTTTATTTATAGGCGTGACAAGTGCTGCAGTCATTAGCCCCGTGAATGTATTGCAGGCTTTTATAAGGAAGGTGGCTGTGTTCTTACCCCACTGGATCTAACGCTGAACTACACGTCGGGTTGCGGGATTTGACCCACCCTCATCTCTTAAACCAGCGGGGCACCGCCCCCGCCGTAGCAAGCTTAAAGCCTCCTGACATGTGTGGTAGTGTACGGCTTGTGAGTGTGTGTGTGTGTGTGTAAGGAGTGTGGATGGAAGAAGAATAGGAAGGAAACATCGCACGCGGTCCTTATCCTGTTTGTACGAGATCTGCTTCGGGATTTGCCAGGTATTAATAAGAGAAACTGCGGAAAACTACCGATCAGAGCAGCCAGCCGCAGCCAGGGCTCGAACCCTAGGTCTCGCTCACCCCCAAAAACAGAGGCACTTCACTAATGTCACCTGATGCCATGAGTCGCCTTAGCCGGTTTATATACGAATAGTACTGATCTGCGAAGACTGAAAAGTCACAAAATTAGAGTTATTGATGAAAATAAATGAAAATATTAAGGCATACGCAAGTATCTCTAATACTAGCAAAATGTGGCATCTCCGACGCTATAAGCTGTTTTAAAAATAGTTTCATGTGTTGAAAATTCCTTTCATACTTCATTTCTTTTGTGCCCAGCTTTGTTAAAATATGTTCTTTCAGTATCTGGCATTGGACTTACCAATGAATTGTAGTAGCGTTTGACATACCGAAATTTTTGTTTGTTAATTTGAGTACATGAAAGTGAGTGGACTGAAGTGGAATCGAAAGAAAGGAAAGTGGAACTCAACTGTAAACATTGAAAATATTATTTAAATCATGCATGGCTTTACAAGTGTTGAGAAAGAAGTTAACAATGAAATGCTTTAGGAACGTGAACCACTCATCAAGAAATCAAAACCAATGAAGTTCACAAAACTAATCATTACTCGTATATGATCACCAAAGAGGATTTTATACACAAAAGGCGAACATTTTACGATCCGCGGTCATTTTCTCAAGCCGTTAGTTTGCTATATGCGAGAGGAGTGGGAGGTGTTTACTTAGATGACAGGAATATAACATCAAATTTGTAGATCGTTTATATTTGAATACTAGCTTCTTTTTTGCGCGAGCGATCATTTCTCGTAATTCGATTTTGTCAACAACGCTTGTCGCTAACATTTATTCTGAATTCATCTTTTGTTAGTAAGGGAGTGGGGGTAGACTCTGAAACTAAAAAAAACGTGCGCGTACAATACATAGTTATGACATCATTAAGATAATGTTACGTTTTCACTAACACCATGCTCCAGCATTAGGCCGTCTCTTTCTCGAGTTCGCGAGTACTCTTAGTTCCTCCACCTCGAGCGTTCCCGCGTCATAACCCTTCCAGCCGCGGGCCGTGAAGGAGGGGGAGGTGGGGGAAGGGCGGGCGACCGCCGGCGTCGCCTTCCGAACAATGTGCCGCGAGAACGGCGCGACAATGGCTATTGTGGCGCGCGCCTCGGACAACGCGTGCATTACAGCGAGGCGCGAGCGGCACAGGGGCCCGGAGCAAACACGGACTCTTGGAGAGGCCCCGCCGTTGCGGAGACTTCGGCGCCTCCGCTGCTGCCAACCACTAACAACAACTCCAATAACAATAATAATAATAATAATAATAATAATAATAATAATAATAATAATAACAATAATGATGCCGATCAGATGACCGAGATCGCTAAGGTAGTAGTGCCGTAGTGGTTTCGGACCCGAAGATCGCGGGTTCGTGACCTACCTTGGGCATGGGTGTATTTGTGTATGTCTGTATGAGTGTGCCGTCCTTTCGCCCCTCATTATTATCATCATCATCATCATCATTTCATCTTCCATACCCCTAGAGCTAACAACCCTGGGGAATAACAATCGGAATCAGCCAAATGCTGGTCCCCAATTAAAATTGCATGCGCTTGCCACCGCGATGATGATACTGAGCTACGGGAAATGCAGGGTGCATGCATGCGTGGTCCTAGTGTGTCGATTCGCGAGCAAACAACAACAACAACAACAATAATAATAATAATAATAATAATAATAATAATAATAATAATGACTGTTCAACAGAAAGGATGACGTAAAGGTTCGAATAGCTGAAAGGAAATTTTGCTACTAAACAAAGTCATATCGAATCATGCAAGGAAATGAAAACAACTTATGACTTCGATTGACTACCAGAAGGTCTTTGACAGTGTACCATACGATTGGATATTGAAGACTGGAAATCTATGGATTTCGCCCTTGACTTATTGAGTTTTACGACGCTACTTTTAAGTCGTGGAGAACCAGTATACTAATACCCAGCGGAAAGGAAGTAGTAGAAACAGGAGGTATTCAGATTAATAGGGAAATATTTCGAAGAGATTCGCAGTCCCTCAGCTGTTGTCCATTAGTTTGATTCTACTATCGAGGCAGTTGTCGCTCACTTTTTTTATAAGTTCCATGGTGATGATCAGTATCACATTTGTTTTATATTGATGATCTTAAACAGTTTGCTAAGAATGAAGCAATTCTCTCCCAAATGCTGTCATCAATAATTTTAGCAATGACATCTGACAGCGCCAGAGAGCATTGATGTTGATATGCACAGTGTGATTCAAGATCTTGAGGTTGGTGTAACTTACAAATATCTGGGCAATTACATTGCTCCGCTTGGACAGCCTAAATTCAATCTTTACAAAACTTGAGATTAGTGTCTTAGTAACCCATGGCCCAACCACAATATCAGTTTTGTAACGTAAGTAATGTTAGAACTAACCCATACCCTCCTTTTAATTGTTATTTGCGTCTTTTCGAAACCTCTTGTGTTATGAGGAGATCTTTCTATCTCGTTCAAAAGAAAGGCGTAAGCCAATAAAACATTGATTTCGAAAAATGTCGGAAATCACTCCTGTCACCCAAATACCTCAAATGTGAACAAACTGCAAACGGAGGGGCTGATTTCACATCCGGATCTGGCCCGGAAAACCAGCAATCATCCCGGAATATGCCTTTAAGCGCTTGCCTCAACCCCAACTTTTCTACCGTCACCGTCGCTACCATCGCCCCCACCGCCGTCAAAGACGCTGACACCGCCGCCGCCGCCGCCGCCGCCGCCGCCTACTTCGTTCGTCCCGAGGCGCCGCCGCCATCGCCCGGCTCGACATTCAGAGCTGCGAGTTGCTGTAGAAACAGTCCCGGAAGGCAGCGGCGTGCGCCGCCGCCAAGAGAGCTCCGGCGAATTTCCGAGCGGAAGTGTACAGTGTTAACTTGCACTGGCGTTTTCCTCCTGCGAGCAGAACCACCCTCGGGACGGAGCAGCGGTGGACGTGGTGTTTAACCGCAATGTTGAATTCGAGTTACATATTCTGCAGCGGGGGAGCGTGCCTGGGATTTGTTCCTCGTCCTTGTTCCCAACTCTTCGAAATGGAAGTAGTTACACCCGAAGGATGTAGTCCACTGCAGTCGAAAACAGGTTCATGCCGCTGGAGTAATTTAGTTGTCGAAACAAAGGCAAGTGTTTATAAAAGGAGAGAGTTGGGGTCACTGTGTTTACTGAATGAATAAGTCACACAAGAGTGCTTACACAATCAATTTTAAGTTCGTTAGGGACTTTATTTATAAAAGAATTTTTTCTATTTCAATTTTAAGGGTGAGATATTTAATACAAATATCTTAAACCAATTTTCTCGAATTATCTGTTTTTATTGAAATTACAATAACTTGCCATTTTTACAATAAAAGTTTGTTTTCCATTGTAATAGAGTAATTAATTCTTTTATTTCGTAGGCTGGTGTAGGCTCGTTGATTACTCCATGATAGACACAACATAGATCCGAAATGTTAGTGCTTGATTACTGTGAAACCTAAGGAATTTGTATTGACTGAAATATGTGACTGAAAGGTGATACGTGATACACGTGTATAAATAAAATTTTTCTTGAGAAAATAATTCAGGTAATTATGTTATATTTAAAGTAGTAGGAAACCAAAAACATGGAAGCAGGAGAAGTTAAGAAACGTAATTTCTAGGAGACTTTTCCGTAGCCACAAAGAAATGCGTCTGCGAATGGCCGTAGCCACACATGGGCCGATTGTGAACATGACTGCGGTGGCAGTGATATTGGTAGACGTGTGTTTTAATTTATTTGTATCAAACGAGTGTAGATAAATTTACTGACATTGAGCCTGACAAAAGTCAGAAGATACGATTACGAACAAATTATTTCTCTGGATGTAATGCATAACGAAAGAAACAGTCAATATACCATAATAAATCCACTAGAATAAGCGTAAAATTACAAGAGAAGGTAATGACATCATAGATTTCGTGACATAAGGTAAGTAACAATGCGAAGGGAGTCAACTTCATCAACAGTCAGCAAAACCATCTTGTATCAGTGGATCAGTTCCCTCCGTTGAAGGGATCAATTGATGAATTGATGATTCCTGGAGTGTCAACTGCTGTCATTATTCCCCTAATTGTTGAGCACTTTTTATCGCTGGAGGTGTCGGGGGTTTTCCCCCGCTGGATGGCGAGGTCCGATGCCGATATACGTCGGCTTACGGAGATTTTCCCCAACCGGGTATCTCCCACTAGCGGGGCACTGCCCCTACCGGGGCAAGCTCTAAGCTCCCGACTGGTCTCCCAGCAAGTGTGGTAGTGTAATGCATGCGAGTAGGTGTGTGTGAGGGGTGAGAAGAGAACCAGAGACAGGAAATAACGTGCGCGGTCCGTGTCTCGTTTCTTACGACGCTGCTCCGGCATTCCTCGGAGAAACCACGGAAAACTACCGATAACAGCATCCCACCGCCAGAATTCTTCTCTAGACAGCGGCTTCATTCGACTTAGCTGTCAAACTAGTGACGAAAATCTTGTGACCGTCAGGACTCGAAGCCTGTGACCTCCCAATCGGAGGCACTGCAGTGACATCAACCGATGGCCTTGGCCAACTTTGTCGGCGGAGGGGGGGAAAGAAAGACCCGAGAGAGGTGTTCCCCATGAAAGGGACAGGGAGACGACGCGTGGGACAAGCGGAAAGGAGGATATTGCGCAACGAATGAAACGGCTCGGTGTGTACACAGCGCCAGACGGCGGAGGCGAGGGCGAGGCGGGGGCGTGGTTGCTGGCGGAGGGGGGTGGGTCGGGGCGGGTCGGCACGCGCCGCTTTTACTGCGGTCCGCGGGAAGATTGAGGCGGCTTAATAATGCAGCCGGGCGGCCAACGCGATGAAGCGGAAGGGCACGGGGGCGTGGGGGAGCGGAGGAGCGGGGGCGCGGGGGCGGCGAGGCGCGAGAGGCAGCGGCCAAGGTGGCACGCTCGGATGATTGAGAAGAAGGTAAACATGGCGTGGTATTGAGGACTCACAGTGAAAGGTGAAGGGGTTGTTGTATTGCGTGAAGTCGGAAAGAGAGAGAGAATGCGGTAAAGATTGTCAAGGTGGGTGAGGACGAGTTGAGGAATACGAAATCAAGTTGAGTTAGTTGGTCGAGAGAATGGAGAAAGGAGCTGATGTCGTGAAGAGACGTTGACAAAATGACGCTGGGATAGCAGCGGCGATTGCGTAGAAAAGTACAAAAATGGCTACGAAGGGGGTGACAAAGAAAGTTGGAAGAAATGGGGACGAGACGAAACATAGGGACTGAAAAGGCGAGCCCTACAAACGACGAGATGCCCATGAAAGCTGTTCTGCTGCTGCACGAGAACCTGCGATCGCACATTTCAGGGCTCACGAACCCCAGCGCGAGCGGGCGCGAAACGATGCGAGGCAAAGAAATGCCTTCGAAGGGTAGAAGAACTGTTGAGCGCTACGGCAGTAGTGGAAGTAAGGAAACAGGGCATGGGGCAGAGGTGTCCACGAAGGTGGAATGAAGGTAGTAGAAGGCGGGGAAAACAAGGTTTGGAAGCTACAACGGGAGCCACATGAGACGGGGATGACGGTGCCAACAAGGTGATAGAGACGGCGGGGTTGAGGGCATAGGAGAGATAGAGGCGTGAAGGCGGAAGGGATGGACGTGGCGAAGAACTCCAAAATGGTGGAGAAGACGGAGTTGAGAGGAACGGAGGCGGTGAAAGGGGCGGAGGGGATGGAGGAGGTGGAAGGGGTGCAGGTGGCAGAAAAGATTGAGGAGGAGGAGGAAGAGAAGTACGAGGGTGAAGAGGAGGAGGAAGAAGAGGAGGTCGGGACGGATGAGACGGAGATAAAAAGTGAATTGCAGTTGGCAGAGGAGCGCAAGAAGCGGAAGTGGCGGAAGAGGCCAAAGGGGTGTAGGTGAGCAAGACGAGGTGGGGTGTGGCCGGAGGCGGGGCGGAGACGGCGAAGGAGGCCCAAATGGCGCGAGAAGGGGGGTGCACGTCGCCCGCCTCATTGTCACGTGGCGTGCGGGGTCGCAGGTGCGGTGGCGAGCGCGGCTGGCGGCGGAACGGCCGCCCTCGATGGCGCCCTGCGGTGGGCGGCGAAAAAAGCGCGCGACGCCGCGCACGCGCCCCGACTGCAGAGCGCCCCCCTCCTCCTCCTCCTCCTCCAGCCCCACACCACGCGCGCAGGCGGTCAAACTCACCTTAGCCATTCACAAGGCCAATTGCCTTCCGGCGCGAACATCACTGCAGCGAGTTTACCACTTTAACAGCCAGCTTTATTTCCGTTCGTGTACTTCCAGTGCATAATCCACCCTATTATACCATTCAGTACAATGACGTAAAATCAAGTTCATCTGTGTTAACAAGCGTTGCTCATAGTTTTAATGCGGCACTGTGAATAGAGCTAAGATGATCTTTCATAATACTATTCCTTTTTTATGCAAAATTTGTAATTTTTTCTTTTTCAAAGTGGTGTGTATGTACAAAAGGAACATATTTTCACTTCCTTAGGCATTTCTGAACGTGTAAATGGGAAATGCACATTTATGGAGAGCTATAATCTCATTTTAGTATCTTTCAAATATCATTGCTCCAACTAACAACTATTCGATAGAGTAAATATCTGTAGTCTGTGAGACGTGTATTAGAATTATATGGAGATGCTGCGGATAATTTAAAATGTCAATGTAGAGACGCGATACGCTGTTGTGTGGAGAGTGTAGGAGAAACGATGACACGCGCCGCATTCCATCACTGTTCCAAGAAAATGAGAAAGTTTGTTTACAATGGAGAGGTCTTTTCGACGCATGTAGAAATTATTTTGAAGTCCTACTCTGAAGTTGAACAAAAGTTCCTTGAAATGGTGGTTCTCTTAAAATATTGTTAA
This sequence comes from Gryllus longicercus, assembly GCA_038098605.1. NCBI lineage: Eukaryota > Metazoa > Arthropoda > Insecta > Orthoptera > Gryllidae > Gryllus > Gryllus longicercus. Next base: position 2,193,505 of record JAZDUA010000102.1, read on the forward strand.
TTTGCATTCTCGGGTCAGCATTTACAGCGTGAAAATCATTTAAATAAAATATGAAACTATTTAAAAAAACTTCAATACAATGTGTTATATGCAAAAATATGAATTTCCCCCGTAACATTTGCTTAGAAAGGCAAAGCATATTCACGTTTCTAATTCACTTAATGAAAAACTACCACTGAAATAAGGTATGACAATATTATGTGATAGCATTACATTTGAAAGGGGCAGCGACAAATCTTCCAAAGGGAAAATTGAGGTCATTTGTGTACGAGAAAAATTCGCATGCAATTACATTAACCGCAAAAAATAGTAGTTGCAAAGAAAATATTAGACAGAGATATAGTATTCAAATTATGTCAGAAAGCTGAGTGCTCATTGGTGGCATCAAAAATGTACCCTGACATCGCAAAATTAAGACGTGAATAACTAAAATGACTGAAAATGTCATTAGCTCGTTTTATGAATCATATTACAACAACGACAATAGGGTAATAAGGTAAATGAATGCGTATTTTTGAACAGGATCCTGCTTCAAACGCTCCTTGATCTCCTAATTCCAAGAAACCCGTTTCGTAGTAGAGGCATTTTCCGTGACGACACGTTCCTTCACAGGAGATTTAATGCAATCTGCATTCTCAATTAGCGCACGCTTAAACGTCGAGGGCTTCTTCTACAGACCGTAAAACGCGCATAAATTCCTACCTAGCAGTCAAGCGCGTGCAATCACCGCACTAAAGATAACTTCGGGATATGGCCACTCATGCAATGACAATGGAAGAACGCGTTTAACGACCTACAGAAATGCACTTCGGCGAGGTGTCTTTCGACGAGCAGTTGTAAACGACAGGTGCGAAAGACAAACGCTCCTTCGGCACCTCGGCGCGTGGGCGGGTTGGCGCTCCTGGCGTGCCATCTGACATTCTCCGCGTGCTGCGCACAACAGGTTATCCATGACCCTAAGTGTCAAAAGATTACATTTCACGATACGAAAACGACATATACTGTATTTTTTCAAACGTTTTCACTTGTGATTTACATTCCTAGATTATCGGGCATTGAAAAAGTTCTCTCTTTGGATATATTTAACTGATATTTCATAAGAAAAAATGCTAACAAAAAATTAATTTTGAGTATTCTTCTTTAGAATTCTTAGAGTAGTTTACGCTTAATAATGTTTAGTACAATAATTCATCTAATATATTTATTTACAACAATATTCTTATTTTCGAGAATGTTTTTATCTATGACGCTATTATCTCTATACTCCTACTACTCAAATAAAAAACGTCACCTTATTACAATATATAGTCTTATTTATAGTCATATTATAGTATATAATAGTGGACCCGCCAATTCTTCATCGCCAATTCTTGCAATTTATTATGTTTCACATGCTACTGGTCACGTAATTGTTAATCACGTGTTACGCTACACTTTGCAGACGTTTCAATAGACAGACTCCCGCGAGAGTGGCCCCGTCTCTCTGACTTCTGTTTCTGTTTGTTTCTCTCACTGCGTCTCTGTCTTCCTCTGTGTCTCCCAGGAGAAAGTTCACAATCGCAAGGGTAGAATACGCAATGAAGACGTCTCAATAATCGTACTTCAGTGTGCGGCGGGTTTGCCTAGAGAGCGCCGTGGCGACAAGCGCCCTGATCAGGGCCCTTGAGTCTACATAAAATCATCATCAACGCACGGCTATGTGTGCAGGCATATGCACATACTCATCGTACTATGCCTTTATTCTTCCCGGAAGTGCAAGCAATAAGTTGACAAAGTTTTCTCGAAACGGTACGGCAGCGCATTAAGCACGAACAACAAACAAACAAACATTGTTTTTTATATTTTAGATAGTCATATTATAGTCTCTCTCTACATCGAAATGAGAATGCAAAAAATTGAATGGAGTGGGAAAAAAGCAGTGTTAGATAATTAAGACGTGTAACAGTATTAATGAGGATGCCTTTACAGATCGTCAACGGATCCTACTTTATATCATTTTATATTTCCGCTTCTTTTAGCATATTATTCCTAGAAATCGCTGAGATCTACGCACGCGCAGAGACACGCGAAACGCACATCTGGGAGGCCATCAGATTTGAGGCTTGCACAAGCCGAGATCATCGGCGACCTAACACACGCAAGACAATCTTCAAACATCCATGACAACGGGAGTTCACGCTAGTCTCTCAGAGTGATGCGAGTCGATTAATCGAGTGACTAATTGAGGTTTCCGGGCACGTGAAATACAAAGGTCATTAGTACCGCTGGTGTAGATAATGTTCTTTTCCAAGAGGTGGCGACGTTCCTATCCCACTCAATGATGAGATCCGGCGCCGTCCTACACGTCGGCTGGCGGGGATTCCCCTTGAGGTATCCTCACAGCGGGACACCGCAAAAGTCAAGCTGTAAGTAAGCCACTTACACACTTACACAAACTGTAAGCTCCCGTCTGGTATCCCAACTTCTATAGCAATGCAGTGTGTGTGTGTGCGTGTGTGTGTGTGTGTAAGTAAGACGTGAGGTTAGAACAAGGAAGAGGAAGGAAACATTGCGCGCAATGCGGATTTTTTCACTTTTCATTTCACATTCAGTAAATTCTTACTTAAGCTGCGCTGCAGTAGATTACACCCTATTCCATTGACCGCGTTCACGAGGTAAAACTGAATTTTACCGTAGTTTGGCGCTTTTCGTTTATAGCGTGCTTATTTTCCCGTCTATTGCTCTCACGTAAATCATGCAGACTAGATACGTTATAGGGTTGAAAGATGTGACAGTAAGGCGTGCCATCGGAGAATCGTCAGATGTAAGTGCTATCACTTGCTAAAGGTGTCTATTCAATTAGGGGCTTCAACGAACTCGAAGAAGAGGTTACCACTTAAACGTTTACCAACGAACATGCTTTCAGAATTAACTGCAACCAAAGGTAAAAACACCATTTCACTAAAGAACCTTTCATTCACAATACACAACGTCACACACGGAAATTTACATGTCTGTCCTTTCGGAGCTTCCAAAAGACCATCAATCCAAATCATACACCCCAATTTGCTATTTCATTAGTTACCATTAAAGAACTGTGAAAATGCGACACAGTTCTTTAATGGTAACTGCCCCATCACTGACGAAGAGCCTAATGATCACCATCGATGAGATCGCACCTAGCCAAGAGCTCAAGAAGGGGCGCGAACGCCTAAATGCGACGGAGGGGTTACTCTTTTTTATGAGCAAACGCAACAATTACAGAATTGGTAGCACAGAATCGGTAGAAAAAGAAAGTTATCACTGGAGGAAAAAATCGCACTCTCTCAGTCAATTTAAAATTGAGTCTTATATGTATGGTCAATGAAAGAGAAATAGAAGAGGTAAATGCGTTTCTTACCAGGAATTCTGGGCTCTACAAACCCTACTTCAAAATTATAATTCTAAAAACTTCCTACATGTTGAAAAGTAATCCATGACAAGAAGAAGTATGTAATTATGGTCGAAATGACGTTTTATCAGAGAATGGAAGGAGCTGTTTGATTACCGAATTACCAGAGACAAAGACTTCGTGTTTGCATATTCAAGAGGAAGCAGTGTTGGGTCAGACCGGGCAAGCATATAGTATGAGAGGTAGAATGGTGGTTGTTTTCATAAAGAGGGTACATTATGTTGAAAGGGAAGTGTAACGATTAATTAGTAGGTAAAACTAGTTTAATTTTTCTTCCCTTGCACTTGCTGCGTAAGAAGAGCAAGTTATGTTATCGTGCGAGCATGAAAATCGCTAGCGGCTAAACCGTAAGTGGGATTTTTACCAAACTTGATATTTACTAAGCGATCTGGCTGATGTCGTGGCCTTTGAACTTGAAACCAGTATTTTAATTTTGTGGTGTGGGATTAAACTTCTTTGGATAGCGTAAAGAGTAGGCTTAAGAGAATGGCGAGGTCTCATTTCCGTTAAAACTCTCATTTTTCGAAAACTGCAAAAGTGCAATTTTTATAGGCGTGTTGCAACAACTACAATATTGAACACAAATGTTTATTATTGAAATCTGTTCTTTAAAGAAAGATCTTGAACTAATATCAGGTTCAATTTTGAGAAAATATGAGAATTTTCATGTAATTTTGCCTTAAGTAAAGGTAATTTAAAATTTTGAATTATAAAAAAACCGCTTTAATTTTTTCTTTTTTTTTTGACGGATAGAAGAAGGGACGCTAATAAGAGTGGGCGGATCGAATTTTCAATAATCTCTCTGAATTTTCAAAAATTGCAAATTTATATTTACTGCGAGAAAGTATGGGCTGTTGGAGCTCCACTCTGAGCATTGAGATCTTTCCATGCTAGGTGTGAACAAAAGAGAAATGGAACCTCTCTCCAGCGTCGTCACCTCTACGCCCTCCATCCCCACTCCCCACGCCGCGATCTCCCCGTCTTACCCTCGCCCTTCCCCCTTCCCCGTTCGCCCTCGACGCGACGCGGCCATGACGAATGGGCGGAAGCAGTGCGCTGACGGAGCGACGTCGCTTCCTGTTATGACCGCGTTTACAGCGCAGCGCCACCTCCGCCCCCCCCCCCGCTCGCGTTCTCTGGCGCTGAGGATCGAACGCCCCCCCCCCCGCCGCCAGCGCCCCCTACGAGATAAGCCCCTATGCTGCAGGTAGGCAAACCTCGTCGCACCCGACAAATATAAAAATTAAATACTCCCTACATTCATTTCGGAAAATCTTTTCCAGCCCAAATGTTCTAAGGTTTCCCACATTCTTTTGTCAGTAGATTGTAAATTGAACTAAATATAAATACTTAGCCAACAACACGTATGTAAAGCTTAGTCACTGATATATACAAAAACACAAACTAAATAACTCGTACATACTCTGCTGATAAAGAATACGTACAACCCAAGCTGCATTCAAGGTTTTAGTAGCACTATTTCTAAAACATTATCTCAATCGCATGAGAAATTGCGATTATAAAGAGTATTAATCGGTCATTCGTTATTCTCGAAACATTGACAAGCACAGTACACATGTTACACATGTGAAGTGTAATTGTTGTCAGAATCTTTTATACTCATACCTTGTAGAGAAATGCTGATTATAATTTGTATTACATAGTAACAACTAACGTTTTCAGATACGGAACATGTAAAACATACGTTGGGATTTAGAAGACGTCTCTCAAATTTTACACAATATTCACTCCGTGCCTTTACACAATTAGAACCTCATACTAACACACTGATGAAGAAAAACGTCTTCTGGATATGAGATATTGAATTCACGCTTTGGGACTAGTGTTGCACCTTTTATAATAACACAATTTCTTTAGAAAATGTAATAAAAAATTTCATGTAATATCAAATGTTGTTGTTACACATTTACAGCATTCGTTGAATGGAGAAAAAATAATTAGTTCCGCGTTATACCAAGTAGGTCTGACATTTCCTATTTAACAACTATTAATATCATAGTATGTGCGGTGCTAATGTACTAGTAATACATATTTTTCTGTCAACATGTATCTACAATATTGCGCACCACAACTTATGAACGTCGAAGGAATTTAGAAAGACGTTTTCTGGAATGTTGGGACCTATTGCGAATTTTACAATAATACTGTATATCTAGGAAGAATACAATGACATGCTTTGTGTGAATCTTGTAAACAATTATTGTAAAGAAAACATTGCAGTGATATGTAATTTTTATTACATATCACTACATTGTGTAGGAAATTTGAGTATGTTTGAGAGCTTTCTTTATGAATGAGTTCATTGCAAGTAATGATCTAATTTATTTCGAAACTCGAATATCTAAATAAAAAATATTACAGCCATTTTATCAATGAATATGTTAAGTTTGGAGTTAAATGTTGAATATTACTACTACATTAATTCACAAAGCGAAACACGCAATTGATTCTGAATTATATTTTTTCTCTACAAACGTAAAAGAATTGAATATAAATCACTTGTGCCCCACATTTACATTGAAGAGAATCTAAATCAAACATTCGAGTGTTTATCGCCCATCTCCGATATAAAATCAGTCCGTGATCATGTTCTAACGAGGCAACCTAGGTCAAGCACTTATGAGCGGGATAACGCGCCCCGCGCCTGTCAACGCTGATCATATAATGGCCAGCAATAGGCGCGCACGGGATGTAGTAAATCTCTGGCATGTCAATCGATATGAAATTACGCGTGGATACGGAGAGCCTGGCGTCATTATCGTATCCGCTGCGGCGGCGGTTGGCGTTGCGAATCTGTTTTCGAGCGACGCGAGTTTCCAGGCGCCGCCTGCAGAGGGTGCCCCGATCGATAGCACACCGGAGGGACAACGCAATTAGCATGAACATTCTTGAAAAGGAATCTAAAAATTGGGAAATTTACGTTTCAGCTGCCGACTATTTTTTAAAGCAAATGTTATAAATAGTAAATTATAAATAATTTTCTAATCTTATTTTCAGTTTTTCTTTTTATTTTGAGTATTTGAAATGATTACTATACCTGAGCCTTGTTTGTGGAGTACATAGAATGTACTCTAGATTGTGATATTGTTTTCAATAAGCAATGGTGAGCATTATTATTAAGTAAAACAAAAATGTTAAATGTTAGTGATGTCCATGATGTCCAGAAATTAATTATAAAATTCGGAGAATGGAACATGAATGAAAGAAATTAAACAGATTTCTCGTTCTGGACAGAAAGAATACAACTCAAAACGAAATCAGTAAAAAGGCAAAGAATACCAAATTTAGGCATGAAAATATGCTGAAACAAAAATGAAAAAAATATGCCGGTAAGAATCAATTACAATATATTCTAGTTTATACGCAATACGACAATAAATAGCAAAATAAATCTAATCATAACATAAAAAGAGATAAGAATGCAAAGTCTGGTGGCATTGCGAAGCACTCGTACCAAAAGCAGAAGAGGTAGAGGGCTCATTTGAAAGCTTGAGGGAGCCGAAAATCGTCAATGTTTGTTTACTAAATTCCGTCTTCCCAAAAAAATGACACATCTAATTTTTTTCATGGGTGGACAAATATTTTCCACGAATTCAAAGATTCATATATAACACGCAAGTTACACTGTAACAGTTAGTTTCAAAATATTCAGATATGACTTAGTATCTTCCTTAATACATAAATAAGTAAATTGGGTCCTCTATCCGTACAACCCACCTGGAGGCAGCGCGTCCCTACAATTGGTAGTGATTGTCAAGCCTAAAGCCATCTGAAGAGGTGATGGAAGAGTCATTTGAAATCTTGGACGATATATTTCACGTAGATGTTGTGTTCAAGAAAATTTACTACATTTAATTTCATTTTAAACGCTTTTGTAAATATAAAATGTTTGTTGTTATTTATCGTTTAATAAAAGGTTCCATAAATACAAATTCTTAGATTGTTATATGTTGTGTTTTGCTTTATTTTTCCACAAAATGTCCTTCTTCAAGGACATTTTTAATTAAAGTAACAAACAAATCATTGATTACTTCTATACCCACACATTACTTCTATACATACACACAACTTTTTCACAGTTTGCCAAGAGCGTTTGAAAAGGAAAATAGAGAACAGGATCTCCTATAAATTCAACTCTTATAAATTGACTTCACCAATTTGAATTTTGAACGGTCAATACCCAGTTATCTATATCCTGATCAATACAATAGTAAGTGACCGACGCATTGAACGCACGGAAAAGTACCTTCTCTAAGAGCAGCAGTCGGTTGTTTCGTCAAGTATCAATTCCACCCGTATTTCACCCCGGGGGCCATACGTTAATGGTCACCCCGAAGAGAGATAGAGCGACAGATACGTAAGGCCGTTCCACGCGTCGGTTGCGGGCCCCCGAGCTTCCCCGCTTGTCCGTTCGCGCGCTCCGCTCGCGGCGCGGAAGCGCGCTCTTCGCGCGTCTTTTGTCTCGTGCGCGGGCGCCGTGCGCGCCAAGATTTATTTCGCTGTAAAACGCATTTTAATGGCGTCGTTGGGGGCGTCTTCGTCATCTCCACGGGGTCGTCGGCCTCTGCGTGACTGATCTCTGTCGCCGCCACCGCCGCCGCAGCGAAGAGAGCTCTGGATTTTACTGTCTCGTTCAACCTCCTCCGCGGATAGGGACTGATATACTCGGATATCCGCAGAGCACTTCCACGTCCATTTCCACCTTTTCAGGGGATGGTGTCTTCTATGTATCATCAGTATTCTGACAATCAAGTGGCATTAAAATTGTGCAGATGCCCATCTGAATGTTTACATTTTATTGATCATTGTGATGAATATAAGTAATTTAAAACTTATTGTAAACTACCAATGTGCAGCATTGTCCAAAAGTCTACTTTTTTGTATTCATTTGTTTATATTACGTATGCATTTAGGCATTATGTATGTATTATTGTGCATTAACGTATACTTATTTATGTATTAAGGAAGATACTAAGTCATATCTGAATATTTTGAAACTAACTGTTACAGTGTAACTTGCGTGTTATATATGAATCTTTGAATTCGTGGAAAATATTTGTCCACCCATGAAAAAAATTAGATGTGTCATTTTTTTGGGAAGACGGAATTTCGTAAACAAACATTGACGACGGAGACACGTTTAATAGCTTCAGTGAACTGCAGCGGTTGTGGTATAGAGCAACAGAATGCAGTGCTGTGTAGTGTAATGACTTTTTTATAATATAAAATGTATCATTTTATTATCATCATCATTATTATTATTATCATTATTATTACCATTATTATTATCATTATTATTACCATTATTATTATCATTATTATTATCATTATTATTACCATTATTATTATAATTAACATTATATTGATATTCATTATTTTTATGTTAGAGACACTGAGTTGTACTCAATTCCACTTAAATGTAATGGTACAAGATTCGCCACATTGCAAATATTTACATTCTTCTTATCCCTTGCGACCCCAGTTTTTTTTTATCGAAAACAAAGTATAGCCTTACGGAATGGTTATTCGCTAAACGTCGTCGGCTTAATATTCCGTGACTAGCGCGAGGAATTGTGCTGCGCGCACCGTCCAGCTCCCGCCGACCAAAACAACAGAGCTGCGATGAAGTCGATTAAATAAATGAAACATTTTAAAGAGTTCATTTTCTCGGTATCCTTGCCTTAGCAAAAATCTACGAACCATTTCACAAGCCCTTCACTAATACAGAAAGTTGCAAGTCGGTATATTTGGATATTGTTATAAAACAAAGATGTCACTAACTTAATTCCGTCATCGAAATTATATATTATAACGCGTGTTGTACATAAGTGCAAGGCAATTGAGTTGTATTCTCATACTTCTTTTATAGTTACGAGTAATAATTGTAACAAAGTAAACCATTGACTGATAAAGGGGCTTAATTTTAAACATTTCAAGAGTCCTTTATTCGATGACACTTGAAACATTTCTCTGTTTTAGTAAGCGTTGCACATCCATAACCTCGATTGCATTGTTTATGATACCCGACATTTTATACATTTCTGAGCAGTACAGAAAATAACTGAGCATTAAATAGTTGAAAGATCAAAATCACATGTACTAACTTTATAACATTATTATTATGACACGACGCAAAATCAATAAGGCTATTTCCTTAGGAGCAAATTTAAGGAAACAAGTGGCATAGAAAACTTCGCTTTTGTCATGAAACAATATAGTTTACACTAGGTTGCTTGACCATGATCAAAGTAGCTCATAATTTCCTAGCTGATAAAACATAATGTACAGTCATTATTACGATACTAAATGATCATTTATTGACATTTAATTTTACAAAGCTGTTGGTAAATGAAGTTCACAGAAAAAGATACTTTAAGTTCTACAAGACTTTATTGGCAATGCTACCCGTTTACGTGAAGTTAAGAGTTGCGCGCGCCGCCATCTTACCTTCTACCGCTTGACTTCACTTGTAGAGGCAGGATTGCCAATCTATTTCTATATAATGTAGAACAGACGTACTTCTGTGGAGCAGATAGCCCAGTACTTAGCGGTCTGCATAAACTGCAAGTGCTCATCAATGTTAGAAAGAAAGCCGAGCGGATTGCGGATTTTCAACCCTATGTGCAAATTAAACAAGGAGCCCAAGAGTCATTTCTAGATAAGGCAGAAGTCTAAGGTCGTTGCCATCAATTCTGTAAATAAAGCGAGAGCTAAATGAAGCATTGTATAATGATCTTATAAATAGATGTAAGAAAACGGTTTTGCATTGCATAAATTAACTTAAAAAACGAATATATTCCCGGATGCCTGAAGGACCACCGAACCAAGAAATTTTGCAACTATTTTGTAAATAATTAACTTTCACAAATTGTCAAAAAAAGAAATATATGTCCACTATTATTTTGGAGTTTTGAGTATATTTTTTTTTGTTATAGCTAGATAACTTATGGATCTTCCCTGAGACACCCACGTTTACCGAATGGGGATTCGCGCGACTCACGTTAATTCATTTCTTCTGAAGTGTTCCGCTGTGGTCCCCCTAGTTACTCTTGGTCGCCAGCGAGACAGAGAAGGTAAAGAAACACTTATAGGCTACATAAAGAGGGGTAACACTCACAATAATTATATTTTGTCTTGTTTTAAAAATCTGAAAAGTATACATCTGAGGGACTCAAAATGTTTGGGAATACACATAATTAAGGATATAAAACCAAACAAACGTTGATGCCTAGTGAGGCATTTCATCTTATTCCGTGTTGTAGAGCAATGAACACGTTGAAACGACGCGACTTTGTGTGGAAATAGGAACAAAATTAGTTAAAACGTTTGCTTTTTGAATGTTATACATGATTGTTTAAATTCGTGGAAAATATTTGTGCACCAAAATGTATGTAATTTTTAAGGAACACGGCGGTTTAGTAAACAAACATTGACGTTGGAGAAAAATTTAATAGCTGCGGGAGTAACAGACAAGATTCGTGGTTTCTATATATACGTTTAGCATTCAATTAAGCACATTTTTGTTCGTATAATCGCAATATAATCTCCATATAATAGAAAATAAAATTCCGTAATGCAAAACTAACTTAACAAAGAGCATAAAACCTGCCATATTTTTTTGCGATTTGTCAACATTGTTGGAAATACTTTACACAGACATAATGCACATTTGAAGTACGCAACGCGACATCTCAGAGTAAAACCTATAAAGTATGTAGGCAGGTCGCAATCAGTTACTATAACAACGAAGCATCGGCGAACGTCTACTCCTGAAAACTCTGAGAAGTGTCCCATGGGATTCGAAAGGTCCTGGAAGGGTTAAAAGGCAAGCCGGGAGGGGAAAGGGTGGGAGGGAGGGACGGCCAGTGAGGAGGCCCTGTAAGAGGAAGTGCACTTCGCAAAGTACGAGACAAGACGCATTCTGACAGGTAAAGTATGAGAAATGGGGGAGAGCAACTCGGAACTTCGACACGCCGAGGAATTTCGTAATTCTTGGAGTGGATTTAATTTCAGAAAATGGATTAGACGATAAAGTAAACTTATTGATTGGAAGCCACTCCATATTTCCTTCGCTCCCTCGCTAGAGATGGAGGCGGAGGCGAAGACGTGGCACCTTTGGGAGGCCGTTCTACTTCTCAAGAGTTGGTTTCAATTCCTCTATGGATTTGGGGCATCGTGTTGGCAGCTAGAAGTCGAAAGAAAATAAAAAGAATGTAACGATTTCTATTTTAAAATTGTCGTGATTTGTTCTTTAACTAGTTACAACAAAACAAAAAAAATACTCTCTATAAACATGAACACACTCTCAAAGCACATGTTTACACATATAACTTGCCAAGTAAGTTTAGAAAATCAGACCAAGAGGCAATGTAGAAAATTTAAATGCTCAAATCCTTGCAGGAATTTTCGAATGTTATGTAAATAGTGAAAAATAAACATTGAAAAGAATGAGCAGAAATAGAAAGTAGGATAGATGAGAAAACAAGTGGACTATTTCCTTAAGTTAAAAAAAAATGTTTTGGAAAATAGAGCGGGGAGTGTTGGAGTTTTCTCAAAGCTCGATAACCAAGATGCGACAAATGTAACTACGCCTTGTACAAGAAAATTGGAAGGTCATTCGGAGAGTAATTAAAGAGCTTAAACTAAACCGAAAAGTAATATGTGTGTATACTTATTTTTGATGACAAAATTGATACAAATGTGAATCGGCATTAACGCAATAGTGAATAGAGCTAGTTATAGGATTCCGATGAGAACGAAAGGAAGTATTAATATTCAATTAAAAGAAAAAAATTCATTGAAACTACAGCATTGGAGGTATTTATACTTTAAAATAGCCTGTAGGTTGTCAAACCACAGAATGAAGTAAATGTAAACAAACGGGATTTATCCCTTCGCTGAACCGCGTTGTCCGGGGCCACTGCACTGTCATCTTAGCAGCTGTCAACGCTTCGCTGTCACCGCTGGTTGTTGGCGATATTCATTTCATACACACGTTGCAGAATATCCTTCTATCGCAATGTTCAGGATACGCAAGAGTAACGGTCAACTGTTTGATAATGCAATCACTCGGCATATAATTTCTGAAGTTACTATACAAATTGTTGATATGATGTCATGAAACGTTTGCACACCACAAAAAGCGCGAGCTGGTCTAGTCTCATATTCGTCACAGTCATTTTTACTTTCTCGCACGAAGAGAAAGTTATGCAATCATTCACTAGAAAATAGCTATTTTTCGGCAGAACAACTTTTATTACCGATCCCTAGCAACGAAAAAGAGGATAATTACAGTTTCTGTTTATAGTAAATTACTTTCTGGTACTGTAGCCAGAATCCATGTGGGTCCTTGATACCGAAAAATCTATTGACGGCAGATTGTGTGTTTGCCTCTCTGTCCGGCTGTGACCAAAATCGTGCAGCGGATTTTTCCAAAACTGATTTGTCGCGATCGATCTGAACGAACGAGAGACTCTGGGAGTTTCAACACTTTAAATTTTTTCTCAAAAATGGCATTAAATTTTTTGATTAAACTTTATTTTCGGATAGTATAAAAATCGCTTAAAAGAATGGTGCATGTCCCATGTTCGTTAAAATTCGAGATTTTTCGAAAATTGCAAGAGTTCAATTTTGGGGTGTGTTTATACAACTATAATATTGAAGATAGTGAACGTAGATTTTTTCTCTAAAACAGCAGCTACTTTTTCTTTAAATTTTCTTCTCATGTGCATCTAGGGACGGTAAAAAAATATGGTGCTAATTCCATTTTCGGTGACCTCTCCGTATTTTCGAAAATTGCAAAAAGTTAACATTTCGAAAATGCAAACAGAGATTTTTCTCTTAGATAAAGACTCTTCCAAAATGCAGCTTTATAAAAAGATCATGTTCAGTTTTTGAAAAAGGAGTTTTCGCGACATTTTGACCTGAAATTAATGCAATTTATAAAACAACATTTTATCGAAAACCGCTCCATATTTTTTCTTCAATTTTTTCCACGAATAGAAGAGACGAAGCTTAAAAAAATAGCGCAGGTCTCATTTTGATTGTATTCTCTGAATTTTTGAAAATTCGAAGAAATGATGCAAAAAAGTATGTGTTGTTGTTACACCACTATTTATTACATGTAAACCTAAAATTAGTACAGTACTGCAGAAATATATCATTGATTTAACATACTTACGTGAAAATTGTGTTATTGTTACTTACATGAAAAAAGTCGTTCATTTTGAATTTAACGATGGTTCTATCACCTATCAATTGCAAGTTCCATATTCCTCCTGCACAATGAATTGAATACGTTTAAAATGGCAGATGCTTTGTCACATTCTGTGCACGTTTCTCGCGAATGTTTCACAATTTCAGACAATGGAATCGATTATTGAGAATGACATTTTAATGTTAAATGCTTTACACAGCGTACACTCAATAGCCACGCCCCGATCCCAGTCACCTACCCGCAGTTTTGAACAACAAATCTTGAGGCTGTAATACTTTTATGCTTATTCATTCGACACAGCTCAAACAGTTTCACTGCGCAATGAGCACACGTGTTACGGGGTCAGCCACAACATCGAAACTACTTCTTCGTGTAGTATGTATCTTCGTTTACCTCCCTCATTCGAAGAAACACACATAATCTAATGTAAATTTACACTCATTTGAGACGCTTACAGATCATTTCCTATAGTATATTACGAGCGTTTACTTGAAATTTAAGGAACTATTTTATTACACGTGTACTTAAAAAAGTCCGGGGAAGAAAGCCTATTGCGGGCTTGCAGCCAATCAGCGACTGTGTACCCACGCGGCAATTTTTACCACCACTTCGTTCTCTCGATGGATAAAGACAATTTCTTCTAAACAATTCTAAAGCAACAATTATATTATAAATTACTCATTCAAATTATGCCAAGGAAAATGTAGGTTCATTGATCACAGGGTTTGAACAGAGGCTCCAGAGAGTTTCCTGAAGTTCTCGGAGGTCAGCTGTGGCTACTACGTCCACGAGGAAGCTGTGTATAAAAGAAAGGAGGTACCGCACGGAAGATGCCCTCCATAAATTTGTGCCCTCGGGACGAAAGTCCCCGAGCTCTGCCCGGCGGGCTGATAACGCCGCGGCAGGGGACGCCTGAAACAATGCCGAAGATAAAGATGTCCTCCCGATGAAAAAGGGGACTTCAAAGGCGGCCGAGAGAGGGCGGCGACGGCGGGGGCGATGAAGGCGAGAGTGGGGGGCCGTGATGGCGACGTAAGGTTGGCAGTACCTGTGACGGAACGGGGAAGGACGATGGGGGAGGTAGCTGCGCTGGCGATGGCAATGACGGTGGTGGCATCGGCGGCTGCCTTTGTGGCGGGGGCGGTGGTGGGGGCGGAAGCGGGGCGGGGCGGGGTGGGGTGGGGCTGGGGGCGGGGTGGGGGTTGATGCGGTATGGTGGTGGCATTGGGAACTGGGTCAGGGGACGTCGACCTCCGGGGACACCGAACAGCGAGATGAACTCGCGTTGCGTAGACGAACCAAGGAACTGGGTTATTATGATCCGTAAGCCTCTGGGTCCCCAGAGATTCACTTTGCCTCGTACGTGGATGCCTGGGCATCCTGTGGCTGGGGAATTCTCAATGGACGACATGCAGATGGTGCTTTTGCGTCTTCTTCTGGAACAACATTCTCCTCTGTCGATTGTGTTCTTTGATCATTTTTTACATTCTGCATGATCTATGTATGTGTCGTATAAAAATCGTTATGCTTAAAGAAAATTTAAAGTGTGCTGGTGCTTCAATAGCACGTAATTTATTGAATTATTTGTAATGGTTACGAAATATTTTAATACTACTTGTAATTAATACTACTTAATACTACTTGAAGCTGTTTTAAGAGAAAATTAAATTCTCGATCTTAGATCTACTTCGCCATTCGCTTTACTTCTACATCACCAGTCCCGGACTCAACACGATTCCCCAATGTTTTACATGACATATATATTTGCATTTGCAATTTCAAAAATTGAGAAACATTACACGTCAGTATTTCAAGATCTAATTTTGAAGATATGATTACATAAACTAGTAGTGCAAAAACAACACGTACATCCATTAGTAGTACAATTTATACAACAATTTCTCTTCGAATTAATACATCTCAGTCATAATTTTTTGTATAAATTATTTCAAAATTGTAGAACATTTGAGGCGAAAATTAAATAGTTTCATGCATTACATTTTTATTCAAAACTTGAAATGAAAATATATTTCTGGCATTGAATTTATTGTATAAGGTATGCAGTATATTCACAAACATATCGGATGTGTTTTTTAACCTTACAATATTCTTCGTAAGTAGTAAGCGAGAAAGTAAAATAATTACAAAGTTAATAAACAATACGATACTGATAGCATAGGAACACAATTTCAAATAGACCTAAAAATATATAATAGTAATTATTATGTTATTGTAATATTCTACAAATACATAAAAGTATTAGTTTATATTACCGCATTAAGGCAGCGGCCTTTCGCTTTCTTTTATCAGGTCGGCTTTACAAAAAAGGGTTACAACAACCAACAAAGACCGCTCATTTATTCCTTTTCACATTTAACACAATAAAGGACGCCTAATTCTAACTTGCATAGTATGCAACTGCATAGTATGCAACTGCATAAATTGGGAGCAGGCGACTTAGGTTTGTCGCCAAACTACAAAAAGAATTGTCATATTTTCAAAAAGATCATGACCTTATTAGAAGATCTATTTTGGATTAACACATTTCATTTAAAAAACTTTGCTTCTTATAAGAATAATTTTGACGGGGAGGCTGATTCTTTCTGGTTTCACATTCTGCGAGTAACTAGATAGTAGGTGGAATGCATTAGGCAAGTTGCAAACAACCATGTTACAACTGCTAATGCCTCACAAGTTACTAGTCTGTTCGCGATCGAATGTTAACGCAAATTTGTGACTAAAAAACTTTTACTACCTTGTGTATACTATGTGTTACGCAGACAATTGAACTTTAAACAACAACATTGAGAATGGGGCACCACAGCTTTTGAGGAGAGGCTCGACGCAGCGGGACGAGACGCCCAACCCACGGCGCAGCGATGTCAAGCGGCGACGCCGGCACCTCCTCTCTCGCTCCGTCTTCCGCGATTGGAGAGCAAAGCGGGAAGGCAGTAATCCGCTAACCCTCCATGGTTAATAACGTTTGTGAACTTTTACACGGATGGACGATTGAGGGCATAGACAGATAATTGGTTGCATTAATGTTATTAAGTAAAATCAATATTATAGTGTCATAAGGCATTTCAAATTTCATTGTATCAACATTTTCTAAAACAGTACACGTTGTTTTATTTCAACTCTTTATTTCAGTATGAACCGTACTATTGTGTGTATGTGTGTGGGGGTGAATTTTTTGTCTGGTAATGGTAAATGCACCATTCCCTGGAATTAAATTAAATATTGTTTCATTACATCTTATGTTTCCCTCTGAGCGTCTAGCTGGGCGTCTAGCTAGCGACTCGTCGGCGATAGGTGTTTCGCATCAAAATATGTACTTTGTAAATAATTTGAATATTTTCCACAAATTAGTGACAGCTCTTTTGTAATACTGTATATCTGTATTATGTATTAATAACACACAAATAGCGATTCGAAGCCAGAATCGAGAAAGATACTAGCGTAGAAGATTGTTGGAGCAAAAAAGTAAACAGAAACGTCGTTCTAATGCTTTCCCCGTTACTAAAAGACTTCCACCAAAAGGACAAGATTCTGGGCCGAATGAAGAAGCTTGTTGTAAAGTGCTAATTCCTCAGTGAAGACAATCAAAGAATGAAAAGGATAGAAGTAAAATAGAACGACGAGTAACTAATTTGGGAATTAACGTGATGATAAGCAATATCTTATTACCATGCGTCGGAGTGTGTGAAGAAAACTCGCGGCCAACAAGAGCCGCCGAGGGGGGGAGCGCGAGGACAGCGATGGCGGAGCGGCGAAGGGGAGGTGAGGGGGAAGGTGGAGGGGGTGCGGAGCGAGGCGCCGGAAGGGTTGGGGGTGCGGCGCGAGGCTGGTGGAGGGGGGAGACAGTAAAATTAGCGCGCTCGCCCAGGTAGGATTTATCGAGCAGATAGCGCTGCCGGCGGTGATGTACTGACGGGGGGCCCGGGATGTGGGGGAAGGGCGAGGGCAAGCGCCAGGGGGGGTGGGGGGTGCCGGGGGGACGTGGAAGGGGAGGCCGAGAGAGTTTCGAGAGTAGAGAGACCAGTGTTTCACGAACTGCCGGAGTGTGGCAGAGGTGACGTGCTGTGGCGATACTTAATGACAGCGTGGATTAATGCCTGCAGATAATAGAAGTTCGTAAGACCGCTGTCGAAGCATCATTTATTATTTATACAATGCATTATGAAGATGTTCTCCAAGTCTTTAAGTAACAAAAAAATACGAACATGGAATTTGTTGGAATATCCCATCATAGTGTTGATTGCCTGTGTGATCACGATTGCATATGCATTTTAAAACCCATATTGATTCCATTCGGAAATATGGTGTATTTTCACTAAAAAATATACATATGACAGTTTTTCAAATTGCTGTTGGCTACAAATCAAGGTTTTATCTCGGAAAGAATATAGAGAAAAAAAACATCTTTCTATAAAATTAGAAGGGTCGATGAATAATCCAATTCCATCAAACACGAAAAATATATATAAAACTGTAAGGCAGAAGAAATCCGAGCCAGCTATAAAAACACGAGCACTGATTGAAAGGGAAAAATAGGCGCAGTCGTTCCGCGAGCCCCCTTCGCCCCGTAGCAACGCAGGCGCGGGCTCCTCAGCTTTCGCGGCCCACCGCAATCTCCTTCGCCACAAACAGAAAATTCACGCAAGAGAAACAAGACAAAAACGATACACATGACGGTGATAGAACGGACTTCCAAAGAAGGTGGAGGAGTGGGCGAGCGAAATGAATTTCAGAATCAGATGGATTGTGAAGAGCATGATGAAAATAGAGATAGAGATAGATAGATAGATAGGTAGAGATAGATAGGTAGATAGAAATAGATAGAGAGGGATAGAGAGAGATAGAGACAGTGAGAGATAGAGACAGTGAGAGATAGAGACAGAGAGAGATAGAGACAGAGAGAGATAGAGACAGAGAGAGATAGAGACAGAGAGAGATAGAGATAGTGAGAGAGAGAGAAAGAGAAAGAGAGAGTGTGAGAGAGAGAGAGATGTGTAAGCATTGAGATGGAACGTGTTAGACAGATGAAGGTTAGCGACGGAAGATGAGAGGCCATAAGGACGTGTGCTTTTCAAACATGAGGTGAATAGAGATGAATTCAGGGAAGTGGGGATGAAGGGAGAAAAAATATACGGAAGAAAGCGAGAGAAGGAGATAAGAGGAGTAAAAAGAAAGAAGGGTGAGTGAAAGAGAATATTGAGAAGAAGAGAGAACCAAGAAGGCAACGGCACAGAGAGAGAGAAAATGGAGAAGACGAGAATAAAGAGAAGAATAGAGAGAGGAAGAAAGCGGGAGGAATGAGCGGCCGGCTAGATGGTAAAAGGAGAGAGGATAGACGAGGGTAGTGCAAGAGAAAGAGTGAGGCAGAACGGCGAAGGAAGAGGAGCAAAAGGGAGATTAGGATGATAGCTTACGAGTCGGCAGTCTCCGCCGGAGCTCCCCTCCAGGGCCACGCTGTAAACTCAGAATGGAATTATGTCGGCGGCGCTCGAAATGACCAGAGGCGCCCTCGCGGTATGACAAACAGCGACGACTGCCCATTCGCTCGCTTCCAGAGCGCCTTGCGCTCCGTCCCTCACAGGATTCCTACCCTTCACACGAACCAACGTCAACACAAAGGCCAAATCGACATCGTTAGTTTGTGTTTATTCTTCATTATACGTAGCACTGAGTCGCATTACGAAATGATGGATCTTGGGTTTTAAATGAAATTTACAGACACAATAAATTGATAAATTGTCTATATATAATGTTTTGAAAACGAAATCAATATCCAATACGGAAGTATAAATAAGCCAATTACGTATGCCATGCATATCGTATGTCGTTTACTCAGTGCACAAAATTGCAAGAGGTGGCAGACACTACCTGGAAAACGTAAATGAAGCGTCAACGTTACATCAACTCTGTCTAGCACATTTGATTTATTAAAGTGGCTATTGTGACGGCGATATACAGCTGCATTGGTCGGGCGCAGCCTCCCGGGTGTTTGGTATGTTCACCGGTCGGCACGCCCCCCCAGCACGTGGGCAAATGGAGCGTACATCGAATGCGCAATGACGCGCCAGGAGGGGAAGTGGCTGGGTGATGAGGGGAGGGGGCGAGGATGTAGGCGGCGGAAGGGAATACACGCGACGGGTGAGAGAAACTGTGATGGTGAGTTGACTGTTTCGGTCCCGATGTTACCATTCGATGAAATTACGAAATTACGTTACGAAATTTGGAGGGCAGAAAAACGTTTCGGTTCGGAAGGAAAAGGAATATTCTCCTGGGGACCCTTTTTGCTTCGGGAAATCGCCTTCCTCCTTTCCTTACATATTTTCATTTTTATAAAAATACTGTGTATTCCATTCAAGTTTCCAAGCGCTTCTTGTGTTTCAGGTTTGCTGGTAGTTTTAAATGCATTGTTGAACGAGAATATTTTAATCTTCAACATTTTATGAAATTAACGTTTATGTCGTTTCAAGATGCCATTGTTTCGTTTGTTCTTCATGGCATCCATACAGCAGCTGCTCAGTGTTATAAGATTACTTATTTTATTCAACTGTCCATCATCTAAATACATATGACACATTATCATACATTTATGTGCGATTATTGTAACCTCAACGTATTAATAACAAAATGGTATATACTATTACCCAATTTTTATTGTATTTTCATAATGATTCATAAATCGTGATAACGTTTGCTTACTCTCTGTTAACCTACAATCAATCGGTTATCATTTCAACTTTCAAATCGTTATTCTGAACCTTGAACCTGATGTAACTACATTTACATATTCTTGTTTTGGATATGTTTTATTTCCACAGTTGCCTACTTTGACAATCATTAACAGCTAATTTTTTATTTTTATTGAACCTATGAAATAAGGGAAATATCAGAAAGTACTATTTGATGTGTTGTAAGTGAATATTGATGATAATGTTCTCTGCGTTGTATTATTTCTTTACAATGATTTATTCGATATTAATTTTGAGAAAAAAGCATGTCAAGGTTCGGTAATTGAAGTAACATCACAAATCAGAAAATTGATCTAATAACCTTACCTTACTTTACATCTTTGACTTTCATGTTTACAAAACAGGTTGCAACTTACTTCTCAGTTATTTCATACCTCGCAACTGAAAATTCAGCTTCAAACCTATATATATATACATTAACAAACCTTAGTAAATATCATAAATACTTATATTCTATAATATAAATATAATATAACTAACCTTATAAATATAAATTCTTACAAGCAATTTATTTAGAGAGCCGGTTTTCGACGGTTTTGCCGTCATGATCAGGCCCTCTGTGCGTGGCAAAAGCCGAGAGTCAATGCTCTCTAAAAATATATATTAAGTCGATGGAGATGACTTATTTTATTTCTTCATGTAATTATTTCAACAATACCGCATCAGAATTCCCACAATTCATCTTTCCGGAGCCAGCAGTTGACAGTGGCATTTCGCGCGCCGCCATCACTGGCCAATCAGAGAGCTCTAGATACACGCCATCGACAGGTGTAGCGCGTCCGCGAGGCGCGGGGCTGAGTTTGGCAGGGTGGCGCCGAGCGGCGCTGAGCGGCGGGGCGGGGAGGGGAGGGGCGGCAGCGCTCGCTTTCATGCGGAGGAAGTCGTACTCGTAGCGGCGTCCGCAGGGGCCACTCGGCGGATTAATCGGGACGGGAGGGCCCTGCACGCTTCGCTGCCCTTCTGTGGCGTGGGCGGCCGCTGGCCCGGCCCAGCCCGGCCCAGCCCGGCCCAGCCCGGCCCAGCCCGGCCCAGCCCGGCCCAGCCCGGCCCAGCCCAGCCCGGCCCAGCCCGGCCCAGCCCGGCCCAGCCCGGCCCAGCCCGGCCCAGCCCGGCCCAGCCCGGCCCAGCCCGGCCCAGCCCGGCCCAGCCCGGCCCAGCCCGGCCCAGCCCGGCCCAGCCCGGCCCAGCCCGGCCCAGCCCGGCCCAGCCCGGCCCAGCCCGGCCTATTAGAAACTAACTACTAAGGATAGTCAGTAAGGGTCATTCAGAAAAATACATAAAATATTTGGAGTAGAAAATACAGTCGCACCTAACACGAATGACCGGTTCGCACCCGTCTGCCTGCTTCGATCCCGCCCGGAACCCTGCTTCGAATTCCAAATATCTGACGTACACATTGCATTTTGAAACGTCGAGGTTATATAGGTCACACTTGAGAACCTACGTCTCAGGAACCTAAGGATCATCAACGATTTCTCGCGAATGGCTCCAAATTGTTTAATTAATTTTTTTCGATCACAGCAAAGTACGTTTCAAAAACCAGGGTAAATTTCACTTTCAATGAACTTTCGGAATTTCGAAAATTGTAAAATTATAAATAAAGCAAGAAAGTAAGTGATGTTGTCGCAACACAAATTTATTATTTAGAAATAATGGTTTCATAATTCTCAGATCATGCGAACTAGTTTTAATATTATTCAAATTCATTCGTATTGCGATGGGGTTACGTAGTCATAAGCCTTCCAAGATATAGTCATAGATGTCCTACGAGTTCATTAAAGAGACCTCTTCGTTTCCTTGGCGTTGGTGACGGCTGGTCAAGGTTTCCCCATCAGCGAATGCCGGTTATGGCTGGGAGGGCTAGGAAGTGGCATATTTCCTGCGTGTGCGTACGGATTTAAGAAGGCGAGGGGATAATGATGCGAAAGGAATGGGAATTACAAATACCACACGTGCTTGTGTCGGGTGCTATCCCGGCATTCTCCTGAACGCAACCGGAGAACCGGAAACCACATATTAGAGCAGTGAGCCTACTAATTCAATTTCGTCAGCTCTCACTAACTCACGGATGTTAATCATAACAAGTAAATTCTGGGGCCTAGCCGGAATCGAAACAGAACTGTAAGGTTCTTGAAAGAGCTCCGTAATCAGTGCAGAACTTTAACCGCATCAGCCATCAACGCAGCGTCACACGACGCGTCAGCAGGGCGAATCTCCTACGGCCCACCGCGCACCCATCAGGACGGACCTCCGATGTCCCTGAGCCGCCCACTCCCGGCATAATTCTCGCGTAAATGCCCCGCACCGGCGCTCCGCCAATGGGCCACAGCACCGCGAGCGCCTGCAGCGGCCCTCGCCGCAACACGCCAGCGCGCATGCGCACCGCCGGCGTCGGGCGCCGAAAAACGCACGCGCCAATGAGGCCCGTAACGCGATTCACGGCGCCGATAATGACGCTAATGAGGCCCGTCGCAAAAGCCGGCCAAAGGGCCAAAGGCCGCGCCGCCACCTGCGCGCGCACAAAGCCACCCGCCGGCCCTTTGTGCCCGCGCGCAGAAGGGGGAGGGCGGAGGCGCGTGTTGCACCGGTGGCTGCGGAAGGCCACGGCGGACGGCGCCAGGCAGGGTACGGTGGGGAATCGCAAGGCATCGAGAGTGCTGAGGGAATCATTCTTACGATGGGATCAAATGAGTATCTCATTAAGGAGAGGCTTCGAGAATCATGTCAAAGGAAAGAAGAAGACTAAGTTGTGGAGGACACATTTCGATCAGTCCAAAATAGGAAATGCAAACATGGGGGGGGGGGTGTGGAAATGAATCTGGATTTGGGATGCAAACAGGGGATCGAAGGGGTAATTGAGAAAGGCGAAAGAAATGAAGCACACAATAGGTGTGAGTCTATGTAAGACACATTTGAACGCTCGCAGTGTCGCTTGAGATACGGGAGAATATTTGGGATGGATGGATAGAATGGCGGAAGTGCAAGTGTGTGTGTGTGTGTGGGGGGGAGGCACCTTTGCTGGGGGCAGCCTGCCATTTGCACAGAGAGGTCTTCGAGGCACGTAAAATATCTGGGCGTCTAATTGCAATAATCCACGCTGTGAAATAATTTGCCGACTTACTGGTATTTAAATTGGTAATGTCCGCTGTTTTTAGCTACAAGGGCCACAATTCACTATTTATTTTCGTTTGTGCACTGCTATATAACGACATACTTCCCCCTTTTTTGAGTTTATGCTCAATGTGATGTTTTAAACAATATTTTAAAGCAGCAGCCTTTAAGAATTTTTAAAAAAAATTCTAACTAACAATAATTTACAATTTAATTATTGATTTTACCGGTAATGATATGTCCTCCAAATGAGAGCAAAACGAATAAAATTATTATTGCAACCTCTCACATCATGATTGACATAAAAATGAAATAGAGACAATTCCAAGACGGTATGCAATGCACGGTCGCACATATATTGTAACTATGTTTTTTCCATAATAAATCTAAATGAGAGATACCAACGAGAAAACCTCTATGACGAATGTTATATGTCGGCAGTCACGAGATTATTATGGGCAATGAAAAAAAGAGTTTATTCATGCCTTTATCAAAAGATTGAATATTACAATTTTGTGTTGCGCTCTACACTAAATTTGTGATTACTTCGTAGCAAAGCGATTTACATAATCAGTCCCACCAGCAATTATAATACTTGGTGTCCAAATCAAATTGCATGTCTAATTAGTTTTAGATTCATATTTCACATTGTCATACATCGACCTAAAACATTTCCAATTTAATACATAAAGTAATATTGCGTATAACAGTCGGTCATGTTCTCTGCGATTGCTATTTCAATTTTCGCACTACGGTTCGAATTGCGCATCCTGATTGGTAGTTCCCACTCTTAAAATGGGTTTCATCCCCTTCTATTGGCTCGCGCGCAGCTCCTGAGGTCAGTAAAAGAGCAAATTGCTGTTCAGCCCTGACGTACAGTCTACTGTTTATTTGTTATCAACGTATTAATACAGGTATTGGCGTACAAATGCGTGAAATAATTTTATTATATATGTACGGTATGCGGTCGTATGATGCAATTTTAAAGAAAGAAAAACTGATAAAACATTAATATCGTGCGAATGGGCAATTAAAAACTGCCTGTTACTGGAACATCAACAACCCTAATACGAGAGGAACTAGTATGATTCAAAAAACGCGCAACTGGAACTTTCTGCTTAAGAGGAGTTTCAGGAAAACGAGTACCTTGGAAAGCGAGATCCTACACCCCACCCATATAGCGACGGCGGAATGGGAACCCAGCTCGAAAGCGCGGACGCGGGGGAGGTGACCCTCGGAACGCCACCGTCCTCGCCTCATTGACGCGAGGCGAGTGGAGTCGGTTGACGAGCCGTCCGCACCGAACAGCCGCCCTCCCCCCCCCCACCCCGCGCCCTCTGGGTCAAACGAAACGCGCGCTGCGTTAACGCCGTTAGCCGCGTCGCAACAATTCGTTTGGCGCGATTGTCTGCAGGGCCGCAGCGGCGAATACAAAAAAAATCACCGCCCCCCCGCCCTCGCTCTCCATCCTCGCCGCACCACTCCCCGCACCGCCCCGCCTTCGCCCCGCTCCCGCTCCTCGCCGCACTTCGTTTTCATATGCAAAAACCCGAGCCGGCGGCGGCAGCGTGGCCGGCGCGCGCCCCGCCGCTTTGTAAGAGGACCGCGGGTTCGTTTCCGGGGCGAATATTTTCCGCGCGCCCGGCCCCACCCTCGCCCACCCGCGCCGCCGCCTGCTTTTGGACGGCAGCGCTCGCCCGCGGGCTAACTTAGACCGAGAATTATGGCTTCCCGGTCTGGTGGACGCTGAATAACAAAGCGTGACGCTTGATAAAGCGTCAGTGTCAGCGAGAGATCTCGTTGCTCCGCGCACGCCCGGCCCCGCCCCTCCCTCCCCGCCCCTCCCCGCCCCGCCCTCCCCTCCCCGCCCCGCGTGCCGACTGCCTTTGATAGCGCAAGCTCTTTGGAATTTAAATGAGCGGCCGTGGGCGTGGCCCTTTTGGCAATCAGAGCTCTTGCGAGATGCGACTGTGCCCACGAGAGCCGGTTGTAGATTTATTAAGTAGCGGGCGCAACAGTAGGGCTTTTGCAGCTGCATGCCAATGGTTGAATACGAGCCTGTGAACATGTGCTAGAAGCGACTGGGAGATTTTTTTTTTAATTCTGATATTTGATGTCTACATGAAAACGAGAGTGACTGGATGAAAATCAGACAGACATGAAGTTAATAGGCGGGGATAATATTATGTTCTTGAAATATCCGTCCATATCGCACCCAATATTTAATAAACCTCGAACAGAAACAACTATTTTGTATGATGAGGACGTTAAATGTAGAAGAATTGCAACGTATGACTTCTAAACAACAAGAGGAATTAAATGAGATTATTTACATTACTCTTCTGAAAAATATATATTTTTCACTTTATGAAATGTGCGTATTCTTTCCATTTAAATCAAAGACGCGGATCGTGGCGGTCCGATTAAAATTAAATGCTTCCTGCTTGCATCATTACATGTGTAACCATGTATGGAATTTCAATTATTTCGAATCACTGTAATGAGATCGGATGAAATAACAGTAAATGAAATTTGGGATTTCGAATCACTATAGGATTTGCTGCATCGAGCTAGTGGCATTCGCCCACGTTTTAATTTCATTCCGAGTGAAACAGTAAATGAACTCCACGTATTTTAACCAGTTGTTATCTCATTAAGGTTGACATCTCATTTGCGAACAAATTCTCAAGCCTAGGGGAGTAGTCAGGAAGTGGTTTCGAGCGGTTTTAATTTATTAACCGTTTTTGTAATAATAATAACAACAATAATATAATAATAAGTATACTGGAAGCTTTTGTGAATAGTGTCTTTGTGAGATATGGGCCGCCTGAATTTCTGATCAAACTGAGAGAAAAATAAGACAATAAGGATACCAATTTAATATTTTCTAGGCAATATGATATGTTATGAAGACATTTTTGTGGGCATCATAATATATTTATATCCATACTTATGAATTTCTGGACCCTAGTTTGGAAAGAGAGAGATTAGACTAGATTAATGCTAAAAAAGATGACCCTGTCAATGGAACTAAAAAGAAGACACAATATACGTCTGGAGGCCACGAAACACATCATACATTGTAGTGATATTCAAACTTTATTGTAATCACATATTACTTGAAGAGGAACAATGAACACTGAGAGAAAAAAACATAAATAATATTTAATATCGTACTTAAACGGAGTTGTGTCAGAAAAAGTATATTCCAGATTCAGGCAGACGGGTAAGACAAAGGTAAGCCCGAAAGGGAACGTCGCCCATAAGTCGGACTGCAGGAGCTGCAGGGGCCAACGGCCACCGCCAACGCCTCCTCGTAACTCGATGTGGGGCGGGGGGAGGGCTGACGTCATCTGTCCCTCGCAATGCGATCGCGCGGCTGCAGACCGCACCCCGCGCAGAGCTGCACGGGAGAAGGTGAAGGGGGCAGGGGAAGGAGAATCAACTCAGGAGACGTGACGTGCGGCGCACCTTCAAGGGACATGCACATTTCTACGCAAGGCAGTGACAGCAAAATGGGACTCTCTCGAGATAATATTACCGAGATGGCTCTCTCATAAATACTCTGCCGCAAGAGCAGGTACGGAAACATATACATTCTATCGCTCTCGGTGTGGTGAAAATTTCTATATTAATTTCTACAATTTGTATATATACATAAAATATAATAATAAGGATTTTACTGACGAGAAGATGTACGAGAAAATACACAAGGGGAAGAACACGATAAAAAAAGCAAACGTTTTAGCGGATGATGTCTTTAGAAATGCTGATTTTTAATCAGAGACCTCGGGAAAGTTGCTAAAAAGGTAGAGCTATCTTAATGAAAAAGGGGGTTAATGTAGATACGACCCTGGCCGAGAGGACAGTGTAATACTGGATCCCCACACAACAGAGGAGACTTTTCTATGATAGTACGTGCTGCTTTGGAGATACTAGTGACTTTGGCGATAATCAGGAGAAAGGAAACATGAGTGACGGGATGGAAAGGTGATAGGATGACAGAACGGCGGGATAAAATAACGAGTAGATGACAGCGAAGAGATGACACCACGATGGGTTGACAGAGCGAGTGGGTGACAGTTCGACTAGGCTACAGCGACTGGGTGGCAGAGCGAATGGGTGACAGAGAGAGTGGTTGACAGACCTTCTGGGTGACAGAGTTTCTGGGTGGCAGAGCGAATGAGTGACAGAGCGACTGGGTGACAACGATGGGATGCCAGCGGGAAGACGAGAGAGTGACGGGGTGCCGGGGCCGAGGTGCCAAAACGACAGTGCCGAGGCGGCAGAGCGCCGGGATGACGGGATGCCAGAGTGTCGAGGTGACAGGCGCTACGACGACCAACAGAGGGGGCGTCGGGCAGCTGGGCTTGTTCACCGAAGCAACAGCGCGGGGGGAGGGGAGCGGTGCTGTAGGAGCGCGGCTGGACAGCGGTGACGTCGGCGTGCCCCTCCCTCCCTCCCCCTCCCTCCCTCCCCCGCGCCGCCGCAATAACAGGGCGCGCGATAAATTACGTGATTCACCGGCCGCGTCGGCCTAATTCCAGCCGCAGCCGGCGCCACCGCAGCGGCCGCCCCGGCCTGCACGCCAGGCCAGGCCACACCGGCCAGGCCAGGCCAGGCCAGGCCAGGCCAGGGCAGCGCGATATTGCTCCAAGGTGCGAAGGTCGCCCCCCCCCCCTCGGGCCACGCCTTCGCCGTCGGGCCACGAAATGGAAGCTGGCCGCTCCGCCATTCGACCGCGGGAAGAACAGACGTCCATCTGTCGAAGACAAGGTTCTATCCGGCTGCTGCTTCAGGTGCAACAAAACTCGTGCTTCTGGCTGTGAACAAATAGCTACTATACAAGATGTAGAGATGACTGAATAATGAGTTAACGAAACTTTGACATCAATTTACTCGAAATGACTGAAATGTTAGTGCAAGATTGCCATTCCAAAGTATCGATACGATTAAACGTCGGGATGAATTTCGTACATCCGTGATATGTAAGATATGTATTTACCCATTTCAGTTACTGTGAAAAATCTTTCATAATGTTCTAGAAATATTGTATTACTTTTTCACTCTTATATTCTTCCTTGCAAAGGTGTTGCTTCGAGAGTGACAGAGGATATAAACAATGAAGACGAGAAAATGAACGACGGAAAAATGTTTACACGTAAAATGTTTGACTCTTCTTTTTTGCTCAATGGTAGAAGCCAAAGAAACGTAAAGATGTTTCCGCGACAAACAACTCAAGAAGAAGAAAACTCCCTCAAAGGTACGGCATTTAAACTCACGGGTTGGTTTTCGTTGGTGGTTCATTAATGGATCACATAGATTAGAATAGTGGTCTTTAGATACTGCACACAAAACGGGACAAAAGGAATTAGCATGGAATACGAAGGCTGTAGTATCTACAAGAGCCAAATGAATACCTTCCGCGCTGTGCTATTGGTGTTACCTCCGTTGTGAACGACAGTTTCAATTACAGGTGGATGGCTCATTTGCGGAGAGAAACGTCAATGGTTATCGGATGACATAGTGAGCATTGTAGACAAGTGAGTCAGTCATGGGGGACTAACTCTCTGAAGAGAGATGGCGACATGACATCAATTTTGTCCACACGGTTATCTGACTGGGGGATGTGGCTTAATGCTGATTCAGTAGCAGAGTGGCTCACCGGCTCAGCAGTAAACGGACGGGGTGGGTAGCTCAGATCGGTCGGTTGGGAGCGGGCGAGCGGGAGCTCCGTCAGGTCGGGCTAGCGGGCGAGCGATCAGGTTGGGCGAGCGAGCGGTCAGGTCGGATCGGATCCGATCGGGTCGGGTCGGGTCGAGTCGGGTCGGGCGGGCAGGAGGTCGGACGGGCAGGAGGGCGGACGGGCGGGCGGGCGGACGGGCGGGCGGGCGGGCGGACGGGCGGGCGGGCGGGCGGACGGGCGGGCGATCTGGTCAGGAGGTCGGGTCGGGTCGGGTCGGGTCGGGTCGGGTCGGGTCGGGTCGGGTCGGGTCGGGTCGGGTCGGGTCGGGTCGGGTCGGGTCGGGTCGGGTCGGGTCGGGTCGGGTCGGGTCGGGTCGGGTCGGGCGGGCGAGTAGGGCGGGCGAGCGAGTCAGGCTTGCGGCGGGCGGGCGCTGGTGTTTTACGGCGGCGGCGCGCGATAACTCGGGGAGCGGTGCGCGCGGCGGATCGGGGCCCGCGGCCAGCTACAAATTAAACGGCGCAGCTTCAATTAACGAAGCCGCAAACACCCGCCGCCGCCGCGGTCGCCGCCAGTGCACGCGCCCGCCCGCGCCCTCGGAGGCCGTTCTGCTCGGCCAACCCTTGCGCGCGCACCAATAACAGCAGCTGATCAAAGCCGTCGCGTCTACTTGCTTTCGCAATGCGTCAAGAAGTGATTCTTTAGGAGCTCTCCAGAGACATTACTTGGGTGTGAAATAATTTTTACTTGAAGAATATAATAAAAGAAAAGGTTGATTTGAAAGTGTTGGGCTAACAAAATGATGTCCATGCAGAATATTATCAAATTTTTGGGAACTTTGTACTAATTGCAGTGCAACACATTGCCATTGCTGTCAGTACGGCTTATATTAAGAATATTATTAGTTTTATTTATTTCGTTTTTACATAAAACAGCACAAATTTATACAATTTAGAAATTTTCTTGATGATTTTGCAGATAATAAAGAAAGTGAAAACCGGAAATAAAAGTCGGTAGAATCAATGGTTTTGTGGTAATGAACTCGCAAGCGCATTTTGCCTTTCATTTTTCAACAATATTTATCACCCCTAAAATGTTACTATTGAATTGCAAAGAATATATATTCGAAGAATAATATTAGTTGCATGTCTAAAATATATTCAACAAACTATTTTTGCGAAAATGTTTATTCGTAGATTGACACGCATGAGCCTTCTACAGCCTGCCCTTCCACAATACAGACTAACAAGAGCCCAGCTCTCAGCCTCCGCCTGGGGACTTCTTCGCGTTTCTCGCCAGATCGAACGGCGCGTCCACCGGGAGGTGCATGCGGCCCCGGCCGCCGCAAACGCGCTGCGACACGCGCGACAAAAACCGCCCACAAAACAGCGCGCGCCGATTAGGAGCGCGCATGCCGATGATATACCGCAACATTAATCTGCCGACGGCAGCGCCGCCTGTCGCGCCGCCGCCGCCGCCGCACAGTGGGAGCAGCCCGATCCACCAGGCCGCGCCACCGGCTGCGAAACAAGCTTCCTTCGCCAGGCCAGAGGCGGCGCAATAAGACGCACCCTGCGCACGGCCGAACAATCGCACGCTGCGGAACTCGAGACCTGCCCAGGCACAGGGATTACATGCCCCTAGCCGCCACGCGCGCTAGTGTCGCAGAATGTTGGTGATTAGGGAAACACTTCACAAGCTCTATTGTAAACGCATTGTCTCGTGTAATTCAATTTACTATTTTATTAAACAATTACAATTTACTAGTAAAATAAACAAAAAAATAGAAGAATGCTACGTATGATCGGATAAGTTTATGGTACAGTGGGAGCATCCACCACGCGACCGGCTGCGAAACAAGCTTTCTTCGCCTAGGGCAGAGGCGGCGAAGTTGCTCTTGCAAGACAAGGCCATAAGACGCACCCTGCGCACGGCCGAACAATCGCACGCTGCGGAACTCGAGACCTGCCCAGGCACAGGGATTACGTGTCCCTAGCCGCCACGCGCGCTAGTGTCGCACAACGTTGGTGATTAGGGAACAACTACAGGAGCTCTATTGTAAACGTATTGTCAAGTGTTATTCAATTTACTACCGACTAGTAAAACAAACAAAAATGTATTGAGAACAGTGCTACGTACGGTAAAATAAGTTTATTGTACTTCAGAATTCTCTTTCGGGCGAACACGCTCGTTCACAACTGAATATTTCAAACTTTCAGGAAAGCGCATGTCCGGCAGCACTTGCTCTCACACGTGCCAAACGTGGCCGAACTTCCAAATCAGTAGAACGGCATCGAAGGAACTTGAATTAGTCGGCCGAACGCAGGTATTCAACGTGGACTAAATAAACTTGTTTTGTTAGTTTAGGAACCACTAATCTAACGAAGACATATGATTTTATCCTTCGAAACTTTGGCAGAAAATGCCAGAACAAATGAATGAAATGGGTTATTGATTATTTTACCAAGCATGCGCCTACAGTCAGTGATGGAAAAGGAATGTGAATTTTTTTACAAACACATAGTTTATGTACGGTTTTATTTTACAAACATGTATTTATATCATAATAAAAATAGTTCTAATAAAGTGCTATTCATATTTTAACTTCCATTTATATAACCTATTCGAAATGACTTGAAGGCGAATGTATGGATCCGATTGGCCGATCGTGCCCGGCCTTTTGTTCGACCAAACACTGATCTTCTGCGACCACGTCCTCACAGGCTTCGAAGCGTGGCTTCCTCAGCCGGTTTCCACATATTGTTGGCTTCCGGAAAGTTGTCGCGTCTTAGACACAGATGGGAACTTTTCGCCCCTTATGCTGCAACTTTCCTGAGGGCGAAATGGAAGGAGATGGTCTGGACGCAGTAGATTATCTCGAGTTTAGAATTTAGGTTGCGTATTTTTTGCATTAGAATTACTGTTATGAAATATTTATTGCAAAAATAGTATCCAGTACAGCGTACTGTACTTGAACGAGTGTATGATATACCAGTAAATTTAGATTCTTCAACTCGTAGTATCAAGCGTAATTTATATTTAATTACGTTAATTATTTTCATTTAATTAATTAATTTAATTATGTTAATCTATATTACAATTAATATTAATTATATTTTCAGGATCTTTTTTCAAGACAAAGCAAAGTTTTTTCTTCAATTATCAAATATTTTCGCCCATTAAATCCTGTTCTGAACAGGAATATTAGACAACACTAAACTAGAATCAGTACAAAGTTGTTAAAAAATAAAAAAAATGCTTTAAAAACCATTAGAAATGCTCAATTTAAAAATGTTAATTTCATTCTAACGTTTAGCAATTGACTACTAACATTTTGAAATTTTGCTTGCAATGTATTAAAATACAATCATTCAGTGTACTATAAGTATAGTATTTTAGAAGTAGTAACATCACAGAAAATAACTTGTTTACACATTTATTTCTAAATATTATGTCCGATTTTCTCTAAAATTAAACACTGTAAATTCCAGTTCACCAGAAAAGTCTCTCTCCGCAGCAGCATCTTGCTGAAAACGTAATTTGCGCGCTCGCCGCATTGCGGTGACCATCATCATAAAATATGCTGGAAGTGTTGCCCCCTTCACTTTTTTCCCACTGATCTGGTTGCTGCCAACATAAATGCAATATTCAATAAGAGGCCCTGGCCCGCCCCGGCACGGAGAGACTTTCCAAAAACACTTTTTGGGATACAAATAATCGCCCCACTGTGTTGCTGTGTCAGCACAGCTGAGGACTCAGTACGTCTCTCCGCGCAACGGGCTATCGAATCGTTATTCGCTTTCCATGCTCCTACAATATACAATTTTCGTGCTTTTGGTTTGTTGATAGAACGCTGAAACTGAAGTTGAGTTTTTTTCTTTCCGTGAATGCGTCAGTTCCTCGCAGACAGTTATTGCGCTTCGTTTATTTGAAGAGCTTGGAAATAATTGAAAATGTAAAGCATTGATTTTGTTTCATTTTTACCAAAGTACAAGTGTCACGCAGTTACTATAAAACGATCAGATAGTAAAAGCAAATTCACACATTTGCTTTAGACGATTTTAAAATTAGCTTCACAAGCTGTTGCATGATGTCAGCTAAGGTTGAACAGATAAAATACAGAAAGAAATTAAATAAACATATTGGATGGTTAACGTCTGACACGTTATTAAATTAAATTATTTAGCCTTGAGGCGTAAATGAAGGGAGATAAAAGGCATGAAAATATAAATATGCTTCAAAATGTCTGAGCTAATAAAATGCACAAAACATAAGACTTTATCAGAGTCTTACCGCAAGTATCCAATGAAAAGAAATGCAATGTTTATCTCGTAAACGAGAGAAGGAATTTTAATAGAAAAAATGCAGCTCATGGTATAACTTATTGATCAATATTGATCATGATTTAGTTTAGTGCTTTAAACTACGTAATGACTAAAAATTAAAATTATTAGAATGTATATCAACAGTTAAGAATTGCGAAGGGAATTCCCTTTAAATAAAATATTTTCTTTGTAAATCAGTATTTCATAAAACCAAGCAAAATAAATTCATCGAAGGCAAGTTCAAAATTCTGACTCCGGCCAAACCTATTGTACTTTTGAAAATATTTCTTTGATTCTGACCTCTCAATCAAGTACAACCGAGAACACGAGTTTAACCTGCCTCTAGCACCTGGAAATGACCGACAAATAACTCGGCCGAGATGGAAGCGCAATGACGCAGGTAACGGAGATGATATTTCAGCGGCGATGTACGATGCTGCCCCCAGCAGGACGTTCAATGGCCAGAATATTGCGACCAGGAAACAGCACAGCCCTGCGTCGCGTCCCTGCTGCATTGTCAGGCACATCGCCGACACACACACACACACACACACACACACATACACACACACAAAGGCCCGCTCTACACGTGCGGGACGACGAGGGTACATTGAGACGGGAGGAAGAGAAAAGCAAAGCATAAAGGGTGCTCTTTCATCAGTCCCATTTCAACAGTCCCAGTGCGTTTATTTGCCTTGCCACGCGTTGAAGATTTCTCACGTTAGGTGGGCGGTTTGGTCGAAATGGACGTTAATGCATTACAGGCTGTATTAACTATGCCATAACGTCGTGGGGTGCCAACATGTGTGCAGCTGATCTAACTGAATAGTCCAAGTGAAATGCTTGCGATCTGTTTCTGAAATACGTCCTGCATAACATTTAGATTCTCATTATACTAATTACGAACAAAATTTAAATAATTATGAATAAATATTGATAAAAAATATAACTGGGAAGGAATTAGTTATTCCTCTTAAAGAATGATCATGAGAGGTATAAGGTACATTTAAAAATTTCTAATTGATTTAAATCGTAGGATAATAGAATGTCCTATTCTGAATGTGCTAGTTCATCTCTGATTTCTACTTGTTCCTCTCATTCAAGTAAAAGTTCAACAAGACATTACTACGCTTCACCATTTCTTTCACTGCCAATAACAAATTCTTTCTGCTATCAAACGTTAGGCCTTGTGAAAAGAAGTCGATACACGAGTGAGTGTTGGAAAAGGAAAGAATAATTAGTATGTCAATATTTAATAATACAATATGGAAACAAATTGAGGCATGTTTATGCTGCTCCGATCTGTGGAGAAAACATCACGTCACATAATTTTTAACATTCAGTGTAACAATGAGATGAAAATAAGAATATGTTAAGAAGACAGTCTTCCAGATATTGCATAGTCCCATTTTACAATGATATTTTCCATCATAACGAAGAGATAAAAATTCAGATACACAGTTGGAGATAAAAACAAAAACCAATTTTTATAGAATGCATGAGAAGTCATTGTTTTAAGTCTCTGATCTTACCGAGTGAGATGTAGGCCAATGTTTCCTCCAATTACTAGATTGTAAAGTACGCGTGAAATATTTATGTGCACCGAATACAAAAAAGAAGAAAAAATCTTTGCATTTGTAACACTACAGTGACAAAGTGCATGTACGCATGAATCATATGCTGCAAGCAAGAATGTTAGATGAGCAAAGCGTTTCCAAGCAGCGAGAGAAAAATGGCTTCGCACTTGCGTTTTGCAGCCGCCGCCAGCGCTAGGCGACTGTCGCAAACGCTAGCAGCAACCACTCCGGCGACGAGGCTGGGTCGCCTCCAGCACCAACGAACTCAACCCTGCCCTCCCGGACGAAGGCAACCAGTGTTAATAAAGTAAAAATATAACTCTAGGAATAATAATTATGACGAGAGGGAAGGGAAGGTTGGCGAAAGAAACCAATAAGGAAATACGAAAAGGATAAAAAATATTTAAAGGAAGAGAATGCGATTGCAGGGGCAAAAAAGGTTGAAAAGAGAGAAAAATATGAGGGGAGAAAATGCCTAGAAAAATTGAAAGAAACTAAGAGGAAAAGAAGAATGGTTACATATTGAAAGTAATATGCGCAGAGAAAATATAATTTTTAAAGAAAGACGAGTAATAGATTTAAAAGAAAAGTATAAATGCGAAGAAGAGAACAAAAATGGGGGAAAGGGCGAAATATGCGCAAAGGCAAAAGGTTGCCACCACAAGCTGAATACGGACATCTAGCAAGAGAGGAGAACCCAAAGAGGAACGGAATATGATATAGGAAATAACGTAAAGGAAGAGAATGTGATATGCAGGTGCACTTGAAAAGAGAGAAACATATAAGGGGAGAAAAGCATAGAAAAATTTAAAGAAACGAAAGAAAGAGTAGGATGTTTACATATCAAAATGTAGGAGAAAATATAATTTTTAAACAAAGACGAGTAATAGATTTAAAAGAACAGGAAAAATGCGAAGAAGAGAACAAGAAAGGGGGAAAATGGGCGAAATGTGCGCAGAGAAACGAGGTTGCCACGAGCCACAAGCTGAACACGGACACCTGGGGAGAGAGGAGCCGGGACAAAGCGGGCAGAGCACGGGGGCTGGGAGGAAAAAGCAGGAGCGGAAGCGAGCGGAGGGGGGGGCGTCGCATTTGCATGAGGAGGGCCGGCGGCCGGCGCGACCTGAGCATGAAATAAACATGGCGGGCGCGCGCCTTCCGGCGGAGGCATATGCGCGCGGGGACTCCCCGGCCGCTTTACAGCGCCGCCGCCGCCAGCGCCGCCGGTGGCCGCCCGGTTAAATATGCATCCGCGCCCCGCCCGCGCCCCCGCCCGCGCCGGCGACGCGCCCGCCCCGCCACTGCAGGTCAGCGATTGCCTCGGCGAGGCCGCGGAGGCGCGCAGTCGAAGCCCCAGACTCCTCGCGAAACATCATCTGATCCCACTTTCCGCACCCGCCTTCTTCGCTCCCAATGCCACAGAGCGCGTTGAGGAAAATTCCTTTCGATTTCGCTTTGCTGCCAACGTACGCAAAATTGCGAGAGTTACTCGGTCATGTTTGGCGCAATTATCTTTCATCAATTTATTTAACGTCAAAAGCACTTTAAACATCTGTATGTGTCGAATAGAGGAAGATGTATAATCTGCATAAGTGTTATTGAGTTCTGAAATCCATAACCTTGCTCTTTACTATCTGAAGTCTGGTGGTAAACAGAGTTTTTGGCAAA
Organism: Gryllus longicercus; assembly: GCA_038098605.1. Taxonomy (NCBI): domain Eukaryota; kingdom Metazoa; phylum Arthropoda; class Insecta; order Orthoptera; family Gryllidae; genus Gryllus; species Gryllus longicercus. Next base: position 2,230,300 of record JAZDUA010000102.1, read on the forward strand.
ATTCGCTAACAAGAAATATTCGCTCCCGTGTAGTACAAACTATATCGCCAAATTTACTATTTTGGTTCTTATCAAGTTACACAATTTACCAATACATTTAATGGCCACCTATAAACCTCCGAACAAGACCTTCCTTCACAAATCACTTCAGGAAATCTTCAACAACTGTCCAACCAAATAGAAGACCTAAATCTTTTTAAAAAAGGAGATGTAATGTCACTGCATGACATGGGAAGAAATTGTACGATTTTACAACTATCAATAACGTGGTGCTTCCAAACGAACCTACAAGACACCAATCAGAACAAAATACCATCCCAAATATCCTCGATATCACAGGACATTAACTTTCTGTTCCACCACATCACTTTATCAGAATTTGACTCCAACCATAGCCCGGTGATCATATTACTAACACCACAGATGTTCAAAGAGTCTGTCACAACAGAGAGGAGTTAGCACCTGCGAAAAATTCAGCAACCTGATAAGTGCCAAATACAAATGCGGTCAAAACTGTCGACACCTTTAGAAACCGATTCTGAAATAGAAACTTTCACCAAAACTATTACCTCTGCAATAAAACAATCCACAGTAATAATGCCCAAACCGAAATCAAAGACAATCATGTTCGGAATACAGAACATAACCAAGACCAAGAATAACTTAAGAAGATATTAACAAATTACAAGAAAGGATGTCAAACAGAAACTAAACAAGCTTACCAAAATAATAAAACACCGACTGTATCTTTTTCGGTTCAATAACTATAAACATTATCTATCAGAAATGCATCATTATTGTAGGGTAAAACGCTTATGTCGACCAAAAAGCCCATTCCTCCGTTGAAATGAACTTTAACGGCATATTCAGAAGAAGAAGAGGAAAACGCTTTTACTCATCTACTGGAAAAAACGTTTCAACTAATATAAAACACGTCTGCAACAACCCAATAGAGATCCCACTACGTCATCAGCTATTAGGTTTATATCCCCATCAGGCTTAACTACTTGCCCACAAAATTAAAAAAGGCGATAGCCCAACCAATACTTTAACCCAGAAAAATTCCCAAACATCCAGAAAATTCACCTTTGAGAGTAAAATGCCGATGGTTAATTTTTAAATCAGTCGTAATAGTATTAAGTATTAATCTTTACACACATATATTTACCATTCACGAGTTAGTGGAAGCAATTAACTATACATGTGAATTGTACTATCAAATACGGTTCATAAATTTTTTTGTCATTTTTCATATAAATTTGTAAAATTACTAAAACTGAAATCGAAAAGAATGTCTCAAATTTGTCTTGCACTTGAGTTGGTTATGTATGAAGTTGTATATGATATTAAATAAAGTTAAATCGTGAAGAATGTCTTTCAAGATAACGGGTATATGTGCTGCAACAAAAGTAAAATAATGTTATTGAACAAGAAAAACAATTAATCACCTAGGGTAATGTTTAATACGGCACACAGTTTTCTTCACGTCACAACATCTTTAGAAGAAGCCGATTTTATTCTGAGGAATTCGTATAAAATATCGGAATATTGTTTCTTCTTTTTATTACTTGCAAAACTATTTGCGTGATTTAGAATGTATTTCATTGAAACATAAAAAATATAAATGAATCCAGAAATGAATAAAAATTAATATACATGTGTGTGTACAAATGTCTGTATAAATATATACTATATAGAAGTGTTTATTAATGTATATAAATGTATGTATAAATGTATAAGTAGTAAATAGAGTATTATTTATGAATGTTTGGTTAAAACATTGTTACTTACTTCGCTTTGAAAGCACTGGTGTTAAACCACTTCCGAGAAAAAAGATACTCTCACTCATTTAATAATTTTGATCACCGTATCAAAACAGTAAAAAAGCTCAGCAAAATCACGACATGACATTGCAGAGGCGCCGTGCTCTTTTTCTGCGAAAAACGGCTCGCAAACGCCAAATCTTCTTACAAGACAATAAAATGGCGGTTTTATGTCAGGTGGGTTACCCGAGACAGCCAGTGGCCCCAGGGGGGTGGGCGGGGGTGGGGGGCTTGCAGCACTCAGCTCGCCCGGCTGCCGTGGCCTGCCGTGGCCTCGCCGCCAGCACAGCAGCAGCTACGGCCTGGGCGACTGCCACCGACCAGCGACTTACTGGCCGAAGCGACAAAGGTCGGCCAGAGCAGGCGTTCCATGGCGCTGGAGTGAAAGGAATTCTCTGACCATAAACGACGAAATGAGTTTGCAGGATCTATGCAAATGCGCAACAGACGAAAGAATATATCAAACTGTTGTCAAATGACGTAATATAACATCTAACCCTGAAAAAAAAACTTTTATAAAAACAAAGGGCCTTGCACATGAATTAAAATACTCAGATGTTGTGGAAAATGTATTTGGGTCGAAAGGTCAAAACCTCCTTCTATACAGAAAAAGGGGAGATCTATCATCATCATCATAGATTTCATACACGAAATTGCCCCCTGTTTATCCTTATTCATAAGAAAACACAATTCTTTCGACTACTGTCACCGCCAAATGTCTGTGTCATTTATTTACTCCTGGCGAAATCTTCTATTGTCGTCGCCACTCCTCTCAATCAACACAACTTAGGAACAAATGTATGTACACTTTCACCCAAAAATAAATAGATTCACGCACATTCACACTTATACATATTTCAAAACCTCATTCATACATAGTTTTTCCAATGGCCATGGTTTACTAAATTGTACTTTGTTTCCTCCATGAATAGAATTACATTTCTTGGCCTCCTTACTTGCGAGTGTTAAATCCGAAATCAGCAAAAGTTTAAAATAGCCACTTTCCTTCTCGAGTCTTCCACTGCTTACTGCAATTCCCATTCGCCAGATCCAGTCCATCCCATTACAAAAAGACATGTTTCAGTTAATTCTATATTCATATTAGTATGTACTGCATATTTCAACATCCGGCATTTGCACCATTGAACACCATGTGCTTCCCTACTCGTTTCCTCGGCCAACTTTTAGCCAGGTCTGCCGTTTATGCTTCGGATAACTTAAAAAAAAACAAAAAAAACAAACAAAAAAAAACAAAAAAAAAAAAAAAAAAACCGCCAGCGTTCGCTTTCACTTGGCGCGGACCTATTTCCCACAAAATTCGTTTATTTTCTCACGTTATTTTCCGTATTGAACCGTTTACAGTTTGTAAATTAAACTACCGAAATTCTCGTTATTCGACAGAGTTCAATAACCTCCAATAACATTAGTTTTTCTCAATTCCATTCGCACTTGTCTCTCCCTGTCCATTCTCTTTAGTTTCTTGAGTACGTAAATTGCAATTTCATAAAGTTTTCCATCACAAACTTATCGTACACTCGTTTTGTTCTTTCTTACTTGTTCTCTGCTATTTAATTCTAGGAGCTTGAGTTTATTTTTCAACTTTCTTGATACCAGGGGAATAAAATAAATAAAATATTCACCGCATTCGATCAGATTATACAGGTTCATACTTTCACTGGCCACTTGATTTAAATAACGTGTCTCTCTATTTACGGGCTGCCTTTGAATCATCATAGTATGTATAATTATATTTATTACATAATTTTACTAATAAAGATTTTGAAACTACAATTAATTTTAACTAGTTGTTAGGTGCTTGATTGTCTTCATATTATGTTTTAATTGCCTTCCGTTTTATGGCAACAATACATCAATATACGAACACTAAAGACCCAAAGAAGTAATGTGAATTGACGTTGCATTTTGCACATGATTTCTGGTTTACCAAGTAATTTTCTAAAATAGGCTTATGAAAAACTACGACCTTCACGTTGCATATTCCTTTTATTTCTCAAAGACCACTCGGCAGAAAACGACAAGCACCGTAAACTCTGCACCTTCCCGAAAGCAACGCACCTTGCAAAGATTAACCTCAGAGTCTGCAAAAGCCAATGCTTATGGAGCGGCGATACAATTGCGACATCTAATTACTCCCTTAACGAGACATGCGCTTGCTCTCCGGCAACAGACATTTCCAATCTCTTTGTCATGCTTGAGATGCTCTCCGAAGGAATTGTAAGACGATTTGATGAATGTATTTTAAAAGGTAAAAGTAGAGATATTATGATAATTCATGATTATAAATTAATGTTTGCGAAGGTATAAACTACAAAATAGTATTATAATATAAATTTTAATAAAAAGATAATCGGGTGGATGTTAATTAAGATAATATAAATTCATATTAAAAGGAATCTGTCGTGTGTGTGAACAGGAAAGAAAAGTATTATACGTTGTTCGAAATGGTACCAGAGACTTTCTCTACATCTAAGTGATATTGCAGTCATTTCATTCCCTTCAAAATCGAGCTGTGCAAACCTTCCGCTTTATTGCTTACGGTTCACAACTAAGAATTTGAACAAAACATTAAGAGCATTGAACAATTGAAATATATTTTTTCATATATTTACAACGAAGTTTTAAAGATATTGAATTTTATTACTTTAAGAACCGCAAAACCCAGATGAAATTAATTCCCTAACACAAAATTTCGAACCCAAGAATCTGACGAAGATACTCATGTAATGGCGTCTTAAAAATTCGAACAAGCGCTTAGAAAAAATAAATTTAGAAAAGATTCAACAAGACCTGGGGAATCCATAAATGAGCACGTAGTTTGCGAAGTAATTAAATCAAATTTACCGTTTTTACAATAAGGAGTAAAATAATAGCATATTTCCTTCAAAAGCAAGCTCCTCTCAATTACAATTTTTTTTTCTACACCTACGAAAAGCTAATATTATTTATCCACTTGTTCATTACCAAAGTCTGGCAGTGGTAGTTTTTCACCCAAAAACTCACCGCTTTTCGACGTACGAATACAATACTTTTTCTTACGAAGTAAAGCGAAAAGTAAAAATGCACGCGGCCGCATGAGGGCAAAAGCTTACGACGCGCGTGAAAGAGGGCTTCTCTCACTCCCTTTCTCTCACTCCCTTTCTCTCATTCTCTCTGTCTGTCCGTCGCTCTCTCTCTCTCTCTCTCTCTCTCTCTCTTCCCCCTTTCCTAGTCTTCTTGCGCCAGCACGTGCGGGCCGGCGGAAGGTAGCAGCTAAATATTTTAAATGCGTTGTTTTATTTAGACGCTCCCTTAAGCCAGCGACGGAGTGGGAAGAGAGCGGCAGCGGCGACGGAGACGCGAGACAGAGAGGAAAGGAGATGATCTTGGGAGGAAGGACTTGCAAAAGAGTTGAGGACCAGCTTGGTATGCCCAACTCGCGGCACGAGCTAAAATTTTATTTGCAGTCTTGTTTGTTTGTCGTGAAATTATTCTCTTTAAGTACCTAAATAAAAAAAACTACATTCTTAGTAGTTCAGAACGTCTTCAGAACCATCTGTTTCACGGTACCAGAAATTTTACTGATGACAAATGTGGTTTAATTATATTATATACAAGAGTATGGGTAGATGTGCCTTTTCCACACACACGTTTCAACGACTGCATCGGTTTTTGTACTGACGTTTGTACTGACAGTTCTGAGAAATCGAGAGAAACATAGCAGGTTCTTCCATTCTACAATGAGACCTCAAATTTGGTCACATCCGAATTATTACTACAGTATTGCGATTCGCAAAGCATCTCGGCGGCATTGCTGGCAGGCTCTGCCAGTCAGGGCGCACTGGACGTGTGCGGGTTGCAGCGGGCGGCACGGGCAGGGGAAGCAGAACGGGCGGGATGGGATTGCTGGGGGGGGGGGGGGGTGTACTATTAGATCCCACATCTCTAAGCACATATACGATAAAATATTCATTTACGATGATATATTATTGCAATTTTTTATTAATATTTTCTAAAATTGAACAATAAAAGTTTTAGAAGGTTAGAAAAAAATAATTATCAAAGTACTTGCAAGATATTCTGGAAATGTGAAAATGTTTGGCTGAACAATTTTAGAGATGAGATGAGATGTGTGAAAATAACTTACCTCTGAAATAATTTATCAATTTCGATCTTTCAAAAATAAAGTTCTAAACTGAATATAGTGAACTATAGGGGAAGTAACAGAATTTAAATGCAATTAGAAAAGAAATGGTAATGATTATCACAAATGGACAGCATTTAATTGCGGGAATGCTGATAAGGTGTTATTGACGTTGCTCAATGATGAAATAATGGAAGTCATCTTTGCCAACTTAGATTTCTTAAGAGAGCGGGCTTTGCCGACTTCATCTGTATAGAAATGTAGCGATGGCAGAACGACCGCCAATGGATTCAGTATCACTCTCATTGACAACATAATACGCCGGAAATTAAATTAGAAAATGCTGAGAACGTACACAAGCTTTACCCCAAAACCTTCGAAATTTATTTATATTCCATTATTTAGAAATATACCACAAAAAGTAGCTCACATTCTTCACAAATTTTATTTTCACTTTTGCTTTAAAACACACAAATACCTCAAACACATACTCTTCCCTCGCAACCCCATCTCACTCATGACGAAGTCAGGAGATAATGCACATCACTGCCACAATTTTAAAGCTAGAAACACATGCCAGACCGGCAGGAGCTTCAATGCCAAAATTAAAGAACATTTACATGCATAGAAACACAATACAAACATCGCTTTTTGTTACACATCTCGGAAACACAGGCCACCTTTTTCACCCCGATTCAGATATTAAAATTCTTTAAATAGAACACAAATTCTGGAGCAAGAATGGTTTCGAATTTTGTCACTTTTTTCAATAGAAGCTGAAACCTGCAGCTCTCCCAAACAATGAAATCAACATCTCTGTGTCCTCCCTGTTTATCATTTTTATACATCTCACAAACTGACTCTCGTCTCGTGAGTCGTTTCCAAGAAGTCACTAACCAGACCTTCCCTGACCCTTCACCCGCAGCCCCAGAAACATTTGACATGTGTCTAAACCAGTTTCACACTTCCCTCTGCACACTCCCTTCCGACTTTCGCCACATACAGCGAAGAAAGTGGCTCAACTTATTCTGTTTTAAATTTTGAAGTTTATTGTTTTTAACATGAATTTTAATTTAATTATTTGTGTAGAAAACAAATTATAATGTTCTAACGTTAAGTTTATTATTTGTATTATCGTATTGCTTATTACTTTTTTAAGATTTTGTGTTTATTTTGTACATTTTTAGACTGCTGATGACAAAAGCCGTCAGCAGCCAGCTCTCTTGTTAAACCTAAGTTGACAAAGATGATTTTCATAATTTCATCTTCGTACAACACAGGATGGAGGGGGAAGACTCGTCCATTTAGTGACACGTGAACAGTGCCGGGAAGATGCGGAACCAACCACACCAAATAAATGTAACAATCGTGTAGAGAAGCTTACGCACCAAATTCGCAAATTTGTACAGATTTTAGTCATTATCTCGTCAAATGTGTCCCTCGTTTGCCAAAAGCTTTCGATGAATAGGGTCCTTCCGCTTTAGAATCATGATAACACCACTTCAGTTCGAGAGGGTGTTGTTTTCCCGTTGAAACATTCCCATTAAAGTTTCCGTTAAATAATCTCCACTAGAGCTGTAATGTGACCATTAACATTAATATCCATCTGTTGTTAGATGCAAGGCTTTTCACACGTATATGCAAAATGTCTCAGAACAAATGCTGCATACTTTCATGGCATCAATAATAATAACTCGATAATAATAATGGATTGATAATAATTACTCGTTTGCTAACAAACACGTGGTGAGAAATCTCATATAATGAAGGTGCAAAATTGATATTCAACTCTGATTGTTGGAGAACACATTTTGCACTGATGTTCAGGCGGTAAAAGAAATCTCGTGTGAGAAAATGTACCTTCCAAACACCGCTGCGTGATGACTTACCTACCATTCAGGAGCAAATATAACTTGATTTATGATATAAACTTTAAACGCGAAATTTCCCACCACACGTCATTTGGTAAAAAGTCATATTTGATGTCCATAGACGTCTCACATTTATTCTGAAACATCATGTCGGCAGCACACCACTCTGCCACCTGCTCATAATATACAATGTTTTCCATGACTTATGAAACAATCTTGTTATGTGTACTCAGAAGCAACTTCAACGTGCTCTTTAGACCGCTGCCCGTGGCCTCTGGTGCTCGGGGAAGCAAACGCCTTTAAAGCTGCCACGGAGTTCCTCTTGCTGCTTCTCGGGAACACGCCCGGGGAAAAGTCCAGGGAGTTAAATTAAAGGCCGCATACTTAGGAAGGCTTGGGCCAATTTGCCGGTCATTATAAGACTAATGCAGTCGCCCTTTTTTCCTTTTTTCGCGTTTGCGCTAGGGGCGAAGAATTTAAAACAAATGCCGCTGCAGGCGCCACCGTCGGCGTTTCAAGAAGGTTCTGTGCGGGGTGTTTGCAAAGAATTTCACGATGGCTGTTTTCATGAAGTGCGCCAGAGCTCATTATATTATTCAAGACGGCGGTGAAAAATCTGATACGCAACATTGTGGATGAAACAGCAGTAAAATAGACATTTTACAGAGTTAATGAAGACTTTGTCCAGTTGAGAGAAATTTTATTCTGTTAAAATCAGCTTTTTACTCGCATAAAAGAAATAAGTAAATATAGATAGGAATAATAACCAAATGTCGTGAAGTAATATACCAGTTACCAGTTACCGGTCTTGCCCTCTCTCAAAAATGTGATTTTTTCCTTTTTGGATTGACATATGTCACTAGAAAATTGATGATACTAAAAGGGCAATAACAGATGTTTGTTTATTTTCGTTGAAGGGAGAGGATTCACGAAGGGTTCAATAAACAATTAATACCACTCTTAATAAATGAACTTAAGGAAAATTTTCATAACAAAAGTAAAGTATCCTGGAGAAATACAACTCGAATACATCGTAATTTTCGGTCTTTATGATTAAAATGCAATGAAATTTCGTTTGTTGGGGCTTCTTCCAGTCAAATCCAGTTAGTTAGCCCCCCCATATCGAGAGTATCTTGAACAAGACACTAACCCACTTGTGACCTCTTGGAGCCTTTGATTGGAAGACGTGATTTTCCACGACAGCATACACACGAAAAATAAAGAATTCCATGCTCAGAGCGGATTTCGAACCCATGACCCTTCAAAACGAAGGGCTACTACGAACGGTCGGTAAGCGTTCTCATCCGCCTCGGTCCCTCGCACCGGGGAATAACTTTTCATTAAGAATTTTAATTAGCAAACAGAAATTGATTAATGTTTCAAAAATATTTAATACATACAATTGAAGTATCAGATGTGTTTAATTTGAAGCGATACAAAATTATATTAATATAATACTGCAATATTCCCATGATTTTTATGAAATGTATGAAAATATCTTTCGAAAGTTTTATCAGAAAAAAATTGAAGTAAACAATAAATGATTTATAAAGAAATATACAAAACACCCTGGGAATTTCTTACATTTCACAAGTGTGAAGGACATAAATCAAGATGAACGGTGCACAATCTCCAACAGCCGCGCGTGATAAGGTCTCGTGCAACGTAAACACCCGCCTCTGCAGCTTATTAAAGAAAGGTCTTCGGATGTTTTGACCCGAATAGTCCGCACGGCGCGTTGGCTGCCATCGACCGGCGCCGTCCCCAATAACACGCCTCCTCCCAAAGGGCATTTTAAATGAACGGCCAATTACTCGGGAACTGTGGCGACTTTTTCGCTAGAATATGCATTTTTCGTTTACCGGGCAAAGTGTTTTGACGCGGAATTACGCGCCACTCAGCTTTCTTTAATCCTCGCTTTCCCTTTAATTTCCTAATGTCACTCTTCGCGCTTAAGCGACGTAGTTAATGTCACAAAAGCTCAACTTATAACGGGCGTATAGAACAAGTAGAATGAACGAGCCAGAAATGTGATGAAATACAACTCATGAATACTGCAATTAACATTTTGCCGATATAGTTCAATTTTCTCGGAAAACATTTTGCATGTTAAATACCTCGCTCAACCTTTCCATCCTTATTTTGTTCGAGATATAAAAATATTTCATCAAAAAAATTGTGAAATAATATGCATTGTACGAAATCACTTTCGAGAACAATACCCTTAAACTATAAAACATAAAAAGGCATATTATTTTGCTTTCATAAGCAATCGCAAAATATTATTCCATGATAAACATGCTCTAGAGTTAAAAGAAATCTATGTTTGATGTGTCTTACATTTTAAAATAGAAACCCACTATAAATTCCCTCTATTTTAATATAATTTCTGAGTTTCAACATATTAGCTGACCGTGAGGGTTAGAAATAATTACACTAGCTATGCTTTCACGTATAGTTATTTCAGGGCTATTAATATTCTAAATCGTTACATAATATGGTTGCTCGCGTAATTCCAATACATTATATGAACTAATAATGTGTTTACGCCTAAATGTTCAGTTTTTCAGTAACGAAATCCGTCAAAGAAGGTTCTATTAGTGTACTATTAGTCTTGGGGAGATCATCGTAAAACCATAATGGTAATGATTAACATTAACAGGGAAGCAGTGGCAAAATATCGAACCTGTTTTGAATGAATAGAGACAGGTAAACGCTACACTAGAGAGTTTATAATAAAATATACATCGATATAATTTTTTTATTAATATTGAAAATTATGCTTGAAGTTTATTATTATTATTATTATTATTATTATTATTATTATTATTATTATTATGTAAGTAGAAGTTACTGGAGTAATGCTAGTAAAATTAATTTTAGAAAACAATCCATAAGCTTTTGAAACATCTTTATTTCAAAATATCAAATATTTTTGTAAATTATCCATTAAGAACGTATATTGCGACCATTATTTTTTAGTTGCGATGTAGCAACTACAAAAAGAGGATTAACGTATGTTGTATTTTCAACCCCTTACCTCAAACATGCACACTAAAAGTGAAAATGAACTGACATGCCCAAAAATCACAAAAATATTGTTCCTCTAGAACGCATTATTTAGATAGTTTGAGTATTATAGCCATGTACGTTATTATTCTTAATGAAAGTAAATATTAGGAAGTGATGCTTGTAGGTTTTATTTAAAAAGGCATACTCAACTGATCACCCGCAAGGCAAATTCAACAACACGTACCTTAAATCAAAATGGCAACAAGTGTATATTGCACAACTAGTTGTGCAACACCAAAATACATTTTCTCGCAAGACTTCTAAATTTTCAATTTTCTAGAAGTCAGAGAGTCATGTTTGAAGGAAAAAATTGAAGTGTTTTTATACATTTTTTAAAATTTCAGACAAAAATTCAGAAATCTAATAGTTTTTTTAAAACATTGTACCGGATATTTTTTAAAGAGTTGATTATGTGCTACACATTTTGAAATAAAAATCTCTATCTTCAATTATATATTTTCAAAATTACTTTTTTCAATTTTCGACGAAACGCCGAAAACGCAAACTTTTTCTGTGAAAACGAGCTCAAAAACTATGTAAAAAATGTCGTTTTGACGCTGATAGGTAAAAATTTGCGAAGAGAGGGTGGGGTCAATACCAAAAAGGAAGTCTAGTTTAAAGAGATTGGAAAACTAGAAAACTAACTACAGCGATAAAGTTTGTGCCATTCTGTGGCACCACTAATTTAGAATATTGAGTGGATGATTTTATTTTCGAAGAAATTTATTTAAAGTTTTTAGACGCGTTCACCAAAAGAGAACACTGCCATATTTACGTTCTTAGGAGATAAATATTTCATTTACACCCGACCTTCTAATATTTAATAAAAGTTAACGCATGTTTTAAATTTTTTCAAGAAATCTATTTTATATGTTTGTGCACATGAAGTATTACGGACCTTGAGGTTTCAGAAAACGTTGTATAAATACTACTAAGCTACTGCGTCGGGCGTTGTTTTTTTCATGAGTTGCTTTAATTTCGGGCGCGAGCGCAGCCAGCAACAGGAAATTCTGCGCCCGCGGCAGCGCCCAGCGCCGGCTGCTAATTCGCAGCTGCGCTCAGGGAAAGCGGAAATTACTCGGGCGGCCAGGTGATGGCCTAGGGCTGCCCCCCCCCCCCCCCGGGGGGGCAACGGGAAGGGGAACGCGAGGGGGTGAGTGGTGGAAAAAAGTCAGGGGGTGGAACGACATGTGGGTTAGAAATCATTCAAGTAGAGTAGGTAGCTGGAATTCGTGAGGGATTGCTGCTGGAAGTAGTATTGTGCAATTGGGTCATCGATCTGTCGAAATTGTTAGTATTTCAACACGTTTTTCATTATTAAACTAGTGGTGCAACGGAATGGCACAGACTCTCCCGTCTTAGTTTTCTATTTCCTTTGGTCTCAGCTAGCTATTCGGAATAACAACATACTCGTGCCAGCAGCCATCTATCACTATCTAAAGTACATTTTTTTGAAATTTTCTTAATTTTTTGGTTTTCTAATAGAAGAACCAAATATTATTTTAACAATATTAAAAAACAGAAAATCCTCGTCCTAAATGGCAATTTTCTTTAAATAATTTGGAGTCGTTTTTAATAAAATAGCCTTTAAGTGCTACTGTAAATTCGAAATTTGAAGCTCTTTTCACTCCTCTTGAAAAGGTTTGAGTTTTCTAAAAACTTTATTAGAAGTCATTTGAAACACTTTAACTCACAAGCAAAGTAGTATTTACCAATTGCTGGAAATGTGCATATTAACGGTGTGAGATATCTTTGAAAAAAATTATTTTAGTGTAATTTGTTACCGTAAAAATTACTCCTAAATAAACATGTCAAATTAAAGAGTGCAATGTCCGCTCGAAAAGTTTGAGGAAAAAAATTGGAGCCATTTTTGAGAAAAAGCTATTAAGCGTTTCTGAAAATACGAAATTTTAAGCTAGTTTTCACAAAAAAGGTTGAGTTTCGAGAAACTTTATATGTCATTATTTAAAGCACATGTACTTTTTGATAAAAACAAAAGAATAGTGCTAAATGATGTTTATGTCATCTCATAGAGTACATTTAGTATTATTCCTAGAAAAAGTTCAAAGAAAAAATTTAGAGCAATTTTCAAAAAGAATGTGCATGATCTTAATGAAAGAACTCACTATGGAGAACAAATTTCATTTGAAGGAAAAATTTCTATCTTAGTTAATTTAGCAACTGGATTTATCCATTGTTTCGTCACGAGGACCCAGCAATTAATTTGTTTCTGCCGAAAATCTGCTTTTTTTTGCGCAGTATTACATAACTTTCTCTACACTACGTATATTATTCCGTATACGCGTACTATATATACGGGAAAGTAATATAGTAAATTTTGTATAATTTTCTAAGGTTTAATCAACTTTTTTAGCTGACGTTGAAATTAATACTTTTTCTTCGAATGAAGGGCGATTAACGATTGCTACGCGTATAATATTGATCATGACGTGGATTATAATAAGATATAATAAGAATAATAAGATGATTTTTAGAAGTTGGAGATTCATACGTCTATAGATAAGAGTCATCATATTTGGAATCGAATATATTAATAGTCGTAAATTTACTTTTTTTGGTCGCATACTAGAAATGACGAGACGCCCTATTTCACTCTCCGCCGCAGTGCATAGGTAAACGTGGTCCACGGGCGGACAGCGCCGCGCGCGAGTCAGCATACGCAAGAGCGTGCGCAACTCAGCGCGATTTTTATCTCGCGAGCCTTGATAATAATTAACACCCTCTCGCTGGCAGCGCGCGCCGGGGCGGGCGCGGGGCGGGCGCGGGGCGGGCGCGGGGCGGGGCGGGCGCGCTCTCTGGCAATTTGCATGCGCCGCGACTGTTAAAATGCTCGATTCAATGATTCATCGAGTGCCGCGACACGGATATCAAGCGTCAAAGCAATATGCGATTGATTATGTATTTACCGCCTGTTTATGGTATCGCCTAGTTAATTGAGTGGATCAGCGCCTGTTTTACATGAGTGCTGGTCTGGTCTGGTCTGGCCGGCCCTCACGCCTGTGTGCGTGGCTAATGGCTCGCCCATGAAAACAGCGGCGCGGCTCTAATTCGACGACACGACGCGGCTTACAACGCCAGGCGTCACGCAGGGCTCGCGGCGGCGGCGGCGGCGGCGGCGGCGGCGGCGGCGGCGGCGGCGGCCCCGGGCAGCGCGAGGTGGAAAGCGCAGGGGCAGGCGTGCGGCAGAAGGCAGCGGGCCGGGAACGGGCTACACCGTGTGTAGCGAGGGCGGGGGGATAGTGGGGGTGAGGAGAATAAAATAGAAGCGGGGAGGAGTGCTGTGGGATGTGGAGAAGTGAGAGATGTCGCGGTGGGGCGAGACGGGGTGCAAGTGGAGCTGATGGGTGATTGAAGGGCTAGAAAATGGCAGGGCTGGAGGGGGGCGTGGCTAGGGGGTAGGGGGCTGGAGGGTGGCGGAGGTGGGGGTGAGGGGACTGGAGGACGGAGCGCATGGGTGGCGTGGTTGGTGAATGGCGGGGCTGGAGGGTGGAGCGACAGGAGAGAGGCGGAATAAGAGGGTTGCGGAGCTGGAGGGGGGCGTGGCTGGAGGGTAGTGAGACTGAAGAGTGACGAAATTCGTGTGCGAACCGTAAAGCAGCATGGAAGGCAGGCTTCGTAAGCGCAGGAGAACGGCGACGGCGATGCGCGCGCAGGTCGCGTGGGCGGCGCGGCTGGGCGAGTGGGCCGTGGGCGGGGGGGGGGGGCGTGCACGAGCGCAGCTAATGAGCCGCGAAGGGTCGCTCGGCGGAAGCCCCGCGGCTGCTGGGTGACGCCGGCCGAGCATTTCTGAACGTACTTCTGCTCTTGTTGACATAGTACAGCAGCTTCATTGGTTAGATTTTGTGAAAATATATGGGGTGGTTTGGAATAAATATTGCCAACTTCTACACCGTGTAGGAGGTGATACACAATAATTTTCCCCTACAAAACACGGCAAACCTCATACAACTAACACATGATACACAGTCGTACATCATACACAATCCTAGCACGTGCACAGGCCTCTGGTTGGTAGAATTCTCACTGCACTGATGTTTGGCATGTGCACGATATATTGAAAAAAAAGTTGATTTACGAACTGAAAATGGTTATTCCCTCACTTGCACAATGACCAATTGAATGTAAACATATTTCTATGAAATATAAGAGATGGAAATGATTGATCCAAATTGGAAACCCTAGTACCCCAGAATCACGGTCGGTTTCACTAAGGATGAGGTACACTGAGGAGGGTAAAATTACTTCCTCAGAACAGCGAAGGGAACGGAATCTCCAGCCACAGAACAATCAAAACGTTTCGTTACTTCAAAAAATTGAAGGAACCCGACAACCATTACTCAGCACCAGACGGGTGTGCCAAAATAATAACATTCTTAGCCACTTCAAAACTGTACAGCGCTATATAGCTGTTTTATGTATTAGGACTGTAATTAAATGAAACCGTACATATTGTGAAAAATATGATTAAATTTAACATTTTTGTCCTTGTAATAATTATAACTTTTATGTTTATAAATACAATTCAATAATGACAAGGGTCGCTGATGAAAATGACGTTAAAAAGCGACCATAAATACATAAAATAAAAAAAAACGTTTCGTTTCTAGCGTACCGTAAAACAGCTAATTCTTTCTCACGCAAGCACAATTTCCTTTTAGAAACTGTTACATTTTCATCAAATACAGTCCAAACCAAACGCTAGTATATCGGCGAAATCGCGTGTGAGAGGGGGAGAGACTGGCGCGAATCTCTCCTGCGAGGGACGCGGCGTTACCATTTACGGGGTTAAATTACCATTTTTTTATTATTTTAATTTTTGGTGTTGAATTGAAGAGAGCAATTTGAATGAAGACGATTCTGCTATTGATTCTAAGAAGAATGGAATTTGAAAAGAAATATTTATTTTAATTGTAGCTAGAAGATCTAGTAATGATATTCAATTTCATCTTTCATTTGTATACATTCGTGTACTTATAGTGGAATATCTTTGTATGTCGGAAAGAAATGTATGTATTTGCAGGTCCGGATGGCCGAGATCGTTAAGGCAGTAGCGATTTCGGGCCGAAAGATCACGGGTCCGAGTCCCGCCTCGGGCATGGTTGTATTTGTGTTCGTCCTTTCACCCCCTATCATCACCATATCACAGTTACCATTACGTTTAATGCCATAGTGGTCGCTAATGACCTAGACGTTAATGCGAACTTAAAAAACAAAAAATGTATTTCATGATATAAAAATAGGTTTAGAAAAGCACTCATAACGTACGAATGTTAGAAAGAATCATTATCAATAATATTAAAATGTGTGGAATAAACTTATAGAATATGAGAGTCACGTATAGAAGATTGTATATATTTGAATGATGGTCTGATTTAAGACAAATAAAATTAAAAAGATAAATAATTTGACAATACTTGTAAAATAAAATTTTTCATTTAAATATGTGTTGTGAATATGACACTAAAATTTTAATCAACTTAATTTTTACTAACTTACTAATTACGGGTAATCCAGCATGCCCTTGATAATTATTTATAAAAAACGTTTTAAATTCATACGTTTGTAAGTATGATGAAATATCGAGTTTTCAACACGACCCGAAGAAATATTTAATTAACGAAATGTAATTATCGATTCTCAAATAGACATTTACTACAAATTTTTAAAGTTGTCGAGATTACAATAACCAAAAAAAATGAAATCGAAACATTTCATTGGCAATCAAAAACAAAATTGACTTCGGATGTAGCTTTTCCCATCCAAAATTCGTAACCGTTTTTAAACGAGAAAGTTTCCTCAACGAATTGAGTTCACCGCCACGACATGAGGGTAAAAGAGAGAAGAAAAAAAGGCTGCGAGGTAAAAGGCAAGACACGACAGCGGCGACGCGCGGAGGTTGCGGGGGAGGGGGGGTGGGCAGGGGAGGGGAGAGGGGGAGCGCTCGCTGGTGACGCTCGCGGCGACCGGAAGCGGCCAGCGCCGGCGCTTCCGCTAAAAGCCTTCTGGTGCTGCCCTGTTTTCGGGCGCAGAATCAATGTTGTGACGGCGCGCCGCCAGGCAGCGCCCCAGGCGGCTCGCAGGCCGTAGACCCCGGGGAATCCCCGACGACATCGGACGCCTCCGCCCCGCAACCTCGCCCTCCGCCGGCCTCTAAGGCGCCCTGATTCACCTACCACAACAAAAATATTATGCCTTTACCAAGAAGCTGAACCTACACATTATTATCTTAATACTATTCTTTCGTATTATGACCTTTCAATTGATGGAAAGATGAGTTAAAACTCTTATTTTAACCCCTTGACCAATACGTTAATATAAAAATAAAAAAGATTACGTTTTATTCCCAGTATTGTTGGGAAACTATTCTAATGTAATCAAAAATATACTTCGTAAAATATAGTAAACAAACAAATAATATTTTTGATAACAATGTGATCGAGTTGATAAAAATACTGGTGAAAAAGTGCAGATGAAAGAAAAGTGAAAAATAAAAAAAAAATGGTAGAAATACTAGAGCAAATTCGAAAAATGGTACAAAGGAAACGGAATTAAGAGGAAAATATAAAAGAAAAAGGGACAGAATAGAATGGCGAAAGAAATGAACAGAAAGAAGGAAAAGTAGGAGAAATACTAATTAAAAGGGGAAAAGAAAGTAATGAGGAGATAAAAGAAAAGAAAGCAAACGAAATATAATGAAAAGGAAAGAACGTATGAAACGTATGAAAATGATTAATAGATTTATAACAAAATTAATAACAAAGCGACAACACCATTCGCTTATCAGTCTTGCTGATTATGAGGCTTTAGACTTCGAGTCTTGACGGTGACGAATTTTCAACAACAAGTTTATATCTGTGTCCAATTCGGCCATTAACTGGAGGAGAATTCTCAGGGCTGGCTGCTCTGATCGGTAGTTTCTCCTATCAATACCAAACGAATGCCAGAACAGTGTTCTAACAAACAGGTCACGGGCCGTCCGCGATCTACCCTTCCTCTTTCTTGTTCTATCCTCGTTACTTCATTAAACGTACATGCGTCGGGAGATCAATCGTGATGTGAGAGCTTGTCCCGGCTGTGCCCCCCCCCCCCACGCTACAGGGCAATCCGACATGTAGGTAGACGCTCTCTGTTTCAGGTTGAACTGAGCGGGGACGCTATCACGCTCGTATGTAACATGCACTGTACTTAAGAACGCGTGCAACCACCCTACTTGAGAGCACTCTCTCTCGAAAGACCCGAAGGGCTGTGGGAGTAAACATTGAGGCGCGGCGCAGCGGGGCAGGCAGCTCGGCCACGCGGGGGCGGGGGCGGGGGCGTGGCAGGGAGCGCGTGAGCGGAGGGGGGAGGGGTGCGGGGGCGGAGACGCGCAGCAGCTGCCGGCGGCGCTGCCAGGCGGAGGCCGGCTAATCGCGCCTCTGTCCACAATCCATCAATATGCAAAGCGATGCGGCCATCGAATATTCATTCCGAGGCCGTCCGCCGCGCCGCGCCCGCCACCGCGCGCCTTAGCCGCCAGCGGGCGCCCTCGCCCCGCCCAGCCCTCGCGCGCCCTTATCGCAGTTGCCGCAGCCCGTGGAGGGAGGGCACCTGGCTGGGAAGCGGCCTTGGCGCACTGCGCTCGCTTGCATTGTCCGGTCGGAGGCACGATGGCTGGACTGGATGTCATGTCTAAATCTACTACCGGAAACGTTGTATTTTCACTTCAATGTGCCTCTTTACCACTCATGAATTACTACATATTTCCAGAAAAGTATGAGATTGTGATTAAAGAGTAAAGAGGTGGTGATGATACAAATCTAAGACACTGAAATGATAGTTGCTAATTATGTATATTGGTTCTGGCGTACACCAAATGTTCCAAATCAAATAATGCAATACACTGAAATCAAATAAAATTATTACTTGTATTTTCCTTTAAAAGATTGAGCTTCCGAGATTTTCTCTAACCCGAAGTTTGCTAACTTGAAAGTTTTTTGTCTTGAGACTACACATTACTCTAAATATCCATTTATTGAAAGATGTCAATCAAACAAAAAATAACAATGTACTCGTACATGATTGTAATTGCCGTGTGGTGGGTCCACGGCAGAAATGACTAGTGCGGATCTGCGAGATCACTTCCATTCTACCAGAAAGAGCAATTTTTTTTAGAAATTACTGCAATAAATATCATGAATATATTATAACCGAGTGTCTCTCGAATCGGAATATACTATACATAGAACTGGGAACAGCCAAATACGTTTTTTGTTGAAAAGCATTGAATGTTGCGATCTTCTCATGATCCTAAATGATTTCTTGGTCACTCACACATGAACCGTTTCACAGCTAAATTCTTCCGTTTATTACCTAAAAGTCCAAATCTATCTTTACCTCTCGGTCTCTCTGTGCCTTTCTCTCTTTTTCTCTATCTTCCTTTCACTCTCTCTCTCTCTCTCTCTCTCTCTCTGAAATTTTTTTCAGGGAAAATATAATTTGCAGAGGGCCTTTTGAATAATCACTGCATCTCATTACTCAATAAAAAGTCTAATTAATTTTTAGTTCCAAAGATTTGCTTCAATCTTTATTAAGAATTCATCTTAATGCCAATGAAAAAAGTGTGCGCGAGGGATGTAAAATGTCAAAAGGGCACGCGTTATTAAGCCCGTCGGCACGCGCTCCGCACCATTAGAAAAGCCCCGAAAATCGACGCGTCGGACGCACACATAAATACTCGGCACATTACGAGGAACCGCGACTGAATTACTGATACGATAAACTGACGACACGCCTGAAATTACGACAGGTTAATCAGCTCATTGAGAAAATCACGCCGTAACAGATCCATCATCGCGTAATGATCGCACGAATATTCAGCTCCCTAAACGCCGGCCTCGGGGCGGCGCGCACGTGACCGGACTCGGAAATGGCCGAGCGCTCCTCCCCGCCCCGCCCCGCCCCGCGGCCTCTCCGTCAGACGCAGGCCCCCTTCAGGCCCAGGCCAACCCAGCCCCACAACAACCGCAGGCCCAAGCCAATTCGCTCCCAGATCAATTCATTCGTTGGCCGAAAAAACCTAGTCATCAAACGCAGAAAATATGAAACCTGCAATTTGTTTACCGATGCAAATATGTTTTCTATGACTCGGGAACAAAAATGGCTAGTTTTTTTCAAATATTGCTAATCTCCCGCTTTTTTTAAATTTATTTTAATTTTAAACCTGTACTCATCTTTCAATTATTTATAGTTAAAATGATGGGAAGAGATTCTGGAACTCAATAAAACGTGCGCAGATCATCTTCTCCCCCATACGTCACACAGTTTTTATTGTTTTTTGACTAAATAAATCTAAATCTCAATTAACCTTCGAGCTTACTGAAACCTGATTGAACTTGGTGGTTCTAATAAAGAACAATTTAGTCGCCTCTTAAGATCAGGACTGAGAAGTAAAGAACATCTGGAATACAACGTATGTAAAAGCTAATTCTCGCAAAATATGCACCCTTCAACATCAGCCTCCGTGTCGAAAGAAAAAGGTTTCAGAGGAAAAATCCGAGCCGGTGTGTTGCACCTTGGAAAAGGCCGACTCCGGGTGGGCTCTCACCGCTTCACCCTCTTTCAAGCACCCAAGAGCTCTATGTGCAACACAATGCGTTTCGTTATAACTATTATAGTTGCATTGCAGTTGATGTCGTTTCAAATTCAACATAATATACGCCAAATAAATGTTCAAGATTATTATTCGAATTTTCCTCACAGGCTCTAAGGAAGTAACCATTCGTTATTACATATGTGCTATTCACGAGATGCGTTATAGAACAACATGTTATTGTAGATTTCGTGTAGATTTTGAGATGTAGTATGTTAAAATTATTGCAGTGATCTACATGTGTATTTTATTTGTTGTCCTCGAACAGTGTGCATTCTAGGAAGGCAGTACATTATAGGAAGGCAGTGCATTATAAGAAGGCAGTGCATTATAAGAAGGCAGTGTACATTTTAGGAAAATCATCTGGTCTAGTTTTGTTCAGTAACATTTTTGCTTCCACAGCCCATTGGCTCAACACTAAAAAGTGTACTTGAAAAGTGCAGCACTCCAGCTGCACGCGCTTGCTCCTTCTCCGGAGGGTGAGAACTGCTCTGGAAACTGAGAACATTTCAGCACGACTACCCAGAGCGACAGCGGGGCGCCCGCCGTGGAGTTCGGGAGCCGCTAATAGCCCGATCTCCCGCACTTCGCAGCCCGTGCGTTCTAATCCCCGGCAAATTGGTTTCGTTGGGCGTTCTTTGATTTGCTCGCGCTACACCTCGTTGCTGTTGGGCCACGCGACGCGGGTCGGGTTGGGGCGGAGCGGGGCGGGGCGGGGCTGGGCGGGGCGAGGCGGGGCGGGGCGGGGCGGCGCGGGGAGGGGTGGGGTGTGGCGGCGCGGGGCGGAGTGGGGCAGCGCGGGGCGGGGCGGGGTAGGGCGGGGCGGGCGGTGTGGTGCGGGGCGGGACAGGGCGGGGCAAGGTGGTGCGGGGCGGGGCGGCGTGGTGCGGGGCGGGGCGGGGCGGGGCGGGATAGGGTGGTGCGGGGCGGGGCGGGGCTGGGGCGTGGGGAGGGGGGGGAGTCGCGCCTTCCGCTTCATAGCCCGCGGGAGCGGGCGGCGCTGACGTGGCACTCGGCGCAATGGAGAGGAAGCCGAGGATGGGCGCGCGGATCGTCCTCGCTTGTTGGGAAGTTGCGATCGCCACATCACATCGACACCGGCACTTCGGGGCTCGCGGAGTACTTTGTGCAACGGAGAGAACGAAATAGTACGCCAGAGAGTGACTGCTTCTTGGATACGTACTGGCGATTTGTATTTTTTCCGTATTATGTAACGGCCCTATTTTGCTAATGTGATAAAATTATTCTATGCACGTTGTTTCCCAAGACATTCGTTTCAAATAAGTTACGGATTTGAGAATTCCTGAACACTTGAGAAATGAAATAAATTTGGAAACAATGTTGCTCAACTTTTAATTCAAATGCCCCGAATTCAATTTTGTTTTCAATTTGCCATTATTCTTCCTGTTCAATTTTGAGCATTTAGGGATCTTATAGTTATATGGCTTCAGTTTTTAAACATACTGAATAACGTAATACAAAATGACACACATTTTATTTGATTAACGAAATAGTTTCTTTCAGGTTATTTTCTGAAACGGTGTTATCTAAAATCTTTACTGAACAACTTTGATTAGGACCAATATACTATTACATAGAGCTTTGTAAGCATTCAAATTATATGAGAAATTGAAAGTAAGGATTAAGAACATGGGTTCGAAATAATGTATAATTAAACTCAACTTTCGTTTTAAATCATTGATTATTCAATGTTTCATCAAACAGGATGTAATTAAACGATACCACTTCCTTGTTAAAAAATACAAATCATCAATAACTCTAATTTGCCACTTTTTACATGAAATTCGGCGAACTTATTGCAATGGATATTGGATCAATGTTGATAAATAAATTTGTAGTTTACTTTCTCATTGTCATAAATACGTTTTAAAAGCAATGAGAAATCGTTTGAGCTGAACATCAATTGGCGCATCACCGCGTTACCTGATGTTGAAAATGGGGAAAATGTATATGGATATCTGAAAAATTACAACTTTTACTTTACGTCAGTTATAAAGTTTGGTATGAAGGAAAACATATTGAATGCTCGTTGATTGAATGTGTTTAAACATGAACAAAAGCAGTGAAAATTGCATAGTTAGCATTTAAATTACACGATGAATGTTACGTTACAAGTATTTCATACTAGGTAGTTTTACATCGGAAAAATATAGAAATCATTGCAGAATATTAACGAACAGCACAAAATTGGAAACGTATTCATAGCATAAGATTCCTGCCTGGAATAAAAACGAAATTCGTTTTTTAATTGCTGACATTTTTTATCTAGTAAAGTCGGCATCCGTTTCTAGTAACTGCAGTTTGTTAATAGTGAACCAAAAATCGCCATAGATGGTAATAAAAGTTGCTCTATATATGTAAATATTAATTAAAAAATAATGAATTTTTGTTTTAAAAAGTCAATAATAGATATAATTTCCATCATTTTTGTTAATATTAAACAAGCCATTGTTTAATTAGCATCGAACTTCGTATATCGTACATTGGTATCTGAAAACGTGCAGGTACAGTATCCGCGTCGGGAAGTACCTATGTGAACGATTCCGACTTACGACCAGTTACGTAAAGAAGTAAAAACGGCATCATATGAAATTCCGAATGAAACAGAACCAACGACAACCAATTGACAAAAGCGACCTTCAGTCGACTGTGCGGGCATTGACGGCTTCTAGGATTTACTGGGACACCTGCAAACAAATCGGAAGTCCAGAAATCTTTGCCAGAGGCCTAAAAAGGTGAGGGGGCGGGGTGGGGACGGAGGGAGAGTGTGCGCCGCTGGAGCCCGCCCGCCCGCTCCGCCGAGCGCCGCCCCTTAATAGCCGCGCTAATGAGCGTGTTGCGGCTGTTTCTTGCGGCGCCTGCAAAACTGCCCCGGGGGAGCGCCGCCCGCGCCTTTGTGCGAGCTGCCTGCGGGGGGGGGGCGGGGAGGGGGGGCGAGGTGTCGCAGGAGCGAGGCGAGGGAGGGAGGGAGGGAGATGGCGCGGTGGCGGAGACGAGCGTGGGGGGGGGCAGGGGAGGGGGTTGCGGCGGTTCAACGGAGGGAAGGCGTGACTTCGGTGGAAAGGCGACCTGAAAAGGAGATGAGCGATGGAGTGGAAACACCGGCTGGAGAAAGGCTAAGAGGGGGCCCAGGACAAAGAACTACAAAAGAGTAAGTACCAAATCATCCACGAATTAACATTTATTATTGTCATATACATTTTCAATTGAGGCTTGAAAATCGTCAAGTTAAGAACCAAAAGTATTTGACGGCAGATAAATTTAAGAAATTTCTTTCAATTGAAGGTTGTAAAAAAAGTAACAAGCGAGTCCAAAACGTTTGGTAGGAAAAAGAAAGTTGTATGTACTGTAAACAGTTCAGGAATATGACCCGTCCAGACGCCACCAATTCCCATCAAAACGTTACAAATATAATACAAAAAATAATGTAGAAATACACAACCTAGTTTCATATGCTACGCGCATTAAAATCAAAACAAATGCTATGTTAATATCATTATTAATGAAGTATATGCCATTAGGCAAAATATATAGAATGATCAAGAACAAAACATACCCAAAACTGTCATAACAACATAATTTGTGTAAAACCTAGACTAAGAAACTATATAGCGGCATCAAAAATGGAATTTTTCCTTATGCACGAGGTTAGAAAAACAGAATATGAAATGTTTGTGGTGGGATGACGAGGGGCTAAATAATGTATGGGAAACCTCATTGATAAAATTATATATTAAAGTAGAACTAACAGATGTAGAAAAATACATTTTATGGCAGAAATTATAATAGTAGGAAAGAATCAATGAAATTTTGAAGTGGAAAAGATATTTTTAAAATACACAAGAATACTATCTTCACATTGGAATATATCAGTATGTACGACAAACCATGAAATTTTTTGACTTTGACAAATATACATTTTGCCCACTATGGGAATGATCAATTACATACACAAATACGATTATATACGTTATACAAACACGATAAAGCCAAGAATCACTCCGAAAATCAGAATATTTAGATTAAGATTATAATTCCACAGAAAAGTATATAATTCCAAAAAGTAATAGAAAATAAAAATGTTCAAAGGATCAATTTTGAGTTTTATCTGAGATAATTGAATTGAATTTGCGTGTATGCTAGAGCATACACTGCTTCGTAACATTTATTAAAACAAGTAATTGGAACAATAAAAACAGATCAAAGATTAAAGAAAATTTATTATAGATTCCGTGATATTTGAATACAATATTCTTTAAAGATTCCAAAACACAAATTTAGATGAAACTTTATGTCGCTGAGCAAAAAGCTTTTCAAGCGCTTACGTAGTGAGATATACCAAATACAAGGTGGTTCAAATATGACCGGGACTGATTTTTTTACGAAATACTTTATTAGCAAAAATTTATTTGTACATGTCATTCTTCAAAGTACTCCCCTCCAGATTCTATACATTTTTTCCAACGTCCTGGGAGCATCCTAATGCCCTTTTCATAAAAGTCTTTTGGTTGTCGGCATATCCACTCCCGAACACTGTGGATGACTGCGTCATTATCCGCAAATCGCATGCCT
Organism: Gryllus longicercus; assembly: GCA_038098605.1. NCBI lineage: Eukaryota > Metazoa > Arthropoda > Insecta > Orthoptera > Gryllidae > Gryllus > Gryllus longicercus. The sequence continues at coordinate 2,255,449 of JAZDUA010000102.1, forward strand.
TGCAAATGTGATTTAAGCTGTCCAAAAAGGTAAAAATCACTTGGGGCCAAATCTGGACTGTACGGCGGATGTGGTAGAAGGTCCCACTTCAATTTGCTGATGGTTGCCATGGTTGTTTTAGCAGTATGAGGCCGTGCATTGTCTTGAAGGAATGCTACCCGTTTCCCACCTCTCTTCCGTTTGGATCGGATCTTTTTTATCATGTCTTCTACACTACCCACACTGATGCCAATTACTGATGCAACTTCTTTGATAGTGATGCGCCTGTTCTCACAAATAACCGCATTAACACGATCAATGTTTGTTGGGGTTATGGATGTTCGCGGCCGACGATTATGAGGTTCATTCTCAACGCGCTCTCGTCCCTCTCTGAAACACACCATTCAAACACACGGGTCCGTGAGAGGCACTCTTCCCTGTACTGTTTTTTGAGTCTCTGCAAAATTTCCGACGGTTGAACGTTTTCTCCAACGAGAAATTTGATGTTAATGCGTTGTTCCACGCACCGCGGCACCTTTTGTTCACTCATCGTTCTAGCAAGACCCAGACGCGACTGAACAGGTTCTAACCTGCAAAGGAGGGAGGTGGGGGGTTGTGGCTAGATTCTCTCCAGGCGGCGCAGTTAATGCGTATGTCGGGGTATTTGAAAAAAAATCAGTCCCGGTCATATTTGAACCACCTTGTATTATCAAGGGAAACTTATACGAATAATAACATATTTTACGGAATTGGTACCAGGAAACGACAATATCCAAGCCGCATAACGCATTTACAAAGGGGACATACGGTAGCCATACTGAATATGACAAAAATAAAATGTAAATAATGCGACAAAAATTTCAGGACTCAGCAATGATGGAAGCTAGAATAAACAGTAAATATTTGACATTGGATATTCATAATATAAAGTAAACAGGTGCATTTTCAATTGGAGCATCTGACGAGACACGGAACGGTCTCTGAAATGTCGTCAAATTTATGAATTTTACAATTTTGTCATTTAAATGGAATTATGGAATAAACGTTGATATATTTAATTATGGTTATCCAACGGTTAAAATAAACTATTTTTTAAAAGTTTCCTCCTAACGCGATCCGTGAGTGCAGGCACTCACCACCGCTCACCGCCGGGTGAGGAACGACATCTGCGGCCGCGCACGCCCACACGGAGCTTGCGGGGAGGGGAGGGGAGGGGAGATGAGGGGTGGGGGTGCAGGGGGCGCTGCCCTCCACGTGCGTGGGCGGACGTCCTCTCCTCTCGGAGACACAGGGCCCCCGCGGGAGAGGGCCCTAACAAAATTACACCCCCTCCGCCCAAATCCCGCCCCGCCCCGCCCCGCCCCGCCCGATGATCCCCCAGTCGCCTTTCAACCTCGCCCGCCATCTCTTAGGGAGAAGAATGCAAAGAGCTTGGATTAGAGATATCCGCAGGCTCATCTCGCCCCGGCCCGCTGCCGCGGCAAGGAAACGGCCGGGGCCTGCGCCAGGGCCGAAGATGGCCAGCATCGGGAGGGCGGTGGGCGGCGTATAAAAAGGAGAGATGGGGCCGTTGGAATCACAAGATGTATGGAAATGGCTACAGCTGGGGGAGGTGGAAGGCAAGGTGGCACTGAAGTGGCGAAAGCTGAATGTGGGGGGGGGGACGGTATGCAAAAAAAGGAGTGAGAAGACGAGGATGATGGAAGGGTAGGATAAGGGTCGCAGAAGACACGAGACACTCAGCATTTACAAGAGAAATGTATCTCGTGTCTGAGACAAACTGCCAGCAGGTAAATTGTAGCTATGTTGTTGTAGGTTGTGGGTGTGACAAGATAATTCTCGACATTATTCGTGTAAGAAAGAGACCACAATGATGATCGTGACAGTTGGGGATATGTAGGAGAGATGACACTAGTCCCAAAATAAATTTGACATCACTGCATTGAATCAACTGAGCCTTCCGAAACTGTAGAGAAAAGATACGCGAGATGAAAAAAAATTACTAACGGCGAAGAAACATTGTTTAGACGAAGATAAAATATACCAAAGAGTAATATTGAAAGATTTCAATGTGTATAACTATACTTCTGAAATTGGAGGAATGGAAAAGGAGAAATTAAATATCTCATCGCGACTTATAAAAGACAATCGAGGACATAGAAAGACCCAAACCTGCCATAAAAGGACGTTAGAGAGCACGATTCCATGGAGCAGATCTCCACAGCGAACACCGCCCACCTCCCTGCCGCCCAAGAGCCCATTCATTGCGGAGTAATGACGCGCGGAGCGGAGCTTATCAAAGGGCGGTCGCCCGGGGCGATCCGCCCATCAATACGCCCGCGGGCGGTCGCGGACCGATAACCCCATCGGCGGCCGGCGGGGCGAAGCTGGGTGGGGCGGCGCGGGGCGGGACGTGGTGAGGTGGGGCGGGGTGGGCGGGGCGGGGCGGCGCGGGGTGGGGCCGGGTCGGGGCCGGGCGAGACGAGGCGAGGCGAGGCGAGGCGAGGCGAGGCGAGGCGAGGCGAGGCGAGACGGCGCGGGACGGGGCGAGGCCGTGGGGCGGTGCGATGAGGAGCGGGGAGGGGCGGCGCGGGGCGGGGCGAGGCCGTGGGGCGGGGCGGGGCGGGGCAGAGAGAAGCGCCTTGCGAGGCGTCGTTCGGACAATGGGCTCCCTTACGCCTCGGCGGGGGCGGCGGGGGCGGCGTGGGGGCTTCCCCTGAAATCCCCTTCCGCGCTCTTTGTGGCCCGTGGGGGCCGACAGGTGCGCCGAGGAAGAAGACTGCGCGCGGTGATACGGTGATAATATCAGGCGATGGGCGCCCGCGCGCGGTCTCAATCGGTGTCTTAAAAGGGGATTTTCCAGGCTTTTCTTTTTTAACCTGGCCAATGGAAACCTTTTCACACTTATCACACTTTCTTCTCCATAGTAAATTTGTGAACATTTTAATAACTTCAATCCTTTTATCCTAAGTTCACCATGAATATTATGTTTGTTTCTTTGCTTCACAAAAGTATATTGCTTGTATTTTATAATGTTATTAATATTTTGTTCAGAGAGAAATAAATATTAATTAACAAATATTAATTATGATGGATCTAAAATATCAATCTCAAGAAATGGCACATCATCTTCATTGAAACTTTTCAATAAAACATGATGTTATGTGCTTTGATTTTAAGCTCCCGAGAATCTTCGGTGAAGATTTTTTTTAGAAATGGCTTGAGCGTTAAGAGAATTCCATTTACTTATAATAGTATTACGTAACTATTAAAACTTATTCGAAAACGTTTTTGTCTAGTAATCACACTAATTTATTTACATAAAAAATTTACACGAATAATAAAAGCCAAAAAAATTGCATAACATTATTTTATAATTACATGAAAGCTACACGTTTGTTTCCGATCACAAAGCCCTCAGAACGCCTTCAAAGATGTCTTTCCAAGCTTGAGGTGCGTGCAAATAGTTAACTTTCGTCTCCGTTCCTCTACGACCTGTCGTGAATCGGGGGGAGGGGGTCTTCATTATTTGTTACGAATTGGAAAGCCCCCTGACCATCTAGACAGGTGGTTAAGAACACATGAGAAAATTTTGTGAGTGGTTTAAGTTTCCACAGAATGTTATCCTTAACGTGCCATTTTCTTAATTTTAATATACAAAGAGCTAAGTGTTTAATGTTTATTACAGACACCAGATCACTTACGTGTTGAGAGCTGGTTGGAAAGATTATGAAGCGAGTTTAAATCAATTAAATAAAAGTATACATTTTTTAATCGCTATATAGTGTGTTTTGTTTCGATTCTTCATAGAATGTACGTCTTGGCGGGCTTTTTAAGTAAGACTTTTTAGAAATCCCTTAACTATATTTCAAAATTACATCTTAAACCTCTAATGAAGTTGTATTCATTAAAGAAACTGTTCGCCGCAATATCATAATAGTGTTATTTTAAGTGCCCATTACTCTATGAATCTAAAAAGAAAGTCTATTAATGTTCCCATTGAAGGCGTCAGTCATCTCGCTACTTAAGAAATCATAAAATATTTATATATCTCTTTAAATAAATCAAAGAGTGTTTATAACTATTTTATGACACGCATTAGGCGCAATAAACTAGCACATTAAAGCACTATATATCAAGTTAAAACGCTAATGATATCATCAAGCTGGCCAATGTAGGTGTTCGGCATTCAACTGACAAAGACGATTGCCGTCTTTGACGGAATTTATTACTATGCTTATACTTATTTAACTTTGCCGCGTAATTAGCCTCTGATGAAATGGTCACTCAACGCGTCTGTTTATAACTACTTTAACAGTAAGCTTTCACGAGACTGAGCATCGTATCACATGTTATTTCTCATTTAAATGTTTCCATATAATAAAATAATAGTAAAATACGTTTTAACATTGTTTAAACGTTTAAAGAACATTTAACATTGTTTTTACAGCAATAACTACGTAAACACTTTATTTTAATCTACTAATTCTATAACTTATTCTATCCCAAGATAGATTCCATAACTTCACCCAACAAAGATCTCAATCGAATTCAACTATTACTCTTCACAAATGTACAAGACAAACAACCATTCATTCCTCATTGACAGCGGTATTGAGCAGGTGTATTTGCATGTGAAAGGTATGGATTTTATCTAGAAAGAAACATCGCAAGATAACACCACCGGTACAGATGATTTGATATTATTGTATACATTAAAAACTGCACGTTGCGGTTTCATGATACACGATTAGAAATTCAAATTCCAAATCGATAAGTTCGGAGAACAGTGTTGTGATGAAAAATGGTTAAAAAGGAACTTGTATTTCCATGTATTTACTACAAACAGTAAATGGCTAAACAGATATAAGAGAGCGAAATTCATAATGTAATTTTGCTACTCAAGTGTAAATAAAATTTAAAAGGAAGCAAATGTAGTAACTGGTTAGCTGATGCGAATAGTCCGGCGATTAGGCAACCCGCGACACGCTCGAGGAGATGGCGTTGCACGGAGCTGACACGCTGGTGGCGAATCTGAACGTTCTCTGCTAGTGTAAAGATGAAACAACTCTATTAAATAATAGTTACGTATTTCGCGACATAACTGTTAAATAAATAAAAAAAACAATTCAAATAGGTGGCGCGCGAAGACTCAGGAGAAATACGAACTCCATACACTTGTTTTTCAAAAGTTTCATCCACTGCAAAGATAACAATTTCAATATATTATAGACTGAATGGGAGAAAACATGAACGGTATAAGTGATATTCTATAAATTCTGAGAAAAACGTGTTTATTTTAGGTATTTTTCAGTGGCGATGTATTTTCGTAGTTTTAATGAATAATTGAAATGCCGTGGTTTTCGTAATGATGAATGACATTACAGTGATGTCATAAATAATACGATTTCTAGGATTTTTAAAATGTCTCTTCTACCGTTCTGGTTTTCACCCATTCAGATTATTAATAAATGTCATATTTAGGTGATTAGTTACAAAGCATTATTTTAGTTTCAACAATGTTGCCACATTGAAACAAAATGTGCGTTTCTCATTTTCCACTTTTTAATTTTTTACCTGGAACTATAAACACTTGAATTGACACTTACACAAGAACATAAATAAAGATAAGAAATTATACCACCATACTTCATTTCACACGCAACGATAAAATAGGTAAAAATATTAATAACAGCAAATTCACACACACGGAACAAAGCACAGTAGGATATAACGTATCTCAGCGCAACATATCCCAGCACGTAACGGTATCTTCGTAACATTTGCAAGGAGGCAATGCAGAAATCGTGTTTATTGCCCGGGTGTATCTGCGCCCGTGCTTGCGCGGCATCGCGCCCGCACACAAAATAGGGGCGGTTAGGCCTTTCACAAATAAGCAATTCGTTTGATATTCTACATTTTAATGAAGGCTTGAAACAAAACCATAATTATGTGTAAAATAATATACGATAACAGCATTTCAGAAAAATGTTATAGCACAGGAATTCAACATTCTAAAATTTAAAATTCGTTTCCCATAGTTTATGAGACAAAGTTGCATTAAGAAGTCTCGCTTTCGATAACATAATTAACTATTGACGTTATCTTCAGTCGTTTAAAAACATTTACAGTACAAATCCACACAATAAATAATACATTTTAGAGTCAACTTTAAATTGATTGACTTGAAAGTAGGAAATGTTCATGAAAATCGTGCTTCCAATGAATGTGAGATACAAAGAATTTTAAAAAGTATATTTAGCATGTGAAAGGTTTCATAAAATTCTATGGTAACAACAAAATGTACACAAAAGGAAAATATAAGATTACAAATAAAAGAAATACAAAATTTGTCTAAAAAGCAGATGTTAATAAAAGATACGTCTCGAAGAAAAATAAGAGAATTAGAACTTAAGTAAAATAACAATCAAGAAGAGAATGAAAATAATTTAAGCAACAACGAAAAACAGATAAAACTAATAAAAATACTGAAAATTATTTTTAACAAAATATATCTTATCTTTCACATTGTATCTGTTTTCATTAGTTTCGTCCCGGTTATTTGCAAGAAATTTCAAACTAAGCAATGACAATAAAATTCACTTATAAGTTTTGCCTTGCACAGATAATATCAAGCAAATGTTGGTATGGTATTGCATTTCCTTATGCAACGTACAATATCAGTTTGTATTATACGGAACCGAACGCCTCAACAGTGATTTTGGTAAACGTTAATTCATTGAAGTGGTTCAACTGAATAGGCCGATCTTATGGCCTAAGCTTAGCCCGAAATAAATAAATAATAATAATAATAGTAATAATAATAATAATAATAATAATAATAATAATAATAATAATAATTACTGTTAACGCTTGCACAGCGTTTACGAGGTTTTCAAATTGGTTGAAAGGACGATATGTCAAGTTCAATCGAGTTCGTCTCTCTAGAACTTTCTTGCAATGTAACAGGTGTCCAGTGTTACTGATTGCATTTTTGACAAATGTTTTTCCAATTGTAGATATTGCATTATTATTATTATTATTATTATTATTATTATTATTATTAAAAATACACATGACACCAGAGTGTATCATGCTGTGAGCCCTCTGCGCGCAGGGTGGGGGTGGGGGTGCGGGTGGGGGAGGGGGAGGGGGTGGCGTCGGCGCGCGCCGGCGACGGCCGACTCGTGTTTGCGCGGCGCGGCGAGATAATCGCGTTATGAGCCCGGCCAACGTACGAGCGCGCTCCGGCGCCCTCGCGCCCGCCCACGCGCCTCCCCTCCCCTCCCTTCCCTTCCCCTCCCCTCTTCCCTCTGCGCCGCGCGCACTGATCCCCACCGGGGCGACAGAAGCTTCGAAAACAAAAGCCATCTCGCAAGCCAAAACGTAAGCCATTTCGATACTAGGGAGTGATAAAGTTTGACATACATTTCGTGAAAAGTAATATAAGTTTCGAGGAATATTATTTCGTAAATTTGGGGGTTGTTATAGTTCTGATTTTGAATAATTTTATAATATAAATAACGATACAAAACAAGTAAAACTTTATTCATTAATATAAAAGTTTAACTATTTTAACGAAAGCTTTGAATATTTTCTTCTTTTGCGCATTGGTACTGCAGATATATCGGTTTCAACGATTAAAACTTTACTTAAATTTATGGGTATCCTGTACTTCTCTTGAGATTCATGTAAAAGTAGGATAATTTTGAAGTGATTTTATACAAGTATTGTCAGTAGAGATATATCAGCTTCTCATTGCTTGTACTGACCATCGTTTTATGAAGATGACCACCTTTCTCCAGGAGCAAGTCAGATGATTTTCACCCGCCCTAGGACGTAAGTTTGTGTTCGCAGGAGACGGCCCCTTCGTATACGACTGGGATTGCCAAATAGATCGCAAAACTGGAATGATCATCAGTGAGATATTGCTTGACTCTTAGAACGAAGCGTGTTCATGGCAACTATTTACTTGTAGTTGTGACAGACATTTAATAATAATGTAAACTAAAACTGATTTTCATATAATATTAATACATATTATTTCATTCATAGCTTAATAGATTTTCGTTGGTTCTTAAAGGAAACCATGAACACCAAATCGCAATATGCACAACAGTGAAATATTTCGTATTTAACATACGAATAAAAACTTAATTTTGAGAGAACGAAATAAATAAATAATACTTATTAGATAGCGGAAGCAAATGAAAACTGAGGTGATAAAACCTGAGAGCACTACTGGATGCAAAACGCTCAGAACTGAATCTGAAATTGCTTACAGTTCTACATCTAAAATAATAATCTCTTCGATAGACAGATACTCTTATTGTCAAGGCTTAGTTAATGGGAAATATTCAGACAATAGAGTTTCTGATTGGTTTTCCAATTTTCTTTTTCGCGGATTGTCACAGTTTTACACAGCGAGTTTACACAGACATCACCGTGAACACACCGCGAACTCCCTCAGGGTCTTTTCGCCCGACCAGCTACGAAGAAGGGCCCACTGTGAGCGCCAGCCGCATCGTTTGTTGCGACAGCTGTTTGCGCTCGTACCCACAGCGGCTGGGCTGAGAGTATATATCGCCAAATTATGGCGAGCGCGGCTTATAATACACAAAGCGAAGAGGGGATGGCACAGAAGCAAAGTGTACGTGTGAAACTGAAAATATCGGATTGTTAACCTTCTCAAGCTCGTTCTTCCTTCCGAATATACGCATTAAGCTGATGAGATGTTTATGCAATAACGCAAGCTACGCATGCGGTGTTCGAGTTCACAATATCTTTACTATGCTCTTAAGGTACATAGAAACTTTTACAATTGTGATATAATATCACTGGCTGATTAGGAGCTACTGAGGTGGGTGGATATCATTGTCTTGAGAACTTAGTCTATGAAAAAAGTTTTACGTTACACATAAATTTTGGATTTCAATTTTTAAAAAGTTCAATTTTGGAGACTTCACATAATGCGCATAGGAAGACGAATTTGTTGCAGCACTCGTAATAACAAATATACTTAGTAACTAGCTTCTGATGAGCTTAACTTCATTCTACATTTGACGTTTTTTGTCATAAAGTCATCTTGAACACGTTTATATACGATTGAGTTCTATCAATCGGGCCAACATAATTTCATTTTTTTTTATTTGTTTTGATGAAATGGGGAATTCTTGAACCCTCTTTCTAAACTTTTGAACGTAGGATCACGCAGGCAAAAGTTTTGTTGTTTTGGTTTAGGAGAAACTTGATTTGAAAAACCTCCCTTGCAGTAGTATTTAAAGTGCTGTAGCGTATCTACACGAAGGCAGTCCACGACCTGTGCCTAACGAAGAGATTGTTTCGGCACATCTACAGGTTTTATTATGTGACTCGAGTGAGAAAATCACAAAATTTATAATTAAAATAGGCACGGATATCCAATGCTGTTTTTTAATGTTCTCATAAATAGAGTATTATCAACAATTTTGTTCCTTACGTAAACTCACATGATACATTCAATAACGACTCATTGCAGCTATCAAAATAATTTGTCTCCTTTGTTGTGTTGATAACTAGCTTAGCTTATTATCCAATCGTTTTAATTTTCCAAAGGGGTAGACATGTTTAAGCATAAATATGTGTTCATAAATCTTCATGTGTACATTTGTCTACATAAAATAAAATTAAATGTGTTTGTGATGGCGATAACAATTGCTGTAGAGCTGGCGAACATTCTTGCATTTGTACATTACCCTTTGCACCGTCTCCCAAACGACAAAACCGTACAAGCATCCACAAACACGTTCTATCCGCCCCCGTCCCCCACTGCCACAAGTTCACCCAGCTCTTTGTGTGCTCTTAACCTCATCCCACTCGGATCTCTCGGTCGCTGTTCACACTGATGAGGGCAGCTAATTAGGCCGGGGGCTCTCACGTAGAACAGGCTCTTCGAAGGCTCTCCAAGTAGGTTAGTAGCAGCAACGACGGCGGTGTAGGAAGGGGGTCGGTGCTAACATTGGGGACGGGACAGTTAAGGGGATGGTAAGAGGGACACAGACGAAAGAAAAAGAACGGGCGGGGTGGGTGAATGGAGAAAGGAAGGAGGAAAGGGGTAAGGGAGGACGGGAAGAAACAGAGATTGGGAAAATTAGCAGGAGTGGAGGGAGGAAAGGGACGAGGGGGTGAGGATGTGATGGCAATGATAACGGAGTGGTTTTGAGAACGGAATGGCCTAAGGACGAGGTAGAGGTGAAGTTGAGGTAGTAGAGAGAGGGAGAGAGAGGGAGAGAGAGGGAGGGAGAGGGAGGGAGAGGGAGGGAGAGGGAGGGAGAGGGAGGGGGAGGGAGAGGGAGAGAGAGGGAGGGAGAGGGAGAGAGAGAGGGAGAGAGAGGGAGAGGGAGAGAGAGACAGAGAGAGACAGAGGGAGAGAGAGGGAGAGACAGAGGGAGAGAGAGGGAGAGACAGAGGGAGAGAGGGAGAGAGGGGGAGCGAGAGAGGGAGAGAGAGGGAGAGAGAGGGAGACAGAGGGAGAGGGACAGAGAGAGGGAGAGCGACAGAGAGAGGGAGAGAGATGGAGAGAAAGGACAGAGAGAGGGAGAGAGAGGGAGAGAAAGGACAGAGAGAGGGGGGAGAGAGGTAGAGAGAGAGGGAGAGAGAAGGGGAGAGAGAGGGAGAGAGAAGGAGGGAGAGCTGTAGAGTAGCTGTGAAAATGAAGTAACTGTGAAGATGGCGTGGATGTGAGAATGACTTAAATCACAGAATAGCTGAAAAGGCTGTGAGACAGGTAGCTGTGGGGACGGATTAGATGTGAGACTAGGCTAGCGATGAGATGAGAGTACCTCTAAGCTAGGGATAGCAGTGAGGATGGGGTAGGGTAAGAAGTGACAATAAGAACGAGGTGACAGTGAGAATAAGAGGCAGAGAGAGCAAGGCAGCCGGGAGCCGGAAGTGGCGACGCGGAGGCAGCGTTGTCTCAGCGCCAGGGGGCGACGCAAGGAGCGCCGTTCTCCTATAAATTGCGTGCAACGCGCCCTCGAGCACAAGGCGCCGGGGGGCGGGGGCGGGGCCGCTCCGCGGAGGGCAAATGAAAGGCCCTCGGCGCTGCTGTTCGCGCGGCGCCCGCGTCGCTCTAATTGCCCGCGCAGGCGCACAGACCGGACCTTGGGCGATTTCCCCAACTGCATGTGCTGTTAGCACTGTTGCGAACCGGAGGCGAAAAGTGGCCAAGCGATTCTTTTACTGTAGAAATTGAGTTTAGAGAGCAGGCAGTTTTATTTATTTATTTACATAAAAAACAGTTACAACCTCTGTGTGACGTGCTATGGGGAGAAATTAATTTGGAGTTACATTTATGTCCAAAACCGAAGCAAGGGGGTTATTTTAGCATTTGCTCAAGGATCAATGAAACTGAACGAAACCTGATCGAGATGGAGGTCATTGACCCAGAAGCTGAAGTAGAATTCTTATTACAGGTTCTTTTATTACAATCCAAATGGTATATAATACATTACATGCCATTGTTAAAATAAATTTTACTTTACTTTCGGATGCTCGGTATAGTCTCTAATTGTATAGAAACAGTTGTGCAGCAGAAAAGATTTCACATGGGACATAAACTTCTGTATCGAATTTAATCGTTTAATGTTATCTAGCAAGGTGTTGTAAAATAATGTACATGTATTGTTTGTGTTCTTTTTGTAGTGAGCTGTTGATACTGTCACCTGATGAATATGATTACTACGTCGAGTAATAGTTATAGACAACTGCGTTTGCAGAAAATATATTCCCCCCTTAAGGAAGCCATTTTTGACAAAAACCACTGATTATGTTGGAATGATATGATTGGGCGGTATCAATGAGCGGTATGGATGGAAATCAACGCAATTGACGGTATTTTTCGTCAACGAAACTCTGTTCAGTTAAATATTTATCCACTAGGGATGTATCCTTCTAATAGCTGGTTGCCACCTCGTCGATCCAGGTCGCCCTTAAGTCAAATTTTAAAAATAGAAACGTTTGTAAATCTATACAATTCAAGTAAAATTATTTCTTCGATTTAGAAGGATTTTAATTTATTTCGCTTGAGATTCCAAGAGAATAGTCAATTCATAAAATAAAAAAAATGTGTAAGATACATGTAAATGTGTTCTTACACATAAATTCTGTCTTCAAAGCAAAGTAAAAATAAAGATCATCGAAAAATCTACTTGAAGATAGTACTTAGTAAAGAATTTCACAGCTTTACAGCTTTTTTGTACTCGAATATCCGAAAAAATTGTTTACAATTCGAATATACCAACTAATCTATCAATACATTGATTAAATTCGTGAAACTACTTTTGTTATATCCGAAGTTATTAAGTAGAAGGCAAAAGTCAGCGTGAACATTCTAAAAATCTAAATGTACAACTTACCAATTTATTATTTTTGCAGTCAGTCGCCGTGCAATTAGGACCCTTATTGCAGAGGTATATCATTAACTCATGTCGATATACTCGATTAATAGTCTCAAGACAATCGGCAGAATTTTTGTTCGCGGTAAGAATCTACTTTCAACATCGTATCCTTAGGTTTGGTTCGGTTTCTTTTATTGTAAGATGTACGAAGTGAGCAAGAGAACTTGTTCAATCCATCCTACTATTGGAATGGTATGTATTCCAATACATTTAATTAGAATTAAAATTGGGCCCGTCATGTATAATTTGATCTTATATAAGTAAAAATACAAGTCATTCATATTTTAGAAAGGCCCCAGACATTGAACTTCTTTCCATTCATATTTACACTCACGAAACTTACTTCAATTGGCTTAACCCGTTATTACAAGCGGCATGTTGCTATATTTCAGATTCTTCGAGCGCTCTTCCAAAGAAAACCAGCCCCACAACAGTTGAGCCCGCCGATGAAGCTTTCTCTCCAGCAGGCGGCCTGCACGTCTTCCGAGCTGAGCAGGGCCTCGGAGGAGGGCTGCTGACGTCACTTCCGGCGGGAAAAGTTCGCAGCGCTGCGCAGTGGCCGCGTGACGTACGAGAAACGTTGGACCGGCGCCATGTTGGACAGTGGAAGGACGCGCGGGAAGGGGGTGGGTGGGAAAGAAGTCCAAAATTCGGGCAAATCGAAGTTCGTTCCTCAAAGTTTCTCGGAGGCAACGGAAGGATGTTTTTCTGGATGTGTGGGACTGGAGCAATAAAAAATTATCATTCGAGGTTAGGTCCAAAAAATATATCCTCCTGAAATCAATAAAGTATTTTATATGAGATAAACCATGTCATCTCAATGACTTAAATTTTAAATAAATAAAAACAGAAGTGGTAATTACATATGTTTTCGTATAAATTAATATATGAAAGGAACAATGAATGGTTACAGCAAATGGGACAACATGATTGATTGAAAAAAGAATGACGATGCGTAAAATACATGAAAAACAGAGTTCTATCTCGATCTGCGCTGGCAAGACGGACAGTAGACGATCGCGCAAAAAGGTATTATTGCGAGAAGCAATTGGAAATCTCAGAGTGTCATCACGTTATCGGTCAAAGAGAGAAATCGTAGGAAAATGCAATAAAGTACGGTCACATATCGCGAAAGTGAGTTTTTTATGAAACGTACTTGATTATCTCTGGAGAGAAGATATAATCGAGAAATGTAAATTTGGACGTATTAATTGGAAATTAGCTCAGTCACGAAAATTGGAATTTTAAAACCTTCCATGAGAGTAACAAAATGGATGCAGTCTGTCTGGTGGAATGAGGTAAGAAGTGTTCGTGAAATCAACTCGTTCTAGCATGCTGCGCAGTCTTCAGAAAGGGAAGTGACATTTTGGCAAATACGTTCTAAATTTTGTCTAAGGTCAAGATAGTAGTCAAATTTAAATTAATTACGATAGAATCAGAAAATAGCCATTGAATACATTTTGGATTAAGAAATATTGCACAGATCTGAGTATAAACGTGATGAATGGTTATATGTACAAATATGATATTTTACTTTTCATTGTAAAATAGTTATGATAAGTTATTTCGTTCATAGTATAGTTCTATGCGCGTATTTTCATACCAACATAAAAATATAACTCGAATATAACGTTGCCCCAAGAAAGAGATTTGAATGATAATAAAGCTAGGACATTGTTGTGCAGTAATTGGCATAAATTTGGGTGTTGTTATTTTCGTAATAATTAAAACATATCTCCATTGGTGCTAAATTCCCTAAATAAAGATTATATCAGCCGAGAAGTCGTAATGGGTGGTGAATTTCCCGACACGTTTATTTTTAAATTGGAAAATAAATCCCTGAGATTTATCGTGTTATTGTGATTATGAATTTAATAAGATTTTAAATTAAAAACTGGAATAGCCAATATAGATGAAATTATGACAAACTGAAAGGAGATACGAAGGGAGCAAAAGAAATAATTAGATTTCACTACGAAATTGTTTGTACCTGCTAAATGCAAGTTACTAGTGGGTAAATTCAAGTTACTTACTACTAAAAGGGAACATTTGTTAATGACACGACAGTTACTGATCCTAATGAATATGTATATTAATTTACGAACATTTTAGTATTTTACACTTACTTCCATTATCAATAAAATATTAATACATCTATTAATAAATTTCTCTCTCTTTTCTCCCTAAGAAACCTCTTACTGCTACTAAGTGTTACAGCTGTCAGACGATGACACAGCACGATTCACGAAATGACCCAAAATTCTGTAAGATGCTATAATATGATGAATTGTATTGAGAGAAATCTTGACAATACTTAATGTTTACAAATTTATTTGATACTTGACAACAAATTTATTTAGCAATTTTAAATAAATTAGTGATCAAACTTAAAATTCGGTGGCGTTGTTAAACTTGCATGAATCAGACCCGCGTCTCTTGCTAAATTACAATAGTAGGTGCGTGAGCTGATGAATAAGGTAATTAAATCACGAACAACTCGCAACAATATACCTAGAATATTCTTTAATGCATTAAATATAAGAGTGATACCCATATCTTTCAATAAATTGCAAATAATGAATTCCTCCTTCCTTTCTTCCTCCTCATGGAAACGCTTATTACAAATTGTTATAAACCGACAGCTGACGACGACAATACAGTAGGTGACAAACAGCGTCTTAACGGCGCGCACAACGAGGCCGTTCCGTAGTGCAGAATGGCCGGCCGGGAGACGTCCCTCGCGCAGTTGCTCTGGCGCTGGCAGCGTCGGAATGACACAAAGCGAAAACGCCACGGGCGGGTTGGGCGGAGAGCGAGTGATGAGCAGGGAGGAGGGGCGGCGAGGCGGTTGGGCAAGGAGCGGTATACGCCCGGATTGGGTGGAGAGGAGAGGACGGAGTGGAGCGTGGTGAGCGGGGTGTGGTTAGAGGAGCGGTGTGAGCGGAGCAGTGTGAGCGGAGCGGTATGAGCGGAGCGGTGTGAGCGGAGCGGTGTGAGTGGAGCGGTGTGAGCGGAGCGGTGTGAGCGGAGCGATGTGAGCGGAGCGGGGTGAGCGGAGCGGGGTGAGCGGAGCGGTGTGAGCGGAGCGGTGTGAGCGGAGCGGGGTGAGCGGAGCGGGGTGAGCGGAGCGGGGTGAGCGGAGCGGGGTGAGCGGAGCGGGGTGATCGGAGCGGGGTGATCGGAGCGGGGTGAGCGGAGCGGGGTGAGGGGAGCGGGGTGATCGGTGCGGGGTGAGCGGAGCGGGGTGAGCGGAGCGGGGTGAGCGGAGCGGGGTGAGCGGAGCGGGGTGAGCGGAGCGGGGTGAGCGGAGCGGGGTGAGCGGAGCGGGGTGAGCGGAGCGGGGTGAGCGGAGCGGGGTGAGCGGAGCGGGGTGAGCGGAGCGGGGTGAGCGGAGCGGGGTGAGCGGAGCGGGGTGAGCGGAGCGGGGTGAGCGGAGCGGGGTGAGCGGAGCGGGGTGAGCGGAGCGGGATGAGCGGAGCGGGGTGAGCGGAGCGGGGTGAGCGGAGCGGGGTTAACGGAGAGGGGTGAGCGGAGAGTGGTGAGAGGAGCGGGGTGAGCGGAGCGGGGTGAGCGGAGCGGGGTGAGCGGAGCGTGGTGAGCGGAGAGTGGTGAGCGGAGCGTGGTGAGCGGAGCGTGGTGAGCGGAGCGTGGTGAGCGGAGCGTGGTGAGAGGAGCGTGGTGAGTGGAGTGTGGTAAGCAGTGCCGGGTGAGCGGTGCGGAGCGAGCGGAGTGGGAAGAGAGGAGCGAGGCGAGCGGAGCGTGTTAACCGAAGGGGGGTGAGTTGGGTGTAGGTGGTTGGGCGGCGCGCGGGTGAGCGGAGGGAGGCAGTTGGGGAGTGAGGGGCGGGGAGTGAGAGAGAGCGGATTGGTGCGGCTGTCGCGGCGAAGAGCGAGATGGCGAGTGGGGGATGGACGTTGAATACCTGTTCGCTGTGATGTTCCTTCTGAAACTCCTATTACGCTGTTATAGCTCACAGGATACGACCAATATTCTGGCCACTGAAACCGAAAGCGAGTGGGCGACGGTGCTTGAGGAGGAATGACGCGGGATGCGGCAACTAACCGGAAAACAAGTGGCTGGTGGGATTACTGCGACAGCGACCATCAACGATGGCGTAGCATTCAGTAGTCTGAGATCGTAAAGTAAATAAACCAAAATAAATTAGAGAAGTCACATAATAATGTCATCTATTCGCCACATAGAAACAGAGAAAATGTCTTCTATACACATACAATACACAGCGTTGATCATGATCAAGCATACCTATACCGAAAAGTAACAGCACCGCAAATATGGAATAAAATATCGTAATCAAAAAGATATATGGGCACACTGAAGCAAGATGAGAAGCCTGTTTCACCCAGTGTCTCAAGAAACAAAGTACTGAAGGAACTTTTCTATGTAAATGCGTATAATGAGTACATATCGCAATATTTGGAGTAAAATTTAATATTCTATTGAGGAAGTGTCTATATACATGAATCAAAAAACCTTGTCTGAACTGTCGGATCTTTTGATAATTTTGATTTCAGTTTTCAGTAAATTCTGAATGCAGTTCATTACCTGTTTGTAAAGATCCCATCTACATCTGAGAAAACATACCAGGAAGTCACATTCTTTTAATTGACCCTTCAGGCTACAACTGTTAACTTAGGCTTCAGGAACGCCAGCGAGTGCTGTACCCTTCCTAGAACACTATCGCAGGGAAACCGAAAACAAGAGGTCCGCGCGAGTGGAAGGCGATAGCGAAGCGATTGCAGCGACCGCGGCGAACCGGGCCCCGCCGCCCGCCCGCCCGTCACCCGGCCGTACTTCGCATAACGCGCTCCTGGATGGGGCGCTTTATGGAGCGTTATGAGCCAGCCCGCCGGCGACAAAGTGGCCACGCGGAGAGAAGAGCTGCGGGGCCTGGGGGAGGGGGAGATGAAGGCTCTTGGCCTACTTCGCAAATGAGCAGGCGCCGCGTCGCACAGCCAGGATATCGGCTCGCACTACTGGGCGATAATGACACTAGGCCTATATGGCAGGCTGGCCGCGAAGACTGGGTTTCTAGAGGATTAAGATTAAATTCAACATTCGGATTAATCCCTTTAGCAGAAATTTTGGTCTCATTTGAGCATTGCTATGAGATTTTTACTACAATGTTAAGAAATTGGAGGGAAGATTAATACCTTTGAGGGTATTTTCAGGAAAACTACTTTGAGAAAATCCGAATGCATACAAATTTGGTTGTATGATGTAATGTAATAATTTCACAAATTAGTTAGTTATATACAGGTTGAAACTGTTACTACTCTCAATTCTTTCATCTGGATTATTTTAACAAAGTATTTATGTGCACTTGGTCGTCATAAATATGTGGTCTATTGCAAATACGTTTCCCAAGTTATTTTCATATAGTACTCTAATTCTCTAGCCGCAATTCTCCGCCATATTTATTAGGTTTTTCTCTTTTAAAAGAATTACAATTATTCAACGTTACAAGACAAAAAAGAATTATTTCACACTGAATATTTGTTTTTTAACATTTAATACCAATGATTACTGGCAAATGTGTATTATTCATAAATATCATCAAGGAAATGACACTTAAGAATACAAATCTAATTCAAAATAATTTCTATCTGTACGTTTTAAACACAAAATTCGAGTGAGCATCCGAAAATGAATATATCAACATTTTTTGAGAAGCATTTAAGTAGTTTTAAGAATTATAATGAAGCAGACGGCTAGAGGGATTTTATGAAAAGTGCAGCATGAGCAATATTCATAGTATCATTCTAGCAATGGTATTCTTAGTTCCCTTTTAAGGATTTCCAGTGAATTCCATTACTGGAATGAAGCTTTTATAAGCTTTTGCATTTCACAGTTCGTCACTAATTAATCTACGTCAAAATTCCGAATTATTCTGGGAAGCGAATCAGATGCGGATTAACCGCCTCATGACTCATAAAAAGCCTGTCCGTTTCATCGCAAGTGCGTCGACATTTCGAAGTTTTTTCTGTTGTCTATAATACGTAGTAACAAGTTGAAACTCGCGAAAACGCATGAAGTTACACTGCAGCGCGTTGAAGTTCGCTCGCAAATTAATTCTTCCGAAACAACAGGCGACAAACAGAGTTAGCCCCTCACAATACCGTTCTCCCCTCCCCTTCCCGCTCCGGAAGCATCTGCCCGGAAAGGACAGAACTGCCCCCACTCTCTTCGTCCCCTCCCTCGCCCCCCTCCCCCGTGCTCACCGTCTAATCCGTTTTGGAGTGGAATGAAATTAGCAAGCAGGAGGATCCCGGCCGGCCGTTTCCACGAACTCTAAAACAGCTCGCGCGGACTTATCATTTCTAGGAAATCGCGACGACCTTTAATGAGGCCCCTTTCCCAGTACGTCGCGGCGCGGCGCCGAATCAATTTCCTCCGGTCTGCCCTCGGCGTTCGTCGCACGTCCGGCCTCGAAGCCGCTCCGCCTGCGCTGCCAAGCCAGTACACATTTTACCGCGAAAGGTTTCCCCCGCCCTGCGCCTTTCAGGCCTGCGCGATTACTCCAGAACTGACCCTACAGCGGACCTCTTCATGCCCCCGTCTGAAAGCATTGCAAGAAACGTGCTTGCAGAACTTCTTAGGAGCATGCGGACGTGTTTAAAAGCGGATCGATTGTTGTTGAAAAAATCACTAATTGACCGGGGATTCAGTAATACAAGTCGCTTCTGCTTATGATTGGGCATGTCCGATGCGTAGGAAGTACTAGGTCCAAGTGATTATTTCCAACAGATGTGCTCATGAATAATATAACAAAATATTATGATATACTAAATAAGTTTGATATCAAGTACTAATTAACAATGTTTCTTGTGAGAGCGTAGGCTTCCGCGGCCGGAGTCAGTATTTACTAGGCTGTCTGGGTGACACCACGTCCATGGCGAAAGTGCCGACGTTTCGATCGCCATTCTGCGACCTTCCTCAGGGCGTAATGCCCTGATAATAATAACAATGTTTCTATCACTATTTAGACAAAAAATGAATAAATAAAAGGAAATAATGGCAACGTCGAAGTAAACCCTGCAATCTCTTGAAAACACCAACTAATATTTCCTCAGTCATCAATTTGTGGTCCTCGAGTATATCAACATGAGTTATATGAGAATGATTTATTATATGCCAAAACATTGAAGATCGTGTAGCGATAAATATTCGTATGTAATTATCCTAAAAAATACACCTGCACCTTGGAGGAAGTAGATCCGAAATCTTAATCGCAAGAGAATACAATACTACTTCACTAATCGCAAATACCCCCTCAATATTTACATATGAAATGAACTTTAGGCAGGATATTTGGATGTCGTGTAATGTCAGTTGCATATTAGCAATCATCATTAACAGCACTTTTTCACGCGACGTAATAAATGTTTCCTGGAACGAACTTGGAGGTACCACTGAACGGAATACTTCAAAGATTCAGTTGTGTTCGTTATTTGATTCATTTGTGTTTCTGGTCGTGTTTCCAGACAACAGCTCTGGACATTAGACCCGTATGTGTAATGCATGTACGAAATAAATCTATAATATAGAATGTAAATGAAAATAAATAAATATGAAAATAAATGAAAAAATGAAAATGTGAAAATAAATGTGTAACATTTACTACAGAAATTTACGTTTTAAACTGAAGATGACAACAGTAGCTTTTTAAAATTCATATGGATTGAAAATGCACATATTATAGTTGAAATATTCCAGTTTTCGTACGACATAGGATATTATTCAAAACAAGAAATGTACTTTAGATAGCAACTCCAAAGACAATCAAAATTACAAGAAATATTTTTACAAAAGCAACTTATTTTTTGATCTCAAGTGTTGTTGGGAATGTTAAGTATCTAACTATCCGAAGAATGAAACCACGTGTAATAAAACCGAAAAGCACACACTGTCTATAGTTTATTATTATTATTATTATTATTATTATTATTATTATTATTATTATTATTATTATTAGAGTTTATTTTTGGATTTTTAGTCTTAGAATTTTGAATTACTAGAACTAGATAAAGAGAATAGCAAACAAAACAAACATGTCTAACAAGTTTACCAAGGTTGTAATCAATGCAAAAGAGTTAACAAGCGACTTACACAAATAGGGATACTTGAGAATTTTCAAGATGTAATATGTAAATATAATCCAATATATCAAGGCAGATATGTGTGGATATTATTAACAACGGAACATCAATTGTTTAAATATTAGCTCGGGTTGTAATTCATATTTAGAACCACGGTACTACATCCTCAGAAATTTTGTGCACCCAGGCGAGAAAGTTAAAATAATGTAATGTACAATAGCGCAAGGACAGCACCGAACACAAAACTGAGGAATCGGGCGATTCAGAAAAGGACGACCCTCGCGAATAAACCACCCTCTGACGACTAACAATTTCCCTCGTGCCCTCAGGATTCCTGGGCCCACCACCCGCGCGCGGCCGGCGCCGTCCGCTTTAAGCATCGCGGCGTCGCGGCGTCGTGAGCTTTAAAAGATGGGCCGCCCGCGCCGGCGCCAAACAAGCCTATAGAGGGCGTCGCGGCGCCCCGCCGCCCTTGCCCTCGCTCGCGCCCAGGCGCCGGCGCCGGCGCCGCCGCCGCTGCAAACAGACGCCTCCGCTGCGCCTCCCCGCAGGGCTCATCACCGCACCTCGCTCTCTCGGGTGAAGGTGCACGACAACCCAGCTGAGGTGGGAGCCGGGTGTAAATTTGTGTATGTATGTATGTATATTATATTATATATAATATATTATATGTAATTGTATATTTTAAAGATATTTTTATTATTAAGATCTAAGTATGCTATTTTTTCTATCAGATTAGAGAAAATTATCAGAAAGTATGTAAAGTGGAATTCATGAAGTAAGAAGTAACGATACAAGCAAATAATAGTGTTCCTTACCTTGTCATTGAAACTGTCTTTCATCGCAAATAATTTGCATTTCAAAGTTTGTGCAGTTGTCTCTTCTGTTTTTTGTCGGTCTATGTGCAGAAGTTATTTCCTCCTCACACGATACATCGCGTGCTTGTGTCACTTTGGTTAGGTTCCATTCTTTCGCCCGAAAATATAACGAATGATTTCGAGCAATGCTACCAGAATTTTTTTCTTGGAATGTTGCTGTTTTGGGAATTATTGTTTCATATGAAATGCGAAGGGTTATGTATCATTACAGAAAAACTTACATTTGCATCATTATTACTAGAAACTAATTAGAATAACTGTTGAGGCGCTACTTTTTTGTAGCAAAGCCTTGTCCCACTTGACATAACAACAAAGATATTTTAAATTGTAAACACATGGTCATACCACGTTAAAATAATGCAGATGACTTATTTAACTTTGGATCACAGTAATTTATTTTATGCATTTACATTGTGGTTGTAAGTTATAATTTCATTATAATAATTGCATGTATGGCAGATTGTTATACTAATTTTTTACTGAGATGTGTTGTCATTTGTCATGTTATTCATGCTATATACATTTATTCTACTTCGCAAAAACCAAAACATTTCCTTTTGCATTTATAAAGCTGCAATATGTACATATGCTTGGAATTGATATCTCGCAACAACTTTAATTCTCTCTGTCGAAAGAACAGAAAGGAAATACAAAAGGCCAGTATTAAGATAATGTATTTTAGAATTTGATTGCCGAATACAACCCACATACAAATAAAATTGGAAAGCGTCTGTGGCGCAATTCCTTCTAATTACACCCGTGACAGCTAATTGCTGGCGAAGGGATGGCAGCGCATGGACGCGCATAACTGGCTTTGGAGACGGTTGTACGCAGCGCTGATTAACCCGTCCCCGCCAACCGTCCCCAGCAACCGTCCCCGACAACCGTCCCCGACAACCGTCCCCGACAACCGTCCCCGACAACTGTCCCCGACAACCGTCCCCGACAACCGTCCCCGACAACCATCCCTGTCCACCGTCCGCGTGAACCGTCCCCGTCAATCGTCCCCGTCGCGGTCTCCATTCCCGCCCCCTGAGCTCCCTGAAGCACTTCAGCCTGTCCGGTATCTTAGGGTACCAGTAAAAAGATAGAAAATCAACGGAATAAACTAAAAATCAACTGAAACGAGAAAAACTCATGAAATGAACCGGAAAGAGAAACAACAGCGAGCGCGTGGGCGGAGGGTGCGTGACCGGCGCAATGACCCAGGCTGCGCCCGAGCGGCGGATCGCATGCGGAGGCGCGGCGGCCGAGGGCTGCTGGGAGGTTGGTTTTGCGCGCCTCCCCCTCCTCTTCCCTTCCGTGTTCCTCTTCCTCCGCGCGTAATTGCTGGAAGATATCGCCCGCCTCACAAACACAAAAGAGCAGAAAAACGTTCCCCACGGGCGGGCGAATGTGGGCGGGAGATGGGTGGGGCAGGGCGGAGGGGGCGGTGCATCGGGATTGGGTCGGTCTGGCGTTGGGGGAGAGGGCAGGGAGGTGCGAGAGACGCCGGTGGGCGAAAGGCCGGGAGGGTGCGAAGGCGGAGGCGAGGGTGGAGGTGAGGGCGGGGGCGAGGGCGGGGGCGAGGGCGGGGGCGAGGGCGGGGGCGAGGGCGGGGGCGAGGGCGGCGGCGAGGGCGGCGGCGAGGGCGGGGGCGAGGGCGGGGGCGAGGGCGGGGGCGAGGGCGGGGGCGAGGGCGGAGGCGAGGGCGGGGGCGAGGGCGGAGGCGAGGGCGGAAGCGAGGGCGAAGGCGAGGGCGGAGGCGAGGGCGGGGGCGAGGGCGGAGGCGAGGGCGGAGGCGAGGGCGGAGGCGAGGGCGGAGGCGAGGGCGGAGGCGAGGGCGGAGGCGAGGGCGGGGGCGAGGGCGGGGGCGAGGGCGGAGGCGAGGGCGAAGGCGAGGGCGGAAGCGAGAGCGGAGGCGAGGGTGGAGGCGAGGGCGGGGGCGAGGGCGGAGGCGAGGGCGGAGGCGAGGGCGGAGGCGAGGGCGGAGGCGAGGGCGGAGGCGAGGGCGGAGGCGAGGGCGGAGGCGAGGGCGGAGGCGAGGGCGGAGGCGAGGGCGGAGGCGAGGGCGGAGGCGAGGGCGGAGGCGAGGGCGGAGGCGAGGGCGGAGGCGAGGGCGGAGGCGAGGGCGGAGGCGAGGGCGGAGGCGAGGGCGGAGGCGAGGGCGGAGGCGAAGGCGAGGGCGGAGGCGAGGGCGGAAGCGAGAGCGGAGGCGAGGGCGGAGGCGAGGGCGGAGGCGAGGGTGGAGGCGAGGGCGGGGGCGAGGGCGGAGGCGAGGGTGGAGGCGAGGGCGGGGGCGAGGGCGGGGGCGAGGGCGGAGGCGAGGGCGGAGGCGAGGGCGGGGGCGAGGGCGGAGGAGAGGGCGGGGGCGGAGGCGAGGGTGGAGGCGAGGGCGGGGGCGAGGGCGGAGGCGAGGGCGGGGGCGAGGGCGGAGGCGAGGGCGGAGGCGAGGGCGGAGGCGAGGGCGGAGGCGAGGGCGGAGGCGAGGGCGGAGGCGAGGGCGGGGGCGAGGGCGGGGGCGAGGGCGGAGGCGAGGGCGGGGGCGAGGGCGGAGGCGAGGGCGGAGGCGAGGGCGGAGGCGAGGGCGGAGGCGAGGGCGGAGGCGAGGGCGGAGGCGAGGGCGGAGGCGAGGGCGGAGGCGAGGGCGGAGGTGAGGGCGGAGGCGGAGGCGGGGGCGGAGACGAGGGCGGACGCGAGGGCGGTGGAGAGAGCGAAGGAGAGAGGCAAGAGGCTGGGCGTACGAGAGGGGGCGGCAGGGCGAGTGGGTGGATAACGGAGGGAGGGAATGGACGAGTACGAGGCGTTGGGGGCGCTGCCGCTTCCAAAGCAGAGGAAGACGCTGCAGCAAGAGAGGAGCGCGGTGCATCCGCGGGGAGTGCTCGCCGTTACGACGCGACGGGAGAGCGACGAGCGGAGGGAGGCAGTCGACGTCGCATTAGAGACGACGCGAGAAGGAAGTTTACCTTCCCATTTCTTTATTCTTCACTTCACAACGAGAACGCATCTTTGCAATACTTGTCTTTCGGAATTTACTCTGAAGTTCCATGAAGTATTATGTATTCACGCTGTCAAGACTTCAGACGCAGAGCAATTAATTCGAATTTGTGATCCTCTTCTTCAAAACTTTACTGGGATGTCTCTAAGAAACGCGGCACCTTGGCCCTTGAGGCGGAGTTTTGCGCCTCCTTAAAACACGGTCGTCATGCATCGAGTAGGAAGAATGGGGAGGTGATGTGTAGTGAATGTCTGGAGTGCCTGTGTAGAGGACGAGTGAAGGGTAACAAGAAAGACAGGAAGAGTATAAGATATGTCTGTGTAAATCAATAAGGTTACGCAAAAAGAAAACGGTGAGGTAGGCATGATACGAATATCAACATATGTATGTTTCTGTTGGTAGAATTGAGAAAAGAAATGGTGGGGTTAGGAAGTTTGGGGTGGTTCAGGTAGCAAAACACCAAACTCACCATAATGAAGTAGTGAACTATATACAAAGTTTTGTATCAAGTTGACTACTTCATCATTAATGAACCTGCACTGGTATTAAGTGTTAACTGAGGAAATCCGATGCACAAAGCCGTGAAAAGGAACAGCAGAAATACCAGCGGAAAGTAGAGTAACGGATGAAGTGCAAACGAGAGGCGGTAACCAAAATAGGGTAAGTTACTGCCGAAGTGAAGTTGAGGGAGCAGATAACGACGAAAAATAAAGTTATAACCGATGTTCTCTTACTAAAATACGATACGTTGGAAAGATACAAGAATAAATCGCGCTTTATTCCTCGCAGCGTGCTCAATCGATCGCATACGCTGTCGTCTTATATCTTCCAGTTTCATCGTTCGACTGTTATGTATCTTCATTTTCCTCCGGCGTCGATGCATTTGCGTTTTATGATCATGAAAATAATTCACAAATTCAGCACGAATATTGCGTAGGAGGTGCTCACGAGAATGCCTAAATTTTCTTTATTCTTTCTCAACATTTACGTGAATAATTTTATCTTCTGACAATACATATTTTCGGGATTTTCACAACACAAAATTGACTTTTGATGGATTCAATAGCCAGTTTTGACACCTGTACGCATAAAAACGTACTCGTGCGTATGTAAATTCTTGTATGTTCAATTACAGAAACGTTCGATTCAAAATGGTCAATCCGAAATTATCTTTTTGAAAGAATACAACCCATTAGCACGTTTGAACATTTTCAAGGTTCATTATTATTGTTACAAAGGTTTATTCATGTATTTATAGAGACAGCTTATGGTAATTACTAACTTCTTTGAAAAAAAATATACAAATTGCATAAGATCTATCATCTCATCGTCAGTTATGAAGTTTACGACTCCGTACTCTTTGGTTCGCGAAAGAAGAATATAGGAGGCAAAACGAAATAATATATTACATTATATAAAGCGAAGTTGACCGTGAAGGTATACAACTATTGAATTAAATGAAGTTTGCTAGACACACCGTTAAATTTCAAAATTTAAATTGTTTCTGACTCCATGATTTGTAAATGTGTTTTGAACTGGGATAGCAAGCAAATTGTATTCAAAATTCGATTTCTAAACTTAAGTATTATCGTATCTTTTGCATTTAGGGTTGAAGAAAATTCCCCTAGAAAAAACAAGAAGAATTTTACTATTCAAATGCGTATAATGAGATCTAACCTCCTAAGGTTCTGCCAACGAACAAAAAGTAATCAAACATTTCGAAGGCACAGTTCAGATCTCAATGCTTCACGAGGAGCAACCAATGTACTTAGAACTCCTCCTTGTACGTCACCTGATCTACCACTCAAAATGATAGACAAAATGAAGGGACAGGGTTCGGCCCCCCTTTTCGGAACGTTGCGGCAGCTTGTTCGGTATCGCAGATGCCTATCGCCTTCCGTCGTAAGCATTTTCCGATGGCGGCTGCTGCTGCTACCGCCGGGGGAGGGGGAGGGGCGATGGAGGGGCGATGGAGGGGCTCCGTGGGGGTTGGCGAAGGGCGCTGGGCTGCAGGCGGCGCGGCACCGTTCAACGGCAGCTTCCCGAAGCGATTAAGCCCACTTTATGCGAACCGAAGCCTCTCGCCTCTCGCAATTTCAGCCGCCTACTGTGATGCAGGAGAGGTGAAATATACGCGGAAAAATGAAGCAACACGCCCAGAGCAAGTACGAAGAGTATAACGAAGAAACGCTTTGGCAACACAAACACAGAAGAATGAAACGTTTGATCCTCGTCCTTCGCACTGACCAGGTGAGCAGCTTCGTGTTTTAATCCTCATTTCGTAAAGTGTTCGAGGAGCCAACAGACTTGGAGTTTCTTACGTAAGGACGTGCGATTTGCGTAATAGCCTTCGTTTTCCACATACTGACTGTGGTCGAAATTAGAATTATTGAACTTACTTCCAAATGTGTGGAACATAGAAAGTTTCGCGTAATTTGCAGTAGACGTCTAAAGGGTAGATAAAAATGAAATAAAACCATAAGAAAAATCAGTGGAGGTAAGTAAGATTTCTTACATTTTACTATAAGATTGCAGCGGTCACAGATGTAACAGACGTTTTGCATCCTATTTGAAACTCTGACACCTTAGAAAGATTTTCGGTACATCAGCAGCTAACTTCCTCTGCGCTGCGTCCCTAGTATTTTCTAGGTCACTGTGTAAAGCATTTCAACGTCACTTATAACCCAATAATGTAATTAATAAAATGTATTCAAGTATTGTGAAGATGTGTGCGGCATTTTATTTCTTGTTTTGTCTCGAAAGAATCTCTCGGAAGCATAACTATTAACGATGGTAGAGAGTTCACTAGAAATAATCCGAACGACATTTTATACACACATCGTATACGATAAATTCTTTTTATGTGTGAATGAAATTACGACAGAAAATAAATTGTAATTACATAAATAAACCAAGCAGATTCTTCATCATGAATAATTTTTATTTGTGACACATAACTACTTATATTTTACTTTTTTAATTTTAATGGATGTTTCATTTAGAAAGCAATTTGAATTGTTTACCATTAAGTATATTAAACATTCTTAAAGAAATACAATTATGGTAATTTATTTGTATGCAATTTTTAGTTTCAGACAATCAAGGTAATTTTTTACGCATATATTTCAATTATGTGTACTTTTCATTCGAATAAAGGAGAGAACAATTGAACTGAACAATTTTCAGAGAGAAAGCATAAGTTATTCTCATTCTCGTGAACAAGAAAGTTCAACTTTTTCAGAACTACCCTGAAGAGGCTTATAACCTAATTTCCGGTTTTCTGAAATTATATTCCATTACCCTGAAGTTTTACTGAGGCTATTACTTTAGCGCTCAGTCTAAAGTATGCTGTTCAAACTTGAAGGTTGAGACTAAAAAGTAATCCTACCGCAAGGGACAGCCGAGGCATTCTGTCGAGTCAGTATCAGACTTGCTCTAGGTCCTGGACGGGAAAATGTAGTCACTGACAGCATCCAGGGCAGTGACGAAAAGACCTACACTTACAAGTTAAGAGGAACGGTGTAAAAGTATACGTATTTTAGAAAAAAACGATACTACAATATTATTTTTCAAATAATGCACTAACTCTTGGCACTTTGATGCTGCGTATATACACCCGTGATTTTTAAACATCGACAATTTTTATATAAAATACTACCTATTTTAAATTTTTACTGAGTCATTTTACAAACCTGCATCGAAGAAATTTTTTAAAGACCGCAATTAGGACCAAAACATTAAAATATACAAAAAATATCAAATATTATTTGAAAAATAATACTAGAGTGGTTGTTTAAAATTATTTAAAGATAACTCACATTATATGGAATTTTGCTAGACTGCAATGTATCAACGTAAAAGTTCTGTTTTCGCGCGCACGCAAACATTTTATTTACGCATCGATTTTTCATGGTGAAACATCCAGAGAAAAATAAATATAAAAGAATTTAAATGTCATCTTTACGAGGCAAAGAGCCTTGATTTGTGTAAAATTAGCTGTTGTGTATAATTATGACGTAACGATGACGATGAAGTTTTCAAATACAAAGTGTTGGAAAATACAATAAAAACAAAGGAAACTACAAAAACATGTATCAAAAAACAGGACGTCGAGGAAGATACGAAAAAGTCAAACATGTAGAGACGCAAAGAAGTTTTTCAAGTAACAATGAATACAGATCAACAGTTTCAACAAACAGGAAATGAATGTAGCAGCAAGACGGAGTGAGGGTATTGATTGATTATTCCGGTCGCGTCAACTGCTAAGGTCATTATACCCTAAGTGATCTGCCGCTTTATCGCGGGAGGCAGCGGGATCTCACGTCGCCGAATGGCGAGGTCCAATGCCGATGCACACGTCGCCTTGCGGGATTTCCCAACCAGGACAAGCTCGAAGGTCCTGACTGCTCTTCCGACGTGAGTGGTAGTGTAGTGCATGTAAGTGTAGCTTTGTGTAAGTAAGAGGAGAGGATAGGACAAGGAAGAGGACGAAAATATCGCGCACGGTTCGTGGCCCGTTTGTTAGGGGACTACTACAGCTTTTGCTTAGTGTTGATAGGAGAAACTACGGGAAACTACCGATCAGAGCAACCGACCGCTAGAATCAGCGTCGACATTCGACCTAGCTAATGTCGAAAACTCTGCCACTTTCGGAACTCTATCACTAGGACGTCCCTGTCAGAGGCTATGCATGATCAATTCATGCCCTGAGCAACCTGAGCAACTTAAGCCGGTCTCTGAGAAGGTTGGGAATAGCATCATTTCTGAGGACAATAAGAATCGTACGAAAAAATGGCATTCAGATTTCTAGCAATTCTGAAAGTAATTGGCCAATAAGCTTTGCGAGATGAATTGGATAATGAGGATAATACCGATCAATAATAACACAAAAAAGGGAGGACGAGAGCTGCGAGCCCGGTGAGAGCGGCGAAGGCGGCGAGGACGGCGAGGGCGGCGAGGGCGGCGAAGGCGGCGAAGGCGGCAAGGGCGGCGAGGGCGGCGAGGGTGGCGGCGAGGGCGGCGGCGAGGGCGGCGAGGGCGGCGAGGGCGGCGAGGGCGGCGAGGGCGGCGAGGGCGGCGAGGGCGGCGAGGGCGGCGAGGGCGGCGAAGGCGGCGCGGGGGGCGAGGGCGGCGAGGGCTGCGAGGGCTGCGAGGGCGGCGGTGGCGGCGAGGACGGCGAGGGGGGCGATTGGGGCGAGGGCGGCGAGGGCGGCGAGGGCGGCGAGGGCGGCGAGGGGGGCGATTGGGGCGAGGGCGGCGAGGGCGGCGAGGGCGGCGAGGGGGGCGATTGGGGCGAGGGCGGCGAGGGCGGCGAGGGCGGCGAGGGCGGCGGTGGCGGCGAGGGCGGCGAGGGCGGCGGGGGCGGCGAGGGCGGCGGGGGCGGCGAGGGCGGCGAGGGCGGCGGCTGGGTGGGCGTAACAAATGGTCCCAGGCAAAGCCTTTCAGGGCGCAGGGGGAGGCAGCTCCGGCAGAGGCCGCTGTTACTCGGACGGCCATTTGTATCGCATTGAGCCGTCGCGGGGGCGCTTGTTTAGCAACGCGGCCTCCGGCGCATATTTCACGCGCCTTCAATACTTCACGGGAGCGACAGGCGACGCTGCACGCGCGGAGAGCGCAGGACCTGGCGGAGGGTAATGTGGCGGATATTAGTCAGAAGGCGGTGATGGAGGAGGGACGGATTTGATGGGAATGGGGAGGTAAAATATCCAGAGAGCACTTCTCGTCCCCGTGGTAAAAGCTCTTCGCAGAGATACGAGGCGTTCGATTGTGTTTCGTGTAAGACGTAGTTGACTAGAATATCTGTGTGCGTGTCTGAAGGTATGTGTCGTGTACGTTTGCAAACGAATTAGTGGAGACTGAAAACTAAACTTCAGAAGTTTAATTTGTTCTTGGAAATAAAATATAGGAGCATCGTTGACTGATGTTCAGTTGCTATAGGCCACGTGGAAAACGAAGGAGAAAATCTATGGGTAAAATGGGTATGTTTGGAAAGAGTGGCATGTGCGAAGTGCAGTGAAGGTACCACGGATTGGAAAGGGACGAAACGTTTTTTAAGTTGCTGCTCTGGCATTCGTTGGGTTTTGATTGAATACGCTACCGATCAGAGCATCCGGACACTGGAATATTTCTCTAAGCGGTCGAAATCGACCCAGGTTCGAAACCACTTTCGAAAATCCACCCCCGTGTGTATCCGAAGCCTTTACATTACGGGCAGCGATGCCGGTTAGGGATCTATTGTACAATGCTGCTACCGAGCCGTGGCAGCCGCCGAGGCGAGAGCCCCCCCCCCCTCAACTGCATGCTCATCAATCGCCCGAGGAGCCCCCAGCGGCCGATGAAAGAGTGCGGCTGCGGTCAGCACTTGGAGCTCCGGTGGGAGACCTCGCTCCTGATGCATTGGCGCACGCCCCCCCCCCCCCTGCGCCAGCACCACCTCCTCCTCTCGCAATCACCTTGATGCTGCCGCAGACACGCAGCCGCCCACTCCACGCGCTGTTTGCCGTTAATCAGAGAATTACGTACGGGGAAAGATGATTCATCATTTTTGCTGATTAAAAATCAAAGTAAGCTACGTGCATTTACATAAAGCATAGGTGGTTTTAACGATTCTACAGATGCAAAAGACAACTATACGACGAGTTAATAATACATATGTATAGAAAATTGGAACTGTTTATAGGGCAAGCGTCTAAAGAGTTAATTCATCACGAAATAAAAAAGGAAAATTTATTACTCTAATTACCTTAACATTACTTACCGGTAAAGGGAGCTCTTGGCATCTACTGTTGTGTCTGGAATGCTTCTCACTTGCAGATCCTAGCGGCTGAGTCCCGACAGAGGTAAGATTTTGGATATTAGCTACAGATCTACGTCGAATTCAGTAGTCTCTATTTGGAGAAGAATTCCAAGAATCGGCTGCTCTTCTCGGTAGTTTTCCGTTGTTTCTCCGATCGACAATAGAGGAATGCCGGAGCAGCACCGTCAGAAATGGGCCACGGACCGCGCGCGATCCTCTTCCTTGTCCTAACCTCACCCCCTTACTTACACACACACTTTCATGCACACCCCACATGCCAGAAGCTTGAGAGCTTGTCCTGGCTAGGGGGGTCCAGTGGGAAATACCTATTTGAAGGTGGGAATCTGTTTTGGGAAACGGGTAGGTCGGCATTGGATCTCGCCATCCTGCGGGCGAAGATTACTGACACCTCCTGCATTAAAAACATGCCCTGCACTTACGGGACTAATGACCTTAGTAATTGACGGGCCGGAATCATTAATCCATCCATCAATCATTCAATTAAACAATCACTGTATTAAGAACTGGAACTCGTTATTATACCAATTTTTTTTGTATCCGTTTCTGACAAGCAACCTTCATCTTTGCTTGTTTCTGGCGAGTGCTCTTCCAGCGATCCTTTTTACTGTTTAGCTTTCCCGGCGAGAGATGTGTGACATGGGCATCGTCGTTATTGGTAATATTACCGCTTGTGAGACAGTTTCGTTAACGAATATTTGCCAAGCGTATACGTCTGGAGAAGGCAGCGAAAGGAATGTTCACTCGTTTGCATTGCACTTGCTCATGAAGGGTAAAATATTGCCGGTGTCTTTCGGCAGCGAGTAAGCTTTGCAGAGCCACCAGAGGAGGTTTTGCTGAAAGTAAAACAAGAACAAATGCCGCTTCAACTCCCCTTCCTCCCGACGCACACGGAGGGGCCTCGTTGAAAGCTACCACCTTAAGAACATTACCATTCCGCCGCGGTGCTCTTGAAGGAGGGCGTTGGCGCCGGGGAACGGGCGAGAGGCAGCTCGTCGGACATGTGAACTGCGACGTATTCCAATGTCCCTCTGGGGAGATCTTTAAAATTGTCTCGCGGAAAAATTATATTCTCGAAATAAGTTGCAGTAAAACATATTTGAAAATGTTTCATTTAGAAACAGTCAAATGAGGGTCGGCAATAAAAGCAACATTGGTGGCAATAACGCATTTGTGAATCCTGGAGATAA
The DNA here is from genome assembly GCA_038098605.1 of Gryllus longicercus. NCBI lineage: Eukaryota > Metazoa > Arthropoda > Insecta > Orthoptera > Gryllidae > Gryllus > Gryllus longicercus. Next base: position 2,287,841 of record JAZDUA010000102.1, read on the forward strand.
CTTCAAATATTTAATCTGAAAATTAGAAACTATCATCACAAATATGTTTAATTAACTTATTTTATTAAATTATTTCCTTTGGAAGATATAAAATATTTATCAAATAAGGTTAGTTTTTACATGAATTGAAATACTTCCTAAAGCAACGGTAGGTTTCGCGATTTTGCTTACTAAACTTATTTCTGCATTTTTCGTGGTATAATAAATTGTATTTCATCTTCTTTCTTCCAACTTTATTTTCAGAAATAAACAAATCAATATTTTAGAAATAAAACAATCATCACTTTCAGTGCAACAAAGAAAATTAAATTATGCCAGCATTTTCTGATTATTTATTGTATATTTTATTTTATTGGGTCACTTTAACCTCTCAGCCTTTTAGTCGGGCGTCCATCCCGTAATCAGAGGTGCCGCCACGTCGTCCTACTAGATTTCCCCTCCACCTGCTCGAATTAGAACCTCCCCGCCTCTGCAGCCGGAGGTAGGGGTAGACCCTATCTATCAGTCCCATGACCGATATTGCCGAGGTGTCACGGAAGCACAACTTAGTTACACAGAGCTTATTATAGGGGTAAGTGCTTTTTCCTCTATTATATTTATTCCGTTGAAAGTTATGAAGCATATTTTCAAGTACTTACAATACTGAAGAAGGTTAAAATTATTTAATCAGTTATTTAATAATTGGAGTATTTCCCGTCTAATGAGTCTATTTTTGTTTCCTTGATCGTTGGAAAAAAACTCTAGGAACATTGGAATTCTGAGAGTATGGTACAATGTGATTGTAATTATAATTAACAATAACTCTTTTAAGCAATCCAAGATGTCTAAATTATGTTGTTTCCCATAAATGTAAGTGTAATGTTCAGAACACTCTTTCCTAATAAAGAAAAATAATAGCTTTTTAGTGTTTAAGAGATGTATAAAGTTAATTATTCTAATAAATTTTGGAAATAAAACACAGAGAAAACAGTTTTGAGAATTTTTTACCGATAAGATTTGTATTGAAGGTATACATTTGCATAATTTAGTAATTGAAAATTTAGAATAAGACATTTAGTACTTACAGTGCTTACAAAATGTTCATTCAACTTTTAAAAGAAGGCAACCAAGAAATAATTAGAGAGTTCTAGTGCAATTCATTTACATCAAGACGAAAATATGAAACTCCCATTCTAGAAAATAACGCATAAGAACAAAGAATGCAATAACAAAGAAACTAGCATTCTAGAATCTTTATAATGAAATACCATATTCATTTCATATTTTTAGGCATATTCAAAAAATGTACACTCACACATATTTGAATCATTGTCATGGGAAAACAATACACTCAAATGCTTCTATGGCTCAGAGTTATTTTGTCAATCAATACGTTGTTTACTTCAATAATGTAACATAATGTGCACATGTGACAAATGATATAGTAATTATTGACATGAAATCGTATAAATAGCTATGTGCTTAGGTAATATTAACTTAATGCCTTAGAATTTAATATTCCAAACCCAATGTTTGTTTCACTGACTGTACCAAAGTCGTCATATACTTACAAGTTAACGTGTTAATGAGAGGAATGACTGACATACATTTTAGGAAATCATGTCAAATTTTTGCAGTCTTGATTGATAAACATTTATATTCCAGAAAAAAACCTAGCAGCATAGCCTTGTCAAAATAGCTCAGTGTCAGTGTGTATTGGGGACAGTTGCCTAACGAGACACGGTCTGAGAAGCCTCTCTCCAGCGGAACGTGAAATACGTCTCGGGTGCTCCGCAGGGAGTCGAAGTAAGGCGGGCGCAAGTAAGGCGGCGGCCGCGTCGCTGGCAAAGGGACTGGGCGTGGTGGGGGCGGGGGCGGGGGCGGGGGCGAAGACGAAGCACGCGGCGCGCCGTGGGCCGGGCGAGGGAGGGGGGAGGGGGCGGCTCGTCGGTACAAGCGCCCATGGCACGGTTCCCGCAGAGCTGCGGTCACTGCCACTTCGCGCTCGACACACAGGCGGTACAAGAAACCCATCTGTCTTGCGCCGCGCAATACCGACTGCGGGGGGAGCGGGAGGGGGCGGGGGTGGGGGAGGGGGGAGGGAAATTTAGGGCGCGCGCACTCGAGGTGGCGAGAAGCAGCGAGAGCGAGTGGGGCCGTGAGAATGATTGAGTGCTCAATGAAATGAAATAAATGAGTCCCGAACGGCTGAAAAAAGGAAACGACGAAACTAAGTAAGATGGATGCCGTAGACGAAGTGCGAAAAAGAAATTTAAAATTGTTAAATAAATGTCAATGTCCAACAGTCTTAGCTGCGTCATAGAATAGTAGAGTGGAAAAAACTGCGTTTTAGCAGTTGAGGACGTTAATATAATACAAATCTATTTAATTATTAACATACTTATTTTCAAACCGTGGAACAAATGAACAAATTATAAAAATGATCAAATGATTTCATAAAATATCTGCAGGTAATTCCTTTACTAATAAGTAATACCCAGCAAACACTGAAAATGAAAATGTTACTGCATTTGAATCCCTCAAAATCTCCGTTGAAAAAGTAATAAGATGGTTTTGAACTGACCTACTGAAATATAAAGAAACAAACTACATTCTAGTTTAGCTAGCAAACTGCACTTTAATAATCGTAACGGAATAATAAAGAATAACAACAAATAAAATGATTTTGCGAGGTTCTCAACTCCAAAGTACAAGGGATGTAAATAACATAACTGAGGTCACTACACAGTTTACTATTCATTGGAAGTTTGCGTAGTTATTTTATCATCCGAATTCATATAGAACATCCTGAATCAGAGATGGTAGTTCCCCTAAGCAGCAGTAGGTATCAGTGAAAAAAAAATCCTCCCTACAAATAACACGCTAAGAAAACTTGATGGCATTTTACCGTTAATTAGAAATCATTGAAACAAATATCCCTGCACAGCTAGAGGGGGCATTAATCTACCCCACAGGTGCATAAGATATAAGACGAAAATTATAGATCGCAAAACATGGCATATTTAGAGAATCAGGTGCGTATTCAAGAGAATTAGGTTTTCATGCCTCATAAAGTGATAGTTTTTACGTTATGACTGCCACAATCTCCAAATGGGACATGTTAGGAAGTTCTATTTCATTTTTGGATGGTCCCCTTACCTCGTCACTCGGAATACCATAAACGTAGGAAGTAGTGGGGCGAATACGTGGAAAATATGCGCAGAGATAACATTTTAGGGGATCTAATGGGCCACACACCATTGTCTAGTAGTTGAATCGTTGAACCAACAAATTTAACGTTCATTTTAAATATTGAAATAATTGAAACGCAGATACTTCTCGTTGCAGTGACAAGGAAACTTAAATGAGATTCCCTTCCCAATTCAACTTCACGCAATAAAAACCAATATGTGTTAATTCTTGAATGACAATACAGCACTAAGCAAATTGATATTCTCCATCATCGACTTCCAGAAGTTTAAGGATCAGTGCACTTCCGGTTTTGAGAATCAATAGTCCCACGAGTGTAGTGCACGTTTTAGCCTGGAGGTCTCATGGACACCGCGACGACCCACAAGTCGGCTTCTGAGTTTTCCCCGTCCAAATACGAATTCCACCAGAGGTCGTCACTTCAGCTGGGGGAGCCTCTACACTCCCGACTTTTCTCCTCATATGTGTAGTAGTGTAGTGCATGTAGGTGTGTGTATGTGTAAAGCGAGAAGGAGGAGAAGGAGTCAGATGAGGAAGGAATGATCACGGGCGGTCTTTAGCTCTTTTAATTACAGAACTGAGCCTACAATCGCCTCACATTAAATGTAGATACTACCCTACCCTAGACTTTTCCTGCAAACAATGGTTGAATTCGACCAAACTATTCAGCCACCAATCTGACACATTGGGAAATCAACCCCTACGACCTTCCAATCTGCCACGCTTTAGCAGCGTCGCCTGTCTTCATAGAGCCGCGCCGACTGCTCAAAGCACTTCGAAAAGGCGTGTGATGCGTCTGGGGCTCCGGAGAGAGCTGCGACCAGCCGCCCGGGCGAGGATCGGACATGCGAGCAAACAGCGGGGCAGATACGCAAGATTTATGAGCCGAGAATTAGTAGGCAGCAAATGGAGACAGGATGACAAACACACGCTCCGCCCCCCCCCCAGCTCACCCACATGAATGGTGCGAATGAGGTTTCTCCTGGAACAGTTTTATAAATAAATATGTCGCTATAGAATCGGAAATTGAGTTTCAATTGCATGTTCAAATTCGTTTTGTGCTTCATACTTACGTAAAAATATCAGCTTAAATTACAAAATAATCACATTACAACGGCACATCGAAATTAATGCGTTTAACGCCATTGAAGTTCGTTATTGTTCCAGTTTTAATACTATATATGATAGAAAAATCAAATGCTGAACAAGCAAATGGAAATTGTGTAAAATCATGTTTTATATTCAATTTCTTTCCTAAAGAGATATTAGATCTAGTTATGTTACAGGTATGTAGATTAAATAGAACTTGAAATGAATCGATTCGGAGACATTAACTTTATTTTCGAGATTATATATTGTTGAAAATGATGTCTTCTGTGTAGAATGTTTTCATAGTTCTTTCAACTCAGTGTCAACTACTACATATTATCATTTGTTCTAAAGAATGATTACTTCAGATACTGCATTTAACTTACATTACTTACATGCAATCGCAAATCGTCTGTATACAAGTGAAACTAAGCCAATGATGATTTTGAATTATTTACAAACCTTAGTCATACTTTTGTCTGCTTAATAGTGAATATGCTAGCTCCAGGAGTTTCGATGTAATTTTTCGTTTTGTCGATAAATGTCGATAAATTATCGTTTTGTTTTTTACTAAGACATACAGCAATGAAAAAGTGAGGAAAAATTCCATTTTTGATCTGAACTTTTCTGTTTTTAAAAGTAATTTTACACGTTCTTAGCATGCTGAAAAACTGGGTTTATCTTCTATGAATTAAAATGTATTGAGGAGACAATGTAATAGAATCACGTTCAACTTGAGTTACCACAAAACACAGTTTTGGAACTGCGTGAGATTCTCTTATATACAGACTATATATTACCTCGAAATTAATATGCCAATATTTGGCGCATTCGGCGTCCAACATCTATTTATGAGAGGAACAGCCCGCCATTGTGGAGCAGGTGAGGTGCGCCCCAGGGGCCCTTCCCCGGCCGCCCGCGTGGAAGGGGGTCGGGAGGGGGTCGGGAGGGGAAGGGCAGCGAGGCGACTGTCGCAGGATCCCTCAACACGCAGCGCCGGCAGCGGGCGGGGCCGGGGGCGGGGGCGGGGGCGGGGGCGGCGCCGCATTTGAATGCGGCTGCGCGCGGCCCCCTCCACCTTCTGCGCGGACAAACGGAATGCGCTCATGGAGAACATTCACAGAAATGTGTTGATATAGAACACAAAATATTTATCGACGAATGAAGATATTATAGGGTTGGAATGTTGAAGAACATCAACTATAACAATAATAAATCTTATTACGGGGAAAATACGTGAAAGAGAAAAATATATTTTCCTATTGCCTTAGCATAAATTTATTTCGGTGGCCTATTTAGCTCAAGTATTATTCGTAAAAATTACTGACTGGCAATGTACAATAGATACAATAGATACAAAGGCAATGTACAATGTACAATAGATATCCATACATGTGAAAGTAAAGTGCTAAATTAAAATTTACCATAAACATTAATATCAATGTATTGTCTGTCCCATGATAGTTTCTTTCACGGTATTTATAAAACCAAAGTTATCCCTCTGACGATATGAATGCATGGACATTATTTTGTTTATAATTGAGTATTATGTGTTCACGAATTTATTGCATTTTTTCGAGGAAAAAGCTTCATTCACTCATTAAATAAACCGAAAATAAATTTTCGAAAATCATTCCTAAGTCAGAATGTGAGTCGTATTTTTATAGTAATACTGAAATCGACATTTATCAAAAGTTTGAAGTAAAGACTATTAATACGAAAAGTCATCACGCATCACTTTCACCTCATCAACAATTTCCTTTCAATTTATTTTACCTCCAAACCAATAGCAGGTTAAAACCAGCTCCTGCGAACCCACAAATATTTCATCTTCGTCACAACCCCGGTCGCTTTCACTTTTTCAGTTTCGACCCGCGCTCCTCAGCTGCCCGAGCGCTTGCGCCCACTGCGCCGGGCGACGCAGCGCGGGGCGTGGAGCGCGGGGCGGGGCGGGGCGGGGCGGGGCGCGGTCCAGAAGAGAGGCGGCGAGGCGCGGGGTCGTAACTCTGTTTGCCAGCGCAGGGCGGCGACGCTGTTGGAGTCACTCCAAAATGTGTCGGGAGTTTTAGTGCTACTGTTGCCGCTCCCCGGCGACACAGCGGCAACACGCGGCGCGACCGAGCGCTCGCGCCCCGCCCCGCCCCGCCCCGTCCCTCCCCTCCCCGCCACGCGCAAGATAACACGGGGAGGCGCGTCCCCGCGCGGCAGGCGGCGACGCAACCGGCAACGCACCGCAACACGTCACAAACCCCGCCCACCTCTCCCGCGGACGCTTCCCTGAAGACACGGCGACTATTCGGTTATCGTGATAAGCGCTGTACATCGGCAGAAATTGAAACTAATTACATATGTTTCGAATTTTGGCCTCGGTGATGGTGTAACAGCGTATCGGACTGATACACTCGAGTTGGCGGGTTCAAACCCGATCAAAGCCATGGATTTTTACGGGTGAGAAAATCCTTCGTACGCCTTTGGAGGGGAAGTAAAGCCGACTGTCCCATGTTAGTAGATTTACTTGCGTGTAAAAGTTCCTCAGGCCTAAATGACGCCTCTGAGCTAAATTCAAATCGCCTGTTTCTCGCCCAAGAAATACCTCCCTTCTCCGCTAGTTGGTGAAAGGAGCGTAGCGACATTTGCGTGGTCAGACAGAAGAGCGGGCCTGATGGCCCGAGTCTTGCCACGTAAAATAAGACAAATTCAATTCAATTCAATTCAATTCAAAGAACACACGAGGGCACGATGGAACAAGTTTCTCACTAGTCCACCACACCACCCTACGCACTTCGATTAGCTCTCCCGTATAAAACGCTCAGTTGATTGGAGGTTGTCTTCATTTCAACGATAAATATTCGCGAGTTGCACGGATCACGGTCAGAAATTACTACTATCTGCAAACTTTTCGAAATTCCACTCAAGAGCGGACAATGCACCAGCAACGCACTATACCACGCCACGCAACTCGTCGAGCCTTCCCGTGTAAACCACTCTTCAGGCAGATGCCTGTTTCCACGGAACGTGTTCCGTTATCGTGAGCAGCGCTGGGTAGAGTCAGAAATCGCGACTGGTTGCATTTGGGCCAACATTTTGGATATACGTTCGTGTGATCGATGCAACCAGCAACGCATCCCGCGCTCCTCGCCCTGCCCTCCGAAGCCAAATACTCTTCAGATTGATACGAGATTCCTCTGCGAGTGACCCGTCACTCTGTCCCAAGAGCGCTTTTCAGCCTCGGAAATTGGTTATTTATTTGATGCGGAATTTGCAATACACATTCCTGTGGGGCGACGATGCCTCTGCCAACGCCGCAGACCAAAACATCTCGCCGCAAACCGTCATTTCTAGCATTGCAAAGTTAACCTTGTTCAGATTTATTCAAGACTTCAAGATGTGCTATATCTGCAACGATAGCACAGCACAGTGTATGAAACCTTTACTTCCAACCTTTGAATAATTTCAGTGGCGACAGCGTATTAGCGACTCTGACAGTTCAGTCGGCACGTGCTGTGGTACGTCATGTGACCTGCTCTGAAGCAATCAGCTTGCCAGGATTTATTTAATTTCTTATAGCCAGCGTTCAGCGTTGCCGCTCATCGGACTCACAGGGAATCGCGGAGGTTAAGGTTCGGCTGTGACGAAGGTTATGAACATGATATCATGACGTGTCATTACCTATCAATAAGTGTTATTGTTTTGAGATTTCATTTACCTGTCATGTAGGTAGTGTCATGTGCTTAGTAATGCGTAGCAGTGCATCGAACTGTCAGCGTCGGTTGTACGTGTCGCTTGTACACTGTAGACACTGCAAAAGCATACGAGGTGTTGATCTAAAAGAACAGGCACATAATCACCATTCTTTAAAATTACAGTTGCCCATAAAAGTCCTCTCACATTCTTTGTACTTGATCACCAGCATTCCATTAGTGGTAAGTAGCAGAAAGAAGAGGTATACGCGAGTAGTTCAAGACGGGCCAAAACAACCGCTCTCAAGGGAAATTAAGGAGATACCTGCTACAAGTACAAAATGAAATTGGAGTGTTCTGGTGCACCTGCAAGGTTAGCCGTGGGAGGGAAGCACGCCTCCTAATTTAGCATCTTGTTTGCATAAAATCAAAAGAAAATAATGCAGTATCTACATTTCATTTCCTTGTTAACTTCAGAAACATGACAGAGTGTGTTGAGAAAATTAGAGCAGGAAGAAGAAGCGCCCGTACAAGAACAAAGCAATAGATATATGTAAAACCATAGTGGTGGAGAGAGGCTTCAATGTAGAGAGGGGATTTCTTAGCATTACCTTTTTTTTAGAGCGTAACCGAATGAGGAAGATGTTGGACTAAAACAGCGTGGCTATTAGACACTCGCTGCAATGAGAGCAAGTCTATAAGTGTGGTGGGAGCACGGAGCGTACACGAGCCAAAGGAGAAGCAGACCGGCGGAAGCCCAGGGGGCGGGGGCGGGGGCGGGGGCGGGGGCGGCAGCGCAAACAGCCAGCCTCCGCCCGTAGAGCTTTCCCGTGTTTCCGCGCGCGGCCTATCCCGTGTCTCGCTGCCGCGGGCGCTTCTCCTGCCCCCGTCTCCGCCCCCGCCACCGCCGCCGCCCCCGGCTGGTGGCATACGCGCCACGGCACTTGCCCGGGAACGCAACAGACCGCCCAAGGTTGACCAGACTCTGCTACTGTGATATTTTATGGGGTTTCTCTTATTTCTAGTACATTCATACAGGTTTCAAGTCTTCCGTATAGTTATTAATGACCTTCATTTTTTTAGTTTATATTTTTCTCATTTCAAAAAGTATCTACAACTCGTGGCAATATATTCCTCATCCACCCTTTGCTCTTGAAAATACGCACTGACGTGACGAAAGTCATGAGATAGCAATATGTAAATAAACGGATGACAGTAATATCACCGTCAAAAGGTATAAAAGTGTAGTACATTGGCATTTATTTGTACTCAACTGGTTTATGGTATCAGAATGTTCCTGGCCGCACGGCGGGAAGTAACAGACTTTTAACGCGGATCGGCAGCTGGAGCTAGACACATGGGGCATTTTATTTTGGAAACGTAAGGGAATTAAATATTCTGAGATCCATAATGTCAAGAGTGGGACGAGAATAAATACTTTCAGGCACAACCTCTAACCACGGACAACGCACTGAGTGGCCGACGGCCTTCACTTAATTCCCTAGAGCAGCGGCGTTTGCTTAGAGTAGTCAGTGCTAACAAACAACACTGTGTGAAATAACCGCAGAAATCAATGTGGAACGTACGACAAACGTATGCATTACGACAGCGCGGCAAAGTTTGGCTGTAATGGGCTATGCCCGCAGAAGAGTCTCGAATACGTTTGCTAAAAGCACGGCATCTCCTGCAGCAGCTCTCCTGGGCCCGTGACCATATCCCTTGGACTCCAGTCGTCTGGAAAAACGTGGCTTGGTCAGATGAGCCCCTTTTCAGTTGGTGAGGGCTGACGGTGGTATTCGAGTGTAGTGCAGGTCCCATCAACCCATTGATCTAAGTTGTCAAAAAGGCATTTTACAAGTTGATGGCTCCACAATGGTTGTGGATAATTTTACGTGATATGGACTGCTTCCTCTGTTCCAACTGATCCATTCGGTGCTGGAAATCGTTATGTTCAGCCACTAGGAGTCCATTTGTAGCCATGAATGGACTTAATTTTCCCAAACAACGGCGATGGTGTGACAGTTAGCGTATAGGACTATTATAATATAATTCAATTCAAACAACGATGGAATCTTGTGGGTATTGTTCGTGATTGGTTTCAGGAACATTCACGACAATTTATGCGAATTATTTGGCCACAGAGATCTCACGACAAGAAATCCATTGAACATTTATGAGGCGTATGGAAGACGTCAGTTAGAGCTCCATATCCTTCACGGGCCACAACGTCGGAATTATTAACGGCTACGGAGACAGCATGGCTGGATTGTTTCTGCAGGGGACTGCCAACGACGTGCTGTGTCCGTGTCACGTCAAGTAGCTGCACTTTGCTGAACAGACAAAGGTTCAACACGATATTAAGATGTATCCTATGTCTTTTGTCACCTTAGTGTACAATGTTAACATAAAACCTGCAATATACAATTTTAGGCATTGAAAGATTGATCAGTGCAGTGTTTTTACTTTCTCGTCTTAGGAATTCTTTTTATTGCATGTTGCCATACGGAAAAATGTTCTGAGACTAAACGATTAGCTTCGTTTTAAAACAAGTGATGTAAATATATTATGAATTTTCTAAAGTTTGCCACAAACGGACAATTCGCATTATGAACCTTCTTCTATTACAATGCAAATTACATGATTGATTTACTGAATATCAGAGCAGGTTAAAGCATTTTTTGCCGCACTTTTTCTTGAGAAGTTAATTTTAAATATGTTGAAAAAATAAGTTAATAAATAGTCCATCCTGACATCCTTTCCACTGTGTCTATTCAAGCAAGTTGTTATTCCTTACTGACTCTACCTGTAACATTAATCCTAGCTACGCCTGCACCATATCCACCCACTTGACACATTGTTGAAATTCTGTATTTGTTTAAGCGCTTAGTTTTCTATTTTTTCTTCATTTGAAACGAGACCCCGAGTTCCGTCATTCCCATCACTCTCACAGCCATACTACATACCCTGCTAATTTGCATATTACAACGTCTGAAACTACTTCAGTACACACCACTTTACAAATCACTGCAATTTTTTGGCATCTTACGAGAGACTCCCTATTTACCCGAACCTTTTGGGGAGTTCATTACTACCTGATCCGTAACGAACGTTTCTCATTTTTTGCACTCAGGTGTGGTACATCGTACAGACTCAGCAATGTACTTGATTGAAACGTCTGCAGAGACTCTTAGACTTGTGCGAATTTAAAATGTGATTTGTTTTCGTAAAAGCAGAACAACACTCCGCAACACTCGGCCCTGCGGTGTCACGCTATGATGGTCCATAAAGGCTTCATTTTGTGAACTACAGCCTCCAAACACACCTTTCTTTTGCCCTCGAAGAGCACAGTGCTCCTAGGATGAACTGTTTCAAAGTTATGCACCATCGAAGGGTCATGCAACAAATACCTGCCGTGCGTTGTGCTCAATGGATTGTGAAAACAACCGTAGGTTCGCGGATGTCAAATTATCCCCTTTTTAAAGATTTCTTACAAAAAGAAAGCTTGCGGGTTAAACATTGATACAACTTCCAACACACTTTCGTAGACTTTCAAATGAAATGTGTATTCATTTAATTACTTACGATACACCTTAATGTGAAAATATCTATTTTTCGTCTTAGAACAGTTTGATGGAGAAGTGACAGGTAATATCTATCAAGCAAAAGTCACATGTGTACATCGGCAGAAATTGAAACTAATTACATATGTTTCGAATTTTGGCCTCGGTGATGGTGTAACAGCGTATCGGACTGATACACTCGAGTTGTCGGGTTCAAACCCGATCAAAGCCATGGATTTTTAAGGGTGAGAAAATCCTTCGTACGCCTTTGGAGGGGAAGTAAAGCCGACTGTCCCATGTTAGTAGATTTACTTGCGTGTAAAAGTTCCTCAGGCCTAAATGGCGCATCTGAGCTAAATTCAAATCGCCTGTTTCTCGCCCAAGAAATACCGCCCTTCTCCGCTAGTTGGTGAAAGGAGCGTAGCGCAATTTGCGTGGTCAGACGGAAGAGCAGCCCTTCTGGCCTGAGTCTCGCCACGTAAAATAAGGCAAATTCAATTCAATTCAATTCAAAGAACACACGAGGGCACGATGGAACAAGTTTCTCACTAGTCCACCACACCACCGTACGCACTTCGATTAGCTCTCCCGCATAAAACGCTCTGTTGATTGGAGGTTGTCTTGATTTCATCGATAAATATTCGCGAATTGCACGGATCAGGGTCAGAAATTACTACTATCTGCAAACTTTTCGAAATTCCACTCAAGAGCGGACAATGCACCAGCAACGCACTATACCACGCCACGCAACTCGTCGAGCCTTCCCGTGTAAAACACTCTTCAGGCAGATGCCTGTTTCCACGGAATGTGTTCCGTTATCGTGAGCAGCGCTGGGTAGTCAGAAATCGCGACTGGTTGCATTTGGGTCAACATTTTGGATCTACGTTCGTGTGATCGATGCAACCAGCAAGGCATCCCGCGCTCCTCGCCCTGCGCTCCGAAGCCAAATACTCTTCAGATTGATGCGAGAATCCTCTGCGAGTGACCCGTCACTCTGCCCTAAGAGCGCTTTTCAGCCTCGAAAATTGGTTATTTATTTGATGCGCAATTTGCAATACACATTCCTGTGGGGCGACGATGCCTCTGCCAACGCCGCAGACCAAAACATCTCGCAGCAAACCGTCCCTTCTAGCAGTGCAAAGTTAACCTTGTTCAGATTTATTCAAGACTTCAAGATGTGCTATATCTGCAAAGATAGCACAGCACAGTGTGTGAAACCTTTACTTCCAACCTTTGAATAATTTCAGTGGCGATAGCGTATTAGCGACTCTGACAGTTCAGTCGGCAGGTGCTGTGGTACGTCATGTGACCTGCTCTGAAGCAATCAGCTTGCCAGGATTTATTTAATTTCTTACAGCCAGCGTTCAGCGTTGCCGCTCATCGGACTCACAGGGAATCGCGGAGGTTAAGGTTCGGCTGTGACGAAGGTTATGAACATGATATCATGACGTGTCATTACCTATCAATAAGTGTTATTGTTTTGAGATTTCATTTACCTGTCATGTAGGTGGTGTCATGTGCTTAGTAATGCGTAGCAGTGCATCGAACTGTCAGCGTCGCTTGTACGTGTCGCTTGTACACTGTAGACACTGCAAAAGCATACGAGGTGTTGATCTAAAAGAACAGGCACATAATCACCATTCTTTAAAATTACAGTTGCCCATAAAAGTCCTCTCACATTCTTTGTACTTGATCACCAGCATTCCATTAGTGGTAAGTAGCAGAAAGAAGAGGTATACGCGAGTAGTTCAAGACGGGCCAAAACAACCGCTCTCAAGGGAAATTAAGGAGATACCTGCTACAAGTACAAAATGAAATTGAAGTGTTCTGGTGCACCTGCAAGGTTAGCCGTGGGAGGGAAGCACGCCTCCTAATTTAGCATCTTGTTTGCATAAAATCAAAAGAAAATAATGCAGTATCTACATTTCATTTCCTTGTTAACTTCAGAAACATGACAGAGTCTTTTGAGAAAATTAGAGCAGGAAGAAGAAGCGCCCGTACAAGAACAAAGCAATAGATATAGGTAAAACCATAGTGGTGGAGAGAGGCTTCAATGTAGAGAGGGGATTTCTTAGCATTACCTTTTTTTTAGAGCGTAACCGAATGAGGAAGATGTTGGACTAAAACAGCGTGGCTATTAGACATTCGCTGCAATGAGAGCAAGTCTATAAGTGTGGTGGGAGCACGGAGCGTACACGAGCCAAAGGAGAAGCAGACCGGCGGAAGCCCAGGGCGCGAACGCGGGGGCGGGGGCGGGGGCGGGGGTTGGGGCGGCAGCCGAGGGGCCCGCAGCGCAAACAGCCAGCCTCCGCCCGTAGAGCTTTCCCGTGTCTCGCTGCCGCGGGCGCTTCTCCTGCCCCCGCCCCCGCCCCCGCCCCCGCCGCCGCCCCCGGCTGGTGGCATACGCGCCACGGCACTTGCCCGGGAACGCAACAGACCGCCCAAGGTTGACCAGACTCTGCTACTGTGATATTTTATGGGGTTTCTCTTATTTCTAGTACATTCATACAGGTTTCAAGTCTTCCGTATAGTTATTAATGACCTTCATTTTTTCAGTTTATATTTTTCTCATTTCAAAAAGAATCTACAACTCGTGGCAATATATTCTTCATCCACTCTTTGCTCTTGAAAATACGCACTGACGTGACGAAAGTCATGAGATAGCAATATGTAAATAAACGGATGACAGTAATATCACGTACAAAAGGTATAAAAGTGTAGTACATTGGCATTTATTTGTACTCCACTGGTTTATGGTATGAGAATGTTCCTGGCCGCACGGCGGGAAGTAACAGACTTTGAACGCGGATCGGCAGTTGGAGCTAGACACATGGGGCATTTTATTTTGGAAACGTAAGGGAATTAAATATTCTGAGATCCATAATGTCAAGAGTGGGACGAGAATAAATAATTTCAGGCACAACCTCTAACCACGGACAACGCACTGAGTGGCCGACGGCCTTCACTTAATTCCCTAGAGCAGCGGCGTTTGCTTAGAGTAGTCAATGCTAACAAACAACACTGTGTGAAATAACCGCAGAAATCAATGTGGAACGTACGACAAACGTATGCATTACGACAGTGCTGCAAAGTTTGGCTGTAATGGGCTATGCCCGCAGAAGAGTCTCGAATACGTTTGCTAAAAGCACGGCATCTCCTGCAGCAGCTCTCCTGGGCCCGTGACCATATCCCTTGGACTCCAGTCGTCTGGAAAAACGTGACTTGGTCAGATGTGCCCCTTTTCAGTTGGTGAAGGCTGACGGTGGTATTCGAGTGTAGTGCAGGTCCCATCAACCCATTGATCTAAGTTGTCAAAAAGGCATTTTACAAGTTGATGGCTCCACAATGGTTGTGGCTAATTTTACATGATATGGACTGCTTCCTCTGTTCCAACTGATCCATTCAGTGCTGGAAATCGTTATGTTCAGCCACTAGGAGTCCATTTGTAGCCATGAATGGACTTAATTTTCCCAAACAACGGCGATGGTGTGACAGTTAGCGTATCGGACTATTATAATATAATTCAATTCAAACAACGATGGAATCTTGTGGGTATTGTTCGTGATTGGTTTCAGGAACATTCACGACAATTTATGCGAATTATTTGGCCACAGAGATCGCACGACAAGAAATCCATTGAACATTTATGAGTCGTAAGGAAGACGTCAGTTAGTGCTCCATATCCTTCACGGGCCACAAGGACGGAATTATGGACGGCTACGGAGACAGCATGGCTGGATTGTTTCTGCAGGGGACTGCCAACGACGTGCTGTGTCCGTGTCACGTCAAGTAGCTGCACTTTGCTGAACAGACAAAGGTTCAACACGATATTAAGATGTATCCTATGTCTTTTGTCACCTTAGTGTACAATGTTAACATAAAACCTGCAATATACAATTTTAGGCATTGAAAGATTGATCAGTGCAGTGTTTTTACTTTCTCGTCGTAGGAATTCTTTGTATTGCATGTTGCAATACGAAAAAATGTTCTGAGACTAAACGATTAGCTTCGTTTTAAAACAAGTGATGTAAATATATTATGAATTTTCTAAAGTTTGCCACAAACGGACAATTCGCATTATGAACCTTCTTCTATTACAATGCAAATTACATGATTGATTTACTGAATATCAGAGCAGGTTAAAGCATTTTTTGCCGCACTTTTTCTTGAGAAGTTAATTTTAAATATGTTGAAAAAATAAGTTAATAAATAGTCCATCCTGACATCCTTTCCACTGTGTCTATTCAAGCAAGTTGTTATTCCTTACTGACTCTACCTGTAACATTAATCCTAGCTACGCCTGCACCATATCCACCCACTTGACACATTGTTGAAATTCTGTATTTGTTTAAGCGCTTAGTTTTCTATTTTTTCTTCATTTGAAACGAGACCCCGAGTTCCGTCATTCCCATCACTCTCACAGCCATACTACATACCCTGCTAATTTGCATATTACAACGTCTGAAACTACTTCAGTACACACCACTTTACAAATCACTGCAATTTTTTGGCATCTTACGAGAGACTCCCTATTTACCCGAACCTTTTGGGGAGTTCATTACTACCTGATCCGTAACGAACGTTTCTCATTTTTTGCACTCAGGTGTGGTACATCGTACAGACTCAGCAATGTACTTGATTGAAACGTCTGCAGAGACTCTTAGACTTGTGCGAATTTAAAATGTGATTTGTTTTCGTAAAAGCAGAACAACACTCCGCAACACTCGGCCCTGCGGTGTCACGCTATGATGGTCCATAAAGGCTTCATTTTGTGAACTACAGCCTCCAAACACACCTTTCTTTTGCCCTCGAAGAGCACAGTGCTCCTAGGATGAACTGTTTCAAAGTTATGCACCATCGAAGGGTCATGCAACAAATACCTGCCGTGCGTTGTGCTCAATGGATTGTGAAAACAACCGTAGGTTCGCGGATGTCAAATTATCCCCTTTTTAAAGATTTCTTACAAAAAGAAAGCTTGCGGGTTAAACATTGATACAACTTCCAACACACTTTCGTAGACTTTCAAATGAAATGTGTATTCATTTAATTACTTACGATACACCTTAATGTGAAAATATCTATTTTTCGTCTTAGAACAGTTTGATGGAGAAGTGACAGGTAATATCTATCAAGCAAAAGTCACATACGAGATTCTGTGTGTATATGTTCTAATAAATGGTATACAACCATCATATTTTCTTAGCGTATTGCATTTATAGAGGATGGTTAGTTTTACCTTTTGTAATAAAACTTTACAGACAAACTTGTACGCAGTCACTGGTTCAGTTTAACTCAGAACCAGTGTTGGCGCTGTTATTGCAGCGGCTCTGACCAGAAAGTCCTAGGTTCGAGTCCCGACGGTGGCGGATTTTCAATTCTAGCTAGAGCGCTAGGTCTATTTCAGTCGCTGTCTGTAGAAGGATTCGGCGGTCTAGTGGGCAACTGCTCTAACCGGTAGGTTTTCGTGGATTCTCCAATCAAAACTAGGCGAATGCCGGAACAGTAACCTAATAAACATGCCACAAACCGAACACAATCTTTCTTCTTCCTTCCTTACCTTATCCTCTTTTCTTAGTCATTAAGTCTATGCATTACATCGCCACATTACTGAAGCGCAGTTGGGAGCTTAGAGCTTCTCCGCCGTTGTCCTGTTGGGAAGCGAAACCTGAAGAGGAAAATCTCTAAGTCGAGTGTAGGCATCTCTCCGCCGAGAGAGGGAGGAACGCCGCCACTTCTCGCAATAAAACTTCCACTACACCAACGGGACTAATTGCCACATCAGTTGACGCGGGCAGAAACATGACTCACTCGCACGCAGTCACCACTGCGACGGAGGCTGCCCCCTGCAGAGCACGAACTGTGGCTGCAGTCGGGCACCGGGTCCGGCGCGGAGGGGGGGGGGGCATAGGTTCGAATGAGGCGCAGAGCTTGTCCGCTGCCCCCGAATCGCGCTTTTAAGTGGATTACGATGTTTGTGTTCCACTTTCCCTCTGCTGCGCGCGGAGCTGATGCCCGCCTCTATTATTAACGCCCGCCCCCCGCCCCCGCCCGCGAGACCGCCCCGGGCACCGTGCACCAGCAGGCGCCACTGGCCCGCGTCACCGGCAGGTCAGTTATTCCCGGAATTGCGATAAAGAAATCATAGCTCCGCTCGTAGTATAATTTTGGAAAGCGTTCGCTTTTGTGTGAAAAAAATATTCCGGGTTGCATATTTCGTGAGGATGGACTAATTTTAAATGTAAAATGATAATTACTACAGAGAAAAAAAATTGTGATTTAAATCGTAGTCACCATGACCATTACAACAAATAGTGGTACTGCAACGGCACACACTCTCAAGCATCATTTACAACTGCTTCGCAATATTGCACTAGGTGAACCAGCAAAATAGTTTTCAACAAGCAAACACTGCACTGAGACGAATTTTGTATTTTTGAAATGTTACTTTTTGAAATGTTCGAAAATACAGAGTGTTTACTGGAAATGAGACTTGTTCCATATTTTTTTACCCTTCCTTTACCCTTTAGTACACACATACTTTAAGCAGTTTCTGAGAAAATATTTTCTATCATAAAATGTTTAAATTTCAAAGACAAATAAAGAAAAACCGTAGTTATTTCAAAAAAAAATTATATGACAATTTTTAAAGAGCTTATAGTTTAGAACAGATTTTGTTCAAGTCAAGTATTTCTATTTTCAACTGTATCATTTTTACACTTTGTAATTTTGAAAAATTCAGAGTTTGTCGGAAATGAGACTAGCACAAATTTTGACACATACAGCTGACTTTTGATACACACGAGGACAAAATATAAAGAAAAAGATTAGAGCAATTTTTAAGCAAAATTTGTTGAAAATAAAATTCATCACAAAATTACGGGGAAATTGCTCACGTAATTCCGAAAAATTATACACGACCTAATTTTAAATCTGTCTTTAGAGTACAGATTTCTTCAATGAAAAAAAATTCTATATACGAATGGTAAAGGATAACTTTTTCTTTACCAGGGCCCGGGAATAAGAGTTTTTCTTTCACAAATTCGCTTTTTTCCGGCGCATGATTACAATGCTTTCTCTTATTACGAAGTAAGGGCGATAGTAATGGCGGGTAAGATACCCAGAATGAAGCACCGTTAGAACCCGTTTATTAAAAGCAAGTATTTTGATGAACCACAGTAAGAAAATAAAATTAAAGTCTGAACTTACTTTAGCCGTATAAGAAGGATGCGTACCTTTGAATCGGTCTTCTTTTAGAAGTAATTTTTAATATGATAGAAAAAACTTTGAACGAAAAGGGCTACACGTTATTCATTTCATTTCTATATCTGACGTTTGTGTTTTATTATCGAACATTGTGAAGGAATGAATGAGGATACTCTAATTTTAAAAACTGTTTTTTTTTGTATTTTGACAGATACGCTATGCCTGGTGTTCCAAAACTGTCATTGCGTAAAAGCCGTCACGTGGAATTTCAACATTGTGACCCCCCATAGTCTGTGATTCATAACCACTAATTGTCACTTAAGATTGTGAACACAATTACTGGACAAACACAATTCCGCGGTTAGGCCTAGTAATTATGCTGAAATGCCAGGCTTAAAAATTTAAGCGCTTCAATAAACATGGCGCTGTGCGTGTGATGCGGCAGGGCTACAGGCATGAAACCCAGCGCTCGTGACCTGTGGATTTCTCGTAGCGACAGAGCAGGTGATTAAGGATTACACCGCGGCTGTTGCTGCGTACCCATCAGCGAAATGAACGCCGCTCGCCGAAGATTTCGAGAACACTAATGAAGACAATCTCGCGTAGAACGCGGGGGCTCGTTGATACATCCACGTTCGCCCGGACAGAATGCATGCATGCTCCGGAAACTAGCGACTGCCAGATGGATGGGGAAGGCACAGTGTCCGATGCAGAATACGTCAAATTATTAGGAATGTGCTATCATCTCTTATCTAATTATTATAAAAATATTCTTATAATTTTCTTTAAAACTTTGCACTATTTTTTCAAGTACTTATTTACTTTAAATTTTTAAACAATATTTTTTACAACCAAATATGTACGCTAAGATGAAACAAGGCAGATAGTGGTTGTATGAGAAGACACTTGTAAAGAATACGAAGTTTATATCCCTCTGTAAATTAATATTATAAGAATTAAAAATATTTTACGTAACTAAAATTGATTTTTGCACTAATTAAGCCGAAATAATTGTTGCAATTATATAATATTTGAAATTTACGAACTTACTGTCACATAAAACCTCACAAAAATGTTAGGCATTATAACAAGAATATTGTATGAACCGGAGAAAGCTGTCACAACATGACGCAGAAGCCTTAGTTTGCAATTATATCTATGAAGAATTATTTTGTGAATTGAAACACACATGAAATTGAAACTAATTTGTATAATTGGCATTAGATGAAAGCGATGAAAGAAACAAGTTGACCCAGGAGAAAAAAATTGAAGAAAACAAATGTAGGATAATCAGGTAGGGCAGACTAGGAGTAAAACTATTTGACAAAACGATATTTTAACAAAAAATCAGGAAATAAAATGCCATGACAAATCACGCGGGTTTTTTTAATAAGAGTTTTTCCCAAATGCGAAAAGAGAGTTTGTCGGAAAAGGGTGTCATCGGTAAATCTGCAAACTCCATCCTGAACATACGAGGGTAACCCTAAAATGTCCAAATCATACAAGCCACCAGAGTTTTCGAGGCAAGAAGAGTAACGAAACAACGTGGTAAACTAATAGTAAGTACATCTAAGGAAGTAGAACGTACGTTATACGTGGAAAAAAATATGCCACAGTTGACCGCTATAATTGATTGACTGAGCGCAACCCAACCACATCTTACGTGTGTAATAGAATGTAAATATACTCGTACATAAATAAGTTAATTTAAAATAAATGGAGGGAATGGAATGACAACTGGCCACATTCTTCTTCATCGTATATGGCGGAGCGAGACTAATTCAAGTAAATAAATTTATTCACGTTATCGTAAGCACAGTAAAATTTTGAATTATTTAAAATATTAAGGACTTTAATCTACTGGATTAAGTCTTTTTCACTCTTAAAATTCTGCGTACATTTTTGTGGTTTGTATATTGATCATATTGTTATTAATGTTTAATTACTACCACAACTTTCAATTTTAAAAAACAGAGAAACAATGAACGCATACCATACTGCCCACTAACTTTGTCGTTAGAAGAGCAGCTCCCGGAAGGAGTGAATCTGCTGCAGTGGCCCCTGAACGAGTGGTGTCAGCGCAGCGGCATTGGCCTCAGCATACATCCAACGCGGAAAGACGAGAATTAGAAGGTCAAGAGGCACGTTGCGAGAGGGGAGACATTGGATGGGGAGTGGAAATGGCGAGCTGAAAGAAACGAGCGTCGAAAGACGGGAGGTGACCGGCGAGATACGACCAGGAAGAGGTGAGCGACAGAAGGCGAAATGAGATAGATCAGCGCTGAGAGATGAGAGGGGAGAGGTAATCTTAGAGAAATGAGCCACGGAAGACGAGAGGTGACCGACAGCAGGCAAAACGCGAATGGGTAGAGAGGTGAGCAACGAGAAGAGAAGAATGAGTGGGAGCGAGAGACGAGAGGTGAGAGGGCAGGTGACGGCTAGCGCGCTTCAACCGGCGACCGGCGGATGTGCAGCAGCCAGCAACTAATTGCCTACTCAATTTAATGACTAAACGGCTCAAGGCGTGAACGCGCGGAATTACCCGTCTGCCCTGCACTACGCCGCCCGACACACCTCTCCCCGCCCCGCCCCTCCCCGCCCCGCCTCTCCTCGGCTCTCCCCTTGCCCCGCTTCTCTTTGCCTTACCCGCCTCTCCCCGCCTCTCCTCGCCTCTCACCACCTCTCCTCGGCTCTCCCCGCCTCTCCTTGCCCCGCCTCTCTTTGCCTTCCCCGCCTCTCCCCGCCTCTCACCACCTCTCCTCGGCTCTCCCCGCCTCTCCTTGCCCCGCCTCTCTTTGCCTTCCCCGCCTCTCCTCGCCTCTCCCCGCCTCTCCACGCCTCTCCTCGGCTCTCCCCTCCTCCCTTTGCCCCGCCTCTCTTTGCCTTCCCCGCCTCTCCTCGCCTCTCACCACCCCTCCTCGGCTCTCCCCGCCTCTCCTTGCCCCGCCTCTCTTTGCCTTCCCGGCCTCTCCTCGCCTCTCCCCGCCTCTCCTCGGCTCTCCCCGCCTCTCTTTGCCTTCCCCGCCTCTCTTTGCCTTCTCCGCCTCTCTTTGCCTTCTCCGCCTCTCCTCGCCTCTCACCTCCTCTCCTCGGCTCTCCCCGCCTCTCCTTGCCACTGCCTGCCTCTCCCCGCCTCTCCTTCCCTTCCCCGCCTCCCCACGCCTCGCCTCTGCCCGCTTTACTCCGCTCCGTTCCCCGCGTCCATTACATTAGCGTGACGCGGATCACCTGCCTCTCCAGCGGCCGCAAGCGCTTCCCCACTCCCCCACCCCCACCCCACCCCCACCCCACCCCGCCTCTTGTTTCCGTCCGCTCGCGCAGCTTTGCCCTCACCCGCTCGCCCTTCCTTGGCTGCGCGAACGACTCGCAGTACTATGTGCATACGCTGCGCTACTCCATCAATGATGTTATACCCATTTCAAGAGTTAAAACTACAAACCACCTTGCAATTAGTGGGCCTATAGATTGTAAAAAATAAGTCATGAAGTGTTATATCAAACAGCATTGCTTATAACAACAAAATAATTCTTAATTTCTGGAATTAATGTGGTTAATGAAAGCGGACATGTCCGTTTGAGTGTCAGGGAATTGTGTGTGTGTAATTGAAAGGAATATCTTGAATTATGGTAACTGGTATCCGATTATACAAGTACATGAAATTGATTCGGTTGATGAAAAAGTCAATAGGACGTTTTTTAAACTAGTGTTTCGCAAAATAACAAGACATTACATTGAAAGCAAATAGCATCGCTATGCTTGTTCCTTTAAATGTTATTTCAATGAGTAGTTCCTTGTTTCGTTCCTTACTTCTTATCTTTGGTTCCATAAATAGAGAAAAAAGCGAGTCAATGCGTCATTGTCACAAGAAGCTACTGATTAATGTAGCATATAAGGGCGTCGGAAAATCCAAACATACTTCGATTGTACAATATAGATATTTTCTTGCTGTATGTATAATATTTATACCAATAATTTTATACTGCAATCACAAAAAAACTATTGCAATTGGATCGCCACAAAATTCTTGAACACATTTTCAACATGGAATGAGATGTAGCAATACTAGTGATTGAGACACAAAATGCATTGTGACATTAATTAAATTATCAATCTAGACTTTCAAGTATGCTAAGGAGATCAACGCATTATATTGCACAATAATATCGCATATATAAAGTGGAAGAATAGAAGATTGAATCACAAATAAACAAGTCGCCTGATCAGAAATTTACATTTATTTACATTACTGGTTTGAACCCTAACCCATATGTCAATTGTCAAAGTCGGCCGCAGTGCCCACATTTGCCTCTAATTCCGTCATTATTGTAGATTAAACGACGACTTTTGAAAGTACACACGTTTAAAGTTACCGTTCATGAATAACGGAAACAATCAACATATTATTCCTGCCAATTTCACAATGAAGGGACGAAGCAAAGGTCAGTGGTGCATTTGCTCCTCATACGAGTCGCGCTGTGCGGCTTGGGCGGCGGTGGCCTAGTGACCCGCGCGGCGACGAGGGCGGTGGCGGCGGGGACCACCAAGGTCGCACGGCGGTGGGTGGCCCGGGCGGGGGCGGAGCGGGGGCGCTAAGCCGGCGATCGCCCCGCCCGGACAATGCCACCGGCGCTGATTGCCGCTAATCTGATTAGACGCGGCCGCCGCGGCGCCGGCGGAGCGCGGGAGGTCGCGGCCGTGGGAAAGAGGAGGTGACGCTGCCACGACCTCGCGAAGCTCATTCCAACGAGTGGAGAGAGGCAATGGCCACACGCACTGTCAGCCGGGAAATATCCAACTCGAATCACAATCGTAAAAGTTACTTACGTTATGAATCCAACTCAAAATCTCACTCTAACTCATAGTCTCATTGCATCTCAATCTCACTCATAATCTTCAGATTTTTTTATTTACAGGTACTAATGATCATGATTCTGGATAGTACTGATAAAGACTAAAATTTGCTGAGACAAAATTGATTTGAAGAACTGTACTTCAATCACATTTTTAAATGACTTTCGGCCAGCAATGTATAAATTAATATTAAGTGAAAAATGACACTTGGGTGTATTAAAGAATAATATTGTGGCGAAACCGATTTCGTCATACAAAATTTCATAAGGCTGAGGGGCAGTTGGGAGAATGTAAACAGATTCAGCTGTAGCCCGGAGTTCGACTGGGGATGTAAACACTGCGTCGCACATGCAACTTCACTTATCGCGGGAGGCCATTACCGCCTCCTCCCCATTAAGCAGGCCGTTTGGAGGACTGCCGTTGACAGACACTGTGCAAGTGTTCACAGCCGGCTGCAGATTTCGAGACCACCCACTTTCGGGGGAGCCCAGAGCAATACTTCCGTCATCGAACGCGCCCCCCTACGCAAGCAAGGGCCAGAGTCTAGAAGGTTCGAGAACAACCCTGCATGCTCGCAGCCTGCACAAAGAGTGGAAATTTCCTTCGCTTCTCACGCTGCGATTGGGTTAAAATATTTCACTACGCAACTTCTGACCAATAGCGACACTGCTATCAAAGGGAACTAGGACACATAAGAAATTGGGGTGGGGGAAAGAGTTAACTTGGAGCGATTTCGACGGAGAGAACGGTAGAAGGGATTTGAATTCTAGACGGAACAGTCGGGGCAGAAGTTTTTCTTGGGGGAATATTGTGCGGTTAGAGGCAAGTTCACCTCTACCGGACTTAGAATTTTTTCGACGCAGAAATTATCAGATTTGATTTGAGTTTTGGGCTGACGGGAGTCGGGAGAGAATTACTTCACTGGGAGGAAATTATTTGTCGAGGAGAGGCCAGTTTGTCTCTGAAAAGCTTAGAAAGATTTCGGAAGGGGCGAGAGCTACTAGCTGACAACAATTGAGAAAATATTTCTCTGGGGTGGGATTTATTCGTCGGGGAGAGGCAAGTAGACCTCTGTGGCGTTTAAAAAGGGGTAGAGAAAAAATATTTCTCTGGGGTGGGAATTATCTGTCGCTAGACTTTCCGAAGTTATGTTATAAAAATTAAAGAGACATTAGGCTGATTACTACGTTCCGGATATTGAGATCGCCCAGTTTCTACCAGTATCAACCAGTATCAACCAGTTCTGCCAGAATCTTCTAGACGTCGCTGCAAGAATCTTCAAGAACTTCCAGTCGCCCAGACATCGCTGCCAGTTCGCCCAGACATCGCTGCCAGTGGTGGCATAATAACCAGAGGGTCGCCCAGCTGACGCACGCGCCGAGAGGCGTGAAGGACGGCCGCGGTCGCGTCCTCGCCCAAGGCCGCCGCCCCCCTTCCAGACGCCATCCGAGGGCCCGCCTGGGCACACAAAGGACCCTACGAGGTTGAATGACCCGAGGAGCATTCACCCACAAGATTTATGTAACGCAGTAATGTGCTTGGGCACGTTAAATTATCATCCTGTAACTCATGTAAATATTAGTTGTAATAAGTTGACCTTCTTCCTAGTCATAAGTCTTTTTCTATAATTACTAACATGCCTAATTTTCTTTTCTCTTTAATTTTCCTTTTCCATTGTTAGTGTAAAAATCGTAATTTCCCTGGTGCAATTTTGTTTATTTTTTGCTCAGGAATAAAGTGAATCATTTTACCAGTGAACAAGTGTTTGTTTTTGTTGTGTTTCTCTTGTACTGTGTAACAGTTCCTTCCATCACCGATCTGAGCTAGCGGCAGGGTCGCTAATCGATTCCACAGGTAATCGGTAGTGTTACAATATAATAATGAATAATAATGTAAAATAACTATAAATGGAATGAAAAACGTAGAATTTATTTAAAGCTAAGATAAAGAATAGGAACACATTTCAGAAAATTTGAATTAGGAAAAATAGCGCGTTTATTCCCAAATGTTTTTGATTATAAGTGACATTCGAATAACTGAATTTCGAAGAGCTCTAATGCGTTACAACTAAATTCAGGTATTCTTGCCAGGAGTGTAATCCTAGTTTGAGACTAGAAATCTCTCATATTCCTTTTATGGCATCTCTACTAGGAAGAAAACTGACGAACAGTTGATGATATGCACATTCTGTTCCCTATTTATGAAAATCCATGTGCCACTTACTGAGTTATGCAAATTACATTGCAATGCGATTCTGTATGCAGATCATACATCACCCAATAACAACATCGCATCTAGGTTAACTATACTGCTAGGTGATTCCTTTTTACATATCTGCGATTCTAGAGAACATGCTGCTCCAACTGTACACTAACAATACATTGTAAGCTTCTCCGTCGCGACAGCTCCCTCCGGTCTGTCGGAGGCCACTCGCTAGGCGCGCTTGCCCACGCGCAGCGCTTTTGAGCGCTCAGACCTTTCGTTCTAGAAACATTTGTATTAATCGTACATGAATTCTTCCACCCTCTCAGGGGCATTGTAATTAACACGGGCCTGAACAAAAATGTCAGGTAAGTGACAAGTAAAACACAAAATGTTTAACGAAACACACAATGTCGGCCGCAGTGCCCACATTTGCCTCTAATTCCGTCATTATTGTAGATTAAACGACGACTTTTGAAAGTACACACGTTTAAAGTTACCGTTCATGAATAACGGAAACAATCAACATATTATTCCTGCCAATTTCACAATGAAGGGACGAAGCAAAGGTCAGTGGTGCATTTGCTCCTCATACGAAGAAATTGCATTATTTGGTACTATACAAATGAATATTTCGTTTTCGAGCTGGGATACATCAGCAAATCAATTTTTTAATGAGTCATGTTTTAAAGTACTTATTAGTAAAAACTCCTAATTGGTTTGGCATTAGCAAGTTTTCAAAGTTTGCTACACATACATGTTGGACAATACATCTCCAGCTCATTTTGTCTATAAATTGATACGTCGTAACCCCTTAATGTCAACGTGCCAGTCAATTAAAAAATTGAATATCTACTCGAAATTAAAGTCTTTTGCAATTCGCTTCTTTCACCAAAGGAAATGTGTGAAAAGAAACTACTCACGTGAAGGTCGATGGGGCAGAATTAGCAGGAGAATGTCCAATGTGACTGGGATCACTTACCTGAAACAAAATACATCTTAATTAATTACACAGATAGGTATCTGCATGCGAACAATTTACATAAAAAGAGTTACACATAGAACATTCTACATACTTTTTCATCGAAAAGTTGCATCGAAATGACAAGTCATTCTAAGAACGCAGACAAAGCTTCGCAAAAAATTCATTTCCCTTCCGAATGGATCTGTCATCCCCAAAGCCGTTCTTACCGGGAACCGACGTGAAGCAGCCCGGCTCGCGGAAGAATTTATTTCGGGGAGACGCAACCCTTGTCCAAGCCGACGGTGCCAGCCAATGACGCCCTCGCGTCCTCCCCATCAGCTTTGCAAGCCGCCACATGGATGCCCCTGGCGCCTCGTTGATGCCCATCAACGGATGGTATCGAGCACTTTGGGCTCTCCCGCCGCCAGGGCATTTCGGGTATGAGGGGAGGACAGGAAATGAAACAAACCATGTAGTTGAGGCTGTTCTGCATTATAAAGACTAGCAGTAAACCGGATAAAACGCTTTTCTCTCACATTTAATGAAACTTAAAGAGGGATTTTATATTATGAAACTTTGTTTCTCTACAAATTAATACAATACAATTGACACTTTTTCCGGCATGACCGTCCTAATCCGATAAGTCGACATCCTTTGGGTATGGGGATACCAACACGTTTGAAAATATATGCCTTCAATTTAAGAATCGTTGTTTGTTTGTTAGTAACGGTTTCGACTTCGAAGTGCGTTCAAATTGCACCACTTACACCGTTTAAGGCATATTGAATAGTCGCGTCTAAGCCTACGTCATCTCTTCTTCTTAGTGACAAGGCCCAATGACCGGCAGCGTCAGCATTTATCTTATTGAGAAGGTAACGGATGCCTCTTATACCGGAACTTTCTATGATCAAGTTGAGACGGTATGAACAAGTTCATAGCAAAGTAGTTCTATTAAAGTCGACCGCCGACTAGATACGAATTCCGGAGGCCGACTTCTCTGACCGATATTTTCTGTAGTTTCTTCCGATCCATTCCAGGCGGATGGCGAAGAAGTGCACTACGCGGAGTGACGGGCGGTGTTGTTCTCCTGGCCCCATCCACTTCTCTTCGCTTGCTTTAGATCCGAACGATCTCCCATCGCTCGAGAAATCCCACACAAGCGTCAGATAACCACATGACCTTGCCGATCCGGTGTCCGAGATCGCTAAGGCAGTAGTGTCGTAGCGATCTCCGACCGAAGGATCGCGGTTTCGAGTTCCGCCTCGAATGGATGGATGGTTGTATTGTGTTCGTCCTTTCACCCCCTATCATCATCATATCGTGTCATCATACCGCTACAAGCAATAGTGGTTGCTAATGACCTAGAAGTTGATGCGACCTTAAATAAAATTTAAAAAAACTGACTTTGTATATTACTGATGAAAAACCTCTGAGACACTATGTGGTGGTATAATCAAAAATTTATTTACCTTACTTTTTCAATATAACGAACTACTTCAGTACATATTCCGTGTTGTGAGTTTTTTAATGGCATTGACACAAAGGTTTGGTATCGATATTGCGAACCATTTACTTGAGATATTCTTAATTTCGTTATTTTTAAATCAACAGTAAACAATTCACATCTTGTAGTGTGTAATGGTAACTAAACTACGCAATCAGGATTCAGCAAATAAAGTCGAAAATAATTCAAATGTAAATTGTCACCATGTCTGGACCGTGTGGTATCGTGTGTATAGTGAAGCATTATAACGCAAAATCGCCATTCACACATGACATTTGCTAATGTCAACGTTCCTTTGCGGGAGACTTTTGCGTACAAACGTAATGGAAATTAATTGAGCATCCCAATCACAGAATAAATCCACTATTTATATGTAATTGAATTGGAAATCAATTTGACAATAAACTACACAAATGAAGTGTTTTTTTTGCTTTCTAATTAAACTATTTACCAGAGAGCACATTCCTATGATATTTGCAAGATACTCCACGTAGTTCATAGAACTTATTTGATGGTTTTCATGCATGATACATAAGATTTCCAATTGCCACACAATAGTTACATTACTGTCAAAAATAATTTGATTTTCGAATACTTAGTAGTGATAAATAGAAAAAAACTGTGTTAAATGTATATTCTTCATTATATTAAAATTGCAGATACTTTAGTTGAAAACTTATGTGACTAGCTATGGTAGTCATGCCCCTAGTAGGGTGATTGGCTGTAAGCCACACACCTTGCAATTTCATCAGACAATGCTTTTTAACTGTACCATGAGAAAATTATGTCATTTCGTGTACCTGATTTGCGTAAATGCTTTTGTATGTAGATAAAAAGATGGCGTTGCTATGGGAATCTGATCGTTAAACACAACGCAGTTTTCATTCAATTTCTTCACTAATTAATGCAACCACTATGGAAATGATTATTTGCTTACATAATAAGGAGTAATATATTATTGTATGGAGGTTCTCTTGTAACTGATAATATTGATTGCAATTCAAAGAAAACATGTGAATTATTTATAGAGAAGAACATGAAAAGTGATGAATCCAATGGTGTGAGAGAGGTGTAAAGAGGGAACACAATTCATTTGATAAAAGAATACACAGTGAGAAAATGAGAAAATTTAGATACGATAATTGTCGTTATATCTAATTTTGTCATGCTATTCAATTTTGTACCAAAATTGTGAATACATTAGAATCGTTTTGAAAAGTAAGTTTTTTTAAACATTGACTAGAAGTGAAATGATTGGGGGACGTCCACCTCTTTCTAAAATGTCAGTATGGAGTTCTCAGCGACAGGTTTTTCAAGCGAAAAATACTCTGTATTAAATGTTAAATACAATATTTGCATGTCAAACTCTTAACGAGATCTCAAAATGAGGGGCTTTCAAAAGAACATTCAACCACTCACTCCTTGCTCTCAAAATTCATTTCCCGACTTCGCCTTTGTTTTCGCCGTTCGCGTTCCTCCACCTCCCTTGAGGCCCCGCGCCTCTCCTCGCCAACGTCTCTGCCCACACACACACACACACGCACACACCTCTCTCTCTCTCTCGCTCCCTCTGTAATCATTCGTTTAATTAAGGAACCACAAATTTGCGGGCAGATTAAGTATCCGGGAAATCGACGTAGCAGCAGGAGGTTCAATTAGAGTACGTAACTAATGTGCGCCTGCCAGACACTACTTCGGGGGGGAAGGGGCGCACTCGATTCCAAGAGCTAGATACTGCGCCTGAGGAGAATGCGAAAACTAAGTTGAAGAAGGAAGCGAAAACGTGTTTCTCGTAGAGAATTAGAAAATAATTGCAGAATAAGAAAATAGCAGGAAGATACAGAACAAAGTTGAAACTTTCCAATTTTCAACCCCTCTTGTTCACAGTAAACACAATATATTAAATATTTCTTCCAGAATATTAAAGAATGAAATTTGAAATTGGAACACATCAGCCACGATCAATACCTTTATCCATATACTATCATAATTCTCGTGAAGTAAAAAAATAGAATTGATTATTGTTTTCTAGAAGTTTCATTTGCCTGAAAATATTTATAGTATTCGTAATTTCTCTCAATCCGCTTGCAATTACGAAATAAATATGAAACAAATGGAGAAGTTTGGTAATAGTAATGAACATAAATAACATTCACAAATACCCTGTGCGATGTAAACGTGTTAAGACAATGTGTAATACATTCGCAGGTTCCCCACGAAATTAAATCTCAAGACGTGCTCAGATATGAATGCTTTGAAACGAGTTGTTGACCGCGTAGTATTCCAAGCAACGCAGCTTTCTGCGGCCGGGATTTCGTTGCGAAGAGTCTATTCCGGCCGCCACCAACTTCCTCTTCTCATTGCGCCCTCCCCCCCCCCCGCTGAGCGCCCCCCCCCCCCCCGCGCGAGGCCCCGCTAATGAAGCACTCGCAGGCACGCGCGGCACGCGCCGCCCCCACCCCTGCCCCCGCCCCCACCAACGCAGCGGCGCCGCGGCACGTGACGGCGCAGGTGGCGCTGCCCCGCCCCTCCACGCCCCGCACACACTCTTTCCCCAACACACTCCCTTTTCACACACACACACACATCGTCTTCCCCCTATACACCTCCTTCACAACAAATTTTCTTCCGAACACACATCCAACTCCCCTCGCCCACTCTCTCCCTCCTCTCGCAGCACCACCCCACGCTTCTCACCACACAGCCTCCCCGCACACACTCTTTCCCCAACACACTCCCTTTTCACACACATACACACATCGTCTTCCCCCTATACACCTCCTTCACAACAAATTTTCTTCCGAACACACATCCAACTCCCCTCGCCCACTCTCTCCCTCCTCTCGCAGCACCACCCCACGCTTCTCACCACACAGCCTCCCCGCACATTCTTTCCTCCAACACACTCCCTTTTCACACACACATCCTCTCCCCTACACATCGTCCTCCCCCTATACACCTCCTTCACAACAAACTTTGATCCGCACACACATCCAACTCCCCTCGCCCACTCTCTCCCACCTCTCGCGGCCCCGCCCCACGCTTCTCACCACACTGCCTCCCCGCATACAATCTTTCCCCAACACACTCCCTTTTCCCACACACATCCTCTCTCCTACACATCGCCTTCCCCTTCCCTACACATTCTCCTTCACACCAAACTTTCTTCCCCACACACATCCATCTCCCCTCGCGCCCTCCCCGCCCTCTCTATCGTTTACACACTATCTCCCACGTCTAGCAGCCCCGCCCCACTCTTCTCAGCACTCTACCTCCCCGCACACACACTTTCCCCAACACACTCCCTTTTCCCACACACATCCTCTCCCCTACACATCGCCTTCCCCTTCCCTACACATTCTCCTTCACACCAAACTTTCTTCCCCACACACATCCATCTCCCCTCGCGCCCTCCCCGCCCTCTCTCTCGTTTACACACTCTCTCCCACGTCTAGCAGCCCCACCCCACGCTTCCCCGCCATTCGTTTCCCACCTGCGCCTCCCCGCCACCCCCCCTCGCTCACTCCCTCACCACAGCTTCCCCAACATTCCTTTCCCCGCCACGTCTTCCCTCCACGCCTCAAACATTACACGCCTTACTAGCCATGGTTACCTCGCCACGCTTATTATCTGCCTTGAGTTCTCTGCCGCGCCCTATCCACCAACTTCGCCACGCCTTGCTCGCCACGCGTTCCACGTCCTGCTTTACCGCCACGACGTATTTGCCCGTCCAACCCGCCCCGCTTTACACGCCATGCCAGACCCGTCCCGCTTTATTTGCCATTCCTTACTCGGCACGCCATGTGTTCCCGCTACGCGTTCCCTAGACGCTTATACTCCATGCCTTACCCGCCAACGATTCCCCGCCACGCCTATAGCGCCATGTGTTCCTCGCAACGCCTTACTCTCCACGCGTTCGCCCCCATGCTTCGCTGCCAAATCTTCTCTAAATTTCCCGCCATGTGGTTGTCCGCTACGTGCCTTCCCCACACTAACTTTCCCCTCTACTCCCTTCCCCGCCTCACGCTTTTCTTCTACACTCTTCCTTCGCATTTTATTCACCGCCACTGACTTTCCCACCACAGCCCTGATCCCAACAGGCTTCGCAAACCCCGTCCATCAGCGTTCTGTTTCTGCACATTTCCATATTCGTCTCTCTGCTTCAGCGAGATTTCCATTTCATTCAGGTGTTTCTGAGTATTCGCCGCGTCCTCAGTCGCTGTCTGCAGGAGAATTATAATGACCGGCTGCTCTGATCGGTAGTTTTTCTTGGTTTCTCCGATCTACACCAGGCGAATGCCGGAGCAGTGCCCTAACAAACGGGTCACGGACCGTGCGCGATCTCTCCTTCCTCTTCCTTGACATATCCTCTCCCCTTACACACACTACCACTCATGACGAGAGACCGGTCGAGAGTTTAGGATTTGTCCCGCACCACTGGTGCAGTGCCCCACTGGTGGGAGATACCTTGTTGGGGAAAACCCCGCTCGTCGATGGTAGGTCGGCGGATCTCGCCATACAGCGGGGGGGAAATCTCGAGCACAAACCATGCATTACACTTACAGGACTAACTACCCTGGTAGCTGATGTGCCCGGAATCACCTGTGATCCCTCAGCCAACATCCCGCGCCGTCCCCTAATTCCTTGCGTCACCCCTTTTACATTTTCTTTTCCAATGCAGTAGTCAATCCCTTTCCTGCAACTCTCTGTCTCACTCCATTCTCTGCTCCACCTGGATTGACCACATTCTAGCGTCCCGAATAATACTTCCCGTTCAGTAATAATTTCGGATATGGAGAGTGTTGTTTTTTATGTCATACCTACATAATTCCACCTGCATATTATCAATGTTGCATTTGATCAAAATAATTACACATACGTTCTATGAATTTTGGATTACTTGCAGCAAATTTGGTTTCTGAGCACTCTTATGTAAATAAAGAAAACGGGTACCAACATCAGTGTTGGCCCTGACAGCAGCCGCTTCCTTCCATTCGGTGCTAAATCGTGACGAAGGAGGATTTGTAAAACTATTAAACTGTGAAGGAGTCCTTTTTTATTCAGGAAACTTCATTTGACGAACTTTAAAATACAGTTACTAGTGAGTCGATGGAAGCGCATACAGCACAAATAAAAGACAGCGGTTCGCCGGGGCAGAAGCATCAGGGGCGCTCGTCGGCGGAGGAAAATTTATCGACGTTTCCCGAAGAGCGAAGAGCCTCATTCAGGAGGAGTTCTCCGCGCGGGGGGGGAGAGGGGGGGGGGGCTTCCGCCTGAGCGGCCGCGAGCGACGGCCCATGCGCTGAATAGGTCCAATTGAAGCGCGCTCCATTTGGAGCGACGGAGTGAAGGGTGTGATTAAAAGGAACAGCCCTTCCGAATCATTTTGACAGAGTTGTTACCGCGCTGTCTAACATGATTCCAACGGTTAAGTTGATGTTTCTGCGTAAAAACCATGTAAATGGGAAGTATTGAAATGTATTATCTGATGTATTTTGCTATTCAAAAACGTTAAGAGAGATAAATCAATATTTTTAGTACTTAAAATATACTGACAGGCATGCCCAAGACGATTATTCGTACTTTTTATCAATACCTAGATGAATGGAACCACTGTTTACAGTTAATAATTTCTAGTGAAAGAGACGTCTGTAAAAAGATATTTTTTACAAACATCTATGACGTCACATTTAACATAAAAGCGTCATTCGTGAAGTATCCAAATTTCTGAAACACCATACCTACCATCAATTGAATAAACATACATTTGTAGTAATTGAAAAATATACTAAACACTTGAACAACTGAATGTTTAATGAAACATACCTCTGCTCTTACCAACTGAATGTGGTTGATCAATGAATTACAACAAATATAAGAAATTTCTCATTTTATAAAAAAAATTCATCCTAAATATGCTGATTTTGTTTTACTATATTTTATATATATATATATATATATATATATATATATATATATATATATATATATATGTAAGTTTTGTGAAAATGGTGTTCAGAAATTAGATAATATAAGACGAAGTTGATCAAATAATTTTGATACACAGGTAAGTATCAAACGTAATTCATATCATAAAATTCTAGAATCACAAATTAGTCCATTTCTATCGATTACTCAATTTATATCTAACAGACACCATAGACCTCTATATTAACTAACAAATGCGTAGATTTGTAACCGGTGTATGTGGAAATTTTACGGTTATACAAAACAACATTTTACATAATTACACCCGTCTATCACTAATTCTAGAGGTTGACCAAAAGAATTCAAACATGCTGTCCACATGTTTTGCCACCAACCACTTATTAGAGACACCCTACCTCTCCGTTTGGCGTGGACAAAATATCGCTAGAAGAAAAGATTATCCGAGCATCGCTACCAAGGCACTTCTCCTGACAAACTACAGTATCCACTCATCAAAGTGCGCACACGGGCATCAGCCAATCCGCCAGATATGTTACGGTGGTGTTTTTC
This sequence comes from Gryllus longicercus, assembly GCA_038098605.1. Taxonomy (NCBI): domain Eukaryota; kingdom Metazoa; phylum Arthropoda; class Insecta; order Orthoptera; family Gryllidae; genus Gryllus; species Gryllus longicercus. The sequence continues at coordinate 2,322,581 of JAZDUA010000102.1, forward strand.
TAGTCTTTCATTCCCCAGTCGTTCCACCGCACTGTGACATCGCATCCCTGGAACACACAAGGGTTACGCAGCGCTCGCAAAACTTTGTCGGAGGCGGAAAGCAGGTTTCCCGGTTCCCATCGCCATTCAGACAACAATGTTGCAAAGCAGCCCTATAATAATAAGCTCGACGCGCGGTCTCGGATCTCGCTCCTGGAAGAGCGCAGCTACACGAGAGAATTTTACGCCGACGCAGCTCTAAGATGAAATTTGAAATAAAGAAATCGTGCGCCGTAACGGATCCAGAGCAAAAGAGTGCTGTATGCAATAAGAATAAAAATGTAAAAGACTTTGCTTTAAATTTGGCAAGAGAGTTGAGATGACTGCCTGGCACACAGCGCCACGCAGCGCAGTGCAAGATCCTTTATGAGTGTTACATCAAAAAGGGAGCTCTGGCGTCACCGCTAAAACACGGGGCACCGGAAGTATTGCGAAACTAGTGAGGGTTCATCCATTTTAAAAGCGCCGTGATTGAAATTCTGTGTTTCTCGGCCGCCGTTCTGCATTGACCGGATAAATCAACACAAGCGAGCTGCACCCGATGGGAGTGGGTATTGTTTCAGGGATCCCTAGAAAAAACACGCGTGCGGTGCGTTTCTGTCCACGAGTGGGGCCGGAGACGATGTGCAAGCACCGCGCCTCACTTCTAGTCTCCCCAGGAATCTCAAATATGTTGTAATCATGCCACCTTTTTCTCGTTCCCTTTCAAATTTTGGACCTTTTTTTCCCTTATCTTATTTTCCGAGCACCACCCTTGAACTAATTTTATCTTGTATCCAGTTTTTATTTCAATTATAGAAAAATTATTCGTTTGTTATCTTCAGTTCTCTTTGATCAGCGATGGCGAGCACTTTCGTCGTGTTTTCTTTAGTGCTCAGTGACTTTGAATCTAAACCGCATAGAAATCCGAGGGTAACTCACGGCCGAATCTGCCGCAATGCGGCTTATTCTGGCAACTATTTGTCGCTTTCCGCTAAATAGCTATTAGTTTATCATTTAGTGCAATGTTCAGCTCTACAACAGTGACTGTTATCTACAATGCAGGAGTGTGAATTGGAAGACGATAACTCGAGAACTAGTGCGCTAATGTCCACTGCACTCAACACATTAAGTTCCGATGAAACTAACTATAACAATCGTAAGTTTCTCCAACAAAAAATACATCATCAGCAACAGCTGAATCTTCAATTACAACAACATCAACAACTGCAACAATCTTCAAGTGCAGTAATGTCTCCTCCCGCAACTTCAACTACAACCACTTGCACTCAACCAGCCCCTTCAGCTACTTACAACGGCCAGCAACCGAAATTCAACAAATAATATAAGTACTAGTGCCAATCCACCCCAAAACGCTGGCGATCCCAGGAAACGCAAATGAAATCATAGTGACAGTACACGTAGTGACCCTACATTATAATGTGCCAACTAGTAATCGATAAGAACTACTAACTCGAAGATCAAACAACAGTTCAAACCCCAACTATAGAATAATCAACCTCCCACCTTTAAAATATCACCCAGAATAGTTCGTAAAGCAGACAACTACAGTCACCTACTCTGTGTCGAATAAAGTGTGACTTTTAATACAAAAACTGAAAACAACATTAAAGTTATGTTCTAAGATATAAGTGATTTCCGGAATTTTAGACATCTTTGTGACTGTAAAAACATTCAATATCAGACGTACGGAGATTCCACTATTAAAATATGCAACCACTGGTCCAGAAACAACAATATTATCAATAATAACAATAGTACTAGCAATACTGAATAATATAACATTAATATTAATATTATAACATTGGTGGTAACGCAAATTCTCACATCTCTTATGCCACACTTACAAATTTCTTATTCTATCCTGAAGACAATACAGGCAGCAATGCAATCATTAAGAGTTCATGAATTAACTATGTACTTACACAGTTCCAACTAATCTCAACAAAACATAAGACCCTTGTATTATTTAGTTACAAGTGGAAATTATTTTTATTATAGTTAAAACTTCCTAAGTGGACAAAGAATGCCTTACCATTTTATTTTCACAAAAATATCAAAATTCTTAAAAACGTTTTCAACAAAACAAAGCATTTTCATTCATATAACCTTTTTAAGCATATCCTCTAAACTTTATTTACTGCTTCCATCTCGACCAAGCGCTTTCTTTTTCCACCTTGGCCAATAAGCCAATACTCCAAAAAGAATAAAATGTCGTTTTCCCAGAAGATATTTTTTAGACCACCTTGATTCAAATCTCCCCACATGTCATATCACAATACCCATCTTAAACACTCCGTCCAAACTTTAACAATATCAAATAGAAACAACCTTCCTTTTCTCACCTCACCATAAAACATAAAATATTTTTGGTTGTAACACCTGAGAAAGACACATAATCAACTCGGGAAATTTTCAAAGAATTATTGGTATGTTTTCACAACTCTGTAGTACCAGCTGATTGAGAAGATAGAAATACATTTTTTTAAAGTTTATCTTGTTTCATCGATCTCTGTCAACATGAATATCCTTATTCAGCACCCGAAAAATTTATAACACACCGTAAATTACTCCGATAGCACAAAATTTTATATCACATTTTAGATTTATTTATTTTATTTATTTAATAGGTAATTATTACAAACAATTTGGCTTACTTGATCCTATGTGGCTGGGCCGAAGGCCTTTAAGCCATTACAATACCTACATCCTTTCGCGTTCTAATCTTTCGAATTCTGGTATTCACCCCAAATGGTCTCTCCATCGCATCAAAGCCGCGGAAAAGAGACCATAAGGTACGGCTAAGGAAAAAACCGCTGAAGGGGGAAAAACCTGCCGTCAGAAGCCGAATACATACTAATCTATCCGACGTTTATTTTAACTATTTATTTTCTGGCGTGGGCGTCCCGCCGTCTTCTTCCAGTGCTTGGCCTCCTCAGCTCCTGAAATCAAACAGCGCCACAGAAGATCGTCCGCACCAGCGCCTCTGCCCTTATATTTTCGATCCCCCTTACCTTCCCCCCCTAATGTGCTTATTACTATGCAAGTTTTATTTTATTTATTATATTGACCTGTTACTTACCAATTGACTACGATTTATGACTTATTTCTTAACTGTTTACTAACTTAACATAAAATTACTGATTAACTTACATATTGTTAGCTTATTGACTTATTTATTTCTCTCCAGTCTAGGCTCCGCTCATGCTAACCGGTGCTGTTTTCCCACTCCCTGATTTCAGTTTCCCTAATGGTCCGAACCTTTCCTAAAAATGTTCCTAATTCTTTCATGAATTTAGACCTTTTATCTCCTAAAATGTTTTGGGCGAGCGTTACGTTCCTGTTTAGGAAGTAGTAATTTCCCATTCCCATCCATTTTTTTCTCCATGATTCGGTTGCACAGCAAATTAAGAGGATGTGGATCCAGTCTTCCCTATCACCGCAAAGCACACAGATGCCATTACCACTTGCGTCCTTTAGTCTACGCTGCATCCATCCCCCAACCCTGAACCAAGCGTATCCCCCTCTTGCGTCCTTTCCGAGAGTATGAACGTAACTTTCGCAACCCCATAACGGACTCGCATGGATTTGAGCTACTAGCGAACGTTTTACAGCCGTTGCTACCTAGATCTCTTGCCTTTTAATATCCGCAAGTCTATTAGATTTATTGTGGTGGAAACTGCAGTAGAACTCTAAATTAAAGGATTCATACAATCGTATCTTTAGCTCCGATACTCTAAGGCCAACATTTTTCATAACACAACCTTTTCAGCATACGGTAACAAAAATATACATAGAAACGTAGGCAGGCATCTAACGAACAATGGAATTCTTATTGTAAAAGGCAAAGAAATTTGAACATACTTGTATCACAAGCAGGAACATTGTGAAATTTCCAATACGTAACGTGCCGACGCTTTCGATTCGGTATTATTGGCAATTCTGTTCATGAGTTGACAATATTGTTATATTGACACAACGATCGCTTCTAAAAACTAAATCGCACATATAATAAATTGGTATTCCTAATGATTTTGAAGACACTAAACGCCTTTTTCACCTTCTGACTCGTTATAACACCTATTGCCGTTATTACACGACTTCTTGGAGCTTATTGACGTATGGGGAAAGAAGTATTTTACTTTTTCTACTCCCATTGTATAATTCTCTCATTTGATGGATGCAACCTGTTTCATTATGAAACTAAGTACAATAAAGATTTCATTATGATACAAGTTCTTGAACAATCACAAATAATATTACAAACCAAGAATTGGCACTTAATTAATAATTGAGGATCATTCTAGTAAATATTTCGCTCGATTGTGTACATTAAAATTGCATTTAATACTATTATGCTTGTCAGTTTTAATTTCTTTTATTATTAGTAACTTTTACGTGGAATATTATTTTAAATAAAACGGATCGTAATTTCATTTTGATCCTATTTGATTAACGCAGTGGTAGTTGTAGAGGGAACATTTGACAGACGTTAAGTTCAGAACGCAAGTCATTTTGTATTATATGCTGCTGCCATGTGGTTACCCTGAAAAGCAGCCAATTTTTTAGTTTAAAATGTCTAGTGTATCAGAGGTTGAATTGACACTTCTATAAATAAGAGAAAAACGAAAATGGTGACCCAAGAATTATTCCCATTTTTGTGCTCTCTCGCAGGCGGACTCGTAGACTGAAGCCATCTACAGCAAGGTAAGGCATCGGTCAGCTACTTGGCTTCAGCTAAATCCTGCATGTCAACTGCCTCCCAACGATTCAATGTAGCTTATAAAGTCGTACAAAAAGTACTTTATGAAACTGAATGTAATGAGTATTAATACTGTCGTGTGAAGTTCACGATATTTGCTCGTATCGTTGTATCACACTCGTATATTATACCCATCATTACATCATAGTTTCATAATGTACTATTCTTGTATTTCTGTGATTTTTTGTTTATATTGATATACCACAATATATTGACAAATATAGTTTACAAATGATCGTGATGGATAAATTAAAGTAATGTCAAAATTGAAAAAGTCTTGAATGTTAAACAAATTTGGAGTAATATTATTATAAATACAAATTATTTCAATATATGGATTTATGGCTGGTAGCAATCCGCAATTTCGTAATGAATCTAGTATTAAAACATTTCTAATCTTAAGAATAATTGTCATACCATGAAGACAGTTTGATCCAACCGCGAGCGTTTTTGACTTGGAAGTGGAATTCGAGGAGTAGGTCCGGAGAGCATTGTGCGGCGCCGTCAAACAGATGAGGCAGCGAGGCCGCACCGGCGACTGCGGCGACGCGCGGCGGCGCGCGGCGGCGGGGGGGGGGGGGTATTGATGGTGATAATGGAACCGGCGGCTGTAGCGGCAGCGGCAGGGGCAGGAAGGAGGGAGTGGGGGATTGGCGTAATGGCAAAGTAAGAGCTCCGCGAGAAGCAAAGAAAAGCAGCGCCCGAAGCTGCACTCATCAGCGCCCCGGGTTGGGCCGCGCCGCGCCGCCCTCTGCCTTCAGATTGAGGTCACTGTCGCCTCTCCATTACCGGCAGACGCCGCCTGCGCACACAGCGAGAGCCGGGGTGGCCGGGGGGGTGAAGGGGCGAGGGATGAGGATGGGGGAAAGGGACGGAGGAATTGAAAGGGGGAGGATGGAGAGGAGCGGGCACTGGAAGGGCAAGAGGAGAGAGGGGTTGAAGATAGGGCGGGGCGAGGGTATAAAGGAGGCAAGGGATGGATGAACATGAAACGGCAGAGCGAGGGAAGAGCGGACAGGGAGGACGGAAAAAGACAGGAAGGACGAGAGTTGTCCGAGCGGAACGGTTGTGGCAGCGAATTGGAGGAAAAGGGCGTAAAGGGGCGGAGAGTGGGTGGGTGGTGCGGAGTGTTGCAGGGCGGGGCGCTGTATTACGAGGTGGACGGGAGCGGGGCGGGAGGAGTGGTGGCGGGGAGCCGGGTCCGATGGCGGACGCTATTGCGCGCCGGCGGCGGCAGGGGCGGCGAGGGCGGGGCGGGGGCGATATTTTAATGGCACGAGCCGAGGCGTGGCTTCCTGGCTGTCAGCGTGACTGGCAGGGCAAACTCGGGCTGCGCCGCGACCGCAGGTCGTCGAGCGAGGACGCACTCGCCAGCGGCCTCTCCCCCCTTCCCCTCCCCACCCCTCGCAAACGTTCTTTGCTCAGAGTACTTACCATATATTAATGTATGTATGTCAGTACTATGTATGTATCTATCCTTGAGCCACCACCGGAGAATATGCATCACTCATATTTAAGCAGTTCACAGTTACATTTACGTCGGTAGTATTTCGGTTTTGCGATGTAATGTAGTTGTGTTATGTGACAGAGTGTTTTTGTAATTCGTAGATCTGACAAAGATGGAGATTATATGAAGGCAACGGAATTTACACTGTATGCAATTTTCTATTTCTTATTATTTAGACCTGAGCTTCCAGCTGTTGAGTTGTAATAAGGAACAATACTTCGTGCCGCATGACGAAATTACAATGATGTACTTTTCTTATGTGACCATTTCAAAGGATGATTATGTTATTAATATGACGTACTGAAACTAAACCACAGGATTTGACCAGAACTGGAACAATGCCTACGAGCAGCGCAGTGTCACTGTTATCGAAACAATTATTTTATCTCTGCTGCTGACGTGGAAGTCTTCAAGTTTTAAAATTGTACATTATGTTTTATTTCAATATTACAATAAACTTGCGAACTCGTGCTCGAAATCTCGCATGTTAATCCCCCCCCCTTTCTCAATCCATTTCCCCTTTCCTTTCCATTAAAAGGAAAGTTGTTAATGAAACGTCTTTATTTGTTAATTATTTCTTCTATTCTATTTATTCTATTATAATTCTATAATTGTCAATTTATATTCTATAATTTCTATCTATAATTCTTATTCTTCTATAATTTTCTTCTATTCTTTCTATTATTCTATTCTTTCTAACATTTTAAATTTGGATGTTTTTTTTAATTCATTCACGTAGTATGCAACACGTAGGCTAGCGTGTTTTGATTTTTGTTCATTTATTTCAGTCTATTTTACTTTAGTTAATTTAAAAATATTCTTTGTGTTGTACCATAGCACAAGTTTTCACCTTTTACCTCTGCGTACCCTAGCAACAACTCTCGCATGTTAAACCCGACACTCTATTTGTCTATTCACATTTTAAGAGAGAAAGTTGTTAAGGTATTTTTTGTTAAAATGTATAAAGAAAACTTTCATTGTACTAACACAATATCAAATAAAAATAAAAAACAATGCAATTGATGTGGAAAAAACATTTTCACTAAAGATTTATTCAGTATTATTGAGAGATTTCTTGGAACAATTCACAACACTCCCATAAAAATATTTGAAGTAATTATTCAATATTCTTTAGTTAGCTCAGTTAGCTTTTCGCTTTTCGTGATAGTCACAAAAATATTAAAATATTTATTTACTCTTATGTAAGCTACGTGACTGAACACGCTGACTTGAAAGTTTCACCCACTCACTGCTGATAAGAAAAATACTACAGGTACAACCCAACTAAACCTAACAAAACACGTCTTCACTCTTCACTGTACGCCCACATCCCTCCATAATTAGATACTCAGCCCTTGTAGACCTCTGTAAAACGTTAAATAAATGTTTTCGCTAGACGCGTAAGAAACAATCTTATTTGGTGTCAAGCAAACTATTATTAGTACTTATAGTTGTTCCCGCGAGAGCGAATCTTGAATTAATAATTATGCAAATAAACCTCGTCAGTGTGCGCAAACCACGGTGTACACAGAAAGTACATAGTATAAGTCAGAGGAATCTACGCATAAGCGTGACGTCACAAAGATGGCCACAATCACCAAGGGTTGAAATCTTGGTGGCATTGGTAGTAACGATAAGTGCCCAACCAGCAAACATTTAATAGAAAGTTCAAAGATATCTTATTCTATAGATTCCGATGTGGAAAAAGTTCTCTGGGGGCCTTTTGACCTCAAATTTTTACTTTTTAAGACCCTAGAACGCTTAGTTTAGGAGTTATGTAACGGTATAGCTGAGTGAGTGCTGCGGGTTGCATTTGACATGAATACTGAGATGCGATTTTAAAACAAATCCTTCATATTTTTAGAGCTCAAGTGCAATTCTTCACGTCTCCGTGAAATTCTCTTTCTTTAGAGACCTCATTTATCAATATTCAATGCGTGTGAGAGGCGCAAAAGGTATGTATACTGCTGAAATAATATAGAAGACGATATATTATCACACAAATTAGGAATTAAATTGTGAAAAAAGGATTTCACCCACTGTGTGATCCAAACTACAAAGGAGTATTTGCGTCCACATTAATATTTTTTCTTTCGTATTTACCATGTTCCTTCATGGCTCATCTTCATTGAATGAATATCTTCCAACAGCTTTAACACTTTCCATGAATCCATCTTTTGTAAGTACTCATTCAATTTCCTTATAATTTCTTATACTTTCATTTTCATATGCACTTATATGCCCTCTACACAACAGATCAATGCATTAATTTGTTAATTCGTAAATCTGATCTCAAATAAACTTTCTATTTTCCTTTCACTTCCAATCTTATGATTCTTTCTCCACGTGTTTTATTTGTACTTACACTTCTATAAATTTCACTACACCTCTTTAAAATTTTCTTAAAAGTAATTTGATATCTTTTCCATTAACGTTTTTATGTAGTTAAATATTAGACATACAGATACATTACTCGAAATTAATAAACACATTTCTTGATGTCACATTTCTTACTCCTTCATCGAGCATCAATATGATCAGCTTCAACATTTTGTGGCTTTTCCGGAATCATGTTGTATCAGAAAAACTTTTTTCATAAAAAAGTCTGAATAAGAACAACCATGAAATAGCGAAGCATCTGTTACCAAGCAGCAATCGACATAATGTCAGAGATAAAGCCTTATTCGTCATAAAAAAATGTTTTTGAACAGATGTACCTCAAAATCTCAATTTCCTATTTCTTTGAGTTGCAACAGTGTTCCGGAAAAGCGATGACTTGATTCACCGTCCTCCATCGGTCAGTTCCACTCTCCTTTCTTGCCCCTGGTTGCCGTCATTCTCCCGCCGCCGTTTCACCCCCACGCCCGGCCGACTACTGTTGCGGTAATCGGCAACACGCTGTTTTTGCGCCCCCCTCTGCGGGCGGAGGGGCTCAAGTCAGTTTTGCGTACGAGCGCTTGTCAGCCACATTTACGGCGTATCCTGGCCTCCATCCATTGTCCGCACGCCCCCTCGAAGGTTGCCCTAGGGAGCAACTGGCAGTCCGGGGTCCTTCGGCACCCAACGACATTAATGTTTTCATACTGATGAGCGTCCTTGGGAATATAACGTGCATATTCAAAAATTAGTTTCGTACACAAAATTGCCAGTGACTGAAGGTGAGTGAATAAATTAATATCTACTTATTCATGGAACACATTTTGAAATGCAATAATTCACCAAATTCACCTCTTATTTCCCTTGATAATTTACTATTGTTAAACATAATTAATTTTAATGGATATTTATGGTTAATATATATGTTAAAATTTTTTATATAATTGATAATTTTATAAATTATTGATAGTACAAAATACATTATTTAGTACTTAAATTTTAAATTGTTCTTAAGTTCATATTTTTCTAAACGGTTATGAAGAACAAAGGAGAAAAATTAAGAATACAATTAATAAGTATTATTGGCAATTATTTCTATTGTGCGGTCTCACAAAATTTATTTTAAAAAGAGCCCTAGGAGGTATGTTTTTTTAGAATTGTTAAATGTCTTTATTCATATCTTCAAAATATCGATAAGATTAAATTGAATATAAAAATTGAAATTGAATATTAATTATATGAATCCTTTTTACGACGAGTGAGCCATGAATATATGTTGTTCGGCTCTAGACTGTATCATTCCTTCTTTAACACAAATAAGATAATACCACTAAAATGTTGTTTGAAGGTATTTTGGTGCTGATGTAACAACAAATGAGTACGAAGACCTTTTTTTTTCTTTGTGACGAGGAATTTCGGTGTGAACCAGTATCTTCTTATTGAGTCTAGATGGGGAATAAGTCCATCTTCAGCAAAGGTCTTCATGTCATTTTTACTCATTTACAAAAAACATGATGGGCATTAAAGGAATATGCAAAACATATTGAAAGCTCTCCACATGAATACTTATTCCACTCTACTTATGAATACTTTTTCAGGTAATGCTTGGAATTTCGTAACTTTTATTCAAATCATAATGGAAAACGCGCCGGCGCAAGTACGAATGACTGATTGATTGTTTTAGTGATTCCGGGCACGTCGACTATCAGAGTCATTAGTTCTGTAAGTGTAGTGACTTTCCGCTCCCTCGCTGTGTGGCGAGATCCGGCGCCGACCTACCGTCGGCTGGCGAGGTTTTCCCCAACCAGGTACAACCAGCGGGGCACCGCCCCAGCCGGAACAAGCTCTACGTTCCCGACCGGTCACCCGGCATGTGTGCGAGTGTGTTAGTGTGTGTGAGGAGAGAGGATACGAAAGATCGCGTGTGATCCGTGTTAGGGTACTGCTCAGGCATTCGCCTGATGTTGATAGGAGAAACAACGGAAAACTACCGATCAGAGCAACCAGCCGTAGAATTCTCCTTCAGACAGCGACTGAATTCCACCTAGATGACAAGTGTGGAAATGCTAGAGTGGTAGGTGGTATAGTGGTAGGTTTGCTATAGTGTCGAAAATGCTGCCACAGTCAGGACGCGAAACTAGGACCTCCCGGTCAGAGGGACTGCGGTGACATCAGCAGACGCTGTGAGCCACCTGCCCCGGTGCGTAAGTAGGAATAGCGCATTAGGTTTTCAAGGAGGCGTCGTCGGGCTGCGGCAGCCACTCCGCTCGAAAGTGCTGACAACCAAAGGTGATGGATAATCAGAGCCATAATCCGGTCGCATTTCGAGGAAGCCCATTTTGCGAGTCGACACCTAGCAAGTCTCGTCAGGTGTCTCTAACGACTGCAATTAATAAAATTAAAGAAATTAATAAAGATAAAATATTGGTTTTTATAATAAAACAAAGTGTTTACAAAATTAGAACTACAATATTTTAATATTGATGTTATAAATTATGCTTACGATGTTTTAATGAGTATGCAGAAAATAATTAAAAGCAACGAGATAAAAGAACAATGAATGTAAATTTACAAACTAATGTACGCGCGCGCGCGCTGTGTGTGTGTGTGTGTGTGTGAAAGGGGAGAGGAGACTAGAGCGGCCCGTTTGGTAGATTCCCCTAGGGGAACGGGGCAATCCCGGAAATCTACCGTTGAGAGTAGCCAGCCGCTAGATGCTTCAATTCGACGTAGTTCGTGTCATAAATGTGCAAGGTCGGCCCTCAAATTCCAGATCGTCCGAGTGCCCGACGCTGCAGAGGAGCTGTCGTTGGCTGCGAGGGCGACGCGAGCAGCCCTGAGCGAGAGCAGGTGCGCAGCGATTGAAGAGGGGAGCGATGGCGGCGTCTGCGGCGAGGGCCCGCACGACCAGACGCTCTCGCCGCGCGGCAATTGTCGCTGAGCAGGCTTAGGCCCCGGCGCCGTAAGCAGCTTTTCTTCCACAGCCTCTTCACCTCCATCTCCTCCTGTCTACCTCCGTCCCCGCCCCGTCCCCGCTCCCGCCTCGCCCCGTCCCCGTCTCGTCCCACCCCGTCCCCGCCCTGTACTCGCCCGTCCCCGTCCCATCCCCGGTCCCAACCCTTCCCGGCCCCACTCCGGCACCGCCCCGGACCCGCCCCGCCCCGCCCTGCTCCGCCCCGCTCCGCCCCGTCCAGTCCCGTCCAGTCCCGTCCGGCCCCGCCCCGTCTCGTCCCGTCTCCGTCCCCGGCTCAGCCCCACCCCGCGTCGGCCCCGCCCCGCCCACCGCCAGTCGTCTCCCCGTTCCCGCTCGTCTCTCCCCGGCCGCGCCTCCACAACCACCAGCGGCAGGCGGCTCTTCACAGCTCGCAGAAGCCTCGGCGACTTCGTTGCGCCGACCGCTGCCTCGAGGGCTCGATGCCATTGCAGGTTCGCAGATGCAGTCGAAGACCTTAATATTAACCACTTGCAGCTCTCCACACGATGGCCACTTGCTATTATCATATACCCCGAAACCCTCTCCACTGAGCGATATTTTGCTATAGAGTTCTATCAATATGGTAAAATTAGATGCTCATGAAATGGATCGTTTCCACCTCCTCTGTTGTTGATGACTAACTCTAGTTCATACAAAACTGAAATTGGATGCAACACATGAAAAAAATGTGTGATCATTTGGATACAATTTTCTCTTTCATACACATGACCTAAAATTGCAGTACTGTTGTCCTAGCGTTTGATCAATTGAAAAAAATGGCCTGTGCTTTGGTTCTGCAGACTCTTCAGTCTTGAATAACTCTTTTCACTTCAAAATAAGATTGACACCCTACATCTTTCTCAGCTAATGTGATATTATCTCCTCAGAATATATATTATCAATGTTTGAAAACATGTTTCCCTTTGATGGCAAGAACATATTACAATACTCAGCATAGTACGCAATATCAGTTGAGAAAAAGGGAAACGTGAAGGAATCTGGTGAGAGAAGAGAAAATAATTACCGCGATGTGCTTAAATGAAATGAAATGATCTTGATGAATGGCAATATTTTAAAGGAAAACAAAATTAAGGAGGAAAGGATTTGGAAACGTTTCCATAAGTATAGGTATTAAAAAATAATGTCTTCAATAAAAATTGTCGTAGTGGTTCACGCGTCGGTGACAAAGACTATGAATGATCTGAAGTCTGAAGTGAAACTTTTGAAGTTTAAGTTGTTTTCTTGACAAATAGTAGTTTCCAAAGCACTCTTGACAAACTCTGAGAATGTTAAAACATTTAACAAAGTTGTAATCGTTCAGTGATAATTCTTACATCTTTCTTATTTTACTTTTTATTTATGACACCAGATTGTAAAGTACCAAATCAAAGAAATCTCGGAGGCGAAGAAAGAAGATCTTCTGACTGAGAAGTTTAACCTCTCTTCACAAATGGATGAGCTATCACAAGTTCACTTCCCGACCAGGATTTTCTTCGCTGTAAGAGTCGTTCACAACAAGTGTAGCCAACTTGTTAACATTTAAGCAACCGAGAGGAGTTAAACCTTGCCTGGATTTTCTTTTCTCAGCAAGCGCGGCGCTGGGTAGCAAGGTCGGTGCGAGCCCCAAACGTCCCCAGCCGAGGTTCCCCGGCGCGTTGCTTTTCCCCGGCGGACGCAAACTGCGCCCCGAGGTCCTTAGGTCGAAGCCCGGCTCCGAGCAACGACGCGGCAACCGGTCATTATCCCGACCGAAACTCCTTCCCTATATTATCCTAGGAGACCGCTTCGCTAAAATTAACTCTTCAAAACATGAGCTTGTATTTTTTTTATCGCGTTCCCTGCTTTTGTGTGCGTTGGATGCGCCCTTCTTCTGCTCTTTTTGGCTGAAGAATAACAAGAAACTGATTCTGGCTCGCCGCCCACACAGAAACAGTACGCGCTCCGCGAACTTCTCTGGCGCAGGGCCAAGCCAACAAGAGATGTGCCCCGCCCGTCCCGGCCCGTCCCGTCCCGGCCCCGCCTCGTCCCCGCTGAGCCCCGCCCCGCCCCGCCCCGCCCCGCCCCGCCGTCTGATGCCCGCGTCTGCGCCGCCGCCCGCTGCTCGGCCTTTGTTTTTCTTGCGTGAACGGCCATGATTAATGGTAAACAATATGTATCAAACAATTTCAAATTTCTGCGTCAGAGATAGCGCCCCCCGCGCGTCTGCGCCTCAGATCGCTGCCTCGGGGCAGCGGGGAGACGCCGGCCAGCACGCCCTCCCCCCTTCCCGCCACACCTTCGGCAACATGAGACGCACTGGTGGATCAATTACTGCAAAGCCATCACTATTCTATATGAAGTGGTGGAATGAAGAGCTAATCAAATTTTTTATCCATGATTCAAACACAAATACCATGTCACATATTAGTATATCTCAAAGGTACACTGTTATAACAGTAATGAAAATTCGTCGGCACTGTATACACACGTGAACTTTTACGCGACTGCGCGAACGCAAAGAGTAAAGTGGTTTTGATGTGTATTTTTTGTTATTCGTTTTCACATAACATTCAAACTCCTTGACCGTGGGTCATCGAGTAAAATCATAATTTTTCTGTGTTGTCTTATAAGTAAATATCGGTGCCAGAATATATAATGCAATTAGCTTTCAAAATGTTTCTTTGGTCGCCATCTCGTCACTTTTAAGTTTGATGCGATATTTTTTGAAGTCTTGTGCACCCTTTAGAGGATTATTTTATTAAGGAAAGAAACAGCTACGAGTGTACAAGTACAGTTTCTGCTTGACCATTTGGATGTAAAATAAGTTTTTTTCTTAACACGTTTCACTTCATCGTACTTTTAATTTTCTTGTTTAAGAGACTTTTGCGTTTCAGCATATAGGCTGCATTGCACAGGAGTATTTTATCTTATTGGTATACTAAGCCTTAACTTAAGGTCCCTACTGGACTGAGACTTAAATATTTTTAAACAAAATTTCGATTAGGTCTTACATATGCAAAAAAATAAAAACATTTTGCAAAAAATTTGAATGTGGAAAATTTTCATTTCCTGTTTGATTAGATATTTTCAGTACTGAAACAGGGAATCCTTAGTTTGGTCATTAAAAAAAAGATATCAATCCGACTTGAGAAATACACCTCTATTAGCCATCAGTTGATTTTGTATTAACATGTACTGTCACAAATGTCACACCCAATCACTTTAAAATATACCCAACTTTATAAGAGACAACAAAGTAACAGAACAGGTCCTTATGCAATTACGTAATCATTTTCGGAATAACATATGTTTACAGGCTTGATGGATACCATAACATATAAAAATAGGCAAGAACTATTAGTGATTGATTGACGTCATGAATTTATTCAAATATTCAAGTGTTCTCCACCCACATGGAGACTATCTGCGACTCACATCCCGGCTCATGCCATTAATAAATGTCCTGCCAATCATTTATGACGCGGCAACGCCCCATGTGTGGCTTGCGCGGTGTCGAAGATGATCGAAAGGTGTTACAAACACGACCACACGGGAGTCCCTGGCGGATCAATGAATTCAACCAGTTGTAAGGCGCCACGTGAGTTAATAGCGACACGCAAAATACTTTCTATTCCAGCGAAATGGGGAGATCAATCAAATTTTGCGAGCTTGCTCAAACATTCGAGGCACAGTACAATTTTTAGTGCACATAAACACATTTAGAAATTAATCCCAAATCATTTCTACATGAGTGTCCGGGATATGGCGCGACGTACGCACAGATGCCAATGTTTCGGCCGCCATACTGCGACATTTTTCAAGGCGAAATGCCGGTGAAGTTTGAAGCATGACGGCCGAAGTGTTGAGGAGAGTTGCAAAATGACGGACAAAATATTGGCATCTGTGCCTACGATTAGGCGTCTCCCGGACAGCCACGTAGGTACTGGCTTCGACCACAGCCTAGGCCTTCATTAAAACGAAACCAGAATGTATCTCACTGAGTACTAAACATTTTAGGTATTCATTAGTTCGAGAGTACTCAAGTGGGCTACAGGTGTATCTCAGCCATTTTAGTTTTGAACAACGTCTACTAGTGAGGATTCTATAATATTGTTTGCTCTTACCATCCTGTCTGCTTCCGAGATTTTCACAGCGAGCATACTGGCGGTAGAAAGGAATTTGGCGAAGTAGGAAATTCGAAAGACGATATGCTGTTATCCGAGTCAGTCACGCACTATTGTCGTATTATTTAGTTTTATACTATTCTCACGGCTGCTGAATGACTTATGATGCATTTTTAAGGGAGAAATAAAATATTTTGTATGATAAATCACGTTTCTTATCGCCATTTTTGTACCGAGACAGCACTCGAATATTTAAATGGGACATGATGCAATTTATTAATCGTTCCATATTTATATTCACATTAATATGTAGTGACAATAGAACACTTGTTTTATAAATGTTTTATGAAACTCATAATGTATAAAAAATAATTTTATTTTGGGAGACATATGTAGCCTAAATTATCACTTATATTACGAAATGGTATTTAAGAACTACAGGATTAAATCGCATTTACTCCCTTACATTGTATTCTAATGGTAAATTAAAATTTAAGAATAACTCTGTAATTTATAATGTGCTGTACTTAAAAAATGAGTGGCAGGTTTTAATTTTTTTTTCAAGAAAAAAAATTGTTGATGCAATTTTGTCTACAGATTTTCTCCACATAGCGCACAAAAGAGTGACTGGTGGTTCGAGATGGATTGCCGCAGGTGAGCTGGGAATTGCACCGATTTAATTGCCTATAAGAATGGGAATATAGAATTCGGTACACATACTTGCTATTTGTATTCACACACATTGGCACTTTTTCAAGTTTGACTACAATTTGGAATAATTGAATTTTGTCTTCTCTGGCTTAATCCATTGTTTCAAGAAGTGGGTCCTACTACAGATCTGAAAACATTATTTCCATGAAATGTTGTGTAGCAAATTTCATATAGGTCTTGGACAGTACATTTTAGATTTCGCAACAATAACATTCCGGCACTTTTCAGGCTATGAAATCTGTTATATTGCATGCGCCGAATTCTTATTAATTTCATTAGGTTAAGCCTGATTATTGAGAAAGATCTACAGTACTTTTTATGGATCGAAATCTTACGGTTACCTTGATTATAAGAAACTACGCATATCTTGACATGGCAAAATATTGAGCAACTATGTATGTACTTGGCGCGACAGGCCGTGAACGGGCTCAGGCCTACCGGTGACGTCCCAGCCTCGCGGCCATGGGTTAAGGGGGTACGTGTGGTTAGCACATAGACATCCCCACGTCGCATTCCGGTCTTCTCAACCTGAGAAGTGAATTTTCTCATCGTCACACAGCAACATACACTAGGACATTGCCAGGAAAACGCGTTCTCTAGTTTTGGCTCTGCCGGAAATCGAAGCCGTGGCCGCGTAGTGGAAAGCAAGCACGCTGACCAATAATTAGCCACGAGCCACTGATCAACTCGTACTAAATTAGCCATTTGCCCAATTTGTTCACTTCTATGCTGCAACATCTGCCGCGAAATAAATCAGCTCTTTTTGATATCCCAAATAAACACCAGAAGCTCATTCCGTCACACGGCACTAAGAACGACGCTAGTGTTCACGCCCCGTAAAAAAAGGGAGTGGCTTTAAAACCGCAATGTCTGCACGTACGTGCGAAGTGGAGACGGAGGGCTCCGAGACAGCTAGTTGTTTCTCAGCCCGTCTTCACCGCCCCGCCGCCGTCCCCCGTCGCGTCCTCGAGATAATCCTCTACGAGCCATAAAGGGAAACCACGCCCCCCCCCCGTGCGACCGCTTTCCCTCCCGCCCCCCCTTCCACCGGCCGCGGTTCACGCCCTCCCCGCCTCGACAAGGAGTTTTTTCTCACGAGGACGCTGTATGCAAATCAGCGGCCGGGAAAGCGGCGGTCCGCAAGTTTTACACAGGTCCCCGTTCACGCCGCGCGCCAGGCACAAGTCGCGCTGCCACCGCGCAACAGGGGCGGCGAGGGGGCGGGGCGGGGCGGGGCGGGGCGTGGCGGGGCGGGGCGGGGCGGGGCGGGGAGGGGCGGCGGGCGAGACGGCGTTAATGGAATAATTTGTCGCGAACCTGCGCGAAAACGAGATTTTTGAGACAAATTAATGTACTTGATAATTATCCTCGGGCTATTGTTCGCGAAAAAGAATGAGGAAAGAGACTCTTAACTAAGTTTCTTTGTCGAGATCTTTTTTTTTTAACGAAAACTTAATTGCTTTGTCGCAGTCACGCGGTCGGAGGTGCTCGGGGATGGAGTTGCCATCTTGGCTGTACGACCAGCACTGCAGGCCTATACGATGAAGTAACGCTCTTGTTGATTTGTATCCCTAGAAGAAGAAATCAAGACATTGCGAATGGAATTGGAAGAAAGTTGCTGTAAATGCGGTAACTTGTTTTGATGTCTGTGAGAGGGGTCCATTTACATTTTACATTTACAATTGTTTGTTGTCAGCAGCAGTAGCAAAAATTATGCTGAACAATACCACACAAAATTGTTCTCCAAACACGAGCGAGCGTGCACGCGCGCACACACACACACACTGAACAACTACAACAAATAACATACTCTCCAACAACATAGCAATTAACTGTTTATAGGCACCTCTCACAAGGCCGCACTCTGCGTAGTTTACTTCAAATAATGCGCGTATTGAATAATAACAAATATAGTTTTTGTGTTTTTCTTGAGTTTCTTGATATCAAACGAAACCATTATATATCGCTCACACTGTCGGGATGTTGCATAGTTTTCTTTCGCGCATTAAGAATTTGCACAGATGATCAAGAGGAGAGATAGACACACTGTCAATAACGAGCTATTAGTAGCTCGCTAGTAATTTTCAGTAGATCGCCGTTCACGGTTCTCTAGTCTGAAGTTGCTCCATTGGCGATTCACGAAAACAGCTGCTTACCTACTCCTGCGCATCTGTCACTGTCAGTCTCATTGAGCAAGGTTGAGATCATTCCTCTATGTTTGACGGATGTACATGAGACATTTGCTAACGTGGACAGAATGCTGAAACTTTGTATTTCTCTCCTGTGGTTTCTTTTGTTGGTTATTTTAAGAATTAGAATCCGTACGCGTTCTCAGAAGCTACCCGAAATTTGGCGATCTCAGAGTCTATTTGCAAGTAACTCAATGACGGAAGATGTTATCACATTTCGTTTTGGTATATTCATACATTTTCACAATTGTGACTATTCTATGGAATAAGAAATTCAACAGTTAAATTCACAATTTCTCACGAATCGTCGGTGGTGATGTGAAAGCAATAATTCCATTTAAAGAAATAGCGTTTCTGAGAATGTGGAATTCGTATTAAAGACGTATATTTCTTTAAGGACCTGTTTCGTTTTCTATAGTTCGAAATGTTATGATTCGTTAGTTATGAAATGTGACGTAATGTGTGCATTACGAAAAGTTTTTAGAATGAGGTAAATTAATTATGAAGGAATGTTTGTTTTTAAAAAGAGCTTCCAAGCGAAAATCATTTACTAATCTGGTCTTGAGCATAAAACAAACATCAGAACGGACATTCCAGTTAATGCAATTCGCTTCCAGTGCACCACACGCGTAAACAGAAGGCAACCCAAGACCAGGTCCGAGGGCATCTCGTAACCAAAGCCCCCGAAGTGGCCGCGCGAGACAAGTACGACGTCTTCGAGCGCTGCATCCCACCGCGAGGTCTCGCCCCGGCACCGGCGCACTTCCCACCGCGCCGCGCGGCGCGGGGAGGATTAGTTTCACGCAAGAGCCTTGGCGGCGTCCGCGGCGCGTACACAGCTGGTCGCGTGGCGGCGAGGGCCCGCTCCTTAATGCGATTCACCGCATCCAGGCGTCCGACAGCCCCAACGCGAGGCGGCTTACGGCACCGCCCCTTCCGCCGCGCCTCGCCGTGGTGGGGGAGGGGGGCGGGGCGGAAGGAGGCTCCTTAGCGCCGCGTCGCGCCGGAATTTTAATGGCGCGGGCGCAGGGGTTGCGCGGGGGCGGCGCGCAGCCGGTGCGGCAGGCCAGTTGGAGGGGGCGTGGCGCCGGGCAGCGCAGGCCGAGGGGGGGGGGCGTGAATGCTGAGTGCGTTTGGGGGAGATGAATGAGGTGCGGGCGTGGGATATCGGAACGCGGGCGATGGTGACGCGCGACAACAGTCAGGGCCGCGACGGCGACAGCGCGGAGTGGAAGCAGCGAAAGCGACGAAAAGTGAGGCAGGGGAGTGCGCGGGACGGGCGTCATTTTCGAGATGGGGCGCATGGCGCGTGATGGGGACGGCAGCGGCGCAAGTTTGACGAGGATGCGAGCGGGGGTGGAGGTAGGAAGAGGCGGCAATACCCACACGACACGAGGGGCGAAGCGGGGGAGGCGACGTCGGCGGGAACGACGGAACACAAGAACAGCGGAAGCGAGAACGCCGACGCGGGCGGCGCGGGGGCGGCGCGGGGATCGCCTGCCCCCGCCACACGCATCTCCATAATTTACCGGCCGCTAATGGAACAGACGCTGGATCGCGAATTAATCATTCAGAGCGGAGTTGGCGGGAAGCGCTCGCGGCGGCGGGGACGCCAAGCGCGGCGCGGGTGGGGGCGGGGCGCGGGCGGGGGCGGAGGGCGCTGCGAGCCGCGTCGGCATTTCACGCGAGCCGCCCGGACCGCGACGTCGCCGACCGCGCTGCCCCGCCCCCGCCCCCGCCCCCGCCCCCGCCCCCGCTCCCGGCATGCCCCGTCGGCGCGCCCGCTGGCTGGGCCATCGCCGGCCGCGGCCCCGCGCCCTCGGCCGCTGCACGCCCAGGGCGCTGACCGAAACACTTTAATCAGCCATTTTCACTTTCGACATTTCGCAAACCTATTTCGTACGTAAGTACTGGGCATTTACGGTCGGATACATTTTAATTTTTTCTACCACCGGTGATTCCTGTTTGGGTCCTGTTTTTCTTTACTGTCCACGTACGGGGGCAAGGGAGACGTGTGGCAAACATGACGTGTTCCTATCACGGTATAACGAGGTGGCATTGAGCAACAACTGATGTCCCTGCAGAGCCCCTGACTCGGAGGACCTACAGTTCGAGTCCACACGGTGGCAGGATTTTCTACACTAGTTAGATAAGCCGAGTTCATCCTCTGTCTGGAGGATAATTCTAGCTACCGAGTGCTCTGATCAGTAGTTTTCCGTGGTTTCTCCGATCAACACCAGAAGCCGGAGCAGTACGCTCACAAACGGACCACGAACAGTTTTTACCTTCATCTTCCTTGCTCGTGCGATTTTATCCTTTATCTTCCTTCCTCTATCTTCATCCCTTACTTTTACGCACTTAGTCTTACATGCACTACACTACCACACCTTGACGTGACTGAGGAGGGGCCCTGCTGCTGTGAGATATCTGGTTGGGGGAACACCTCGATAGCGAACGAGAAGGTCGGCGCCAGGTCTCATCATCCACAGGGGACATCACCGCCACCTCTGGATGACCTACATGCACTAAACCTGCTTGACTAATGACCTTAGTAGTTGACGCGCTCGTAACCCTTCGCATATGAAGCGGGGTGCGCGTGTACCCCAATCTCACTGTTTTACTTGTGTACGTTTCGCTTATTTTGTGATATTGAAATTTCGTTACAATGTCCGAAATACTTCCGTTAACAATTACGTCTTAAAGAAAGTAGTAGTTTGAAGATGTTTTACGTTTAAGATGTTTACTTAAAAACAAGCACTGGGGTACATTTATACCCCGTTTGGTCTTACGCGTCACCAACGTTTATTCTTTATTATTATTATTATTATTATTATTATTATTATTATTATTATTATTATTATTATTACAAACAGATATAGAAGTGAAAAACAAGAGCCTGTAAGTGTTCGTCATTGACGTGTCATGAACATTCAGGTATGAAAACAACAAAACCATGCGTCAGTTGCCAAAATCACAATCCGATACCCCTTCGGCCGGCTTTTGTTTGTAGTTCTTTGCCAGTCGAGGACTTCGGCTTCTGCTCATTGTCTTCAGACGACTGCACCAGTTCATTTGAGTATCACTGATCTTATTCCCAAGACAATTTCTCAAACTCTCTACGTCTTTACTTCTTTAACAAATTTTAAATATATTTCTTCACTTAACTCACAAACGATGATTTTTGAACCTTTTCTTGTGGATTGACGCAATTGCATTGTTAATTTTGTCATCGTTATTATTGTCATTACACTAAAAGGATTTATAAAGTGTAGCAAAATAACAATAATTTAATACTAGTGGCTTACAAGAGCAAAAATGCTACTGAACAAAAGATCACACAAAGTGGTTTTTCACAATGTAGAATGCACATTGCTCAAGAACAACAAATACACTTCTATGAAATAATTCCCAATAATTAAATAATTTAACAAATATTGTCAAATCTCACGAATAATACAATCATATAGTTTATTTAATATAATAAACAATAATATAGTATAACTCAATTTTATTTGCATTTTTCAGTCAAATTCGACACAGTTTCATTGCTTTTAGATATTTTACGAGTACCTGGTATCTAACAAAACCTCAGATATTTTTCACATCACCTGAGGCTGCTTAGTTTTCTTTCACTTTCAGCGCAAATTCGAAATTAGTAATATAACGTCAAGACAAAGTCTCCGAGATAAATGTAACACAAGATTCTTTCCAAAGTTGTTCTTTAAAGAAACATTTGGAGTCAGAAGTAGAAATACTGATTAGTAGCAATGTTGAGATTTAAAAGAACAAAAAAAGAATAACAACAAAAGTTGAGAAAACTAAAATAAAGAATAATGAAATTTTTGTACTATGAAACAGCATCATAATTATCCGTTACTAGCGTCACTGATGTTCAGAAAGTTACTAGTATTTCTTACGTAATAAAAGAGAAGCGCACACACAATGTTCTCACGCGAATATATGTACACACATTTTATGTTCATTTAGATTTTAGGGCATAGCCAATCTTCCGAATCTGAAACAAAACAATAAAGTTTACCGTTTCACGCAATTTATCGGCGGCAATTTATTTGAAAACGATTTCATAAGCGCATTAATTTCCAATTCATCGAAATAATGGGATTTGCATGCATCACCCCGGAAATGTAGTTACTTTATAGGGCATCAGGGACATAAAATTATTGACTTTATTTTTTTGTATTACAGTGGCATCTACATATTGCATTTTAGGCAAAATATCTTAAAAAGTAATCGGTTACTTAAGGTACTGAAAACAAACAATTTACTGAGGAGCAGTGTACGCCTTTGATTCTAAGTCTTACAGTTTCTTCAACTTTTTAAGTTGATTAAAAACGCTGAACTCAATAAATCACTTTTTATTTATATCTCGTCTTATTTTTAATTTTGTCTTGAAAGTTGACATAGTTGGAATAAAAACACAGAACTTTTCTAAAGTTACTGTTTTATCATGTTTCGGTTTTCACTCGATATTGCCGGCGATACGTCTTCGAAATTAGAACCGCCATCAATAACTGATTGGGACTCTTTCCATCCCTTGTGCGATTTGCTCAAGTAGTTTTCTCTTCCCTCAAAATGGTGAGAAAACACGGGCTCTACATTAATACTCTCTTTTACAACAACCCTATTTGTAAGTGGTTGGTGAAGGGTATAAGAATAATGAACATAAATGTGAGGAAAGAAACTGCCATTAGAGTAGTTTATCATGACAATTTACATAGCTTTTATCTAACTCAAAAACTGGAAACGGGAGATTAAAAAAAAACCTGATGTTAACTGAGACACTTGTAATGTGCTGCCGTACGTTCTGAGGTCGAATCGTATTTTGATTAGGAGTAAACACAATGAAAGAAGTGTGAATTTGTGTTATTAGTCTTATATTGGCAATGAACAATAACTTTCCATCGAACGCCATCATTCGACCAGAAAAAGAGAGCGAACACGCATTGACTTCACTTACAGGTGACGCGTCAGAAGATTCATCTGGAGTCTTTTCCGCCAAGTAAGCAGACCTTTTCATGTTCGATGGAATTCTCCTATTCAACCAATTACTTCAAGAAAGAATATACAGATGTTTCAGAATAAATATTACAAGTTTTCAGAGCGTGTAGAAGAAAACCACATTTTGTAAATAAACGTCTCGTGGAAAATTTCATTCAACAAAACTTTACAAATTAGTTAATTTGCCCCAGATTGGTAAAAATAAATCACGTATGTTTTGTGGGTACACGGTTTGCTTTGCTGCGTCAGAATGTGACGTGCGAAACCTCAGTGTATGATGAGTTGCGTAACAGTCAAGGGCACATACATTGTGTGTAAGTCCGTAATATGAGACTTTCCAACATATGTCAATACGGAAAAAATAACATATTTGATTCCTTCTGTCCTACACGTCTGTAACATTAATTCTGATATATTCTGTAGATGGAAGCCAGACAACCGCTGAAACCAGAGCCAGTGAAAACACGATTCAACGCACGATTGCCCTATTAGATAGCGCACAGCGCGACCGTGTCATCTATTTTTTCTCCGCGCCCCGCCCTCCCACGCACAGCAACCCTCGCGGGGCGGCGTCGCGGGGGCGTCCGAGGGCGCTGGGGCGCCGCGACGCCCCGCGTGGCCACGGGGCAACCTCATTTGGCAGCGGAAGCGCTGAGGGCAGCACGCGACGCCCCCGCCGCGCCGCTGAAGACGCCCTCGGGGGCGCCGCGCCCCGCCCCTTCTGCTTCCTTCCCCCGCCCCGCCCCCGCCCCGCCCCGCCCCCGCCCGCGCGCGCGTGCGCCACTTTGTCGCCGTGAAATATGGCCCGAGCAGGGGAACAGGAAGTGACACTGCAGGGCAAGGGGGGCGGCGCCCCTGGCGATAGCAACAAGGCTTGCCGTGGGGTGCGATAGAGCGTGGTCGCATTTCCGGTCGGGATTTTCCTCGCGTAATCTCACGTTTGTTGGGGACTGGGGGGGGGGGATTTTTTCCTTTTAGTTTTCCTTCACCTGTGCAAACGGGCCACAGACCGCGCGGGAACTCTCCTTCCCCTTCCTTGTCCTAACCTTTCCCCTCACACACTTCCAGACACTTCATCACTGGACGCAGGAGAATTAGCCTCGCTCGTGAGAGGTACCTGGATGAGGAAAACCTCCTAAGCCAGCCGACGTGAAGAGCGTGGTCACATCACACCATCCAGTAAGGGAAGAACACTGCTAGCGTCCGTGATAAAAACACACACACATTACACTTACGGGAATATTGACCATACCCGTTGACGAGCTCGGAAACAAGAGATAAACAATCAATCAAGTGCTACGCGAGGAGGCGCGGTGGGTCGAGTGCCCCCATTCCCATTCTCCAAAGAGTTACGTCCTCGGCGGGGGTAGGGGGTGTTGTGGCAGAGATGCGCGTGGCCCGCTCTGCCTCCGCTACTTGCGGTGCTAACGCGCCCCGCCCCCGTCGTCGCCTCGGCCGCCGCTGCTGCCGCCGCCGAGGACGAGGACGAGGAAAAAGGAGCAGGGCGACAGCGTCAATGGCGCGAGCAGAAGAGGGCCCTTCCCGACGCCTCTCCTCCGTCCGTGTCACGTCAGCGCCTCTCGCGTCGCTGCTCCGCCCGCCGGCTTCTTGTTGTGGGAGATGGTTAACTCCTCTCGGCCCTCGGCCTCGCGTCTGTGTGTTCAGTGTTGTTCTCGCATCACTCGGCTTAGCGATTCACGTTCTCACTCTGGCAGGCTGTGTTTCGGTTTTCTCCCGTTTGCGTTCTCGCATATTGCTTGCGCAGTGTAGACTAAGTATTGTAATGTTGCGGCGAAAAAATCTACTTTTCTACGGAAAAACTCTTATTACCGGGCCCTGGTAACAAAGAAGTCAATGATTCTCGTTCTTGTACGTAGTAAATTACTTGCTTTAACTCGTTGTGTCATCAGATTTCTTGTTTAGTGTATTTTGATAATCAAAACTCCTTTGACAGCAAAAATAAAAGTTTGCCTCCCAGTCCGTCTGTGCCTATCTGTGAATGCCGCTAGTGGTCAAACATATATGATAGCACAAAGCACGCTTACAAAACTGGCGCAGGTCTCAATTTTGTTGAAGTATCCGACATTTCGAAAATTGCAAAAGTTCAAAATTTGTTTAGCATCTTCCTACAACTACACGTCTTTGGTATTTACGATGTATATTGTTCCTCTGAATAAAATATGTTGTTCAATGAGGTCACGTACACCTTTTCCAAAATATGAATATTTTTGCCCGTAATTTTTGAGTGAAACTTTTTAAAGATAAGATTTTCTCAAAAACCGGATCCATTGTTTTACACTTTTTCGTAGGGATAGTGTGAATGGACTGTAGTGGATGATATGAATGACACTTTGCTGTTTTTTTTTGTTGTTGATTCTTTCAAAATTACACAACTGTATTTTTTAAAAATATGTCTCACGTCGTGAACGTTTACATTTCCGACGATTGATATAGTTATTGTATTTGTGATACTTTGAATTATGTATTATACAATTTATTAAAAATTCATAAGTTGTCTCTGAAAATGGGGTCCAAATTTCGCATTTCAAAAACGTTTCAACGACATTTTCTGAAGAACGGCTCCAAATATTTCAGTGAAACTTTGCATATAGGACTGTTTTATTCTTTACTTTAATATTTGTAAAGACATATTTCGATTCTGCCATTAAGGACCCTGGAAAGATGGTGGTGTAATACGGGCTAGCCTACAATAAAAAAAAAAATAGAAAACTTACTGTAAGAAATTCTCAGCCATTCTGTAGCACAACTAGATTTTCCCCTTCGTTTTCGCTGCCATGCTTTTATATATCTATGTTCAATCCTGCCCCATCCCACTGCCTCATTAACGCACATCTGCCAGCCTGCCTATCTCTCCGATTCATTCTCGCCTCTCTGCTCACCTAACTGTCGATCTTCCTGTCTATTTGTCTTTTTGCCGATGAGAATTTCTGTCAATTTGTATCTCTGTTGATCAGCCGACATGTCAATTTGAATGTTACTCTCGCAACCTGTATGACCAATAGTCTACCTTCCCCCTCCCTGGTGCTATGTTGGTATACTGGTGCTACACTGTTAAACGTAATCTCTCAAGGTGAGCACTGATGACAACATTCCAAACACATCTTCATTATCGCAAAGCAGACGCTATTATCTGTTGAAGACGAGAACTCCTGTTTTTTCCCCTCAAATAAATCTCAAGAAATGGCAGAGGCAGATCCAAGTCCTTCAGTGGGTACATCTCAAAATACTGAGAAAAATAACTTATAATAGCAGCAGACGCAATATTATTGAGAAAGATGCAAAGCAATGTGATTTGAAAAAGTGGAACACAATTTTCGTATCCTTTATGTAATTATTTGGATCGGGCTCTTGCTTACACTGGATTATTTCGACGATAGGGAGAATAAATATTTTTTGCGCCAACAATTATTTTAATTTCCCAGAAACACCCCATAAAGAAGGTAACATCGAAGACGACCAATTTATCATATTACACGTAGGTATATTTTGTAACATTTTCCACCACATTTCTACCGATCTTCGAAAGAAATTTTGAATTCTAGTACCTACTTTAAGACTTTAAAAAATACCTTGTAGCTACGTTTCCACACTAACACAGTTGATAGGAAATAGTTCATTACAAGTTAAACAAGAATTGTAACCAGGCAAACTCAGTATGCTTCAAGGTCAAGAAATCAAGCAGTCATGAATTAAAATGAATTGGAAATTGGGCTTTGATTTTCCAGAGGTCGGCTTTGCACTAACAGCTTTAGAGGCTGATTTTCTAACTAATACCACCTCCCTTCCCACATTTCTCCAAGCCATCGGTCAACAACAGTTGCGCGGATATTACTTGTCGCTCTGAATTGCTTTCACTGCTTGTAAGTCGATCTGACGACTTGTCGATCTGTGGGTAAGCTCCTCGGTCCGTCTCTTCCCATTTCGGTCAGTATGTCTGCCCGCCAAGACTCCGTTTGCGTTACTTCTGTCATCGTCTCCAGTCATGACACACGGTTTCATAATCTTTTCCAACATATCAATTTAAGTTTCCTCTCGAATACTTTATTCAGTTCACCTTCCCCACTATACCCATATTCGCACACTTCTCCAGCACTCACCCCTCCCCCACACTCGCGCTTCGAACGGTTGAGGCGAGGAGATTCTCCAAGGGCCCCCGCCCCTCTCCTTCACGCCACCCCGCCCCCGCCCCGCCGCCGCTCTCGGGTCTGCCTCGGCGCAGCTAATTGCTTTCCACTCGACGCGGCGCTGCGCCAGAAAAACGAACTGCGGACGCCGCCGCCGCCTCCGCCTCCGCCGCTGTCGTTAGTGATGCAGAGACGGTCCGCGCCTCCTCGCCCCGCCCCCGTCGCGCCGCGCCCTACTCCACTCCTTCCCGCCACGCCCAGTCCCCCCCCCCAACCCTCTCCACCACGCCACCCTAGGCCCAGCCCTACCCCGTCCCACCCCGCCCCGCCACGCCCAGCCCTCCCCCGCCCCAGCCCGATCCACCACGCCCCGCACGCCACGCCACCCCATGCCCAACTCCTCTCCCCCACACGCCACGCCACGCCACGCCACGCCACACCACGCCGCTCAGCGCTCCTTTCCGTCTCACCCAACCTCCCTGAGCCCCTCCCCGTCGTCCCCGCCCCTCGCTTCTTCCTCTCCCCCTCCACGCCGCCGCCCCCGGCTCTTCGAGATCGACTGCGGAGGCGAAGGCTTTTGCCGGATCCTTTAACGCACGAGGAGGCTCTTCGCGCTTTATTAAAGATTTTCTGGCGCGATCATTTGGCGACGATGTTGCCCAAGGAGTTGCAGACGGCGCAGCGTGTAGACAGAGAAGCTCAAGTGGTCCAGGTACCCCTGCTCCTCCAAAGGAATTCTCTCCCAGTGAACCATCTTCGAAAACCGTGTGGAACGATATTCTTGAATGAATAGTCGTCTGATTCACACGAATTATTTCCATTTACATAGACGGAATCCTTATATTGCACTCTAGTTAAATTAATTAGTGATGCAAAACTAAGGGCGTGATTTTAAATACAGAATGTGATAGCTCAATGCATCGATAAAATGTGTTATTAAGACAATCAGGTGATCAGATCCCCAATGCCGTTATGATGATCCTAAAATATAATA
The DNA here is from genome assembly GCA_038098605.1 of Gryllus longicercus. NCBI lineage: Eukaryota > Metazoa > Arthropoda > Insecta > Orthoptera > Gryllidae > Gryllus > Gryllus longicercus. The sequence goes on from JAZDUA010000102.1 coordinate 2,351,400, forward strand.
AAAATAACTGTCAAATAAACTGCGATCTAATAAATGTAGTTATCTAGCTCCCGATTTTCGCGAACAAAATTTTAAAAATTACTTTCAATTCATTGTAAATGGCTTTATTTCAATTATTTAGAACAATTGTTTTTCCTTCAATTAGAGCTCTTTGTTTTACAGTTCAAACTCTCTGAAATGCTGAATACGAATCTTTCAAAAATAATATTTTACCGCAATTTGTTATTTTACTGGTTTCACAATAAAATCAGTTAAGACTTTTGGGACTTTATTTGGTTTCATTTTCATTTCATAAACACATTTTAGATTTTAAAAACTGCTTTTTTAAACATTGACTACTCACCAGTAATTACTTTATCAGCGAAATAAGTTGCTTTTCACAGTCAAAGTGTTTGAAAATGTTTCTCGTTTTATTATGAAGCGTTGGATTCGGACGCCGACACAGGCCTTATCTATCGCATCATTAGTCCCCACATCAAAGGTCCTCTAACGAATAGTTTATTCCACATCACGCCAGCAGCGAATTCCATTTTATTTCCCGGAAGCTCCTGTAATTGCAGTGGAGTGCTGGGCCCCGCCACCGGTGCACCACACTAAACGCGACACAGTGCTTTTCATAATAACGACCCCTCCCCCTCCCCCGCCCCCTGCCGGCCTACTTGACCACGGCCTCTCTCACTACAAGGCCTCTATTAATGAACTGTCCCCTCGCGTGTCGCCGATGTTTCGGTGTTTCGAAAAGCGGCCACCGCCATCGAGACGAGCGCGCGCGCTGTGTTTCGGCTGCGTAAACATCATTTGCGCGGAGACCCTGCCCCGTGTTGACACCCAAAGCCGTCATCAGCGAGTCAATATCGGCGCGCCCGCGCGGCTAGAGCGATGCGTGACGATATAATTAGCACTTAAATCACCGCCACCGGCACATTGTCATGTCCCGTGCCGTCGCATGACCTGGTTCCGCGCGCCGCTGCGCCGCCCCCTCCCCGCCACCCGCCCCCCACCGCGCAAGAGCGCAGATGTTGAGTGCGCGGGAGGGGAGGGGACGGTTTGGAAATGGATGTTGGAAATTGCAGATTCAGTCATTAGGAACACACCGCATGACCGTGTAATTGAAGTGCTAATGCACGCGGCGTTTTCTCGGTATTTATTATTGTGTTTTTTTTCGATAATAACAAATATAGGGAATACGGTCAGGTGCTTTTCAAGGAATAAAATGAGTCTTAATGAACAAGAAATATTTTAATTTACAATACAGCATAGTGTTTTATGTCGTGTATGAACGTGTCAATTAATGTTAAAGCACTGGTTTCCTTTCAATCATGTGAATTTAAGTAGTATTCAATAATTCATTGGGGAAATATGTTAGATGCATCAAACTTTTAAACCTACCAACTTTCAGAAACACGTATTCAAAAGCAGCATGATCTATTCTAAAAAATAAGTTATTGAAAGAGAATAGTACGGCATTGCGTATTTATTATTAACTGTAAATATAAATTTTACTTGGTTTCTGAGAATCTTGTAGACCTCTTCATGTGAGTAGAATGAGAATGAGCCTTCAGTGTCTTTGCGGATCAGTAAGTGCATACTGTCACCTGCTGGGATCTCCAATTTCGACTTCTTACCATTAGTTAGCCCCGTGTATACCGTGGTAATTCAAGACTATGTGATCAGAAGAATCCGGTCACATCCAAAATGGTGTTATGTTGTGGTCGTGTTTTTCACCGAGGGGGCTTGCAGGCCTTGTTGCTTTGTGTGGCACTATCACGGCACAAACCTGCCTACGCTGACGTTTGAAAACATCTTCTTGCTTGCCCCTGTTGAAAAGCAATTCGGGATTGGCGATTGCATCTTTCAACACGATCGAGCGCCTGTTCATACTGCACGGCCTGTGGTGGAGTGGTTACACGACAATAACATCCCTCTAACGGACTCGCCTGCACAGAGTCCTGTCGTGAATTCTATCGAACACCTTTGGGATGTTTTGGAACGCCGACTTCGTGCTAGGCCTCACCCACCTTCATCGATACCGCTCCTCAGTGCAGCACTCTGTGAAGAATGGGCTGCCATTTCCTCAAGAAACCTTCCAGCACCTGATTGAAAGTAAGCCTGCGGGAGTGGAATCTGTCATCAAGGCTACGGGTGGGCTAACGCCCTATTGAATTCCAGCATTATCGATCGAGGGCGCCACAAACCGATAAGTCATTTTCAGTCACGTGCCCGGATAATTTTGATCACATAGTGTAGGTGGTAAATCCGCTCTGGCGATGTACTGTGATATATCTGGAATGGATGGCATATAAATGATGATGTCTGATGGGATAGCTAGATTCGATCAGTTTAATGAAATTCGTTATGCTGCAATTGAGTATAATATTTAAAATGCTGGTGTGTCTCGTGATTCATTTGTTAGTGTGGTGGATTTTGACAATTCAAAAACAATATCTCAGTATATTCAAATTTTAATTTAAAACAATTTAATATAGGCTACTTTCCTATTCGTAATTAAATGAGTTATGGACAATTCCTTGCCAACTTACACCACCTATCATGGTGCCATGTGGCACTCACGTAAGCAAGGGGTGAGAAAAAGACAAGAGAAGAGCATTCACGTGGATATTCTGCTTTTGTGTTGCTGGAAGCTTTTTATGAGCTGCGTTGGAATTCTGCAGAAATCGGAAGACGGAAGAAGGCGAGAGCCAGGGAGAGAACGAAAACATGATAACGACAGAACAGAAGTAAGAAAGCAGAAAGACAATTCAGAAGACAGACAATGGTGGTAGAAAGTTATAGTTTACGAGTAATAAATGTCATGTAGAATTTACAACGACCGATTTCATTAAGGTTCTCATGACGTTTTCGGGTTTTATCTCAGGTTCAAGTACAATGTATAACAATACTTAAATGGAAAGCATTTGTAATCTAACTTAATACGTATCTAGCAACTATAAAGTAGAATTTACTTCTTTGATGTTATAAGATAAGAAAAGGAGGCATAATGACTGAATGATTTGCAGAGATGAGAATCAAAATAGGCTTAGAACAAAATAAAAATGTATTTGTTCTACCATTAGGCTGCGAACTCTTCTGCACATTCTCAAATTATTATTTCATTAAAGTCTGACACGGGATACTGTAATATGTCACACTAGTAACTAGCTAGACTGATAATTTGCAGCAAAAAATAATTGGGCGATAATTTAAAAACAGGACAGAATTTTAAATAAATTCAAAACGTTATGTGATGTTTGTAGAACGAATAATTAATTAAATAATTAATAAGCGACGGAAATCATAGGGTTGTGTTCAAAATTAAACACATCAAAATTAAATGTGTATAATATATTTAATATTACTCAGTGCAAGTAACTATGTCTTTTATGTAATGAAGTATTGTTATTATTAATTATTAATTATGTGCAGTGCAATCGCATTGTGAAACTAACGGAAACGAGTGTGTAAGAAAGACATTACAGCTCAGTGATTCGCAGTGCGGTGAAGTGAAGACTGATGAGGTGAAGGGCTATGAAAGATTGCACGGTGAAATTGTCCACGTTTGTAAAGTTGTTAAGTTAGTGTATTCTTCCACCAAGTTTTCAAA